>OZ024742.1:259045143-259115143 GCA_964016885.1 Eledone cirrhosa | reverse complement strand
ATGATGTTGGTATTGCTTATTGCTGTGATAGTCTTAGTAATGATGTTAGAGCTGGTTATTGCTGTGTTTCCATTAGTAATGATGTTGGTGTTGCTTATTGCTGTGATAGTCTTAGTAATGATGTTAGAGTTGGTTATTGCTGTGTTGTCATTAGTAATGATGTAGGTGTTGCTTATTGCTGTGATAGTCTTAGTAATGATGTTAGAGCTGGTTATTGCTGTGTTGCCATTAGTAATGATGTAGGTGTTGCTTATTGCTGTGATAGTCTTAGTAATGATGTTAGAGTTGGTTATTGCTGTGTTGTCATTAGTAATGATGTAGGTGTTGCTTATTGCTGTGATAGTCTTAGTAATGATGTTAGAGCTGGTTATTGCTGTGTTGCCATTAGTAATGATGTAGGTGTTGCTTATTGCTGTGATAGTCTTAGTAATGATGTTAGAGCTGGTTATTGCTGTGTTGCCATTAGTAATGATGTTGGTGTTGCTTATTGCTGTGATAGTCTTAGTAATGATGTTAGAGCTGGTTATTGCTGTGTTGCCATTAGTAATGATGTTGGTATTGCTTATTGCTGTGATAGTCTTAGTTGTGAGGTTAGAGCTGGTTATTGCTGTGTTGCCATTAGTAATGACGTTGGTATTGCTTATTGCTGTGATAGTCTTAGTTATGATGTTAGAGTTGGTTATTGCTGCATTGCCATTAGTAATGATGTTGGTGTTGATTATTGCTGTGATAGTCTTAGTAATGATGTTAGAGTTGGTTATTGCTATGTTGTCTTTAGTAATGATGTTGGTATTGCTTATTGCTGTGATAGTCTTAGTTATGATGTTTGAGCTGGTTATAGCGGTCTTGTCATTAGTAATGATGTTGGTGTTGCTTATTGCTGTGATAGTCTTAGTAATGATGTTAGAGTTGGTTATTGCTGTGTTGTCATTAGTAATGATGTTGGTGTTGCTTATTGCTGTGATAGTCTTCGTTATGATGTTAGAGCTGGTTATTGCGGTGTTGCCATTAGTAATGATGTTGGTATTGCTTATTGCTGTGATAGTCTTAGTAATGATGTTGGTGTTGCTTATTGCTGTGATAGTCTTAGTAATGATGTTAGAGTTGGTTATTGCTGTGTTGTCATTAGTAATGATGTAGGTGTTGCTTATTGCTGTGATAGTCTTAGTAATGATGTTAGAGCTGGTTATTGCTGTGTTGCCATTAGTAATGATGTAGGTGTTGCTTATTGCTGTGATAGTCTTAGTAATGATGTTAGAGTTGGTTATTGCTGTGTTGTCATTAGTAATGATGTAGGTGTTGCTTATTGCTGTGATAGTCTTAGTAATGATGTTAGAGCTGGTTATTGCTGTGTTGCCATTAGTAATGATGTAGGTGTTGCTTATTGCTGTGATAGTCTTAGTAATGATGTTAGAGCTGGTTATTGCTGTGTTGCCATTAGTAATGATGTTGGTGTTGCTTATTGCTGTGATAGTCTTAGTAATGATGTTAGAGCTGGTTATTGCTGTGTTGCAATTAGTAATGATGTTGGTATTGCTTATTGCTGTGATAGTCTTAGTTGTGAGGTTAGAGCTGGTTATTGCTGTGTTGCCATTAGTAATGACGTTGGTATTGCTTATTGCTGTGATAGTCTTAGTTATGATGTTAGAGTTGGTTATTGCTGCATTGCCATTAGTAATGATGTTGGTATTGCTTATTGCTGTGATAGTCTTAGTAATGATGTTAGAGTTGGTTATTGCTGTGTTAGTCATTAGTAATGATGTTGGTGTTGCTTATTGCTGTGATAGTGTTAGTTATGATGTTAGAGCTGGTTATTGCTGCGTTGCCATTAGTAATGATGTTGGTGTTTCTTATTGCTGTGATAGTCTTAGTAATGATGTTAGAGCTGGTTATTGCTGTGTTGCCATTAGTAATGATGTTGGTGTTGATTATTGCTGTGATAGTCTTAGTAATGATGTTAGAGCTGGTTATTGCTGTGTTGCCATTAGTAATGATGTTGGTGTTGCTTATTGCTGTGATAGTCTTAGTAATGATGTTAGAGCTGGTTATTGCTGTGTTGCCATCAGTAATGATGTTGGTGGTGATTATTGCTGTGATAGTCTTAGTAATGATGTTAGAGTTGGATATTGCTGTGTTGTCATTAGTAATGATGTTGGTGTAGCTTATTGCTGTGTTAGTCTTAGTAATGATGTTAGAGCTGGTTATTGCTGTGTTGTCATTAGTAATAATGTTGGTGTAGCTTATTGCTGTGTTAGTCTTAGTAATGAAGTTAGAGCTGATTATTGCTGTTTTGTCATTAGTAATGGTGTTGGTGTTGCTTATTGCTGTGATAGTCTTATTAATGATGTTAGAGCTGTTTATTGCTGTGTTGCACTTAGTAATGATGTTGTTGCTTAGTGCTGTGATAGTCTTAGATATGATGTTGGTGTTTCTTATTGCTGTGTTGTCTTTAGTAATGATGTTGCTGTTGCTTATTGCTGTGATAGTCTTAGTTATGATGTTAGAGCTGGTTATTGCTATGTTGTCATTAGTAATGATGTTGGTGTTGCTTATTGCTGTGATAGTCTTAGTTATGATGTTAGAGCTGGTTATTGCTGCGTTGCCATTAGTAATGATGTTGGTGTTGCTTATTGCTGTGATAGTCTTAGTTATGATGTTAGAGCTGGTTATTGCTATGTTGTCATTAGTAATGATGTTGGTGTTGATTATTGCTGTGATAGTCTTAGTAATGATGTTAGAGTTGGTTATTGCTGCGTTGCCATTAGTAATGATGTTGGTGTTGCTTATTGCTGTGTTGTCATTAGTAATGATGTTGGTATTGCTTATTGCTGTGATAGTCTTAGTAATGATGTTAGAGCTGTTTATTGCTGTGTTGTCTTTAGTAATGATGTTGGTGTTGATTATTGCTGTGATAGTGTTAGTTATGATGCTAGAGCTGGTTATTCCTGTGTTGTCATTAGTAATGATGTTGGTGTTGCTTATTGCTGTGATAGTCTTAGTTATGATGTTAGAAATGTTTATTGCTGTGTTGCCATTAGTAATGATGTTGGTGTTGCTTATTGCTGTGATAGTCTTAGTAATGATGTTAGAGTTGGTTATTGCTGTGTTGCCATTAGTAATGATATTGGTGTTGATTATTGCTGTGATAGTCTTAGTAATGATGTTAGACCTGGTTATTGCTGTGTTGCCATTAGTAATGATGTTGGTGTTGCTTATTGCTGTGATAGTCTCAGTAATGATGTTAGAGCTGGTTATTGCTGTGTTGCCATTAGTAATGATGTTGGTGGAATTATTGCTGTGATAGTCTTAGTAATGATGTTAGAGTTGGATATTGCTGTGTTGTCATTAGTAATGATGTTGGTGTAGCTTATTGCTGTGTTAGTCTTAGTAATGATGTTAGAGCTGGTTATTGCTGTGTTGTCATTAGTAATGATGTTGGTGTAGCTTATTGCTGTGTTAGTCTTAGTAATGATGTTAGAGCTGGTTATTGCTGTGTTGTCATTAGTAATGGTGTTGGTGTTGCTTATTGCTGTGATAGTCTTAGTAATGATGTTAGAGCTGTTTATTGCTGTGTTGCACTTAGTAATGATGTTGTTGCTTAGTGCTGTGATAGTCTTAGATATGATGTTGGTGTTTCTTATTGCTGTGTTGTCTTTAGTAATGATGTTGGTGTTGCTTATTGCTGTGATAGTCTTAGTTATGATGTTAGAGCTGGTTATTGCTATGTTGTCATTAGTAATGATGTTGGTGTTGATTATTGCTCTGATAGTCTTAGTTATGATGTTAGAGTTGGTTATTGCTGCGTTGCCATTAGTAATGATGATGGTGTTGCTTATTGCTGTGTTGTCATTAGTAATGATGTTGGTGTTGCTTATTGCTGTGATAGTCTTAGTTATGATGTTAGAGTTGGTTATTGCTGCGTTGCCATTAGTAATGATGTTGGTGTTGCTTATTGCTGGGATAGTCTTAGTAATGATGTTAGAGCTGGTTATTGCTATGTTGCCATTAGTAATGATGTTAGTATTGCTTATTGCTGTGATAGTCTTAGTTATGATGTTAGAGTTGGTTATTGCTGCGTTGCCATTAGTAATGATGTTGGTGTTGCTTATTGCTGTGTTGTCATTAGTAATGATGTTGGTGTTGCTTATTGCTGTGATAGTCTTAGTAATGATGTTAGAGCTGGTTATTGCTGTGTTGCCATTAGTAATGATGTTGGTGGTGATTATTGCTGTGATAGTCTTAGTAATGATGTTAGAGTTGGATATTGCTGTGTTGTCATTAGTAATGATGTTGGTGTAGCTTATTGCTGTGTTAGTCTTAGTAATGATGTTAGAGCTGTTTATTGCTGTGTTGCACTTAGTAATGATGTTGTTGCTTAGTGCTGTGATAGTCTTAGATATGATGTTGGTGTTTCTTATTGCTGTGTTGTCTTTAGTAATGATGTTGGTGTTGCTTATTGCTGTGATAGTCTTAGTTATGATGTTAGAGCTGCTTATTGCTATGTTGTCATTAGTAATGATGTTGGTGTTGCTTATTGCTGTGATAGTCTTAGTTATGATGTTAGAGCTGGTTATTGCTGCGTTGCCATTAGTAATGATGTTGGTGTTGCTTATTGCTGTGATAGTCTTAGTTATGATGTTAGAGCTGGTTATTGCTATGTTGTCATTAGTAATGATGTTGGTGTTGATAATTGCTGTGATAGTCTTAGTTATGATGTTAGAGCTGGTTATTGCTGCGTTGCCATTAGTAATGATGTTGGTGTTGATTATTGCTATGATAGTCTTAGTAATGATGTTAGAGTTGGTTATTGCTGCGTTGCCATTAGTAATGATGTTGGTGTTGCTTATTGCTGTGTTGTCATTAGTAATGATGTTGGTGTTGCTTATTGCTGTGATAGTCTTAGTAATGATGTTAGAGCTGTTTATTGCTGTGTTGCACTTAGTAATGATGTTATTGCTTAGTGCTGTGATAGTCTTAGATATGATGTTGGTGTTTCTTATTGCTGTGTTGTCTTTAGTAATGATGTTGGTGTTGCTTATTGCTGTGATAGTCTTAGTTATGATGTTAGAGCTGGTTATTGCTATGTTGTCATTAGTAATGATGTTGGTGTTGCTTATTGCTGTGATAGTCTTAGTTATGATGTTAGAGCTGGTTATTGCTGCGTTGCCATTAGTAATGATGTAGGTGTTGCTTATTGCTGTGATAGTCTTAGTTATGATGTTAGAGCTGGTTATTGCTGCGTTGCCATTAGTAATGATGTTGGTGTTGATTATTGCTATGATAGTCTTAGTAATGATGTTAGAGTTGGTTATTGCTGCGTTGCCATTAGTAATGATGTTGGTGTTGCTTATTGCTGTGTTGTCATTAGTAATGATGTTGGTATTGCTTATTGCTGTGATAGTCTTAGTAATGATGTTAGAGCTGGTTATTGCTGTGTTGTCTTTAGTAATGATGTTGGTGTTGATTATTGCTGTGATAGTGTTAGTTATGATGTTAGAGCTGGTTATTCCTGTGTTGTCATTAGTAATGATGTTGGTGTTGCTTATTGCTGTGATAGTCTTAGTTATGATGTTAGAAATGGTTATTGCTGTGTTGCCATTAGTAATGATGTTGGTGTTGCTTATTGCTGTGATAGTCTTAGTAATGATGTTAGAGTTGGTTATTGCTGTGTTAGTCATTAGTAATGATGTTGGTGTTGCTTATTGCTGTGATAGTGTTAGTTATGATGTTAGAGCTGGTTATTGCTGCGTTGCCATTAGTAATGATGTTGGTGTTTCTTATTGCTGTGATAGTCTTAGTTATGATGTTAGAGTTGGTTATTGCTGCGTTGCCATTAGTAATGATGTTGGTGTTGCTTATTGCTGGGATAGTCTTAGTAATGATGTTAGAGCTGGTTATTTCTATGTTGCCATTAGTAATGATGTTAGTATTGCTTATTGCTGTGATAGTCTTAGTTATGATGTTAGAGTTGGTTATTGCTGCGTTGCCATTAGTAATGATGTTGGTGTTTCTTATTGCTGTGATAGTCTTAGTAATGATGTTAGAGCTGGTTATTACTGTGTTGCCATTGGTAATGATGTTGGTGTTGCTTATTGCTGTGATAGTCTTAGTAATGATGTTAGAGCTGGTTATTGCTGTGTTGCCATTAGTAATGATGTTGGTGTTGATTATTGCTGTGATAGTCTTAGTAATGATGTTAGAGCTAGTTATTGCTGTGTTGCCATTAGTAATGATGTTGGTGTTGCTTATTGCTGTGATAGTCTTAGTAATGATGTTAGAGCTGGTTATTGCTGTGTTGCCATTAGTAATGATGTTGGTGGAATTATTGCTGTGATAGTCTTAGTAATGATGTTAGAGTTGGATATTGCTGTATTGTCATTAGTAATTATGTTGGTGTAGCTTATTGCTGTGTTAGTCTTAGTAATGATGTTAGAGCTGGTTATTGCTGTTTTGTCATTAGTAATGATGTTGGTGTAGCTTATTGCTGTGTTAGTCTTAGTAATGATGTTAGAGCTGGTTATTGCTGTGTTGTCATTAGTAATGGTGTTGGTGTTGCTTATTGCTGTGATAGTCTTAGTAATGATGTTAGAGCTGTTTATTGCTGTGTTGCACTTAGTAATGATGTTGTTGCTTAGTGCTGTGATAGTCTTAGATATGATGTTGGTGTTTCTTATTGCTGTGTTGTCTTTAGTAATGATGTTGGTGTTGCTTATTGCTGTGATAGTCTTAGTTATGATGTTAGAGCTGGTTATTGCTGCGTTGCCATTAGTAATGATGTAGGTGTTGCTTATTGCTGTGATAGTCTTAGTTATGATGTTAGAGCTGGTTATTGCTATGTTGTCATTAGTAATGATGTTGGTGTTGATTATTGCTGTGATAGTCTTAGTTATGATGTTAGAGCTGGTTATTGCTGCGTTGCCATTAGTAATGATGTTGGTGTTGATTATTGCTATGATAGTCTTAGTAATGATGTTAGAGTTGGTTATTGCTGCGTTGCCATTAGTAATGATGTTGGTGTTGCTTATTGCTGTGTTGTCATTAGTAATGATGTTGGTGTTGCTTATTGCTGTGATAGTCTTAGTTATGATGTTAGAGTTGGTTATTGCTGTGTTGTCATTAGTAATGGTGTTGGTGTTGCTTATTGCTGGGATATTCTTAGTAATGATGTTAGAGCTGGTTATTGCTGTGTTGTCATTAGTAATGATGTTGGTGTAGCTTATTGCTGTGTTAGTCTTAGTAATGATGTTAGAGCTGGTTATTGCTGTGTTGTCATTAGTAATGGTGTTGGTGTTGCTTATTGCTGGGATATTCTTAGTAATGATGTTAGAGCTGGTTATTGCTATGTTGCCATTAGTAATGATGTTAGTATTGCTTATTGCAGTGATAGTCTTAGTTATGATGTTAGAGTTGGTTATTGCTGCGTTGCCATTAGTAATGATGTTGGTGTTGCTTATTGATGTGTTGTCATTAGTAATGATGTTGGTGTTGCTTATTGCTGTGATAGTCTTAGTAATGATGTTAGAGCTGGTTATTGCTGTGTTGCCATTAGTAATGATGTTGGTGGTGATTATTGCTGTGATAATCTTAGTAATAATGTTAGAGTTGGATATTGCTGTGTTGTCATTAGTAATGATGTTGGTGTAGCTTATTGCTGTGTTAGTCTTAGTAATGATGTTAGAGCTGGTTATTGCTGTGTTGTCATTAGTAATGATGTTGGTGTAGCTTATTGCTGTGTTAGTCTTAGTAATGATGTTAGAGCTGGTTATTGCTGTGTTGTCATTAGTAATGATGTTGGTGTTGCTTATTGCTGTGTTGTCATTAGTAATGATGTTGGTATTGCTTATTGCTGTGATAGTCTTAGTAATGATGTTAGAGCTGGTTATTGCTGTGTTGTCTTTAGTAATGATGTTGGTGTTGATTATTGCTGTGATAGTGTTAGTTATGATGTTAGAGCTGGTTATTCCTGTGTTGTCATTAGTAATGATGTTGGTGTTGCTTATTGCTGTGATAGTCTTAGTTATGATGTTAGAAATGGTTATTGCTGTGTTGCCATTAGTAATGATGTTGGTGTTGCTTATTGCTGTGATAGTCTTAGTAATGATGTTAGAGTTGGTTATTGCTGTGTTAGTCATTAGTAATGATGTTGGTGTTTCTTATTGCTGTGATAGTCTTAGTTATGATGTTAGAGTTGGTTATTGCTGCGTTGCCATTAGTAATGATGTTGGTGTTTCTTATTGCTGGGATAGTCTTAGTAATGATGTTAGAGCTGGTTATTTCTATGTTGCCATTAGTAATGATGTTAGTATTGCTTATTGCTGTGATAGTCTTAGTTATGATGTTAGAGTTGGTTATTGCTGCGTTGCCATTAGTAATGATGTTGGTGTTGCTTATTGCTGTGTTGTCATTAGTAATGATGTTGGTGTTGCTTATTGCTGTGATAGTCTTAGTAATGATGTTAGAGCTGGTTATTGCTGTGTTGCTATTAGTAATGATGTTGGTGGTGATTATTGCTGTGATAGTCTTAGTAATGATGTTAGAGTTGGATATTGCTGTGTTGTCATTAGTAATGATGTTGGTGTAGCTTATTGCTGTGTTAGTCTTAGTAATGATGTTAGAGCTGGTTATTGCTGTGTTGTCATTAGTAATGATGTTGGTGTAGCTTATTGCTGTGTTAGTCTTAGTAATGATGTTAGAGCTGGTTATTGCTGTGTTGTCATTAGTAATGGTGTTGGTGTTGCTTATTGCTGTGATAATCTTAGTAATGATGTTAGAGCTGTTTATTGCTGTGTTGCACTTAGTTATGATGTTGTTGCTTAGTGCTGTGATAGTCTTAGATATGATGTTGGTGTTTCTTATTGCTGTGTTGTTTGTCTTTAGTCATGATGTTGGTGTTGCGTATTGCTGTGATAGTCTTAGTTATGATGTTAGAGCTGGTTATTGCTATGTTGTCATTAGTAATGATGTTGGTGTTGCTTATTGCTGTGATAGTCTTAGTTATGATGTTAGAGCTGGTTATTGCTGCGTTGCCATTAGTAATGATGTTGGTGTTGCTTATTGCTGTGATAGTCTTAGTTATGATGTTAGAGCTGGTTATTGCTATGTTGTCATTAGTAATGATGTTGGTGTTGATAATTGCTTTGATAATCTTAGTTATGATGTTAGAGCTGGTTATTGCTGCGTTGCCATTAGTAATGATGTTGGTGTTGATTATTGCTATGATAGTCTTAGTAATGATGTTAGAGTTGGTTATTGCTGCGTTGCCATTAGTAATGATGTTGGTGTTGCTTATTGCTGTGTTGTCATTAGTAATGATGTTGGTGTTGCTTATTGCTGTGATAGTCTTAGTAATGATGTTAGAGCTGTTTATTGCTGTGTTGCACTTAGTAATGATGTTATTGCTTAGTGCTGTGATAGTCTTAGATATGATGTTGGTGTTTCTTATTGCTGTGTTGTCTTTAGTAATGATGTTGGTGTTGCTTATTGCTGTGATAGTCTTAGTTATGATGTTAGAGCTGGTTATTGCTATGTTGTCATTAGTAATGATGTTGGTGTTGCCTATTGCTGTGATAGTCTTAGTTATGATGTTAGAGCTGGTTATTGCTGCGTTGCCATTAGTAATGATGTTGGTGTTGATTATTGCTATGATAGTCTTAGTAATGATGTTAGAGTTGGTTATTGCTGCGTTGCCATTAGTAATGATGTTGGTGTTGCTTATTGCTGTGTTGTCATTAGTAATGATGTTGGTATTGCTTATTGCTGTGATAGTCTTAGTAATGATGTTAGAGCTGGTTATTGCTGTGTTAGTCATTAGTAATGATGTTGGTGTTGCTTATTGCTGTGATAGTGTTAGTAATGATGTTAGAGTTGGTTATTGCTGCGTTGCCATTAGTAATGATGTTGGTGTTGCTTATTGCTGTGTTGTCATTAGTAATGATGTTGGTGTTGCTTATTGCTGTGATAGTCTTAGTAATGATGTTAGAGCTGGTTATTGCTGTGTTGCCATTAGTAATGATGTTGGTGGAATTATTGCTGTGATAGTCTTAGTAATGATGTTAGAGTTGGATATTGCTGTATTGTCATTAGTAATTATGTTGGTGTAGCTTATTGCTGTGTTAGTCTTAGTAATGATGTTAGAGCTGGTTATTGCTGTGTTGTCATTAGTAATGATGTTGGTGTAGCTTATTGCTGTGTTAGTCTTAGTAATGATGTTAGAGCTGGTTATTGCTGTGTTGTCATTAGTAATGGTGTTGGTGTTGCTTATTGCTGTGATAGTCTTAGTTATGATGTTAGAGCTGGTTATTGCTATGTTGTCATTAGTAATGATGTTGGTGTTGATTATTGCTGTGATAGTCTTAGTTATGATGTTAGAGCTGGTTATTGCTGCGTTGCACTTAGTAATGATGTTGTTGCTTAGTGCTGTGATAGTCTTAGATATGATGTTGGTGTTTCTTATTGCTGTGTTGTCTTTAGTAATGATGTTGGTGTTGCTTATTGCTTTGATAGTCTTAGTTATGATGTTAGAGCTGGTTATTGCTGCGTTGCCATTAGTAATGATGTAGGTGTTGCTTATTGCTGTGATAGTCTTAGTTATGATGTTAGAGCTGGTTATTGCTATGTTGTCATTAGTAATGATGTTAGTGTTGATTATTGCTGTGATAGTCTTAGTTATGATGTTAGAGCTGGTTATTGCTGCGTTGCCATTAGTAATGATGTTGGTGTTGATTATTGCTATGATAGTCTTAGTAATGATGTTAGAGTTGGTTATTGCTGCGTTGCCATTAGTAATGATGTTGGTGTTGCCTATTGCTGTGTTGTCATTAGTAATGATGTTGGTGTTGCTTATTGCTGTGATAGTCTTAGTTATGATGTTAGAGTTGGTTATTGCTGTGTTGTCATTAGTAATGGTGTTGGTGTTGCTTATTGCTGGGATATTCTTAGTAATGATGTTAGAGCTGGTTATTGCTCTGTTGTCATTAGTAATGATGTTGGTGTAGCTTATTGCTGTGTTAGTCTTAGTAATGATGTTAGAGCTGGTTATTGCTGTGTTGTCATTAGTAATGGTGTTGGTGTTGCTTATTGCTGGGATATTCTTAGTAATGATGTTAGAGCTGGTTATTGCTATGTTGCCATTAGTAATGATGTTAGTATTGCTTATTGCAGTGATAGTCTTAGTTATGATGTTAGAGTTGGTTATTGCTGCGTTGCCATTAGTAATGATGTTGGTGTTGCTTATTGCTGTGTTGTCATTAGTAATGATGTTGGTGTTGCTTATTGCTGTGATAGTCTTAGTAATGATGTTAGAGCTGGTTATTGCTGTGTTGCCATTAGTAATGATGTTGGTGGTGATTATTGCTGTGATAATCTTAGTAATAATGTTAGAGTTGGATATTGCTGTGTTGCCATTAGTAATGATGTTGGTGTTGCTTATTGCTGTGATAGTCTTAGTAATGATGTTAGAGTTGGTTATTGCTGTGTTAGTCATTAGTAATGATGTTGGTGTTGCTTATTGCTGTGATAGTGTTAGTTATGATGTTAGAGCTGGTTATTGCTGCGTTGCCATTAGTAATGATGTTGGTGTTTCTTATTGCTGTGATAGTCTTAGTTATGATGTTAGAGTTGGTTATTGCTGCGTTGCCATTAGTAATGATGTTGGTGTTTCTTATTGCTGGGATAGTCTTAGTAATGATGTTAGAGCTGGTTATTTCTATGTTGCCATTAGTAATGATGTTAGTATTGCTTATTGCTGTGATAGTCTTAGTTATGATGTTAGAGTTGGTTATTGCTGCGTTGCCATTAGTAATGATGTTGGTGTTGCTTATTGCTGTGTTGTCATTAGTAATGATGTTGGTGTTGCTTATTGCTGTGATAGTCTTAGTAATGATGTTAGAGCTGGTTATTGCTGTGTTGCCATTAGTAATGATGTTGGTGGTGATTATTGCTGTGATAGTCTTAGTAATGATGTTAGAGTTGGATATTGCTGTGTTGTCATTAGTAATGATGTTGGTGTAGCTTATTGCTGTGTTAGTCTTAGTAATGATGTTAGAGCTGGTTATTGCTGTGTTGTCATTAGTAATGATGTTGGTGTAGCTTATTGCTGTGTTAGTCTTAGTAATGATGTTAGAGCTGGTTATTGCTGTGTTGTCATTAGTAATGGTGTTGGTGTTGCTTATTGCTGTGATAATCTTAGTAATGATGTTAGAGCTGTTTATTGCTGTGTTGCACTTAGTTATGATGTTGTTGCTTAGTGCTGTGATAGTCTTAGATATGATGTTGGTGTTTCTTATTGCTGTGTTGTCTTTAGTCATGATGTTGGTGTTGCGTATTGCTGTGATAGTCTTAGTTATGATGTTAGAGCTGGTTATTGCTATGTTGTCATTAGTAATGATGTTGGTGTTGCTTATTGCTGTGATAGTCTTAGTTATGATGTTAGAGCTGGTTATTGCTGCGTTGCCATTAGTAATGATGTTGGTGTTGCTTATTGCTGTGATAGTCTTAGTTATGATGTTAGAGCTGGTTATTGCTATGTTGTCATTAATAATGATGTTGGTGTTGATAATTGCTTTGATAGTCTTAGTTATGATGTTAGAGCTGGTTATTGCTGTGTTGCCATTAGTAATGATGTTGGTGTTGATTATTGCTATGATAGTCTTAGTAATGATGTTAGAGTTGGTTATTGCTGCGTTGCCATTAGTAATGATGTTGGTGTTGCTTATTGCTGTGTTGTCATTAGTAATGATGTTGGTGTTGCTTATTGCTGTGATAGTCTTAGTAATGATGTTAGAGCTGTTTATTGCTGTGTTGCACTTAGTAATGATGTTATTGCTTAGTGCTGTGATAGTCTTAGATATGATGTTGGTGTTTCTTATTGCTGTGTTGTCTTTAGTAATGATGTTGGTGTTGCTTATTGCTGTGATAGTCTTAGTTATGAGGTTAGAGCTGGTTATTGCTATGTTGTCATTAGTAATGATGTTGGTGTTGCTTATTGCTGTGATAGTCTTAGTTATGATGTTAGAGCTGGTTATTGCTGCGTTGCCATTAGTAATGATGTTGGTGTTGATTATTGCTATGATAGTCTTAGTAATGATGTTAGAGTTGGTTATTGCTGCGTTGCCATTAGTAATGATGTTGGTGTTGCTTATTGCTGTGTTGTCATTAGTAATGATGTTGGTATTGCTTATTGCTGTGATAGTCTTAGTAATGATGTTAGAGCTGGTTATTGCTGTGTTAGTCATTAGTAATGATGTTGGTGTTGCTTATTGCTGTGATAGTGTTAGTTATGATGTTAGAGCTGGTTATTGCTGCGTTGCCATTAGTAATGATGTTGGTGTTTCTTATTGCTGTGATAGTCTTAGTAATGATGTTAGAGCTGGTCATTGCTGTGTTGACATTGGTAATGATGTTGGTGTTGCTTATTGCTGTGATAGTCTTAGTAATGATGTTAGAGCTGGTTATTGCTGTGTTGCCATTAGTAATGATGTTGGTGTTGATTATTGCTGTGATAGTCTTAGTAATGATGTTAGAGCTGTTTATTGCTGTGTTGCACTTAGTAATGATGTTGTTGCTTAGTGCTGTGATAGTCTTAGATATGATGTTGGTGTTTCTTATTGCTGTGTTGTCTTTAGTAATGATGTTGGTGTTGCTTATTGCTGTGATAGTCTTAGTTATGATGTTAGAGCTGGTTATTGCTATGTTGTCATTAGTAATGATGTTGGTGTTGCTTATTGCTGTGATAGTCTTAGTTATGATGTTAGAGCTGGTTATTGCTGCGTTGCCATTAGTAATGATGTTGGTGTTGCTTATTGCTGTGATAGTCTTAGTTATGATGTTAGAGCTGGTTATTGCTATTTTGTCATTAGTAATGATGTTGGTGTTGATTATTGCTGTGATAGTCTTAGTTATGATGTTAGAGCTGGTTATTGCTGCGTTGCCATTAGTAATGAAGTTGGTGTTGATTATTGCTATGATAGTCTTAGTAATGATGTTAGAGTTGGTTATTGCTGCGTTGCCATTAGTAATGATGTTGGTGTTGCTTATTGCTGTGTTGTCATTAGTAATGATGTTGGTGTTGCTTATTGCTGTGATAGTCTCGGTTATGATGTTAGAGTTGGTTATTGCTGCGTTGCCATTAGTAATGATGTTGGTGTTGCTTATTGCTGGGATAGTCTTAGTAATGATGTTAGAGCTGGTTATTGCTATGTTGCCATTAGTAATGATGTTAGTATTGCTTATTGCTGTGATAGTCTTAGTTATGATGTTAGAGTTGGTTATTGCTGCGTTGCCATTAGTAATGATGTTGGTGTTGCTTATTGCTGGGATAGTCTTAGTAATGATGTTAGAGTTGGTTATTGCTGTGTTGTCATTAGTAATGATGTTGGTGTTGCTTATTGCTGTGATAGTCTTAGTAATGATGTTAGTGTTGGTTATTGCTGTGTTGTCATTAGTAATGATGGTGTTGTTGATTATAGCTGTGATAGTCTTAGTAACGATGTTAGAGCTGTTTATTGCTGTGTTGTCATTAGTAATGATGTTGGTATTGCTTATTGCTGTGATAGCCTTAGTAATGATGTTAGATTTGGTTATTGCTGTGTTGCCATTAGTAATGATGTTGGTATTGCTTATTGCTGTGATATTCTTAGTTATGATGTTAGAGCTGGTTATTGCTGTGTTGTCATTAGTAATGATGTTGGTGTTGCTTATTGCTGTGATAGTCTTAGTAATGATGTTAGAGCTGGTTATTGCTGTGTTGCCATTAGTAATGATGTTGGTATTGCTTATTGCTGTGATATTCTTAGTTATGATGTTAGCGCTGGTTATTGCTGTGTTGTCATTAGTAATGATGTTGGTATTGCTTATTGCTGTGATATTCTTAGTTATGATGTTAGAGTTGTTTATTGCTGTGTTGTCATTAGTAATGGTGTTGGTGTTGCTTATTGCTGTGATAGTCTTAGTAATGATGTTAGAGCTGTTTATTGCTGTGTTGCACTTAGTAATGATGTTGTTGCTTAGTGCTGTGATAGTCTTAGATATGATGTTGGTGTTTCTTATTGCTGTGTTGTCATTAGTAATGATGTTGGTGTTGCTTATTGCTGTGATAGTCTTAGTTATGATGTTAGAGCTGGTTATTGCTATGTTGTCATTAGTAATGATGTTGGTGTTGCTTATTGCTGTGATAGTCTTAGTTATGATGTTTGAGCTGGTTATTGCTGCGTTGCCATTAGTAATGATGTTGGTGTTGCTTATTGCTGTGATAGTCTTAGTTATGATGTTAGAGCTGGTTATTGCTATGTTGTCATTAGTAATGATGTTGGTGTTGCTTATTGCTGTGATAGTCTTAGTTATGATGTTAGAGCTGGTTATTGCTGCGTTGCTATTAGTAATGATGTTGGTGTTGCTTATTGCTGCGATAGTCTTAGTAATGATGTTAGAGTTGGTTATTGCTGCGTTGCCATTAGTAATGATGTTAATGTTGCTTATTGCTGTGTTGTCATTAGTAATGATGTTGGTGTTGCTTATTGCTGTGATAGTCTTAGTTATGATGTTAGAGTTGGTTATTGCTGCGTTGCCATTAGTAATGATGTTTGTGTTGCTTATTGCTGGGATAGCCTTAGTAATGATGTTAGAGCTGGTTATTGCTATGTTGCCATTAGTAATGATGTTAGTATTGCTTATTGCTGTGATAGTCTTAGTTATGATGTTAGAGTTGGTTATTGCTGTGTTGTCATTAGTAATGATGGTGTTGTTGATTATTGCTGTCATAGTCCTAGTAACGATGTTAGAGCTGGTTATTGCTGTGTTGTCATTAGTAATGATGTTGGTATTGCTTATTGCAGTGATAGCCTTAGTAATGATGTTAGATCTGGTTATTGCTGTGTTGCCATTAGTAATGATGTTGGTATTGCTTATTGCTGTGATAGTCTTAGTAATGATGTTAGAGCTGGTTATTGCTGTGTTGTCTTTAGTAATGATGTTGGTGTTGCTTATTGCTGTGATAGTCTTAGTAATGATGTTAGAGTTGGTTATTGCTGTGTTAGTCATTAGTAATGATGTTGGTGTTGCTTATTGCTGTGATAGTGTTAGTTATGATGTTAGAGCTGGTTATTGCTGCGTTGCCATTGGTAATGATGTTGGTGTTTCTTATTGCTGTGATAGTCTTAGTAATGATGTTAGAGCTGGTCATTGCTGTGTTGCCATTGGTAATGATGTTGGTGTTGCTTATTGCTGTGATAGTCTTAGTAATGATGTTAGAGCTGGTTATTGCTGTGTTGCCATTAGTAATGATGTTGGTGTTGATTATTGCTGTGATAGTCTTAGTAATGATGTTAGAGCTGTTTATTGCTGTGTTGCACTTAGTAATGATGTTGTTGCTTAGTGCTGTGATAGTCTTAGATATGATGTTGGTGTTTCTTATTGCTGTGTTGTCTTTAGTAATGATGTTGGTGTTGCTTATTGCTGTGATAGTCTTAGTTATGATGTTAGAGCTGGTTATTGCTATGTTGTCATTAGTAATGATGTTGGTGTTGCTTATTGCTGTGATAGTCTTAGTTATGATGTTAGAGCTGGTTATTGCTGCGTTGCCATTAGTAATGAAGTTGGTGTTGATTATTGCTATGATAGTCTTAGTAATGATGTTACAGTTGGTTATTGCTGCGTTGCCATTAGTAATGATGTTGGTGTTGCTTATTGCTGTGTTGTCATTAGTAATGATGTTGGTGTTGCTTATTGCTGTGATAGTCTCGGTTATGATGTTAGAGTTGGTTATTGCTGCGTTGCCATTAGTAATGATGTTGGTGTTGCTTATTGCTGGGATAGTCTTAGTAATGATGTTAGAGCTGGTTATTGCTATGTTGCCATTAGTAATGATGTTAGTATTGCTTATTGCTGTGATAGTCTTAGTTATGATGTTAGAGTTGGTTATTGCTGCGTTGCCATTAGTAATGATGTTGGTGTTGCTTATTGCTGTGTTGTCATTAGTAATGATGTTGGTGTTGCTTATTGCTGTGATAGTCTTAGTTATGATGTTAGAGTTGGTTATTGCTGCGTTGCCATTAGTAATGATGTTGGTGTTGCTTATTGCTGGGATAGTCTTAGTAATGATGTTAGAGTTGGTTATTGCTGTGTTGTCATTAGTAATGATGTTGGTGTTGCTTATTGCTGTGATAGTCTTAGTAATGATGTTAGTGTTGGTTATTGCTGTGTTGTCATTAGTAATGATGGTGTTGTTGATTATTGCTGTGATAGTCTTAGTAACGATGTTAGAGCTGGTTATTGCTGTTTTGTCATTAGTAATGATGTTGGTATTGCTTATTGCTGTGATAGCCTTAGTAATGATGTTAGATCTGGTTATTGCTGTGTTGCCATTAGTAATGATGTTGGTATTGCTTATTGCTGTGATATTCTTAGTTATGATGTTAGAGCTGGTTATTGCTGTGTTGTCATTAGTAATGATGTTGGTGTTGCTTATTGCTGTGATAGTCTTAGTAATGATGTTAGAGCTGGTTATTGCTGTGTTGCCATTAGTAATGATGTTGGTATTGCTTATTGCTGTGATATTCTTAGTTATGATGTTAGAGCTGGTTATTGCTGTGTTGTCATTAGTAATGATGTTGGTATTGCTTATTGCTGTGATATTCTTAGTTATGATGTTAGAGTTGTTTATTGCTGTGTTGTCATTAGTAATGGTGTTGGTGTTGCTTATTGCTGTGATAGTCTTAGTAATGATGTTAGAGCTGTTTATTGCTGTGTTGCACTTAGTAATGATGTTGTTGCTTAGTGCTGTGATAGTCTTAGATATGATGTTGGTGTTTCTTATTGCTGTGTTGTCATTAGTAATGATGTTGGTGTTGCTTATTGCTGTGTTAGTCTTAGTTATGCTGTTAGAGCTGGTTATTGCTATGTTGTCATTAGTAATGATGTTGGTGTTGCTTATTGCTGTGATAGTCTTAGTTATGAGGTTTGAGCTGGTTATTGCTGCGTTGCCATTAGTAATGATGTTGGTGTTGCTTATTGCTGTGATAGTCTTAGTTATGATGTTAGAGTTGGTTATTGCTATGTTGTCATTAGTAATGATGTTGGTGTTGCTTATTGCTGTGATAGTCTTACTTATGATGTTAGAGCTGGTTATTGCTGCGTTGCTATTAGTAATGATGTTGGTGTTGCTTATTGCTGCGATAGTCTTAGTAATGATGTTAGAGTTGGTTATTGCTGCGTTGCCATTAGTAATGATGTTAGTGTTGCTTATTGCTGTGTTGTCATTAGTAATGATGTTGGTGTTGCTTATTGCTGTGATAGTCTTAGTTATGATGTTAGAGTTGGTTATTGCTGCGTTGCCATTAGTAATGATGTTTGTGTTGCTTATTGCTGGGATAGTCTTAGTAATGATGTTAGAGCTGGTTATTGCTATGTTGCCATTAGTAATGATGTTAGTATTGCTTATTGCTGTGATAGTCTTAGTTATGATGTTAGAGTTGGTTATTGCTGTGTTGTCATTAGTAATGATGGTGTTGTTGCTTATTGCTGTGATAGTCTTAGTTATGATTTTAGAGCTGGTTATTGCTGTGTTGTCATTAGTAATGATGTTGGTATTGCTTATTGCAGTGATAGCCTTAGTAATGATGTTAGATCTGGTTATTGCTGTGTTGCCATTAGTAATGATGTTGGTATTGCTTATTGCTGTGATATTCTTAGTTATGATGTTAGAGCTGGTTATTGCTGTGTTGTCATTAGTAATGATGTTGGTGTTGCTTATTGCTGTGATAGTCTTAGTAATGATGTTAGAGCTGGTTATTGCTGTGTTGCCATTAGTAATGATGTTGGTATTGCTTATTGCTGTGATATTCTTAGTTATGATGTTAGAGCTGGTTATTGCTGTGTTGTCATTAGTAATGATGTTGGTATTGCTTATTGCTGTGATATTCTTAGTTATGATGTTAGAGTTGTTTATTGCTGTGTTGTCATTATTAATGATGTTGGTATTGCTTATTGCTGTGATAGTCTTAGTTATGATGTTAGAGTTGTTTATTGCTGTGTTGCCATTAGTAATGATGTTGGTGTTGCTTATTGCTGTGATAGTCTTAGTAATGATGTTAGAGCTGGTTATTTCTGCCTTGTCATTAGTAATGATGTTGGTGTTGCTTATTGCAGTGATAGTCTTAGTAATGATGTTAGAGCTGGTTATTGCTGTGTTGCCATTAGTAATGATGTTGGTGTTGCTTATTGCTGTGATAGTCTTAGTAATGATGTTAGAGTTGGTTATTGCTGTGTTGTCTCTAGTAATGATGTTGGTGTTGCTTATTGCTGTGATAGTCTTAGTTATGATGTTAGAGTTGGTTATTGCTGTGTTGCCATTAGTAATGATGTTGGTGTTGCTTATTGCTGTGATAGTCCTAGTTATGATGTTAGAGTTGTTTATTGCTGTGTTGGCATTAGTAATGATGTTGGTGTTGATTATTGCTGTGATAGTCTTAGTTATGATGTTAGAGCTGGTTATTGCTGTGTTGTCTCTAGTAATGATGTTGGTGTTGCTTATTGCTGTGATAGTCTTAGTTATGATGTTAGAGTTGTTTATTGCTGTGTTGGCATTAGTAATGATGTTGGTGTTGCTTATTGCTGTGATAGTCTTAGTAATGATGTTAGAGCTGGTTATTGCTGTGTTGCCATTAGTAATGATGTTGGTGTTGCTTATTGCTGTGATAGTCTTAGTAATGATGTTAGAGTTGTTTATTGCTGTGTTGTCTCTAGTAATGATGTTGGTGTTGCTTATTGCTGTGATAGTCTTAGTAATGATGTTAGAGCTGGTTATTGCTGTGTTGCCATTAGTAATGATGTTGGTGTTGCTTATTGCTGTGACAGTCTTAGTTATGGTGTTAGAGCTGGTTATTGCTGTGTTGCCATTAGTAATGATGTTGGTGTTGCTTATTGCTGTGATAGTCTTAGTAATGATGTTAGAGCTGGTTATTGCTGTGTTGCCATTAGTAATGCTTTTGGTGTTGCTTATTGCTGTGATAGTCTTAGTAATGATGTTAGAGTTGTTTATTGCTGTGTTGTCTCTAGTAATGATGTTGGTGTTGCTTATTGCTGTGATAGTCTTAGTAATGATGTTAGAGCCGGTTATTGCTGTGTTGCCATTAGTAATGATGTTGGTGTTGCTTATTGCTGTGATAGTCTTAGTTATGGTGTTAGAGCTGGTTATTGCTGTGTTGCCATTAGTAATGATGTTGGTGTTGCTTATTGCTGTGATAGTCTTAGTAATGATGTTAGAGCTGGTTATTGCTGTGTTGCCATTAGTAATGATGTTGGTGTTGCTTATTGCTGTGATAGTCTTAGTTATGATGTTAGAGCTGGTTATTGCTGTGTTGTCATTAGTAATGATGTTGGTATTGCTTATTGCTGTGATATTCTTAGTTATGATGTTAGAGTTGTTTATTGCTGTGTTGTCATTAGTAATGGTGTTGGTGTTGCTTATTGCTGTGATAGTCTTAGTAATGATGTTAGAGCTGTTTATTGCTGTGTTGCACTTAGTAATGATGTTGTTGCTTAGTGCTGTGATAGTCTTAGATATGATGTTGGTGTTTCTTATTGCTGTGTTGTCATTAGTAATGATGTTGGTGTTGCTTATTGCTGTGATAGTCTTAGTTATGATGTTAGAGCTGGTTATTGCTATGTTGTCATTAGTAATGATGTTGGTATTGCTTATTGCTGTGATATTCTTAGTTATGATGTTAGAGCTGGTTATTGCTGTGTTGTCATTAGTAATGATGGTGTTGTTGATTATTGCTGTGATAGTCTTAGTAACGATGTTAGAGCTGGTTATTGCTGTTTTGTCATTAGTAATGATGTTGGTATTGCTTATTGCTGTGATAGCCTTAGTAATGATGTTAGATCTGGTTATTGCTGTGTTGCCATTAGTAATGATGTTGGTATTGCTTATTGCTGTGATATTCTTAGTTATGATGTTAGAGCTGGTTATTGCTGTGTTGTCATTAGTAATGATGTTGGTGTTGCTTATTGCTGTGATAGTCTTAGTAATGATGTTAGAGCTGGTTATTGCTGTGTTGCCATTAGTAATGATGTTGGTATTGCTTATTGCTGTGATATTCTTAGTTATGATGTTAGAGCTGGTTATTGCTGTGTTGTCATTAGTAATGATGTTGGTATTGCTTATTGCTGTGATATTCTTAGTTATGATGTTAGAGTTGTTTATTGCTGTGTTGTCATTAGTAATGGTGTTGGTGTTGCTTATTGCTGTGATAGTCTTAGTAATGATGTTAGAGCTGTTTATTGCTGTGTTGCACTTAGTAATGATGTTGTTGCTTAGTGCTGTGATAGTCTTAGATATGATGTTGGTGTTTCTTATTGCTGTGTTGTCATTAGTAATGATGTTGGTGTTGCTTATTGCTGTGTTAGTCTTAGTTATGATGTTAGAGCTGGTTATTGCTGTGTTGTCATTAGTAATGATGTTGGTGTTGCTTATTGCTGTGATAGTCTTAGTAATGATGTTAGAGCTGGTTATTGCTGTGTTGCCATTAGTAATGATGTTGGTATTGCTTATTGCTGTGATATTCTTAGTTATGATGTTAGAGCTGGTTATTGCTGTGTTGTCATTAGTAATGATGTTGGTATTGCTTATTGCTGTGATATTCTTAGTTATGATGTTAGAGTTGTTTATTGCTGTGTTGTCATTATTAATGATGTTGGTATTGCTTATTGCTGTGATAGTCTTAGTTATGATGTTAGAGTTGTTTATTGCTGTGTTGCCATTAGTAATGATGTTGGTGTTGCTTATTGCTGTGATAGTCTTAGTAATGATGTTAGAGCTGGTTATTTCTGCCTTGTCATTAGTAATGATGTTGGTGTTGCTTATTGCAGTGATAGTCTTAGTAATGATGTTAGAGCTGGTTATTGCTGTGTTGCCATTAGTAATGATGTTGGTGTTGCTTATTGCTGTGATAGTCTTAGTAATGATGTTAGAGTTGGTTATTGCTGTGTTGTCTCTAGTAATGATGTTGGTGTTGCTTATTGCTGTGATAGTCTTAGTTATGATGTTAGAGTTGGTTATTGCTGTGTTGCCATTAGTAATGATGTTGGTGTTGCTTATTGCTGTGATAGTCCTAGTTATGATGTTAGAGTTGTTTATTGCTGTGTTGGCATTAGTAATGATGTTGGTGTTGATTATTGCTGTGATAGTCTTAGTTATGATGTTAGAGCTGGTTATTGCTGTGTTGTCTCTAGTAATGATGTTGGTGTTGCTTATTGCTGTGATAGTCTTAGTTATGATGTTAGAGTTGTTTATTGCTGTGTTGGCATTAGTAATGATGTTGGTGTTGCTTATTGCTGTGATAGTCTTAGTAATGATGTTAGAGCTGGTTATTGCTGTGTTGCCATTAGTAATGATGTTGGTGTTGCTTATTGCTGTGATAGTCTTAGTAATGATGTTAGAGTTGTTTATTGCTGTGTTGTCTCTAGTAATGATGTTGGTGTTGCTTATTGCTGTGATAGTCTTAGTAATGATGTTAGAGCTGGTTATTGCTGTGTTGCCATTAGTAATGATGTTGGTGTTGCTTATTGCTGTGACAGTCTTAGTTATGGTGTTAGAGCTGGTTATTGCTGTGTTGCCATTAGTAATGATGTTGGTGTTGCTTATTGCTGTGATAGTCTTAGTAATGATGTTAGAGCTGGTTATTGCTGTGTTGCCATTAGTAATGCTTTTGGTGTTGCTTATTGCTGTGATAGTCTTAGTAATGATGTTAGAGTTGTTTATTGCTGTGTTGTCTCTAGTAATGATGTTGGTGTTGCTTATTGCTGTGATAGTCTTAGTAATGATGTTAGAGCTGGTTATTGCTGTGTTGCCATTAGTAATGATGTTGGTGTTGCTTATTGCTGTGATAGTCTTAGTTATGGTGTTAGAGCTGGTTATTGCTGTGTTGCCATTAGTAATGATGTTGGTGTTGCTTATTGCTGTGATAGTCTTAGTAATGATGTTAGAGCTGGTTATTGCTGTGTTGCCATTAGTAATGATGTTGGTGTTGCTTATTGCTGTGATAGTCTTAGTTATGATGTTAGAGCTGGTTATTGCTGTGTTGTCATTAGTAATGATGTTGGTATTGCTTATTGCTGTGATATTCTTAGTTATGATGTTAGAGTTGTTTATTGCTGTGTTGTCATTAGTAATGGTGTTGGTGTTGCTTATTGCTGTGATAGTCTTAGTAATGATGTTAGAGCTGTTTATTGCTGTGTTGCACTTAGTAATGATGTTGTTGCTTAGTGCTGTGATAGTCTTAGATATGATGTTGGTGTTTCTTATTGCTGTGTTGTCATTAGTAATGATGTTGGTGTTGCTTATTGCTGTGATAGTCTTAGTTATGATGTTAGAGCTGGTTATTGCTATGTTGTCATTAGTAATGATGTTGGTATTGCTTATTGCTGTGATATTCTTAGTTATGATGTTAGAGCTGGTTATTGCTGTGTTGTCATTAGTAATGATGTTGGTGTTGCTTATTGCTGTGATAGTCTTAGTAATGATGTTAGAGCTGGTTATTGCTGTGTTGCCATTAGTAATGATGTTGGTATTGCTTATTGCTGTGATATTCTTAGTTATGATGTTAGAGCTGGTTATTGCTGTGTTGTCATTAGTAATGATGTTGGTATTGCTTATTGCTGTGATATTCTTAGTTATGATGTTAGAGTTGTTTATTGCTGTGTTGTCATTAGTAATGGTGTTGGTGTTGCTTATTGCTGTGATAGTCTTAGTAATGATGTTAGAGCTGTTTATTGCTGTGTTGCACTTAGTAATGATGTTGTTGCTTAGTGCTGTGATAGTCTTAGATATGATGTTGGTGTTTCTTATTGCTGTGTTGTCATTAGTAATGATGTTGGTGTTGCTTATTGCTGTGATAGTCTTAGTTATGATGTTAGAGCTGGTTATTGCTATGTTGTCATTAGTAATGATGTTGGTGTTGCTTATTGCTGTGATAGTCTTAGTTATGATGTTTGAGCTGGTTATTGCTGCGTTGCCATTAGTAATGATGTTGGTGTTGCTTATTGCTGTGATAGTCTTAGTTATGATGTTAGAGCTGGTTATTGCTATGTTGTCATTAGTAATGATGTTGGTGTTGCTTATTGCTGTGATAGTCTTACTTATGATGTTAGAGCTGGTTATTGCTGCGTTGCTATTAGTAATGATGTTGGTGTTGCTTATTGCTGCGATAGTCTTAGTAATGATGTTAGAATTGGTTATTGCTGCGTTGCCATTAGTAATGATGTTAGTGTTGCTTATTGCTGTGTTGTCATTAGTAATGATGTTGGTGTTGCTTATTGCTGTGATAGTCTTAGTTATGATGTTAGAGTTGGTTATTGCTGCGTTGCCATTAGTAATGATGTTTGTGTTGCTTATTGCTGGGATAGTCTTAGTAATGATGTTAGAGCTGGTTATTGCTATGTTGCCATTAGTAATGATGTTAGTATTGCTTATTGCTGTGATAGTCTTAGTTATGATGTTAGAGTTGGTTATTGCTGTGTTGTCATTAGTAATGATGGTGTTGTTGCTTATTGCTGTGATAGTCTTAGTTATGATTTTAGAGCTGGTTATTGCTGTGTTGTCATTAGTAATGATGTTGGTATTGCTTATTGCAGTGATAGCCTTAGTAATGATGTTAGATCTGGTTATTGCTGTGTTGCCATTAGTAATGATGTTGGTATTGCTTATTGCTGTGTTGTCTCTAGTAATGATGTTGGTGTTGCTTATTGCTGTGATAGTCTTAGTTATGATGTTAGAGTTGGTTATTGCTGTGTTGCCATTAGTAATGATGTTGGTGTTGCTTATTGCTGTGATAGTCCTAGTTATGATGTTAGAGTTGTTTATTGCTGTGTTGGCATTAGTAATGATGTTGGTGTTGATTATTGCTGTGATAGTCTTAGTTATGATGTTAGAGCTGGTTATTGCTGTGTTGTCTCTAGTAATGATGTTGGTGTTGCTTATTGCTGTGATAGTCTTAGTAATGATGTTAGAGCTGGTTATTGCTGTGTTGCCATTAGTAATGATGTTGGTGTTGCTTATTGCTGTGATAGTCTTAGTAATGATGTTAGAGTTGTTTATTGCTGTGTTGTCTCTAGTAATGATGTTGGTGTTGCTTATTGCTGTGATAGTCTTAGTAATGATGTTAGAGCTGGTTATTGCTGTGTTGCCATTAGTAATGATGTTGGTGTTGCTTATTGCTGTGATAGTCTTAGTTATGGTGTTAGAGCTGGTTATTGCTGTGTTGCCATTAGTAATGATGCTGGTGTTGCTTATTGCTGTGATAGTCTTAGTAATGATGTTAGAGCTGGTTATTGCTGTGTTGCCATTAGTAATGCTTTTGGTGTTGCTTATTGCTGTGATAGTCTTAGTAATGATGTTAGAGTTGTTTATTGCTGTGTTGTCTCTAGTAATGATGTTGGTGTTGCTTATTGCTGTGATAGTCTTAGTAATGATGTTAGAGCTGGTTATTGCTGTGTTGCCATTAGTAATGATGTTGGTGTTGCTTATTGCTGTGATAGTCTTAGTTATGGTGTTAGAGCTGGTTATTGCTGTGTTGCCATTAGTAATGATGTTGGTGTTGCTTATTGCTGTGATAGTCTTAGTAATGATGTTAGAGCTGGTTATTGCTGTGTTGCCATTAGTAATGATGTTGGTGTTGCTTATTGCTGTGATAGTCTTAGTTATGATGTTAGAGCTGGTTATTGCTGTGTTGTCATTAGTAATGATGTTGGTATTGCTTATTGCTGTGATATTCTTAGTTATGATGTTAGAGTTGTTTATTGCTGTGTTGTCATTAGTAATGGTGTTGGTGTTGCTTATTGCTGTGATAGTCTTAGTAATGATGTTAGAGCTGTTTATTGCTGTGTTGCACTTAGTAATGATGTTGTTGCTTAGTGCTGTGATAGTCTTAGATATGATGTTGGTGTTTCTTATTGCTGTGTTGTCATTAGTAATGATGTTGGTGTTGCTTATTGCTGTGATAGTCTTAGTTATGATGTTAGAGCTGGTTATTGCTATGTTGTCATTAGTAATGATGTTGGTATTGCTTATTGCTGTGATATTCTTAGTTATGATGTTAGAGCTGGTTATTGCTGTGTTGTCATTAGTAATGATGTTGGTGTTGCTTATTGCTGTGATAGTCTTAGTAATGATGTTAGAGCTGGTTATTGCTGTGTTGCCATTAGTAATGATGTTGGTATTGCTTATTGCTGTGATATTCTTAGTTATGATGTTAGAGCTGGTTATTGCTGTGTTGTCATTAGTAATGATGTTGGTATTGCTTATTGCTGTGATATTCTTAGTTATGATGTTAGAGTTGTTTATTGCTGTGTTGTCATTAGTAATGGTGTTGGTGTTGCTTATTGCTGTGATAGTCTTAGTAATGATGTTAGAGCTGTTTATTGCTGTGTTGCACTTAGTAATGATGTTGTTGCTTAGTGCTGTGATAGTCTTAGATATGATGTTGGTGTTTCTTATTGCTGTGTTGTCATTAGTAATGATGTTGGTGTTGCTTATTGCTGTGATAGTCTTAGTTATGATGTTAGAGCTGGTTATTGCTATGTTGTCATTAGTAATGATGTTGGTGTTGCTTATTGCTGTGATAGTCTTAGTTATGATGTTTGAGCTGGTTATTGCTGCGTTGCCATTAGTAATGATGTTGGTGTTGCTTATTGCTGTGATAGTCTTAGTTATGATGTTAGAGCTGGTTATTGCTATGTTGTCATTAGTAATGATGTTGGTGTTGCTTATTGCTGTGATAGTCTTACTTATGATGTTAGAGCTGGTTATTGCTGCGTTGCTATTAGTAATGATGTTGGTGTTGCTTATTGCTGCGATAGTCTTAGTAATGATGTTAGAATTGGTTATTGCTGCGTTGCCATTAGTAATGATGTTAGTGTTGCTTATTGCTGTGTTGTCATTAGTAATGATGTTGGTGTTGCTTATTGCTGTGATAGTCTTAGTTATGATGTTAGAGTTGGTTATTGCTGCGTTGCCATTAGTAATGATGTTTGTGTTGCTTATTGCTGGGATAGTCTTAGTAATGATGTTAGAGCTGGTTATTGCTATGTTGCCATTAGTAATGATGTTAGTATTGCTTATTGCTGTGATAGTCTTAGTTATGATGTTAGAGTTGGTTATTGCTGTGTTGTCATTAGTAATGATGGTGTTGTTGCTTATTGCTGTGATAGTCTTAGTTATGATTTTAGAGCTGGTTATTGCTGTGTTGTCATTAGTAATGATGTTGGTATTGCTTATTGCAGTGATAGCCTTAGTAATGATGTTAGATCTGGTTATTGCTGTGTTGCCATTAGTAATGATGTTGGTATTGCTTATTGCTGTGTTGTCTCTAGTAATGATGTTGGTGTTGCTTATTGCTGTGATAGTCTTAGTTATGATGTTAGAGTTGGTTATTGCTGTGTTGCCATTAGTAATGATGTTGGTGTTGCTTATTGCTGTGATAGTCCTAGTTATGATGTTAGAGTTGTTTATTGCTGTGTTGGCATTAGTAATGATGTTGGTGTTGATTATTGCTGTGATAGTCTTAGTTATGATGTTAGAGCTGGTTATTGCTGTGTTGTCTCTAGTAATGATGTTGGTGTTGCTTATTGCTGTGATAGTCTTAGTAATGATGTTAGAGCTGGTTATTGCTGTGTTGCCATTAGTAATGATGTTGGTGTTGCTTATTGCTGTGATAGTCTTAGTAATGATGTTAGAGTTGTTTATTGCTGTGTTGTCTCTAGTAATGATGTTGGTGTTGCTTATTGCTGTGATAGTCTTAGTAATGATGTTAGAGCTGGTTATTGCTGTGTTGCCATTAGTAATGATGTTGGTGTTGCTTATTGCTGTGATAGTCTTAGTTATGGTGTTAGAGCTGGTTATTGCTGTGTTGCCATTAGTAATGATGCTGGTGTTGCTTATTGCTGTGATAGTCTTAGTAATGATGTTAGAGCTGGTTATTGCTGTGTTGCCATTAGTAATGCTTTTGGTGTTGCTTATTGCTGTGATAGTCTTAGTAATGATGTTAGAGTTGTTTATTGCTGTGTTGTCTCTAGTAATGATGTTGGTGTTGCTTATTGCTGTGATAGTCTTAGTAATGATGTTAGAGCTGGTTATTGCTGTGTTGCCATTAGTAATGATGTTGGTGTTGCTTATTGCTGTGATAGTCTTAGTTATGGTGTTAGAGCTGGTTATTGCTGTGTTGCCATTAGTAATGATGTTGGTGTTGCTTATTGCTGTGATAGTCTTAGTAATGATGTTAGAGCTGGTTATTGCTGTGTTGCCATTAGTAATGATGTTGGTGTTGCTTATTGCTGTGATAGTCTTAGTTATGATGTTAGAGCTGGTTATTGCTGTGTTGTCATTAGTAATGATGTTGGTATTGCTTATTGCTGTGATATTCTTAGTTATGATGTTAGAGTTGTTTATTGCTGTGTTGTCATTAGTAATGGTGTTGGTGTTGCTTATTGCTGTGATAGTCTTAGTAATGATGTTAGAGCTGTTTATTGCTGTGTTGCACTTAGTAATGATGTTGTTGCTTAGTGCTGTGATAGTCTTAGATATGATGTTGGTGTTTCTTATTGCTGTGTTGTCATTAGTAATGATGTTGGTGTTGCTTATTGCTGTGATAGTCTTAGTTATGATGTTAGAGCTGGTTATTGCTATGTTGTCATTAGTAATGATGTTGGTATTGCTTATTGCTGTGATATTCTTAGTTATGATGTTAGAGCTGGTTATTGCTGTGTTGTCATTAGTAATGATGGTGTTGTTGATTATTGCTGTGATAGTCTTAGTAACGATGTTAGAGCTGGTTATTGCTGTTTTGTCATTAGTAATGATGTTGGTATTGCTTATTGCTGTGATAGCCTTAGTAATGATGTTAGATCTGGTTATTGCTGTGTTGCCATTAGTAATGATGTTGGTATTGCTTATTGCTGTGATATTCTTAGTTATGATGTTAGAGCTGGTTATTGCTGTGTTGTCATTAGTAATGATGTTGGTGTTGCTTATTGCTGTGATAGTCTTAGTAATGATGTTAGAGCTGGTTATTGCTGTGTTGCCATTAGTAATGATGTTGGTATTGCTTATTGCTGTGATATTCTTAGTTATGATGTTAGAGCTGGTTATTGCTGTGTTGTCATTAGTAATGATGTTGGTATTGCTTATTGCTGTGATATTCTTAGTTATGATGTTAGAGTTGTTTATTGCTGTGTTGTCATTAGTAATGGTGTTGGTGTTGCTTATTGCTGTGATAGTCTTAGTAATGATGTTAGAGCTGTTTATTGCTGTGTTGCACTTAGTAATGATGTTGTTGCTTAGTGCTGTGATAGTCTTAGATATGATGTTGGTGTTTCTTATTGCTGTGTTGTCATTAGTAATGATGTTGGTGTTGCTTATTGCTGTGTTAGTCTTAGTTATGATGTTAGAGCTGGTTATTGCTGTGTTGTCATTAGTAATGATGTTGGTGTTGCTTATTGCTGTGATAGTCTTAGTAATGATGTTAGAGCTGGTTATTGCTGTGTTGCCATTAGTAATGATGTTGGTATTGCTTATTGCTGTGATATTCTTAGTTATGATGTTAGAGCTGGTTATTGCTGTGTTGTCATTAGTAATGATGTTGGTATTGCTTATTGCTGTGATATTCTTAGTTATGATGTTAGAGTTGTTTATTGCTGTGTTGTCATTATTAATGATGTTGGTATTGCTTATTGCTGTGATAGTCTTAGTTATGATGTTAGAGTTGTTTATTGCTGTGTTGCCATTAGTAATGATGTTGGTGTTGCTTATTGCTGTGATAGTCTTAGTAATGATGTTAGAGCTGGTTATTTCTGCCTTGTCATTAGTAATGATGTTGGTGTTGCTTATTGCAGTGATAGTCTTAGTAATGATGTTAGAGCTGGTTATTGCTGTGTTGCCATTAGTAATGATGTTGGTGTTGCTTATTGCTGTGATAGTCTTAGTAATGATGTTAGAGTTGGTTATTGCTGTGTTGTCTCTAGTAATGATGTTGGTGTTGCTTATTGCTGTGATAGTCTTAGTTATGATGTTAGAGTTGGTTATTGCTGTGTTGCCATTAGTAATGATGTTGGTGTTGCTTATTGCTGTGATAGTCCTAGTTATGATGTTAGAGTTGTTTATTGCTGTGTTGGCATTAGTAATGATGTTGGTGTTGATTATTGCTGTGATAGTCTTAGTTATGATGTTAGAGCTGGTTATTGCTGTGTTGTCTCTAGTAATGATGTTGGTGTTGCTTATTGCTGTGATAGTCTTAGTTATGATGTTAGAGTTGTTTATTGCTGTGTTGGCATTAGTAATGATGTTGGTGTTGCTTATTGCTGTGATAGTCTTAGTAATGATGTTAGAGCTGGTTATTGCTGTGTTGCCATTAGTAATGATGTTGGTGTTGCTTATTGCTGTGATAGTCTTAGTAATGATGTTAGAGTTGTTTATTGCTGTGTTGTCTCTAGTAATGATGTTGGTGTTGCTTATTGCTGTGATAGTCTTAGTAATGATGTTAGAGCTGGTTATTGCTGTGTTGCCATTAGTAATGATGTTGGTGTTGCTTATTGCTGTGACAGTCTTAGTTATGGTGTTAGAGCTGGTTATTGCTGTGTTGCCATTAGTAATGATGTTGGTGTTGCTTATTGCTGTGATAGTCTTAGTAATGATGTTAGAGCTGGTTATTGCTGTGTTGCCATTAGTAATGCTTTTGGTGTTGCTTATTGCTGTGATAGTCTTAGTAATGATGTTAGAGTTGTTTATTGCTGTGTTGTCTCTAGTAATGATGTTGGTGTTGCTTATTGCTGTGATAGTCTTAGTAATGATGTTAGAGCTGGTTATTGCTGTGTTGCCATTAGTAATGATGTTGGTGTTGCTTATTGCTGTGATAGTCTTAGTTATGGTGTTAGAGCTGGTTATTGCTGTGTTGCCATTAGTAATGATGTTGGTGTTGCTTATTGCTGTGATAGTCTTAGTAATGATGTTAGAGCTGGTTATTGCTGTGTTGCCATTAGTAATGATGTTGGTGTTGCTTATTGCTGTGATAGTCTTAGTTATGATGTTAGAGCTGGTTATTGCTGTGTTGTCATTAGTAATGATGTTGGTATTGCTTATTGCTGTGATATTCTTAGTTATGATGTTAGAGTTGTTTATTGCTGTGTTGTCATTAGTAATGGTGTTGGTGTTGCTTATTGCTGTGATAGTCTTAGTAATGATGTTAGAGCTGTTTATTGCTGTGTTGCACTTAGTAATGATGTTGTTGCTTAGTGCTGTGATAGTCTTAGATATGATGTTGGTGTTTCTTATTGCTGTGTTGTCATTAGTAATGATGTTGGTGTTGCTTATTGCTGTGATAGTCTTAGTTATGATGTTAGAGCTGGTTATTGCTATGTTGTCATTAGTAATGATGTTGGTATTGCTTATTGCTGTGATATTCTTAGTTATGATGTTAGAGCTGGTTATTGCTGTGTTGTCATTAGTAATGATGTTGGTGTTGCTTATTGCTGTGATAGTCTTAGTAATGATGTTAGAGCTGGTTATTGCTGTGTTGCCATTAGTAATGATGTTGGTATTGCTTATTGCTGTGATATTCTTAGTTATGATGTTAGAGCTGGTTATTGCTGTGTTGTCATTAGTAATGATGTTGGTATTGCTTATTGCTGTGATATTCTTAGTTATGATGTTAGAGTTGTTTATTGCTGTGTTGTCATTAGTAATGGTGTTGGTGTTGCTTATTGCTGTGATAGTCTTAGTAATGATGTTAGAGCTGTTTATTGCTGTGTTGCACTTAGTAATGATGTTGTTGCTTAGTGCTGTGATAGTCTTAGATATGATGTTGGTGTTTCTTATTGCTGTGTTGTCATTAGTAATGATGTTGGTGTTGCTTATTGCTGTGATAGTCTTAGTTATGATGTTAGAGCTGGTTATTGCTATGTTGTCATTAGTAATGATGTTGGTGTTGCTTATTGCTGTGATAGTCTTAGTTATGATGTTTGAGCTGGTTATTGCTGCGTTGCCATTAGTAATGATGTTGGTGTTGCTTATTGCTGTGATAGTCTTAGTTATGATGTTAGAGCTGGTTATTGCTATGTTGTCATTAGTAATGATGTTGGTGTTGCTTATTGCTGTGATAGTCTTACTTATGATGTTAGAGCTGGTTATTGCTGCGTTGCTATTAGTAATGATGTTGGTGTTGCTTATTGCTGCGATAGTCTTAGTAATGATGTTAGAATTGGTTATTGCTGCGTTGCCATTAGTAATGATGTTAGTGTTGCTTATTGCTGTGTTGTCATTAGTAATGATGTTGGTGTTGCTTATTGCTGTGATAGTCTTAGTTATGATGTTAGAGTTGGTTATTGCTGCGTTGCCATTAGTAATGATGTTTGTGTTGCTTATTGCTGGGATAGTCTTAGTAATGATGTTAGAGCTGGTTATTGCTATGTTGCCATTAGTAATGATGTTAGTATTGCTTATTGCTGTGATAGTCTTAGTTATGATGTTAGAGTTGGTTATTGCTGTGTTGTCATTAGTAATGATGGTGTTGTTGCTTATTGCTGTGATAGTCTTAGTTATGATTTTAGAGCTGGTTATTGCTGTGTTGTCATTAGTAATGATGTTGGTATTGCTTATTGCAGTGATAGCCTTAGTAATGATGTTAGATCTGGTTATTGCTGTGTTGCCATTAGTAATGATGTTGGTATTGCTTATTGCTGTGTTGTCTCTAGTAATGATGTTGGTGTTGCTTATTGCTGTGATAGTCTTAGTTATGATGTTAGAGTTGGTTATTGCTGTGTTGCCATTAGTAATGATGTTGGTGTTGCTTATTGCTGTGATAGTCCTAGTTATGATGTTAGAGTTGTTTATTGCTGTGTTGGCATTAGTAATGATGTTGGTGTTGATTATTGCTGTGATAGTCTTAGTTATGATGTTAGAGCTGGTTATTGCTGTGTTGTCTCTAGTAATGATGTTGGTGTTGCTTATTGCTGTGATAGTCTTAGTAATGATGTTAGAGCTGGTTATTGCTGTGTTGCCATTAGTAATGATGTTGGTGTTGCTTATTGCTGTGATAGTCTTAGTAATGATGTTAGAGTTGTTTATTGCTGTGTTGTCTCTAGTAATGATGTTGGTGTTGCTTATTGCTGTGATAGTCTTAGTAATGATGTTAGAGCTGGTTATTGCTGTGTTGCCATTAGTAATGATGTTGGTGTTGCTTATTGCTGTGATAGTCTTAGTTATGGTGTTAGAGCTGGTTATTGCTGTGTTGCCATTAGTAATGATGCTGGTGTTGCTTATTGCTGTGATAGTCTTAGTAATGATGTTAGAGCTGGTTATTGCTGTGTTGCCATTAGTAATGCTTTTGGTGTTGCTTATTGCTGTGATAGTCTTAGTAATGATGTTAGAGTTGTTTATTGCTGTGTTGTCTCTAGTAATGATGTTGGTGTTGCTTATTGCTGTGATAGTCTTAGTAATGATGTTAGAGCTGGTTATTGCTGTGTTGCCATTAGTAATGATGTTGGTGTTGCTTATTGCTGTGATAGTCTTAGTTATGGTGTTAGAGCTGGTTATTGCTGTGTTGCCATTAGTAATGATGTTGGTGTTGCTTATTGCTGTGATAGTCTTAGTAATGATGTTAGAGCTGGTTATTGCTGTGTTGCCATTAGTAATGATGTTGGTGTTGCTTATTGCTGTGATAGTCTTAGTTATGATGTTAGAGCTGGTTATTGCTGTGTTGTCATTAGTAATGATGTTGGTATTGCTTATTGCTGTGATATTCTTAGTTATGATGTTAGAGTTGTTTATTGCTGTGTTGTCATTAGTAATGGTGTTGGTGTTGCTTATTGCTGTGATAGTCTTAGTAATGATGTTAGAGCTGTTTATTGCTGTGTTGCACTTAGTAATGATGTTGTTGCTTAGTGCTGTGATAGTCTTAGATATGATGTTGGTGTTTCTTATTGCTGTGTTGTCATTAGTAATGATGTTGGTGTTGCTTATTGCTGCGATAGTCTTAGTTATGATGTTAGAGCTGGTTATTGCTATGTTGTCATTAGTAATGATGTTGGTATTGCTTATTGCTGTGATATTCTTAGTTATGATGTTAGAGCTGGTTATTGCTGTGTTGTCATTAGTAATGATGTTGGTGTTGCTTATTGCTGTGATAGTCTTAGTAATGATGTTAGAGCTGGTTATTGCTGTGTTGCCATTAGTAATGATGTTGGTATTGCTTATTGCTGTGATATTCTTAGTTATGATGTTAGAGCTGGTTATTGCTGTGTTGTCATTAGTAATGATGTTGGTATTGCTTATTGCTGTGATATTCTTAGTTATGATGTTAGAGTTGTTTATTGCTGTGTTGTCATTAGTAATGGTGTTGGTGTTGCTTATTGCTGTGATAGTCTTAGTAATGATGTTAGAGCTGTTTATTGCTGTGTTGCACTTAGTAATGATGTTGTTGCTTAGTGCTGTGATAGTCTTAGATATGATGTTGGTGTTTCTTATTGCTGTGTTGTCATTAGTAATGATGTTGGTGTTGCTTATTGCTGTGATAGTCTTAGTTATGATGTTAGAGCTGGTTATTGCTGTGTTGCTATTAGTAATGATGTTGGTGTTGCTTATTGCTGTGATAGTCTTAGTTATGATGTTAGAGCTGGTTATTGCTGTGTTGTCATTAGTAATGATGTTGGTATTGCTTATTGCTGTGATATTCTTAGTTATGATGTTAGAGTTGTTTATTGCTGTGTTGTCATTAGTAATGGTGTTGGTGTTGCTTATTGCTGTGATAGTCTTAGTAATGATGTTAGAGCTGTTTATTGCTGTGTTGCACTTAGTAATGATGTTGTTGCTTAGTGCTGTGATAGTCTTAGATATGATGTTGGTGTTTCTTATTGCTGTGTTGTCATTAGTAATGATGTTGGTGTTGCTTATTGCTGTGATAGTCTTAGTTATGATGTTAGAGCTGGTTATTGCTATGTTGTCATTAGTAATGATGTTGGTATTGCTTATTGCTGTGATATTCTTAGTTATGATGTTAGAGCTGGTTATTGCTGTGTTGTCATTAGTAATGATGTTGGTGTTGCTTATTGCTGTGATAGTCTTAGTAATGATGTTAGAGCTGGTTATTGCTGTGTTGCCATTAGTAATGATGTTGGTATTGCTTATTGCTGTGATATTCTTAGTTATGATGTTAGAGCTGGTTATTGCTGTGTTGTCATTAGTAATGATGTTGGTATTGCTTATTGCTGTGATATTCTTAGTTATGATGTTAGAGTTGTTTATTGCTGTGTTGTCATTAGTAATGGTGTTGGTGTTGCTTATTGCTGTGATAGTCTTAGTAATGATGTTAGAGCTGTTTATTGCTGTGTTGCACTTAGTAATGATGTTGTTGCTTAGTGCTGTGATAGTCTTAGATATGATGTTGGTGTTTCTTATTGCTGTGTTGTCATTAGTAATGATGTTGGTGTTGCTTATTGCTGTGATAGTCTTAGTTATGATGTTAGAGCTGGTTATTGCTATGTTGTCATTAGTAATGATGTTGGTGTTGCTTATTGCTGTGATAGTCTTAGTTATGATGTTTGAGCTGGTTATTGCTGCGTTGCCATTAGTAATGATGTTGGTGTTGCTTATTGCTGTGATAGTCTTAGTTATGATGTTAGAGCTGGTTATTGCTATGTTGTCATTAGTAATGATGTTGGTGTTGCTTATTGCTGTGATAGTCTTACTTATGATGTTAGAGCTGGTTATTGCTGCGTTGCTATTAGTAATGATGTTGGTGTTGCTTATTGCTGCGATAGTCTTAGTAATGATGTTAGAATTGGTTATTGCTGCGTTGCCATTAGTAATGATGTTAGTGTTGCTTATTGCTGTGTTGTCATTAGTAATGATGTTGGTGTTGCTTATTGCTGTGATAGTCTTAGTTATGATGTTAGAGTTGGTTATTGCTGCGTTGCCATTAGTAATGATGTTTGTGTTGCTTATTGCTGGGATAGTCTTAGTAATGATGTTAGAGCTGGTTATTGCTATGTTGCCATTAGTAATGATGTTAGTATTGCTTATTGCTGTGATAGTCTTAGTTATGATGTTAGAGTTGGTTATTGCTGTGTTGTCATTAGTAATGATGGTGTTGTTGCTTATTGCTGTGATAGTCTTAGTTATGATTTTAGAGCTGGTTATTGCTGTGTTGTCATTAGTAATGATGTTGGTATTGCTTATTGCAGTGATAGCTTTAGTAATGATGTTAGATCTGGTTATTGCTGTGTTGCCATTAGTAATGATGTTGGTATTGCTTATTGCTGTGATATTCTTAGTTATGATGTTAGAGCTGGTTATTGCTGTGTTGTCATTAGTAATGATGTTGGTGTTGCTTATTGCTGTGATAGTCTTAGTAATGATGTTAGAGCTGGTTATTGCTGTGTTGCCATTAGTAATGATGTTGGTATTGCTTATTGCTGTGATATTCTTAGTTATGATGTTAGAGCTGGTTATTGCTGTGTTGTCATTAGTAATGATGTTGGTATTGCTTATTGCTGTGATATTCTTAGTTATGATGTTAGAGTTGTTTATTGCTGTGTTGTTATTAGTAATGATGTTGGTATTGCTTATTGCTGTGATAGTCTTAGTTATGATGTTAGAGTTGTTTATTGCTGTGTTGCCATTAGTAATGATGTTGGTGTTTCTTATTGCTGTGATAGTCTTAGTAATGATGTTAGAGCTGGTTATTCCTGCCTTGTCATTAGTAATGATGTTGGTGTTGCTTATTGCAGTGATAGTCTTAGTAATGATGTTAGAGCTGGTTATTGCTGTGTTGCCATTAGTAATGATGTTGGTGTTGCTTATTGCTGTGATAGTCTTAGTAATGATGTTAGAGTTGGTTATTGCTGTGTTGTCTCTAGTAATGATGTTGGTGTTGCTTATTGCTGTGATAGTCTTAGTTATGATGTTAGAGTTGGTTATTGCTGTGTTGCCATTAGTAATGATGTTGGTGTTGCTTATTGCTGTGATAGTCCTAGTTATGATGTTAGAGTTGTTTATTGCTGTGTTGGCATTAGTAATGATGTTGGTGTTGATTATTGCTGTGATAGTCTTAGTTATGATGTTAGAGCTGGTTATTGCTGTGTTGTCTCTAGTAATGATGTTGGTGTTGCTTATTGCTGTGATAGTCTTAGTTATGATGTTAGAGTTGTTTATTGCTGTGTTGGCATTAGTAATGATGTTGGTGTTGCTTATTGCTGTGATAGTCTTAGTAATGATGTTAGAGCTGGTTATTGCTGTGTTGCCATTAGTAATGATGTTGGTGTTGCTTATTGCTGTGATAGTCTTAGTAATGATGTTAGAGTTGTTTATTGCTGTGTTGTCTCTAGTAATGATGTTGGTGTTGCTTATTGCTGTGATAGTCTTAGTAATGATGTTAGAGCTGGTTATTGCTGTGTTGCCATTAGTAATGATGTTGGTGTTGCTTATTGCTGTGATAGTCTTAGTTATGGTGTTAGAGCTGGTTATTGCTGTGTTGCCATTAGTAATGATGTTGGTGTTGCTTATTGCTGTGATAGTCTTAGTAATGATGTTAGAGCTGGTTATTGCTGTGTTGCGATTAGTAATGATTTTGGTGTTGCTTATTGCTGTGATAGTCTTAGTAATGATGTTAGAGTTGTTTATTGCTGTGTTGTCTCTAGTAATGATGTTGGTGTTGCTTATTGCTGTGATAGTCTTAGTAATGATGTTAGAGCTGGTTATTGCTGTGTTGCCATTAGTAATGATGTTGGTGTTGCTTATTGCTGTGATAGTCTTAGTTATGGTGTTAGAGCTGGTTATTGCTGTGTTGCCATTAGTAATGATGTTGGTGTTGCTTATTGCTGTGATAGTCTTAGTAATGATGTTTGAGCTGGTTATTGCTGTGTTGCCATTAGTAATGATGTTGGTGTTGCTTATTGCTGTGATAGTCTTAGTTATGATGTTAGAGCTGGTTATTGCTGTGTTGTCATTAGTAATGATGTTGGTATTGCTTATTGCTGTGATATTCTTAGTTATGATGTTAGAGTTGTTTATTGCTGTGTTGTCATTAGTAATGGTGTTGGTGTTGCTTATTGCTGTGATAGTCTTAGTAATGATGTTAGAGCTGTTTATTGCTGTGTTGCACTTAGTAATGATGTTGCTGCTTAGTGCTGTGATAGTCTTAGATATGATGTTGGTGTTTCTTATTGCTGTGTTGTCATTAGTAATGATGTTGGTGTTGCTTATTGCTGTGATAGTCTTAGTTATGATGTTAGAGCTGGTTATTGCTATGTTGTCATTAGTAATGATGTTGGTATTGCTTATTGCTGTGATATTCTTAGTTATGATGTTAGAGCTGGTTATTGCTGTGTTGTCATTAGTAATGATGTTGGTGTTGCTTATTGCTGTGATAGTCTTAGTAATGATGTTAGAGCTGGTTATTGCTGTGTTGCCATTAGTAATGATGTTGGTATTGCTTATTGCTGTGATATTCTTAGTTATGATGTTAGAGCTGGTTATTGCTGTGTTGTCATTAGTAATGATGTTGGTATTGCTTATTGCTGTGATATTCTTAGTTATGATGTTAGAGTTGTTTATTGCTGTGTTGTCATTAGTAATGGTGTTGGTGTTGCTTATTGCTGTGATAGTCTTAGTAATGATGTTAGAGCTGTTTATTGCTGTGTTGCACTTAGTAATGATGTTGTTGCTTAGTGCTGTGATAGTCTTAGATATGATGTTGGTGTTTCTTATTGCTGTGTTGTCATTAGTAATGATGTTGGTGTTGCTTATTGCTGTGATAGTCTTAGTTATGATGTTAGAGCTGGTTATTGCTATGTTGTCATTAGTAATGATGTTGGTGTTGCTTATTGCTGTGATAGTCTTAGTTATGATGTTTGAGCTGGTTATTGCTGCGTTGCCATTAGTAATGATGTTGGTGTTGCTTATTGCTGTGATAGTCTTAGTTATGATGTTAGAGCTGGTTATTGCTATGTTGTCATTAGTAATGATGTTGGTGTTGCTTATTGCTGTGATAGTCTTACTTATGATGTTAGAGCTGGTTATTGCTGCGTTGCTATTAGTAATGATGTTGGTGTTGCTTATTGCTGCGATAGTCTTAGTAATGATGTTAGAATTGGTTATTGCTGCGTTGCCGTTAGTAATGATGTTAGTGTTGCTTATTGCTGTGTTGTCATTAGTAATGATGTTGGTGTTGCTTATTGCTGTGATAGTCTTAGTTATGATGTTAGAGTTGGTTATTGCTGTGTTGTCATTAGTAATGATGGTGTTGTTGATTATTGCTGTCATAGTCCTAGTAACGATGTTAGAGCTGGTTATTGCTGTGTTGTCATTAGTAATGATGTTGGTATTGCTTATTGCAGTGATAGCCTTAGTAATGATGTTAGATCTGGTTATTGCTGTGTTGCCATTAGTAATGATGTTGGTATTGCTTATTGCTGTGATATTCTTAGTTATGATGTTAGAGCTGGTTATTGCTGTGTTGTCATTAGTAATGATGTTGGTGTTGCTTATTGCTGTGATAGTCTTAGTAATGATGTTAGAGCTGGTTATTGCTGTGTTGCCATTAGTAATGATGTTGGTATTGCTTATTGCTGTGATATTCTTAGTTATGATGTTAGAGCTGGTTATTGCTGTGTTGTCATTAGTAATGATGTTGGTATTGCTTATTGCTGTGATATTCTTAGTTATGATGTTAGAGTTGTTTATTGCTGTGTTGTCATTAGTAATGATGTTGGTATTGCTTATTGCTGTGATAGTCTTAGTTATGATGTTAGAGTTGTTTATTGCTGTGTTGCCATTAGTAATGATGTTGGTGTTGCTTATTGCTGTGATAGTCTTAGTAATGATGTTAGAGTTGTTTATTGCTGTGTTGTCTCTAGTAATGATGTTGGTGTTGCTTATTGCTGTGATAGTCTTAGTAATGATGTTAGAGCTGGTTATTGCTGTGTTGCCATTAGTAATGATGTTGGTGTTGCTTATTGCTGTGATAGTCTTAGTTATGGTGTTAGAGCTGGTTATTGCTGTGTTGCCATTAGTAATGATGTTGGTGTTGCTTATTGCTGTGATAGTCTTAGTAATGATGTTAGAGTTGGTTATTGCTGTGTTGCCATTAGTAATGATGTTGGTGTTGCTTATTGCTGTGATAGTCTTAGTTATGGTGTTAGAGCTGGTTATTGCTGTGTTGCCATTAGTAATGATGTTGGTGTTGCTTATTGCTGTGATAGTCTTAGTAATGATGTTAGAGCTGGTTATTGCTGTGTTGCCATTAGTAATGATGTTGGTGTTGCTTATTGCTGTGATAGTCTTAGTAATGATGTTAGAGTTGTTTATTGCTGTGTTGTCTCTAGTAATGATGTTGGTGTTGCTTATTGCTGTGATAGTCTTAGTAATGATGTTAGAGCTGGTTATTGCTGTGTTGCCATTAGTAATGATGTTGGTGTTGCTTATTGCTGTGATAGTCTTAGTTATGGTGTTAGAGCTGGTTATTGCTGTGTTGCCATTAGTAATGATGTTGGTGTTGCTTATTGCTGTGATAGTCTTAGTAATGATGTTAGAGCTGGTTATTGCTGTGTTGCCATTAGTAATGATTTTGGTGTTGCTTATTGCTGTGATAGTCTTAGTAATGATGTTAGAGCTGGTTATTTCTGCCTTGTCATTAGTAATGATGTTGGTGTTGCTTATTGCAGTGATAGTCTTAGTAATGATGTTAGAGCTGGTTATTGCTGTGTTGCCATTAGTAATGATGTTGGTGTTGCTTATTGCTGTGATAGTCTTAGTAATGATGTTAGAGTTGGTTATTGCTGTGTTGTCTCTAGTAATGATGTTGGTGTTGCTTATTGCTGTGATAGTCTTAGTTATGATGTTAGAGTTGGTTATTGCTGTGTTGCCATTAGTAATGATGTTGGTGTTGCTTATTGCTGTGATAGTCTTAGTTATGGTGTTAGAGCTGGTTATTGCTGTGTTGCCATTAGTAATGATGTTGGTGTTGCTTATTGCTGTGATAGTCTTAGTAATGATGTTAGAGCTGGTTATTGCTGTGTTGCCATTAGTAATGATGTTGGTGTTGCTTATTGCTGTGATAGTCTTAGTAATGATGTTAGAGTTGTTTATTGCTGTGTTGTCTCTAGTAATGATGTTGGTGTTGCTTATTGCTGTGATAGTCTTAGTAATGATGTTAGAGCTGGTTATTGCTGTGTTGCCATTAGTAATGATGTTGGTGTTGCTTATTGCTGTGATAGTCTTAGTTATGGTGTTAGAGCTGGTTATTGCTGTGTTGCCATTAGTAATGATGTTGGTGTTGCTTATTGCTGTGATAGTCTTAGTAATGATGTTAGAGCTGGTTATTGCTGTGTTGCCATTAGTAATGATTTTGGTGTTGCTTATTGCTGTGATAGTCTTAGTAATGATGTTAGAGCTGGTTATTTCTGCCTTGTCATTAGTAATGATGTTGGTGTTGCTTATTGCAGTGATAGTCTTAGTAATGATGTTAGAGCTGGTTATTGCTGTGTTGCCATTAGTAATGATGTTGGTGTTGCTTATTGCTGTGATAGTCTTAGTAATGATGTTAGAGTTGGTTATTGCTGTGTTGTCTCTAGTAATGATGTTGGTGTTGCTTATTGCTGTGATAGTCTTAGTTATGATGTTAGAGTTGGTTATTGCTGTGTTGCCATTAGTAATGATGTTGGTGTTGCTTATTGCTGTGATAGTCTTAGTTATGGTGTTAGAGCTGGTTATTGCTGTGTTGCTGTGATACTGTTAGTTATGATGTTAGAGCTGGTTATTCCTGTGTTGTCATTAGTAATGATGTTGGTGTTGATTATTGCTGTGATAGTCTTAGTAATGATGTTATATCTGGTTATTGCTGTGTTGGCATTAGTAATGATGTTGGTATTGCTTATTGCTGTGATAGTGTTAGTTATGATGTTAGAGCTGGTTATTGCTTTGTTGCCATTAGTAATGGTGTTGGTATTGCTTATTGCTGTGATAGTCTTAGTTATGATGTTAGAGTTGGTTATTGCTGTGTTGGCATTAGTAATGATGTTGGTATTGCTTATTGTTGTGATAGTCTTAGTATTGATGTTAGAGCTGGTTATTGCTGTGTTGGCATTAGTAATGATGTTGGTATTGCTTATTGTTGTGATAGTCTTAGTAACGATGTTAGAGTTGCTTATTGCTGTGTTGTCATTAGTAATGATGTTGGTGTTGCTTATTGCTGTGATAGTCTTAGTTATGATGTTAGAGTTGGTTATTGCTGTGTTGCCATTAGTAATGGTGTTGGTGTTACTTATTGCTGTGATAGTCTTAGTAACGATGTTAGAGTTGGTTATTGCTGTGTTGTCATTAGTAATGATGTTAGTGTTGCTTATTGCTGTGATAGTGTTAGTTATGATGTTATAGTTGGATATTATCGTGACGGACTTAGGAACGATTTAGGCGTTGGTTTTGTTTTAGTTCCCTCTGTAATTATCTGGATTTTGGTTATTGTTGTGAAGATCTTAGTAATGAATTGGTGTAATGTATGTTTATACATTCTATAGTAATTATCTATAAAACTAAATCCAGGTGACCTAGTGCTGAGACGGTCCAATAACTAAATTGTTTTATTTCACGTTACATTTCATGATATGAAAGGTAACTAAACCTGCAGGTACCTGGAACAAAAAAACTACCTCTCGCACACAATCTATCCGACAAGTAATTGTGCAATCTCTCTGTAGACTATTTACTTAGAAGGATGTTGGGGTTAATATATATATATATATATATATATATATATATATATATATGTGTGTGTGTGTGTGTGTGTGTGTGTGTGTGTGTGTGTGTGTGTGTGTGTGTGTGTGTGTGTGTGTGTGTGTGTGTGTGTGTGTGTGTGGGTGTGTGCGTGTGTGTATACACAGGATTCTGTTTATAAATATACTGATGTTTTAAAGTATTTATTTTAGAAGATTTCATACCTTCTGTTTTTTTCTCTTGTATCTTGTATCTAGGTTTCATTTAAAAGTTTTTAGGCACATCATGTTTATCGATATTCTGTGTTTAGAAAGAATAGAAAATACAAGTGTTAGTGTGTGTCAGTGAGTTAGTTACTTAATTCGCTTTGTTTTGTTTATTCGATGAGTCAATGACGGGATTTTTTTTTTAACTTTTAGATAGAAGTGTGGACGTAGATATCTTTTCATGATATTTGGTTTAGGGAATAGTTTTTGCAGCGCTGCTCAACCTATTTTTCGACTCATGGAGTAAAAAGTGTTGATGCTGTCAAAAGAAAAAATTTCCTATCGTTATATATATACATACATATATATATAATATATATATGTATATATATAACGATAGGAAATTTTGACTTTGATTTATATATATATATATATATATATATATATAATAATTAAGCATATATATATATATATAGTTAGGGAAGCATATATATATATATATAGTTAGGGAAGCAGAAAATTGCTTTTTGTGATCCATTTCGTGGTTAAGAAAGCCAGTTTCATGGATGGTTTCAAAGTACGGTTAGGGGTAACTCCACAAGTTTGTAAGAATTCCGTTCAATCTTGGAGTATAAAGTATAAAAGAGAAAACACAGGTAAGCATTAAGAGAAGGATTTTATCCAGGTATTTACAACCGTTTCATTGGTAAGTGCAACCTTATATTGCTATACTGCAAATAGCAGTCACTCAATTATAATTGTTGTTCACAGTCCAAATTTTCAAAATGTTTGAGTAAGTTACTCTTGAAATAATTCTTAATATATAGAGAAAAACATTTATTTAGACAGAGTGATAGCACAAATGAAGAATAAACTAGTGATTAAACTATGGGGTAACGCTACCGAAATAATTAAGTGGTTTAACAATATAGCTAACAAAGAAGTTTCTAAATTTATACAATTTGACATTAACGATTATTACTCATCTATATCCCCCAACACCTTGAATAAAACCTTAGCCTTCGCCAAACCAATTCTGACATAACAGACGACGAGATAAAGATCATGTTAGTTGTCAGGAAAACAATAATTAAATTTGAAAACGCCTATTGGGAACGTAAGGATAGATTAAATTACTTTGACATCACGGTGGGGGCTAACGACTCGGCTCAAGTCACAGATTTAGTAGGTATTTACATAGCCCATAGTTTACAAAGTGAGTTTAGCGACCTTCACGGTGGAATCTACAGAGACGACGCCCTTCTCCTAGTTAAGAACCTAAATAACCAGAGCATAGTAAGACTCCGTAAGAATATTAGAAAGACTCTCGGAAACTAGGTCTTAGCATAACGTATGAGTATACCACTAAAACAGTTAACTTTCTAGACGCGACGCTTAACCTAAATACAGGACTTATAAGACCTTTTCACAAGATTAATGAAAACTTAGCATACATCAACTGTAACTCAAACCACCCACTATCCATAATTAAATCCATTCCACGCAGCATATCCCTTAGGATCTCCGGCCTCTCGTCTAACCGACAAATCTTCGAAGAACATGCAGAATACTACAATACCATTTAGATAGAGTAGAATATAAAGATGAGAGCCTCCGTAAAGCGCACACGAACACGCATAACACAAACTCCAGAAACAAACGCGCACACGCACTTACGCATAGAACTACAAAGTGTACGGTAAATAAAAATACAACATCGAAATCAAACAAGTCACGTAGTAGAAAATATATTTGGTACAACCCCATATTTAACACCTCTATTAGTACTAACCTACCCTCTACCTTCTTTAGAATAATAAATAAGCACTGTCCAGATTCACATAGATACAGCAAAATCCTTAACACTAAATCTATTAGACTATCTTACTCCACGGCACCAAATATAGAGGCACACATTAAGATGCTTAACGCTAAAAAGATACATAACAACACCAAAATACAAATTTACAACAATAACAATACAATCACCATTGAACACAACAGAATATCTAATACACAACCACCCGCTAATAGGCAAACAAAACGTAACACACTTGTACAGGCATCGCAGCCCACCAATAATGCCAAAGTTGCCCATGACAAGAATTGTAACTGCCACCTACCTGAAATCTGTCCATTACATAATGAATGTATGCAGTCTAACCTGGTTTACCAATGCACATTGGAATTAGACAACCAGAAATGGTATTACATCGGAGCGACTGGGAATACATTTAAAGCCCGTTGGTATACTGAACCGTTAAGCAATGAAACATTCCCAGCAAACAAGACCTGGCAACTGAGGGAAAGTAACCATCAATACACCCTGAAGTGGAAAAAATGATCGAACGCGCCCCCATATCGGAGTGATATGAGAAGCTGTCGATTATGCGACCTTGAGCTGTTCCACATCTTGAGTTCGAAGAATAAGTTACTCAACAATAAAATCGAAAGATCAATTTATTGTAACCATAGACTCAAAGAGAAGTTTTCGCACTACAAGTGCAAATCGATCCCTTAACCTCTTACTACCAACTGACAAACTGCATATACTTAGACTTTATACCCTCTTGTTGTATCTAAACCCTTTTAATTACCCACAAAAACCAATACCTATACCCCCCTTCTCCTTCATTCCTCTTCTATTTCTTCGTTTTCTTCTTTCCTTCCCTCCCCTTCTTGGCTATTTTTTCTTTTCTTCTTTCTCCCTCCTTTTTTGCTTTTATTTTTGTCATTATTATCTTTATCTTTATTTTTTATATATATATTTATCTCTTTATATCTCCCCCTCTATCTCTATCTCTATCCATCTCTCCCACTATGATCAATTTAATTCTCTTTAACTCACTACATTCCACGACATGAAGTCTGAATATCAAAACTGATCAAGGAATCCTTCCACCTCCACCCCTCCCTCCATCTCAGTTTGTCACTCTACTTCCTAACTCTTCCCCCTTCCTCTCTCTCTCTATACTATTCCGTTTGTCCCCTCACCTTCTGATTCCTCTCTCTCTATACTAGTAAACACAATTCCAAATAAATGTTTTTCTCTATATATTAAGAATTATTTCAAGAGTAACTTACTCACTATTTTGAAAATTTGGACTGTGAACAACAATTATAATTGAGTGGCTGGTATTTGCAGTATAGCAATATAAGGTTGCACTTACCAATGAAACGGTCGTAAATACCTGGATAAAATCCTTCTCTTAATGCTTACCTGTGTTTTGTCTTTTATACTATATATATATTTATATATATATGAGTACGCTGAGATACAACCATTCCGGCATTGATAAATATGCTGGGTCGGTCAACTTATATATATATATATATATATATATATATATATATATATATATATATATATACATACATAAGTTGACGGACCCACCATATTTATCAATGCCGGACTGGTTGTATCTCAGCGTACTCATATATATATATATATATATATATATCCTTAATTTAGCGTACGTCAACAGACAGATACAATTCAAAATACAATAACCTAATATCATTAATATCCACCCTCTATACAAGTTATGATAGGACAAACTTCATCAGACCACTCTCACCCATGATGGTTGAATTCTGTCAAATATATTTTAAACGAAATATCCGGAAAAAGCAAGAATAACACAGAAATACAGTGAATAATAGATGCAATATTTGCTATTAATACTCATTGCTTGCTTTCAATAATTTCTGCTAGCTTAGTGGACTGAAACAACGTGAAATATGTCTTGTTCAATGTGACAACTTACTGCTCGTTGCAGTAATGAAACGCCGGTCCATGCGCCTTCCCGTAAGTTCCACAACACCTTTTCTAATGCTTAATAAAACATATTTAAAGTGGGTGTCATTATCCTGATTGTAAGTTGTAACTTGATATTGTTAAATGGTTTCTTATTTTAATAGCTGTCTTGATTCTTCACAACGTTTATTCTTCTAGCTAGTTGTTACATAACTTCATGCGTATTCGCATGTAATGTGTACATAAAATTGTTCTTATATCTAATGATAAGAATCTGGCTTAGTTTTTCGGATATCTAACACATGATTGCAAAGTTGTGAGTTCGAATCCCAGCAGCATGTTTTATCCTTGATTAAGACACTTTATTTCATGTTGCTCTACTCCACTCAACTGACAAAAATGAAATATCTGTAATTCAAAGGGAGATCCTTGTAACATGCTGAAGATTACTTTAACAGAAGATTACTTTAGTAAACGTATGCTACTTTGTAGGCACTTGCATGTTCATTTCATGAGCAATCCTGTTCCGTTGATTACAGCAGGAACACTCATTGCCGGAAGAGAGAGAGAGAGAGAGAGAGAGAGAGAGAGAGAGAGAGAGAGAGAGAGAGAGAGAGAGAGAGAGAATTATATTCTTTATTCAGTATAAATACAGTATATCGACAACATGTGCACCTAAATATTAGAAAATGAAACCTCAGACTCACACACAACCGACATGATAGAATACATGATAAATTTTAAAATCGTTATTTGCTGTAATTCTCAAGAGATTTTTTGAACATTTTCGTTGATTTATATCCATCGCATACTTTCATAATATTTATGATGCTTATCAATTATGAGTGAGTTATACGTAAGTATTATATATTAGTTTTATTTTTCATGCTTTCATGGGTTTGACGAATTATGCAGCTTATTATGTTCTTGTGTGTGTTAAGCGACTGTGAGTATAAGACAACTCTTGACGAGGCGATAGTCTATCGTATTGCTAACTCCCATCAGTCAATGGTAGTAATTTTCAGCTAAGCTGAAAAGCAATGTGAAATGAAGGGCTTTGCCTATAGTGATATGATAACCTAAACCAAGACCTTCTGAACATGAGACCAACTATTTTACCAGTAGGTTACATGTTTTCCTATTTAGTAAGTAAACTAAAATAATTGTTTCTACTTTTGGCACAAGACCAGCAATTACCCAGTACGTTACTGGTACCTTATTTTATCGACCCCGTAAGGATGAAAGGCAAAGTTAACCTCGACGTTCATCCTTACGGGGTCGATAAACTAAAATAATTGTTTCTACTTTTGGCACAAGGCCAGCAATTATCTCAGTGTATTACTGCTACGTTATTTTATCGACCCCGTAAGGATGAAAGGCAAAGTTGACCTCGGCGGGATTTGAACTCAGAATGGAAACAGCCGTAACTCTATGCGTCAAAGCACGGCGCTCGACCCTCTACCGATACTGCCAATCCACCGCCATTACGATAAACTAAAATAATACCAAGGCGATAGATATGTTAACAATGGTTAGAATAGGAGATGGAGTAAAACCAAGAAAAGAAACCTGTTATAGAGAGCCGAATATGAAGTGAGATAGTGAAGTAACAGGAACACGTAGTTTAGAGAAAATAAATGTGCCATGCATCGAACTTATACTCGCTGGCATGAATATGTCAGACATATTGAGGACAAACACTGAGGAAAGAAGTGCTAGGAGCTGACAGTGGAAGGAAGCTGAAATAGAAAAAGACCGAGAACAACGTGGATAAATATGGTTAGAGCTTACTGAAACTTACAGAATAGTGGACAAAGGAATGCTACGAATGGAGAAATATTCGGTTGGAAAGGACCCAATCAATCCATGTAAGCATGGAACATTGAACGTAAAATGCAGATTATTCGCTAATAAAATAATCTAAAATCGGTTGAAAAATTTCATTAATTCCTTGAAATACAACGTTGTATATGAGGAATATGAACTGAACATGACTAAACACGGAGAAATAACAGTATCTACACACACACACGCACATACGCACACACACACGCACACACACACACACATATATATATATATACATATACATACAAACACACACACACACACACACACACACATATATATATATATATATATGCATATACATACAAACACACACACACATTTATATTTGGTTTGAAAAGTTTTTGATATGAAAACGTGTGTTGAAACAAATATTGTTATATTTGGAGAGGGTCATATTGTCATAAAATTGCCAGAAATAATAATAGATCACACTCACTGTTTGGTTTGGGTTGGTTTCCGCTTCTGTATCTTTTATATAAAAATGGCGAAGGCATTACAATACAACGGGAGGAAAAATAATAATACCACTGATGATGTCAGAGATGCGTGACGAAAGGAATTTGATAGACTATATTTATATCTGTATATTTAACCATTGGTCAATCAATTATAAATATGGATTGCCAACTATGGCGATATAAAAGATACAGAAGCGAAAACCAATCCAAGCCAAACAGCGAATGCGTTTTATTATTATTTCTGGCAATATTATAACAATATGACCCTCCCAAAATATAACATTATATATATAAACTACGATCCGGAAATTTGTAAAATAATATAAGTGAAAATCAACATGGGCGAGTGTTTTTATTGGCTGAATGACCCTCCCAAAATATATCAGTATATGTATCAATACATGTTTTCAGATAAGAAATCTTGCAAAAAAATACAAAATTGAAGTACATATAAATATATAATGAGATTTCGTCATTATCGTAATTTGTGAAATAGTAAATATGCGTTTTGTTTATTTTCCCTTATTTGTGTGGTAATTGTTTTTCTTATATGCTCAGATGTGCTTTCATCTTTTTGAGAACAAATTTTTAGCTCCTCTTTATCATTTTCCTTTTCAGAATTTTCATTCATCTTTCATTAATTTCCTTTATATAATAGCCGCTTCTTTCTCCTTTATTCCATGCTTTTTATGATATATTTTCCTTCTTATTTATATACACTGTTACATTTCTTTTCCTTCTACGTGTATCTAGTTCTCAATTCTCTGATAATATCTTACCACAGATTCCGCCATTCTTGTTTGAATTTTGTCATTATAACTTTCTATCAATTTACATTTTTCTTTCCGTCTACGAACTTACCATTTTTATTATCATTATATTTATTTCTCTCGCCGTCTTCCATGTTTCCATATTATTTTTTTTTGTTCATAATCATGTTTGTATTTTTCATTTATTTACCCTCTTATCCTATATTTTCCTTCGATTTCAAATCTATTTTTTTAATTTTGTCTAGTTTATTATTTACATATATTTTGGTCTATATTTATTTTAACATTTCCTTGTCTGTTTACTTTTTCTTTCTACTTACATAGTATGATTTCCTTTATATCGTTATTTATATCGTACCTTCATTCTTTTGCATTCTACCTTCGTGTTTTAGTCTTCGTTCTCCTATCCCTCTCTTTTCTTACGCACAAAGCACACCCATATCTATCAGATCTATAAAAACACACATATACACATTTCATAATCACTATTCCATTTGGTGTTTCCATCTGTATTTCATCTTATTGATCTTCCTACGTTTTTATGTCTATCAACATTATAGTAGACGATTTGTGCAACAATATACAATAAAAAAAAACTATGCAATCATTCTTTTTCACATATCTCGCACAAACACACTATCATCCACGCAGACATGCGCCCATACAAGCTCATACATACACAGAAAAACATATATATATGTGTGTGTGTGTGTGTGTTATACATACACAAATACATTGTATTTGAGAAATGGATTGGTAGAATCTGTAGAACGTTGGACAAATGCGTTTGCGGACTTGGTTAAGGCCCCCTACGATCTGAGTTTAAATTAAACTGACATCCGCTATGCCTTCCATCCCCACGGGGTCGATGAATAAAGCAGCAGTGAAGACTGGAGACAATTTAACGCCCTATTTATATAATGCCCTATTTTATATAATGTTTCTTGTGTCTTAATTTAAACTATGATAAAACACCATAACATTTGCCATGGAAGCAGGATCTGCGTTGTAGTGTTGAACATAAATCCCGGTACATGAGGCACAGGCATGCGTTAGTTCATATGGGAGATTGCGGGGTTTTATGTTGAATTGGATCCAAACAGAATACAGTCCTATCTTTAATATGGCGTGTAGGAAGGAAAAGCTATTCTCCAGGAACACACACATACACATAAATATAAATGCGCATTTGTGATCTATACACACAGACACCATTTCCTATATAATATTATATATTTATATATATATATATATATATATATATATATATATATATATATATGTAGATAATATTTTTACATAGATCTTAAAAATGATATACATACCAACACACATATACATCGCAGCAACGATCGTAAAATGATGAATTTTTTTATATAAGAAACTTGTTCTTTGTTTTTATTTCATTGTTTTTATTAATTTACATATATATATATATATATATATATATATATATACACTTTTACTTGTTCCCGTTGATTGGCTAAGACCATGCTGGGAACAACTACTGTCGCTACACTTTCTAAAGCCAGTCATTGATGTAAAAGGGAATGTGTCGTTGCTGCTCTTCTATGTTATTCGTTTCGTGCTGTGGATCCATCTGAGATCTTAGCAGAATGTCAAGATGTTCTTGAAAGCATCAACATCCCCACCATGTAGATCCATCAGTTTTTTAGCAGCTTATTAGAGAGCTTGGGGTCTTTGAAGCCCCAGATATTGCAGTAGCTGGTCATTACTCTAGATGTAAACGATAGAAACTTTGGCAATACGTAATGGTGTCCTGTTCAAGGATTGGTCTACCTCTCAATGCCAAAGTTTGGTGATAGTCCTTCTGGAATCTTCGATATGCATATCACTACGTATATCTCCAGTTTTCATTTAAGGGAATAGAGCTTTAATTCTTTCTTTCTCTGTATCCCAGTAGCTCATTTCCTTCATATAGGAAAGCTTCTTGTGAAATCGTTGGATTACTTCATGTTCCGCGGTGAATTTAACACTGTGATCGGCCCCAGCTGAGAGAAACAGTCCAATCAGCTGAGACCAAAGGTATTCGAAAGGAAAAACAGGTTTTCTTGGTCCGTTGTTGCCATTTTGGTGATGTATACATGAAATGACGCATTGTTACTCATATTAATTCCCAGGTCCCACATGAAATTCAATGAGGGAATTTTGATTCCTCCTGGTCTAGGTTAGCATAGTTGTCTTTTGTTTGTATATTGATAGCGGAAGACATAACATTTTCCGGCATTAAACTACATACTAGTGACCTCAGGCCATTTGTATAGGTCATCCACGTCTTGTAAAAGTGTAGTATCAGCCTAATGCTTGATTTCCTGTACTACTTTCAATTCATTGATACAGCTTATAAGGGAGGCTGCCTGTACTACGCAGTGCATGTTAGAGATCCACCAAAAACAACAGTAGTCCCATAAGAGTTCCCTGGGGACACACCATTTATTATTGATGCTTCCTTTGAGTGGACTGCATTGGCTGCAACAATCTTCCTCCTGTCTTTTAAAACGTCAACAAATATTCGCACTTTGGCAGGTCTTCGATAAAATTGTGGTGTATTACCAAAGAGTATAATATTCTTGTTTTGTCGACCTTGAAAGACATCATGATTGCGTTCCTCACGACCTGCAAATGGAATAATGTGCAGGAGAGTGGGATCGATGGTCAGCTTCTTGCTGCCTTAATGTCTATAAACGAATCCCCAAGTAATTGTGTTCGGATAAATGGTGCTAAATGAAAACGATTCAATGTGGGAGACGGATTCCGCCAAGGGAATCTTGAGCTGTCATTCTGAGAGGAGGTGTCCTTCGGCCCATTTGTTCTTGGAGAAATTAAGGTCTCACAACAGTAGTATGTTGAGTCTGATCTAGTTTAGTTAGTAGGCCGTTATCTTTCTGGGGTTATCTTCGAATATTACCCCTTGACTAGGGACGTCAGGTGGCCTAAATGTGACACATATTTTGAATTGATTTATGTGTACTAATAGACTGTCACAGTTGGAATGAAACAACAGTGTTAAGATATCTTTACGGAAGTACAAAGTAACGCCACCATGAGATGTTGCCTCCTGTCAATATGAAATACGACATAGTGGTGTATGTGTGTTTCCGCATCTTCTATGCCAGCTGTTAAATGGCTTCCCGTTCGGGACTTTCGTATTGCACGATTACTTGTGTCTATGACTCTCAGGTAGCGGATTTTGCTCATATTGTAAGTTTTAGCAGGCAGGGCTCTGGCATATAGCAGTAGAACTGGTGTAATAAGAGAGAGAGAGAGAGAGAGAGAGAGAGAGAGAGAGAGAGAGAGAGAGAGAGAGAGAGAGAGAGAGAGAGCGGGGGATCAGAGAGTGGCAATATAGTCATAGTCAATATGGTACCTATGCTAGTCTATCTATTTCTAGATGTCACCTTTATTATGGTATCTATATTAGTGCATATGTGTCTATATTAGTGCATATGTATCTATATTAGTGCATATGTGTCTATATTAGTGCATATGTGTCTATATTAGTGCATATGTGTCTATATTATTAATATCTGTTTGGTGGATTGGCAGTATCGGTAGAGGGTCGGACGCCATGCTTTGACGCATAGAGTTACGGCCCTTGCTATTCTGAGTTCAAATCCCGCCGAGATTAACTTTGCCTTTCATCCTTATGGGGTCGATAAAATAAAGTACCAGTAATACACTGGGTTATTGCTGGCCTTGTGTGCCAAAAGTACAAACAATTATTAATATCTGTTTGGGTGGTGAATTGGCAGTACCGGTAGAGCGTCGGACATGCTTTCCAGCGTAGTTACGTACCTTTACGTTATGAGTTCAAATCCCGACGAGGTTAACTTTGCCTTTCATCCTTACGGGGTCGATAAAATAAAGTACCAGTAATGTACTGGTAATTGCTGACCTTGTGCTAATGTAGAAACAATTATTAATATCTGTTTGGAAACCACTTACTTGATTACTGAATTCCTATGGAACTAAATTATGGCAACTATTACTCCTGTAGACTTTTCTCTCTAACTCTCGAATGCCTTCAAAAAGCACAGTCCATATGAGTGAATATCTAACAAGAGATACTACAGCCCACACTTGTTTTAGTATCTGACTATATCAGAAATACTTTTTTTTTTAAATTATTATTGTTCTTTTTGAATAATTAATTCTACTATAGGCACAAGGCCAGCAATGCTTTTTTCATGGAAGTAGATTAAATCGACCCCAGTGCATTATTGATGTTTTATATAAATCGACATCGTAAGGATGAAATGAAAATCTTACCTCGGCGGGATTTTAACTCATACCTTAAAGGGTCGTAACTCTATGCTGCAAGGCATAGTGTCTAACGCTCTACCGATACTGCTAAACCACCACCTTTTCTAATAAAATAATTATAATAATTTTTATCATCATCTTTAGTCATATTTTCTTTGCAGGCTGTCATTACATTACCGAACACAGGTGTGGTTACCTTGGATATATGTAGTGCTATGTATCCGGTATTGTTGATTACAATGTTTTGAAAATACTCTTCGTAATGTGTGTGTGCAGTACCTTTTACTGCTACTTTCAGTTTCAAGAAAAGAGGGTTTGGGGGTTATCTGTATTTGTTTTATCATTCCAAGAGCACCTACCATTATAGTGATGTATTTATTATGTTTGTTATTTATTTTGTTATTTCTATTATTTCATGCCGAAATTTCTGATCTTCAGTATAGGACATTTCCATTTCCATCGTTATTATTGTTTATGTTGGTGTTATCAATTTTCTAGATTTCACAGTTATTATGGTACCTATGTTAGTGCTATCCATTAGTACGGTATCTATGTTAGCAAATAAGTGTCTAGGTAACTAGTATCAGTTTGGAAACTGTTTTTGTATTGTACTCTGCTTTGCTGTTGTTGAAGCGACGTGTATAATGTAATGGCAATAGAATTTCAGTTGTGTTTAAATCGTAAAAGAAAGAAAAGCTTGTATATTTATTTGGAAGTATTTCGTTTAAATACCGGCTTAAAGTACGATTTTGAGTGGTCCTTTGTACTGATGCGTTTCATTTTAACGTTGAAGATAAAGTTCCTTGAACAGCGTGTTGTCACACGGCGTGGGGACCATGACAGAGGCCACTGCAGATGGGAACACATCCGATTTTCCTCCAAAGAGGGACAGAGAGGAACAGAGATAGAAGAGAATCAATACCAGGCTAAGACTGGTACTTATTTTAACGACTTAGACATGATGGAAGATAACGTTAGTTTCAGTGAGATTTGAACTCAAAGCGCAGTGAGCTGGAACAAATGCCTCAACAATTTTTAGCCCACGTTATAAAATTTCTGCAAATGTGCTACTTGTGAGTGAGAGAAAGGGAGAAGTGAGAGAAGAGAGTAGTAAGGGAGAAGGTGAGAGAAAGGGAGAGAAACGGGGGTTATTGAGAGTCTAATAACTGAAACCAGAAAAAAATTGATATTAAATTTTGGAGAAAACTCTGATAGCCAAAACATAAAAAAAAATGAAACCATTAAAACTGCATTATAGCTAGTGCGGTGGAGTGTCTGAAACATTTCATGTATATTTGTTCCTTGGAAATATTTTCATTTCCGTATTCATATTGAACAAAAAATGGGCATTTATGCTAAGTTCTCAAGTTGCTATTATTTGAAGAAATATACTTCAATTATCCTGAAATTTCAAATACAATAAAAAACACGAACATACATATTAGAAAATGTCGTATATATGTGAAATGCAGTACTGATGGTGAAGGACAAAAATAATAGTGGAAATGCTTTATTGTTAAAGAATAAAGCATTTTCCTATAATTGGAAACTAAGCAATACCGTGAAGATATTCTTTTGATTAGAACATTATTAAAATTATAAATACATATGTTTGTTCTGTTCTCATTGTGTATTGTTAGATGTCCGATATATCTGTGAACAATAAAATCGCTATGGCTTTTAAATTCTAACATTTCGACGAATAACTACAATAATAATTACGTTTTAAAGTAAGCACTTCTCTTCACACACGTGCACACTCTTACATACACAATATATATATATATATATATATATATATATATATATACATATATTTGATTATATACACACACACACATATATATATATATATATATATACATATATATATATATATTTGATTATATACACACACACACACACACAATATATATATATATATATATATATATATATATATATATATATATATATATATATATATATATATATATATATATATATATACATGTGTGTACATATAACAACTCATACACAGAGTATACATAGTTACACAAAATCATCCATATGTATCTACATCATCGTTTTTACGCCCACCTTTCCATACTGGCATGGGCTAGGGGGATGTTTGCGACAATGGCTTGTAATCGCAGTTCGGATGCTCATCCTGATGCCAACCCTTTTGTCGCCTCTTACAAGCTGGTATACCGTTTGCCTTTTATAAAAACTGGGATACACACATACACGAATATGTACATATTTAGACGTATGTGTACGCACACATACATACGCACACGTGTATGGGTATATGACGGCAAGTTAAAAAAATTATCCTCTTTATCCGCTTAACTAGAATCTGCTAGACGTATTATTGTACATCAATCAAGAGTAAATATAGTGGCGTGTCTTTCATTAATGTATTTCAAAGAGCTACGTTTGAAACTACGTCGCGCCAATTTAATTACACAATTGTAGGAATCTCTGAGATCACCTCTATCAATGAACATCTTGGTACAGCTTATCTATAAGATGTTTACTTAAGTAACTTCTAGTATTATATCCAGATAAAATTCTATTTAAATACGGATTTATCCTGAAATAATTGCGATTTTCAGGAAGCTACGTGTCATAGTGGGTAAGGTGTTAGTGTCAACACAAAATAACAGACTGTGGGAGAAAGTTGTGTAAGTCGAAGCGTATAAAATACATTTGTATATAATAATCTCTCAATGAGTAATACAGAAAATGATTTTAAATAAAAATTGTGAAAACGTCAATATACTTAGGCTATATTATATTCGAATGGCCATAAACACCGGATGAAATCATAGAAAAAAACGATTACATAAAACGCTAACATAATGCTTTGTGCAGTTAAATCTGGCGGCGCCCATCCCTCCCTATCTCTGAACGTAGCTGATTTCTTCCAATAAATGTATAGAGAAAGAAAGAAAGAAACTTATGAAGACAGATGGGGAATATACCCCAGTAGTCAACTGGTGATTGATTAATCGACCTCGAAGGATTTTAGACAAAGCTGACATTAGTGGAATAAACATTATATCGCAGAAATCAGGAACGTATTACGCAAAATCATCTTGCTTTCCCCTCACTAAAATATAAAGAAAACAATTCAACTTATTTTGTAGACGTGAAGTTGTAGGAACACAATTCTACTTAAGCAGAATTTAATAAGAATTTCAACAAAACTGATATTGATTTACAGTCTACTCGAGCTCCTCATCATATTCGGAAGAAGTAGGCGTCCTGTGCTTAATTAGCACGAAATTTCATTCCTTGTAACCATGTTACCATTATCATCTGCTTCAAAATACACACACACACACTATATATATATATATATATACATATATATATATATATATATATATATATATATATATATATATATATATATATATATATATATATATATATACACTGACAAGACTAAATAGAGAAACAACGCTTTAAATATATATATATATATATATATATATATAAATATTTAAATATTTAAATATATATATATATATATATATAAAAATAACAGATTAAAGTTTAAGCAAAGAACCGGTGCTTTCACCCTTAACGGTTGTTATATATTTGATATACGAGTATATTTATCCTTATCGAGCCCTCTTTGGATTTTAGTCTTCAAATTTATTATTATTACTATTATTATTAATATATATAAATATATATATATATATATATATATATATATATATATATATATATATATATATATATATAGGTGTTTGTGTGCGTCAGTGCGCTTTTCTATGGAATACTACTTGAATGAGATATATTATTCGGCTGCTCTAGCAGGCGCCACTGGCAAAGTTTATGTGAAGGGCCAGCGATTACGTTGTAGAGTTGATGCACCCAAAGCGACATTATAAAAACCATCGATGTTGTTTTCTTTATATCTCGCTTGTTGAACCTTCACCACCACACCATAGTCATTGAAACAGTTGATATATTATTGACATCCCTCCCATAACTATTCGAAACAATAGTATTCTGGTATTTTGAATATTAACTTAAAATTTTACAAGATCGCTATTAATACAATAATAATGATAATTGTTTCTAATATTGTTATGGAATTAGCAATTTGGTCGAAGGAACTGTCTATTATATCGTCCACAGTATTTAAATGATATTTTATTGACCGCGGAACGATAAAAGGAAAAGTTAAAGACCCCAAGAGGTTGTGAACAAGGCAACAGTGAAAAGCACAGGTATTACAACGGGTGACAACTTGAGAAAAACTATTGGTTAAAAAATAAAAATATCTGTAATACATAGTCATGATGCGAATACACAAAAAAGGAACAAATGTCGACACAAAACAATTCTTCCTTAGGAGAGTATTGTGCTTAGGGGAATTCCAGGAGACACCCACTACACACAACCAATTCTTCACATTACTGTAGCGTAGCATCAAGGGCAATGGCTATACCCTATGCTGGTTTACTTCTAACTGCTTAGAGAAGCATACTTTGAGCAGGTCGAATCAGCTTTGTAAATCTCAACGCTCTCACTAATCTTTCTTAGAAACCAGTGGAATGCAGCAAGCTCACTCTACCCCCATCTTCGACATAAAATGATACTTGAAATTAATGATGATAAACATTATTTCTATAATTCTATTAAATAGTAATAGAGTCATAAATGAAAATTGTCGATGTTCTAATCAGGGTACGGAGCGAGAGTATTTTATAGGTATTTAAAATACTAACTATAAGTACGGTTGCATTAGCAGAGTAAGCAGATATATTTAATATGCCATGTAGATAAAGAACGATGAGGTAATTATAAAAAGGTAAGCCAATCTGTTAGATATGAGAAATTCCGAGAAGACAAGCCACTCATTTTCTACATGTCACTAATATTTTGAAACTTATTATATCTCACAAGTCTCGGATATAAATGCTATGCCGACAAATTCAACCATTTGTCTATAAAAAATCGCATCTAATGTGTTGTGGAACTAGGACGGTTTCAGCGATGAATCTTCCAGCCGATGCAATCAACGGAATAAACCCTTGTTGAATATAAAGTGCAAGTAGCTGAGCATTCCATTCATACACCTCCCATTAATGTAATTCTCAAATGCCGTGAGTCGGTGTGTAATGTGGCAGGCTATTTGTTTTAGAGGAACAATTCATTTTGAGAGGTGAATGGGCTGGAAGAACGTGAAATAAAGTGCTTTTCTGAAGAGTAAATTGTGAGTCCTAGAAATTAAACTCCTGACCTTACGATCGCAAACGGAACAGCCTGAAAAGTAGGCCACACACTTTCACACCTCTTTTTTTTATAAATTACAGGTGATAAGCAAATAGTAACACTAGTGCAGAGAGTATACGCGTTGAAAATAATAAAAAAAATCTATGTGATATGTGGATGAGAAAAAAAGAGGCAAAACAAACTAAAAGAGAGATAAATAAAGAAAAGTGTTATTTTAAAGAAAGAAGCAGACATTAGATGATTAAAATAAAGTGATATACCAATAGATAAGTAAGAATAAACTAGATAGGTTACAAAACAAATCACCGAGTATGTTCTAGACGAATTAAAAATATAAAACTGCAGTAAACTAAATCAAGTCAACAGAGGACAGCTCTAGAATAATAGGTCATAGGTATATTATTCTAGATGAAAACGAAAACATAGAAAGGTGACTACATTTCGAATAGACTACCCTAATCTGACGTTGAATCAATATATTTGCCATGAATACATAGTTGCAGGGGTTTTATACAGCATTATTCAGTAGTACAAGGAAACCATACAATAAAAATATGAGACTATGAATCATAATATTCATATACAACGATAATAATTGTTTCTACTTTTGGCACACGGCCAGCAATTACCCAGTGTATTACTGGTACTTTATTTTATCGACCCTGTAAGTATGAAAGGCAAAGTTAACCTCGGCGGGATTTGAACTCAGAATGGCAAGGAACGTAACTCTACGCGTCAAAGCATGGCGTCCGACCATCTACCGATACTGCCAATCCAATGGTTTCCTTATTAACCACTCAGAGCTCACATTAAAAAATAAATATTAAAGGCGGTACAGCACGGCACAGTGTGGGTTTTAATGTGTAAGATGCGTTTACCAAAATACGAGGAACAAAGAATAAACATGCAAAGAAAAATTCAAACACAATAAATTTCACAATATGTGGGGACGTCGGAGGGTCATTTGTAGAGAAAGCCAACACAGCCCTGCTTAACCTGAATGCGAGAGCAAGTGTTCCTTCCCACGTGTACTCCTCAAATCTACAGGCACACACTCCGAGTAAGCCCATTCATTCGAGCCATGTTCACCACTCTCACCTACCTTATAATAAAATAGTTGGAATGTAGCACTTCGCTCTCTATCCTGATTTCCTTCTTCAAGTGAAACCTGAAAAAAATTCTATCAGGGTTTCGCCGAATAGGAAAGTGCTTGTCTTCAATTCTTTCAAACGAGTCCATGACACAACTTTCATCATGGCTACTAGACAAATTAAATTGTCAGCGCTTCCCGCCTAAAGGAAGGGGTGGAGCAATTTTCATGATGGACACAACTGATAACCGGATCTAATAATAATAATAATAATAATAATAATAATGATAATAATAGTAGCAGGATGTTCAACATAATGACCAGGCAGTGTGGATTGAGACAGTACAGAAGGAGATCAGTGAACAGGCACACCAACAAACTGATTTGAGTATCACAGTTGAAACTCTTAAGGGGCAGGCCAAAAAACTAACCAACTGGAAATCACCTGGCCCAGATGGCGTGCAGGAGTATTGGATTAAAAACATAACATCCCTCCACCCAAAACTGACAACCATGTTCAATGACTGCTTGATCTCAGGTGAGGTACCAGAGTGGTTGACAAAAGGTACCACAGTTCTGATAATGAAAGACCGAATCAAGGGTCATGATGTTACCAACTATAGACCTATCACATGTCTGTCAGTAATGTGGAAACTGTTGACAAGCATTATGTCTGAGGAAATCTACCATCACCTCCACACAAACAACTTGTTACCGGACGAACAGAAAGGATGCCGAAAGAAGTCACGTGGTACAAAGGACCAGTTACTCATTGATAAGATGGTAATGAGGAATTGCAAGAGGAGACACACTGGTCTTGCCATGGGATGGATAGATTACAAAAAGGCATTTGACATGGTGCCTCATTCTTGGATCACCAAAAGCCTGGAGATCTTCAAGGTGGCAGATAACATCAGACAGTTGTTGGGCAAAAGTATGAAGTCCTGGGAAACAGAGTTAACATCAACTGGAGAATCTCTGGGAAGCGTGAAGATCAAGAGAGGTATCTTCCAGGGAGATAGTCTGTCCCCTCTGTTGTTTGTCCTTGCCCTGATGCCCCTGACCAGTGTACTGCGAAACGTGATGGACGATCTTAAGCTCTTCGGGAAGATTGAGAAGGAGTTGGATGTGCTTGTTGACACTGTCCGTATTTTCAGCAATGATATATGTATGCAATTTGGTATTAGTAAGTGTGGAGTCATTGTGATGAGGAGGGGTAAGTTGAGCAGAAGTAACGGAATCCAGATACCAACAGATGAGATGATAAAAGAAATTGACTTTGAGGAAGGATACAAGTATTTGGGCGTTCTGGAGGCTGATGACATCAAGAACAAAAAAATGAAGGAATTGATAAGAACTGAATACATTCGAAGAGTAAGGAGCGTATTAAAGTCACATCTGAACAGTAGGAATGCCATAAGTGCAGTAAATTCCCGAGCTGTGTCTATTATTAGGTACAGTGCGGGAATTCTGAGATGGAATGTTGCTGAACAAAAAGAAATGGATAGGAAGACTAGGAAGCTATTGACTATCTACAATATGTTACACAAGAGGAGTGATGCCGATAGACTCTACTTAAGGAGATCTGAGGGTGGAAGAGGTCTTATCAGCATAGAGGACTGTGTTCAGATGGAGAAAAACAACCTACACAAATACGTGACTGATAGTAAGGAGCCAATGCTCAGAACTGTACTGAAGGAGGGGACAATAGGCCAGGGGATGTCCAACGAGGAAATAACATCAAGGAGAAAGAGCAGCCTTCAGGAAAAATCCCTTAATAGTACCTTCTTTGAGAAAACTGAATTTAGAGATCCACAGACATGGAACTGGTTGAAAAGAGGAGACCTTAAAAAGGCTACAGAAGGAATGTTAATGGCTGCGCAGCAGCAGGCCCTCAAAACGAAGTGGTTGAAACACCACATTTACAAGGAGGAGGCTAGCCCACTGTGCAGGATCTGTGGAGAGAGAGAGGAGACTGTGGCTCACATTGTATCCGAGTGTAAACACCTAGCCCAGACTCACTATAAAGGCTGGAGACATGATGTGATGGGCAGGGTGATCCACTGGCACCTATGCAAAGTAAACAATTTACCTCATTCTGAGAAGTGATATGAGCATAAGCCAGAGGCGGTGATAGAAATCGATCAGGTGAAGGTGCTGTGGGATTTTAGGATACAGACGGACAAGAAACTGGAACACAATAGACCTGACCTGGTGGTTTTGGACAAAGAAAAAAGATCGTGCCTGATTGTGGATGTGGCCTGCTCATTCGACACGAGAGTGCAAGAGGAGGAGAGGGAGAAAATTAACCGATACCAGGACTTAAAGTGGGAGGTAAAAAGGATTTGGAACTGCCATGAAATCAAAGTTGCACCATTGTCATAGGTGCACTAGGTACTATTTCAAAAAAGTTTCCAGGGATGGTTAAAGAAAATTGGCCTCGCCACGCTTTTTGGAACACTTCAAAAGGCATGGTTTCTGGGAACGGCAAGAACCCTCCGATACGTCCTGAATATCTGAGGCTGCAGGTAGTGGCTTGATATTCATTTCAACAAACTTTCCAGTTAAATAACATCAATGACTGAGACTCAAAGAACAATAATAATAATAATAATAATTGTCTCTACTTTTGGCACAAGGCCAGCAATTACCCAGTACATTACTGGTACTTTATTTTATCGACCCCGTATGGATGAAAGGCAAAGTTAACCTCGGCGGCATTTGAAATCAGATCATAAAGGGACATAACTATGCTAGAAAGCATGTCCGACCCTCTACCGATACTGCCAATTCACCGCCCTAATAATAATAATAATAATAATAATAATAATAATAATAATAATAATAATAATAATAATAATGATAACAATAATGTGATAAAAGAAAGCACCAAATATATGCGGGAAATAAATCTAAGCGGAGATATGATACAAGAAAATCCTCTTCCACCAACAGGGTTAGGAAAGGCTACAAAAACAAAAACAAACGAGGCAACTCTTGAGCAGATAAAGAGAAAATGGCAAAATATGCCACTACATGGTCAGTACTTGACCCGTATCAGGCAAGTTCACATAAAGAAAATCCAAACCATCAGTGGCTGCGCAGTTAAGAAAGCCAAAACAGGTTTCATACTGGCTTCACAACACCTTGCCACAAACAATTATCAGGCAAACATATTAGGAAAACATAATGACCCAAAATGCCGATACGCTGACAGAAATACTGAAACATTGGAGCACCTAATATCTGCATGCATCACCTTAGCGCCATATCAATACGAAAACAAACACGACAGAGTACATCTACTCGAAAATATGTAAGTCCTATAGGAATGAAGAAAAGAAAAATCTGGTATCAACATCATTCAAAACCGGTAACTGAAATTGGTAATGTAATAATACTGTAGGATTTTAACTTACACACTGACAGGATAATCAAACCGAACAGTCCAGATATTATAATAAAAGATATCCAAGGAAAATAATGCTAATAATAATGTCAAACATAAGAGCATAGCAGTAGCAACTAAGTTGAATAAATCTTGCAAGAATGTACACATGTTTAACTGAGATATTGTTTGTAGTGAAATTGATCCTGAAAGATCTATGAAAGCACAAGTTATAAGAAACACAACGTCTAAAGCAAAACAGCAGAGAGGAAGGTAATGAAATACAATTGAATAAAGTTAACATAATGGCTGTAGTTATAGTTATTTTCTTCGAATAAATATCATAAAAATCATTATTATCTTGTTTGAGGATGTTACAGAGATAATAAAAATAGATGACAGGAAATATATTTGGAAGTATTTGAACTAGATAACGTTAAAGACAGAACATTAAATTCACAAATGAAATAAAAGTTCAGAAGAGGATGAGGGATATTACATGTAAAAGAAATGATGAAAATAGACTAATAACTATTAATTCTCAAATGAGCTCAGTAATAAATTATCGATACAATAATCTAAACTTCACTGAAGTCGATAGAATTGACGTAATGCGCTTGACCTGCGTCAGTTTCAACAGTGAGTGTTCCAATTATTCAAACGATGGAACTACCTGCTCGAGAAGTTAACTGGCATATGGCTGAGTATTCCTTGCAATTCTACACTCTTCACCTAGTTATCGGGGAGATTCAGCCTAACAGTTGCGAGAAACTGGTCATTTATGTTACAGATATACGCGATTTTTACCAGCTGAGTGGTAATAATAATTGTTTCTACTTTTGGCACAAGGTCAGCAATTATCCCGGTACTTTATTTTATTGACCCCGTAAGGATGAAAGGCAAAGTTAACCTCGGCGAGATTTGAATTTGGACCATAAAGGGCCATAACTCTTTGCTGCTAAGCATGGCGTCCGACCCTCTACCGATACTGCCAATCCATAATAATAGTTTGAAGAAATATCGAGAACTGACAATGTCTATGAGAGTGAATCCTCCAATATCTGACACTGACACAATACAAACAGTAGTTCGAAGTATATTAGGTATAATGTAAAATTAAAAGTACAGGAATGAAAACTAGAGTAATGTAAAAAAAGAAAAAAACTTAAAGATAATCCCAGGTTCTGACACCTGTTTCAAACATAAAGCTAAAATTATATGCAGTACCACTAAAACAAAGAATTATTTTTCTGGGATTACCTACTTGGCGCATTACGTAAGCACGGACGGTTATTGGGCAGATATTCAGTAATGTAAGTGAGGAAACTGAAAACACCCACAATGATAATACATGAACACTGACTCAAACTACATTGTAAAATAGCCTCATGAAATGATATTATGGAAAGGAATGGATATCAATCGTTGGCAATGATGAGTGGTCTAGTTGCTCAATTAACGAACAGCCTTGCAATGAAATTAATGTGAAACTGTTTAAACATTCCAGGCATGTGTAGTGGAATGTAATTTTCAGGGAGATTCGACGTAGTGTGCAGCAAGGATGGTTCTATGAATTACAGGAAATGTCCGCCTGAAGTGTTTCGAAACTTTTTCGTATGCAACCTTTCACTAACAACATTACGTGGATCGACAAATATCGTAAATGGCGCCTCCACATACACTTTATATACTCGAGTATATGTCAAACATTTATTTGCAAAAACACGATTTGAAAACTAGCCACATACACGCAAATACACGGCTAATATTCTCGTAAAATGGATGTTCCCTTTATAAATATCTGACCAGCATTCAAATTCCCACTCCAGATAATAATGCAAAAGTAACAACATTCGTGATGGAGGAGCTAGCGATGGCCACTACTAAGTCTAGACATAACATACAAAATTATATTTCAAAACATGTACTGTGCAAATGTTGTGGGAAACTGAAGTCTGCATATATGACATACACATATATGTCTTGAACAAATTACAATTGGTTCAGATTCTCATAGTTAAAAGGTTAAAAATAATAAAAATATTACCGGGAGGAATTACTATCAAAGTCAGTAAATGAAGCCAAAATATAATAGTAGATTCTTTAACAGTAGTGAATTACTATGTTCCTTTGAAAATTATTTAAGCTGAGTTCGCTGCTGAGATGACTAACTAATTCGATGCAAAGTTAATTGCCGTGATTCACATCGGATGAATACATTCCTTGATAGTATAGTCAAGAAATAAACTGATTCAACACTAGACTATATTGAAAACCAACATGGCTCAATCATTACAAAATTTACCTAGCTATCATGAGATTTAGATACATATTTATTTCTTTTAATTCTATTTTATTCGACACTGTTAAACACAGTTAAGGATCTTTTAATCTGAAACTTTCCGAGTAATAACTCTTTGTTTTCCAGACATCGGAAGAATACTGAACGCTCTACACCTGTCCAGATATATATAGCCAATACTCTAAAAGCAACATATGCGCTGCTGCTGCTGCTTACGTCTAGTATCACAAACGTACCGTTTGGGCTCTTGAAAGTCGACCGTACATCAAGTTCCAGATTTTTCCTGAAACAACACTGCTACTTCACTTCAATTTCAAGGCCAACTAAGTAATGCATAGATTACAAATCCTCAAAAAATGCCAGCGGACGTGTGTCAGAAATGATATTGTTGCTGATGGCGGTTAAATTCAAAGTTTGAGATTTGGGGACATTGAGCAAGCGAACTTGTTTGTAGGGCGATGTCAGTATACATATGTTTGTACAACCAAATCTTACAGGTATCAAATCGGTGGTAAAGAGGGAAAAAATAGTTAATTTACTCTTTTGATACTGTTGGTGATCCTGTGTCTCGGTCTCCATGTCTGTCTATCGGGGGATCTCTGGAGAAACCTAATAAGATCTAACAGGTGACCGTAACGTCGTAGTTTTGAGTATCATGTGGAAACATCTCTCTCATTATGTTATGAAATGGAATTAGCAATCTTATATTTTCATTTTTCTTTTACACTTTACCTGTCCTGGTTATATTTCGTGCTATGAACAACATCAGTTTTTGTTTCCGTCCCTTATTAGCACAATGTTCGGTGTACTTTTGTAGATTTTGTAGATAGACTTGTGTATATGGTTGCTTTCGTATTGTTACTGTTGTTATTACGGGCGTAGATATGGATTTCGTGATAAAATCATGGGTTTATGTTTGGTTACGTGGGCATATTTTATTCTAACTTTTTATCAAATTTTATTTTGGTCTTTATTTAGTTTTTGTCGTACCCTTTCCTCACCCCATAACGATATTTCCGTGTCGAAAAATTCTTATCCAGTCAATGGCAGGATTATTGCTGCATTTCTGTGTTTGCAAGATGTAATGTAGATACAGAGGTGAAGCCTGAGGGAGTAAATATGGGAGATCTCCCCGATGCTTTTTTTGCTCATATTGATGAAGTTGGTGCTCATGTGTTAATTGCTTATGTTGCCGCCGCATCTGATTCTGTTTTCCTTCTAAGTATTCCCATTGTTTCTCTTCTTGTCATAGATGCTTTTGCAGTTGTTTTTATTGTCATTGGGCTTGCTGCTACTGCTGATGAAGTTGTGGCATGATGTTGCTAGTACAGTTGAGGAGCTCTACTTCTACGTGTTCTGTTGAGAGTGGAAGGCTCTCAGGTGGTTTGTAGCGCACGAAGACCAGCCACTGGGCCTCCTGCCCTTCAGCGCTACATGCACATCCACTCGGTTCGGAATATAGATGATGTATGGAATCATTTCCAGATGTTCCAGTTTTAACTGGAGTAGACTTTCTCATCTCATACTAATTCACCCACTGAAAACTCATAACGTCCCGGATTGTGTGGGTTCTCCTAAACGACTATGATTGTTCAGCAATGATAATAATAATCTATACATACATGTATATATGCATTAACGTACATAACACAGAAATGCATACATTCATGTGAAAATATATGAGAACATAAGTTAAGGTGAACAAAAAAAATGATTTGTAACTTCACTATATTATTAAATGCACGACCGAATCGCTGTAATTGAACTACGCTGATATGAGTTTGATCGATATGGCAACGACGATAGATAATATTTAAGATAACTTGGCTGATTTCCATAGAGAAACTATATAATTTTTAAAAGTGCTACACTTTCTTCTCTTCATTTGAAACAAAACCAGTTTTGCTGCAGCTAAATGGTTTCGTATTGTGACTAAAGTAAATTTCAATAGTAAAACTCATATCAGTTTCAAACCCGTGCATTAATATTTTACATTTTTATACATTCTTTAAACTTTCCGATACATTTCTATTATATCAAGCTGTTGTATACTTCGTATAAAAGGTCGTTCACATGGGAATGGAGCTGGTATATATATATATATATATATGTGTGTGTGTGTGTGTGTGTGTGAGTTATAAATAAAACATTCAAACGCGATGTTAATTCTTCATATTTGGTAGTTGTTTCTGATTGAATCGTGGAATTTCCACAGGGTTTAGCCTGCAGGTTTATACACCTATAAGGAAACGGAATGTTAATGGTTCACAACGTTGGCTTAGGATCATATAATCATGTTCAATTATAAGTCTGAGTGATGTGTCATTTCAGGTTGCTTCTTTTCACTCAGCTGGAAATAATTTGAACTGATATAGGGTTGACGGTTATTGTTTGTAAACCCGTTCGATGGACTTCACCTGTAAATGAAAGGGTCAAACTGGGCAGACTCTCTGGCACACTAACTACTACCGAGAATTATGTTAGGTGGTACACGTGTCTGTAGTATGTTTAGCCACTTACATGTTAATGAAACTCCTCTGATATAATTTCTTCATGGTCGGAGTTATTCTGGGACTAAAAAAAATCAACAGAATTTTTTATTGCCGACAAAAAAGCGTGTAATTACACGCCAAAAATAATATTGTTAAAAAGTACTCCTACTCCTACTGCTACTAATACTACTCCTTCTATTGCAGGATCCCTCAATTTTATTAGTAATATATATATATACATATATATATAGGTATATATATATATATATATTTATATATATATATATATATATATATATATATATATATATATATATATATATATATATATATATGTATATGTGTGTGTGTGTGTGTGTGTGTGTGTGTATGTGTGTGTGCTATATATACCTACATATATGTACATATCTGTATTTCTGTATGTATTTTAGGAACAGTTTACCAGGGTGAGGTCGAAGTCGTAATTGTGATTATTGTCATCTCGATAACAGACTAACTATAATTGTCTGACTTCCAAGTGAAGCTAGGGTCGGGCTGCCGTCAATATATCGATTACACAAAATATCATCATCATCATCAGCATCATCATCATCATCACCCCCCCCTCCTTCATTACCATCATGTTTTTCATACTGATAATCATCATCATTATCATCAACAACATCATTGTCATCATCATCATCGATACGATCACCAACACCATCATCATCATCATTATCATCATCAACAACAGCATTTCAATCATGGCTCACATCATCACCATTAAGATCTGCAGCATTGCAAACATCATCATGAGCATCACGATTATCCTCATCATTATTATAGCAGTATAAATAGAAAATATAGCAAGCAACTTTATGAAGACAAAATGGAGAAAAGTGGGGAGAAGAGTGACAACGGGGGAGAGCGGTATTATTATTCCCGTATTGAAGTAGATGAGAGCAGAGCTTGATTGTATAACAATGAAATTGTTCGTTATTTATAGTCTCAGACATACATAACATAGATATATAGAGACATCGAGAGGGGAAATAAGTGGAGAGAAGCGGGAGAGTTGTACTTTTTATCAGGTAAAGACACAAATACGTATGTATGCATAAATATATACATACGTATATACTTTCAATATATATATATATATATATATAATTTGTATATTTCGATTTCTTATCGGTATATATGTTTCATTACTCATAACTATGCACACACACACACACACACACATATATATATGCATGTATATATATATATATATATACATATATATATATATATATATATATATATATATATATATATATATATATATGTATGTATATATATACACTTATACATACATGTATAAGTATATATATACTTATGTGTGTATATATACTTATACATACATGTATATATATATATAATTATACATACTTATAT
>OZ024742.1:259007643-259040143 GCA_964016885.1 Eledone cirrhosa | reverse complement strand
CCCCGCACATTTAAAATGTACCACATAATTTGAAATAAAGTTTTGTAAATGATGCCGAAAATTGAACGTTGTTACTTATTATCAGTTTTTATACTGGTAAGATATTTATAAAGCTAGCATCCATTTTACAAAAAATATTAGCCATGCATTTGAATGTAGGTAGTTTCTCCCGAGGTATTTTCATAGAAAAACGTAGATAAACGAGGACATATAGTAAATCTGAATGTAGCATGGGTAAATATTTCACGATTGATAGGTCCCGGGTTCGATCGCACTACCTGGCACCTTGGGCATAGTTTCCCATACACTTTGTTCGACCCACGCCTTGTCAGTGAAACTGTTTGGAAGCCCTTCAAATAGATTGTTCCTGTATATCAAAACACCAGCCGTGTCTCACACTACCTCACGCTGAATCTCACTGACAATTACATTAACTGCGCACATATCCTCTAAATGCTCTGTCACATGCATATTAGTTTTATAAGTAGGCAGATTAAAAAGCTAGAATAGCACAATCAGCATTGAAAGTAACGGAAGTAATTGAAAGTAACGGAAGTGCATTCCCATATATGTGCATGATACATTGCCACTCAGAGTTGTCAACACTTCCGCTTGAAAAATACAATCTTTTAAATTGCAGTACAAACTTTTCAGTCGAAGACATTTATATCATCCACCTTGTATCTTTGAAATAATGAAAAAAAAAAAAAAATCGCTCGTTTCGCTGAAGATTCCGAGCATGGGCTTCTACGTTTAACAGTGTCAAGGGAAAGAAGAACAAACACGAACTACATAACTGCCGAAAATTAAATAATTTCTATATAATGAAATTCTAAACAATATTTAGCTAACAAAGAAAAATCGCAGTGAAAACTAAAGTAGTGAAAACTAAAGGATAACATTTCAGACATGTAGTGAGATTTCCATATTAGCAGAAACTTGAATTAAACCAAATGAAATACACGATTTAAAAAAAGTTTTTCCTATATTAGAAATAGAGTATTTCAAAGCGATTCTTTGATAATTAAATTGCGTCGACTACAAAGGCCATAATATAAAAGACATCGGTTATTTAATGAAACGTTGCCCGCCTCGAAGACGCCGTATAATGGAAGTTATTGTAGTTAAATAAACTGAATAAACGCTGTTAAATTTGTTCTCAATGTTGTTTCTGTGGAGAATTTACTCTATAAAGAGAGATAAATCAACTAGACGGTTTCGTTTCACATTCAAACAAATAAACATTTCTGTTGTAAAGGTGTCATTAATTTAGTTTTCAAAGACTTAGATTGACATTATATAGGAATGGTCTTGCTTCGCTTTCGATGATTGTTCAAATTATTTGACAAAAGTAACAGACTGCTTATGAAATTAACGCAGATTTGGGTTCTCGCTACCTACATTTGCTTACATGACATGATTCGATTTGAAGCTATGGTGAAAAGTAGTCGAGGATTCGACGCAAGAAAATCGGTAATGGGTCATGATGATTGCAAAATTAACTGTGTAACCTCTCCTACGATACACATGTGCGTGTATTACGCACAAGTATATTTGTTGAAAGTATATCGTAGTAATATGATTATAAAATGTTGATCTTATGTTTGTTCCAAATGAACAGACTGCTCATAAAATTAACGAGCAAGTAGTTGATCATTTCACAGACAAGTGTATCCTTAACTCTGTTCTCAGGTGTTCTCAGGGTCTTCAACCTTTCACGGTGTGTGTGGCAATAATTGCTCCTATAACTACACACACAACTCAATTTTGCCAGCAAAGAAGCAGTTTCTCTGTGAGTGCACAATCTGTTAGTAGTAGAAACCAAATCTTTCAGATTACTCCTTCCCATCTGAAAGCATTCACGATAATCAGTGGAATATATACTTTGTCTGACTAAAATTTGAGATGTTCATGGCTGGATCGTCTTTCACCAACATGTACGGAGTCACATTAACATGCTTGTTAAAGTCATGTTAACACATTCAGGGATTAGTTTGCATATTTTAGATACCACACAAAATACACCCAATAAACTGTGTCACCAGAAAAGAAACGATGACACAAAAACATTTTAAAATGTCAGTCTTTTATCAATCCGTCAACACTGTTTTTACGCTGAAGTCCTCATATTGTTCTAGAAGCGTCGTCATAACACACAGCATATCTTGGACACTTAAGTCGGAAGCTCATCTCTTTGCATGCATAAACATAACCTATATTTTTCAGAAAACTAGATGGAATATGGATCTGCTAATTATTGGAATCGTACTTCCGTCATCGGCTTTGAAATTAATAAAGGCAAAGTTAACCTCAATAGGATTTGAAAATAAAGCTGGAACGTATAACATAAAACATCCTAGCCGAAGTTCCAAAGCCTCTGCCAATGCGCAGTCATAACTTTTTATTGTAAACGGTGTATATTTATAGAAGAATGTACATTCGAAAAACACTAAATATTTATATATATTAATTCGTCATCAAACCAGAGCGAGAAAGAAACTGTTACACGCATATTGTAAAGAGGCACACACACGTAGGAACATACTATCAATCGATTTCACCACGTTTACCGTGAATGGTGTGCTGATATTGAATACTGTTAGCACGGATAACCTTTTCTAAGATAAATGTCATATGTATAAAGTAACAATATTCTGTTCAGAAATTGTAGGAGAAATGTGAGACAGTTAGAAACACCGTAGATATTTCTCAGATGCAAACATTAAATATACGTGACTGTGTTGAATCTATGAAATAATCTGTTTTATTGGGTAAGAAGTGCAAAACGAGTAATGAGAACTGTGGCATTTATATGACGTCTACCCCATTAGTAATTGAAACCGAACAAAATGTGTTGACTGAAATTGATGTTTTAACTATTTCAATACCATGAATTTCAAATACTTTTTTAAATTATTAAGAATTTTGATGGATTCGTAAAATAAAATTTCTAATTATTAAGATGGTATTTCGAATATAACTTTAGAATTGTTCTCATATAAAATTATGATAGTGTTGATATATTTACAGACGTGTTAAGTAAACAGCTTAGTATCATACAACTAGAGCCAGTTTCAGGTGGCTTGCTATCAAAAGTGTTATTGGAGACTATCTTCATCTGGGGCTTGTCATCAGAATATTTCATATTTTAATTACATGATAAGTTCAAATATTTATTCTTAAATGTTATAGACAAGTTCAGTTTTGTGCGCTGGGCATATGATTTGAAACAATAATTAGAATGCTTTATCACTTATTCCCTTTCGTTCTCTGTTAGTCTCCCCCTCTCACTATCTATCTATCTATTTCTATCTCTCTCTTTCAAAAGTATCAGCTGTGTTGAGGCATAGAGAGGGATGATCTCCGTTCGGTTTAAAAACCAACGTCACAATGGTCTCCAGCGACTCCACTAGGCGTTAAAGATCCGTGGATGGATAGATGGAAATCTTACCGGTAAGAATCACATATATTCACAGAATCTTCCAATGGTACTGATTCGAAAATGGATACAATTGTATATATCAACTGCGTACTTACCTCATCATTATGTGTTTCAGACATAAGAAGAAACAGTGAAAACACACTTACCTGCAAATAAAGAATAAATAAATAAATAACCACATAGGTAAATAGACACATTTAGGAGTAATTAATGCAAAACAGTAAAAGGTAAATTATTAGTATAGACAATGAAAATAAGTATTCAATTTCACCTCATATATATGTTCAAATACCTGATTCATAAGAATAGGTGTTTGAGCACATGTAAATGGTGATGATAGATACGACAACAACCACCAGGGACATCAGGGTTGGTTATGGAGACGATAATATTAAATATTAAAAGGAATCAGTTATATTTTTCAAGGTTTATCGTCATGAACACACGATTAACTAATAGCACCACCTGTTGAATAACTAATCAAATTTTAATCTTCGCCCTACGAACGCTGAAGGATATTATTCACTGTATAGTTGGCAGTGGAAATGTTGAATACGAATATCCAGTGTAGAGTGATTTTTAAAGCTGTTGTCAATGGCATTAATCGCTGTATATATGACAATGATACATGTGTTCTAAATGACATGTTTCACTGTATGGCGGATAGTGACTCACCTGTAGTCAATAACATAAATTACTGTATAGGGGAAATTAACAGCAGTTGTCAATAACATAATTTACTCTATAATTGATACTGACGTAACTGGTGTCAATGGCCACATTCGCTGTATAGTTGAGAATAACAGCCGTTGTCTAAGACATAATACATTACATACTTGACATTAACAGTCATTGTCAATGATACAATTCACATTATGTGTAACAATGGCATAGTTCTATGTATAGTTGACACTGAAACAGCACTGTCAATGATGAATTTTATAGTGGAAATAAAATAACGTGACCCAGAGAAATGGCAATGATTTACTGTGTGGATTGTGAATGGAAATTCGTTCATGGAAATCTCTCTCTCTCTCTCGCTCTCTCTCTCTCTCTCTCTCTCTCTCTATATATATATATATATACACACACACACATATATATATATACACACACACACTCATATATATATATATACATACACACACACACACACATATATATATATATATATATATACATGTATTTTGATGAAAACACACACACGCACGCACACATACACACACACACGCACACACACATACATACACATACACCCCCCCCCCCACACACATATATATATATATATATATATGTATGTGTTAGTGTCGTAACATAGGGATTTGACAGGAAATATATACATGAAATTTCTCGGCTCTATATGATCAACTAAGTAATGGCGGATTCTTAGCACAACCGCAGTGTAATGACTGAAACAAAAGAGTAAAATAAGAGATAAAAACTATACAGATTAGTTAGAAAGGTTATGGGAAGTTAGTGGTATTGTGGTAATAAATTATTGTTGTGTGGTGCGCACAAGACATATTTCATTTGCTATACGGTAGCAAACTTAATATTCTGGATGCATTTGTAGCAACTGAGAGTACGATATAGACATAATACATACATACATACATACATATATATATATATATATATATATATATATATATATATATAAGCACGGAAACACACACACATATATATGTGTGTGTATGTGTTTGCGTGCTTATATATATATATATATATATATGTATATATATATATGTATTATGTCGATATCGTACTCTCAGTTGCTACAAATATTAAGTTTGCTACCGTATAGCAAAAGAAATATGTCTTGTGTGCACCACATATATGTGTGTGCAATGTGTTTGGATGTATGTATACGTACATAGAAATGAATGTTTATACAGACTCTCTCACTCGCACAAACATATATCTTGCTCTGTATATATATATAAACAGAAAATGCAAGGTTTCACACACCACAGCATACATGTATAATGGATTTTCTCATATTAACTCTTAACAGTCCATCCATTTTTTTGTCTTTAATGTTGCCGGCACAAGTGGTGGAAGCGTTCAGCCTTACGTCTTCTGACAAATCATCAAAGAAAACTTTTCTATTTATCACCATCCAGCGTTTACTACGCTTAACTTGGTCGGCCATCTTTTTCTACAAGTCGCCTCACTATATTTTCTCCCTTTGAAGTATTTTAATAGCGCAGCAGCAGCACAAAATCAATACTGTACCTTTATCGTGAGTGAACACACGCAAACACAGAAACACATAAATATAGATGCATATACGTACAAGATATGTTTTTGTATATACATACACACATCACACACACACACATACACACACATATATATATATATGTATATATATATATGTATGTATAAAAATACACACACACATATATATGCATTCATGCGTATATATACGTATGTGTGTGTTTATAAATACATATGCATAAATATGTTTATAAATATATACACATATATACAAATTAATAAATATGGCTGATCCAGTAGCCTGTTGCACTGGTTCCATTGAGCTAGCAGTTTCTTAAAGATTGCGTATATACGCATGATTATATATATATATATATATATATATATATATATATATATATATATATATATATATATATATATAATGTGTGTGTGTGTGGAAGCATATACAGCCCCTCTGAATCTTGGTATGTTAGTGCCACCGTTAATAAATATACATATACAAATTATAAATCCATATATTAACACACAAACACACTTCATAGATATGCATTATCATAGACTTATAAATATTTTTTGACGAGGAATAACATTTGCTTTACTAGTCCTATGACGTAAATGCTTTTCTATACATTACCCACACATTATATCTCTCACCCAATCATGCATCTCCCCCACCACAAACGCAAAGTACATTAAATATTTTAAGTTATCTCCCCTTACGCAAGCTCTCTTGTCACAACAGTCATATTTTATCAACGACATCAACACTGTCATAACTATAGATAGGCACTACATTAACAATATTCACTTCGTATTAGAAATAATATAGAAACATACAAACTGTCTTAGAAAGTTATACACACGTTTTTGTCAACACTCGCTCTGCTTTTGTTATATTCTTTCTACAATAATATCTTACTGTACCATTAAATGAAGTGCGTAGACCGAAACCTTTAGAAAAGGGCATTGTCGGATGTACACTTCTAAACTAGTGTCCTCTAAATTTACCGTATTTGTTCATTTTTTATGTGATCTTCAATCTCTAGGCCCACAATGCATATACATATATATATATATATACACACACAACCATATATATAAGCTACCTTAACTAGCAACTACACAGCCAATCCTATTCTCCATATATTTTATCATGTTTCACTGTGACCAGTCTTATCTCTCCTTCTACCTACCTATTTCGTTACTATCTACTCTCATCGCTCTTTCTTCCTCTCCCTTTAACCCTCTCACTTTCACTCATCCTCTCTCTTCCTGCCACCTCATTGTTTCCCTCACCTGACCCACTAGTAGTACTTTTCTCACTTACACTTGATGGGGTCAGACGTGTCTTTTTGCTCGCCCACACGCTCTTGAACTTAAGTTCACTTATCGCTGTAGTCTTGGATTTTCTTACCTTAAGTTGCTCTCAAATTTCTCGGTTTGTTGCTTTTTTTTCGCTATTTTCTCTTTTCTTCCCTTTTCCCTTCTATTTTCCTTCCCTCCCTCTCTCCGTTTTCCCAATAACTTAGCCAGTTATTGTACGCTCTGGGCGGTAGATGTCTTGTCTTTAAAGCGTGGAAATATCCGAGACCCCCAGTAGACAACTGATGAGGACCCCCCCCCCACGTTCTTGCTTTCTTCTTATTTTCACTCCATTTTAGGCTATATATATATATATATATATATATATGTTTCATTGAGTGTGTTTTATTATTATTTTTGTCAATATTATAACAATATGACCTTCCCCAAATATAACACTATAACAATATAACAATATATATTATATATATATATATGAAACTGTGAGGGTGTTTTTCACGTGTGTGTTTGTGTGTGTTGGAATTCATAAATTGCTCTGCTCTTTCAATTGAATACAGAAATAAATAGGATTGCACTAATTAGACATCGCCTGCTAATTTACCGAAAATGGGACAGTAAACTTGTATTCAGATTGTAGACAGCCTTTCGAAAACTATGAGCAAAAGATCTAAGAGGGGGAACTGAAGCAGTAATATGTTCCATTGTCTTTTGCATTTTATCATTGTCAAACACCTGCTTCATTCCTAATTTCGAGAGAACAAAAGGAATAATTTCAAGAGACAGTTGGAATAAATATAAAGCGATTAAAATATACAAAATACAAACATTAAATATTTACTATCTTAAAAAGACTCACACATAGTCACACACACAATCAAACACACACACACACACACACACACACACACACACACACACACACACACACACACACACATACACACACACACACACACACACACACACACACACACATACATACATATATATATAAATCCAATTAAGTAGATTTAAGCTTCCCTATATATATATATGAATGTTTTAAAATATCATTGTACTTAGAACATTTAATCGTTAGCCGAATGAACACTTAATATGTGTGTGTAGAGCTTAGAATACATTTTCTGAAGAAGAAAGGGGCCATGATTTCAAAGCTTCAACTCATTGCGTCATCAAACTACAGAATGTACACACACACACACACACACACACACACACACACACACACACACACACACACACACACACACACACACACACACACGTGCATATGTGTATGTTTATATACACATGAGAGTGTGTTTGTTTATATATGTGTTCATTTGTATGTATATATATATATATATATATATATATATATATATGCGATTATGTGCATATGTATGAAATATAAATGTTTATATCATAGCGAGTAGCTTTCCATTACATTTCACAGTTGTAAATGTATTTCAATAAGAACAGAAAAACATAAATCCTTTTCTTTAAAACCAGAACCCCCCCCCCCCCCCGAAATTATCTCTTTTCTTCATTTCTAGATTGCAACAGTGATCGTATTCAAGCAAGTTTCTCAGTCTTTCCTTAAACAAATGTGTGTTCACACACATTTTAAATCTTAATGCTATATAAGGAAATCACAGATGAGCGGAGCGAGATGGGCCACATATATATAGAATATAGAGTGCACACACACAGGCACACACAAATATATACACACACACATATATATATATATATATATATATATATATATATATATATATATAATTATGTTTAACATTACCATACAGAATTGTAACGGAGGATAATGACCCCACTTAGATCTTATCCATTCAGGAACAAACCCTTTTTTCCATTTACTACAGACTCATCGTTAAAATATTGGTATGAATTCTGAAACCGAACAAGAGTGATACTGTTTTAATGTTCCATCATGCGTCAGTCTCTCTAATTAAATAAAGATTATATCAATTGCTGTACACGCATCCAGTTTCATACACTGATTTACCTGATAACATCCGTCTATTTCCTATTTGCTATTAACGAAGGAATCAACTGTAATCCATCACTTTACTTACGCCAAACAATAGATGTCAATATCATGATGTTTTGTTAATTGAGGTTTTATAGTCTTCTAGTTGATAAGCCCAATCCTCTCTCTTCTAGCTAAGGCTTGCTGGGGGCTTCAGATATTCACGTCGCTTACATTTTACAATTTAATATAATATTTCACTCGGCTTTTTCGACCTCCGCCAATTCCGTTGAAATCGGATGATATTCAGCGTGACACAATATGTGAAAACTCTGGCCATTTGAAGCACAATTACATCTCATTGATTCCAGCTGAGTAGACTATAGTAACATGAAATAAATTGATTTCTCAAGGACAAAATGTGCCTGCTGGAATCAAACTCACGACCTTACGATCGTGGACCGAACCCCATATCTCTTGAACCACGAGAGATTATTAATTATATTACCTATATGAATAAACTAAAATAATATTTTATTTTTTATGAATTGAATTTATAATCATATTTGTAATGTTAACAAACTTATAGTAATCGGTTCCTTTCTTCTCTACTCCCTCTTTTGCAATGAAAAAAGAGTTTTGCGCGTTAATATTATCGGGTGTCACGCCAAAGAACATTGCTTTTCGTACAATATTTAAAGATTCTTTAAAAATTTTAGAGCTACCTCAACTTCACATCATTATCACATGCCATGTGACAGGGGCCTTCCATTTGGCACAATATTGAACAATAAATAATTAGAAATTTTAGAGGAACATTATTATCCAGGAACATCTCAAAGATAGTTGTTTTGGTCCAACGGAACGCACATATAGTTCCTATGTATTAAGGTCTTTCCAGTATTGATGGGTACTTTACCGGATTCTTACCTACTTTGACTTATTTGTGTTAGGAGGAATGCATTTATAATTAAGTAAAAACGTAAAGACTGAGAAAGAAAGGGAAAACTATAAGCTTGTCGGTCACAAAAACAGGACTCCAGAAATAAATACATATGAAAATGTTTGAATATTGAAACAATTGTGAGGCATATTGAATAAATGTTATATATATATATATATAACTTTGTCTAGTTTATGTATATGTAAATCTTTATATATATATGTGTGTATATATATACACATATTTTCATACATACATATGTACGTTGTCAGCTGTTATGTGGAGTAAAACATGTAGCATACTACATGTTAGCGTATGTGAAATAATGGAGATATCTAAAATGGTAATACTTACTTTTATTGCACGAAAATACGTTTGCCTATGTTGCATTATGTATGTTGCAACAAGCTACGTAAGCTGGAATAATTGGTGCTTAGATCTCAACGGAAAATGTTACGTTACGTGGATATAACTGGAAATTCACCTGATATTCTCTAAATGCTATTCAGAGGAGATTTAAGCACAAATTATCTGGCTTTCTTGTGGTTTGTTGCAAGTTATATATCGTACGAGTACACATACATACATACCAATGGTATGTACACATGCACAACACATTCCCAACTTCATTTTCTCTCTTTACTCGGACACACATATGCATTCACACAAAATCTCACTCATACACGAACAAGCACATACAAAGCCACAAAAACACATGCGTACATAGATAAATTTAGATAAAAAGAGATCGAGAAAGAGAGAGAGAGAGACAGAAACAGGGAAAGATGATGAAAGATATAGGGACAGCATAAGAGAATGTAAAGATATAGATGCATAGGTTCTTACATGCACGGCTGATTATATCAGATATTTTTCTCTTAGTTATTCCAAGCATAAATACTATAATAAGAATGAACAAATAAACCTTACCGGTTTATGAAATCCCTGAACCATTTTATTCCAACAGAACGTTTAATCTAAAGGAACACACACACGCACACACACACAGATACACACATCTGTATATATATATATATATATATATATATATATATATATATATTCATATGCATGCACAATGCACGCATGGCTTACCGCGTCTTTCTATATGAAGTGTACACACATAAAACACGATCTAAATCACAGCACACTACTACGCATACATGCACCTATATGTAATTATCGCTCGCTATCACATGCAGCACTATAGCTACACACACACACACACACACACACACGGAATCACTACAATCTCCCACAGCGGGCATCGGCCATATACAGTCTTCTTACATATTTGACTGTAACCGACGCAGATCACTGCATGCATTTGATGCATTGCACCGATCACATCCATATACTAGTAAGTGATCCACATAATCAGCCATCACTCTTTCACACACGCTTTCAGGTAGGCATGCGTACCCGTTGCACACATATCCACGATCAACTTTCTGATACCACCTCAGAGTACATACACCTTCACTACACATATTATTTCCTCTTCCACCATCTTTAAATTTTTATCACTTTTATGATACTTTCATCATTCTCATTCCCCTTTCCTGATGTAGGACGAATGTTCAAACCTTAAATGACGCCCAGTTTTTTTAAGCTTTAAACTAACGACATTCCCCAATCATGTTGTATGTTTATATACTCTTACACTAATATATATATATATATATATATTATTCGTACACACGATATTCCATTTATAAGCAAAAGTTTCATTGGCTAACAAAGTTTTTTTAACTCATCTTCCGGCGAATGTGTATAAGCACTTTTAAAAGTATCATAAATTAATATTAGGTTTTTGTATATAGCCCACACTTTTCTCTTATTACTAATTTTCTCTCTCTCTCTGTGTCCATCACTGCCCCCACACACACTCATGCAGAAACACGCACCTTTATGCATACATAGATACGTACCTACCTACATATATGCAGGGGTAATCGTTTCTTTTAGCTGCACATAAGTGTCGTTGTAAATGTGCATGTAAGTTTGGTAACTCATCCAAATAAATCTCGCTTGCTGTTAAATTTCGCGAACGTGTAATTCTCGCCCACGGTTATACATATTTAATAAACCTAAACTTTGTCTGACAAAAACAGCAATCTTTGTAGTAAAGTGTTATACACTATATAGTAAAGAACTGTTTCTTCCCTGTCCGAATGCTCTTGCTGTCAATCACACTATCAACACAACAATGTAAATATGTAAATGAGTGACGCCCTTCGGCTAAATAAACCGTATTAGCGAAACAGCATGTGCTATTTAAATAAACTTGTGAAGGTAGTTTCGCCAGCTGTTTTCAAAAGCAATGCTTTTTTTAAACCCCTGGTGATATGCATGTAAGTAAATATTCTCTTTATCTGATATTTTGTAACTAACCTTACATAGATCGATATCGAAGTATAGTTACGATGTATTATCATCACCTAGAAACGATCGTAAAGCAGTGAAGTATATTTCTAATGACTTGATTTTTTATTTCATTGTTTTAACTTATATATATATATTAGACTGTAAATACATTCAAGTTGACTTTTTTCCTAAAGTTAATTTACAGACGATTGAACAAACCTAATGCATAAGCAGAACACATTTTATTATAAGCCTATAAATCTACGAAGTAATTGTGCAAGTTTGAATATTTTAAATGTATTTGCTTTGGTTGTGAAAAGCTTCGACAATCCACAGTAACTATAAATAATTGATTGAGTTACGTAAATCAGCTTTAGAGACAGAAAAGATGGACAGAAGCTTATATTTGAGAAAATTAATGTTGAGAAAATGGTGAGTTGAACTAAGGTTTTAAAATAATGGATCGATGATATTAAAGTTGTATATTTCGTGTAAAGGTGTTGGTCACGGTGTAAAAGGGATGGTAAGAGTGCCTGTGTGGGAGAGAGGAGTGTGTGAAAAGGAGAGAGAGAGAGTTTCAGGTGGTGTGAGTGGTAGTAGTAACGAGGCCGCATGATTTTAAATTCGAGACAATTAGTATTATTAATCTCATCAAAATTATTATTAGGTTCGGTAGAGCGTCGGCCACCATTCTTCGCAGCATAGTGTTACGTTTCGTTACGTTCTGAGTTCAAATCCCGTCGAGGTTAGCTCTGCCTTTCATCCTTACGGGTTCGATAAAATAAAGCACCAGTAATGTACTGGGAGTCGATTTAATTGACATACCCCTCCATCAAAATCAGAAATCATTATATATATATATATATATATATATATATATATATATATATGAGTGTATGTATGTATATATATCCTAAGTCAAGTTTCTACATCGGAGTCATACTAGGAACGTACGTTTTGTTGGTCAGGAGGAGTATTTATCAAGCATAGAAACTGGCCTTAATAATCATATTAAAAGTTTCCCTACTACGAGTAGAAGTAGCAGCAGCAGCAACAGCAGCAGCAGTAGTACTACTAGTAGTAGTAGTAGTAGTAGTAGTAGTAGTAGTAGTAGTAGTAGTTGTTGTTGTTGTTGTTGTTGTTGTTGTCATATTTAGAATATCATATAGATCTTTAATACTTGTTGGATGTTCCTTTAAATCCCACGGGGACAGCTTGTTAAGTATTAATGCTTAAAATAACCCACAATCTTTGTGATATCGGTACACACTTACAACAACAGGGGAGTTGTCTTAGTACAGAAGAACCAACTGAAATTGATATTTGGTAATCATGCTAATGCTGATTAGTTGGAGCGTATTTCACGGCTCGATTTAAACACAGAAAAGAGAATAGAAAATACAAACATAAGCGTAGTATGGGTGGCTATGTGTTTACGGTGTTTGTATATAAATGTAGCAATGTTTACTAATTCTTTTAATGGTTAAAAATAATTATTAGTTTTTATAACATGACTTCTATTATAGTCCAGGATTCACCATCGACTTGTAAGGTTTTGTAAACAGAAACTGCAAAGACCACTCATATTTATATATGTATATATATATATATATATATATATATATATATATATATATATATATATATAACAGAAATAAAAATGGCGTAGACATACAATGTAACGGGAGGAAACAATAGCACCACTGACGATGTTGCAGATGTGCAACGAAAGAACTTTGATAAACTATATATATGTGTTTGTGTCTATATTGTATCTGTATTATTTTTGACCGTCGGTCAGTCAATGGCAACATTGAGGACCGAATAAATTAGATTACCGATATAAAAGACACAGAAGCGAAAAGCGAAAACCAACCAAACAGTGAGTGTGTTCTGTTATTAATTCTGGCAATATTACACAAATATGACCCTCCCCAAGTATAACAAAATATATATAGATATATATATATAAATGATGGCTGCCCCCTCGTTATCAAGTATGGCCATTGCACGATATACCATTGTTAATAATTATTATTAATTCTATCGTGCAATGCCTGTGTGTGAAGATATTTTTTAAAGTGAGGAAAGACTGTGCACTGAACCAATCCCACTCTCTGAGCGACAGTAGCTATAACCCGAAAAGAAGAAAAGATCAACATCATCGGTAACTACTGAGCCGCAGGTATTATATCGGAGTTAACCCAGTTTCCTGAGTTGCCTCATTCGCGAAGATGGCGTAGGACAGAACAAAGGAGAGGCACAAAAACAAAGAAAAGAATCCCCAGTCACTGAAGAGGTCACAGAATGTGTGAAGAAAGAATTTTGACAATATATGAACAATCGTCTGGTTGTGGAACCAACCAACCAACCGGAAATTTATAAATTCATAAATTTATAAATTTAATTTATAATAAATTGGAGTGAAAGCACTGGTGCGTGTGTTTCTTATTGGAAACATGACCCTCCCAAAGCATAACAATATATTTATATATATATATATATATTTATATATATATATATTTATATATATATATATATTTATATATATATATATATATACACACATATATATATATATATATATATATATACATATGTTCTGGTTGACTTACGTCTCCGAACTTTCGTTTATTTGTAGGTATTTACATGTAGGTATGTGTGTGCGCTTGTTATATACGTATTTATATTTTTATATACGTTTATATAATTATTTATTTATTTGTATACACGCATACACACACACACATATTTATATGTGCGTGGTTTTGTATACCTATGGTAAGGGTTTTGCGTATGCTTGTGTATGTACGTAAATGGTATAGCAGAAGTCGTAGACTAAAATTCTAACTAGGAGACCGAATGAATCTTAGCTACAGAGTTAAGAACAAAGTATATATATATATATATATATATATATATATATATATATATATATATATATATATATATATATATATATATATATATATATGTACGTCTGTATACATATATGTATGTACGTGTACATACTTATATTTAAGAAACAGCCGTACTAAGAGTGTGAAATGAAATTTCGTTTCATTTTTTCCGTTCATATAAATATAGCCGAAGCCGCTTGGCCTACGGGGGGATTTTACTTCTCTATCTCTCTACCTCTCTCTCTGGTCCCTCCCTATCTACCTATATATCTAAATATATATATATATATATAAAAATATATATATATGTGTATATATATATATATATATATATATATATATATATACATATATGTATCTGTGATTCTGTGTGTGTATGTGTGTGATTGTGCCCATGTCCATGTTGACGTGTATGTTCTTGTTTATGTCGCTTGTTTTGGGCAAGAGAGATTTCGATAAAACAAGTTCTTTTGTTGAACCTTCTGGCCCAGTCTGGTCGGTCGCAGTCTAATGTCTAAAAACCAGTAAAAGGAATAACATTCAATTATACGCTATCTATATTTTAAGAAAACTAGGACACACTTGAATTTTTAATTATAATTCGTACTTCGATTTCGATTGTGGTGTCTGTATAACGTAATTTGCAATGTTAAAATGTTTGCGAAATGATTTTAGGATTGGGGGCAATTTTGTCTAAGTTTACACATGGTATCACATATTACTAAATTATGTCAGGTCACCAGTTGGTGCTACTGGTAACATGTATCCCAGTACAACCTGTCCCATGGTCGGGTCGTTGGCGACTAAACTGGCAACCCCACCAAGATTTCTTGGTGAGGAGGGTGACTTTGGACATCCTGCAGGACTAAAAACAAAACCTGTCAAAGGGCAAAGGAACTCCTGGGAGCTCTTAGAGCTCTTGGAGTCAATGACCATCCAAAACCAGCACGGCCCGCCGAAAGGCGCTGCAGTGCCGGAAAAGTCACATTCCCTGACGTTACTTCCTGCTACTAGTATGCTGGTAAGCTAGTACAACGTATCTCCAGACGGATAGAGTGGGTCCGTAGCTTTGGTTAGCGACTACTCTAGTGCTTGCAACACGAACAATTAGGGCGAGGGTATAAATGCCAGGTTGGTATCTGGCGCCGGGTAACCCACCACACGGAGGAGAAAGCACCTTCTTCAAGACTTGGCTGTCAAATTCTTTCACATGTGTGTAGTAGTGGCGCCCACACACATTATTAGCTATTTGAAAAGATGATGGATTTCGCAACTAACTGCACCAGGGTTCCTGTTCCTCAGGGAACCACACTATATGGTATACCTGTTTATATAGGTCCAGCCCCTGCTTTCCCGGGTCCTGTTTCTGATCATAATGATCTCTAAGGATACGGGAATCAGTAGACAGGACCTGGGGCAGCGATGGGGGACAGGGAATTCTGGGGCATGAGGGTGAGATCCATCATCTCGACAGTAGTCGAAGAATGATGATGATGATTACTAAATTCTATATTTATCCAATATTATTTTCATTGGCAGTATCGGTAGAGAGTCGGACGCCGTGCTTTGCAAGCAAAGAGTTACGGTCCTTTATGATCTGAGTTCAAATCCCACCGAGGTTAACTTTGCTTTTCATCCTCATAGGGTCGATTAAATAAAGTACCAGTAATAACCCGGGTTAATTGCTGGCCTTGAGCCAAAAGTAGAAACAATTATTTTCATAATGTAATATGTATTTATTGAAAATGATATATCAATATAGGTGGAAGAAATTGAAATAAAAATACAATCCAATAGAGTAACTTTAAGATAGATATTAAAAAAGAACGTGTGTGTTTAAAACTTTCATAACTATATATCTCTTCAAAAACTGGTTAATTTTTCAAATTACTTTAAAATGAAAAATTTGGTTGAATTTGATAAAATATGCATATGTTTTCGCACGCACGCTAGTTGAACAGGATAAGAATATGAAGTGAAACAAAAGTAAAATGAGATAAGATAAATTAAGGAAAAAACTAAACACGGTGAAATAAATAATGTGAACCGCAATACAATGAATGTGCGTGTAACCTCGGATTAAGAGGCTAGTTACAGAACAAAAAATCACACACACACGCGCGCGTGTTAGTACGTACGTGTGTTGTGTCAATAGGTTCCATTGACTGGATGAAAGAAGAGCACTCGATTTTCAACAGAGCCCTGTATCGGCCAAAATGTTTCTCTCCACTTTGAAAACTTAGGTTGCAAGCGTGTTGAGTCACATATGAATAAACATAATGATGCTATTTTGAAACCTCGTTTCTACTCCTTGTTACACACCCATACACACAGAAACACACGCACACACACGCATCCCCACCTCCACACACACACATATATATATATATACTGTATATATATATATATATATATATATATATATATACATACACATGTATATATGTATATATGTATATGTACACACACGTGTATATGCTTATATCATGCTATAAATACATACATACGTACATAAAAACATGCACTCATAACAGGTAACAGATTCACACGTACATAGACTTACTACGAAGATATATATATATATATATATAGACACATTCAGATTATCACTAAAGTCACGTAAATGCATACATACACGAACACCGCATTAAAAATGCATGTATATATGCATACGAGCAGACAGCTGGCATGAAATTACCAGGTAGGGGACGCCATTTTGCTGACGTCCATTGTTATATCAGCACTCAAAATAACAATGGCTTCTGATCGAAAGTAAAGAATTGATGAAAAATCAATGGCTGAGATACTATGCTGCCAGCCAAATTACTTAAGCCTCACTGCATGTGTGCAGATAGTACACATCTTCACTGTTACCTCATACCACTTGCAACTATTGAAAAAATAAATGTTTGTTTTTTTACAAAACTACAGATATAATAATATGCATTCATTCATTCATATATATATATATATATATATATATATATATATATATATATATATATATATATATATATATATATATATATATATATATATATATATGTATATATATATAATATATATATATTATATATGTATAAATATATATAATATATATGTATATGTGTGTGTGTGGGTGTGTGTATATATGTGTGTGTGTGTATATATATATATCTACTTATATGTTTGTGTGTGTGTTTGTATGTACTATCCAATTTTTTAAAATCAATCTTTTTTACGTATTAAATAGTATTGTGTCAATTGTATTTTTGCTTAGCATTTACCAGCTTTTATAATTTAAGATATACTTTGTTACTAAGCGAGCATGCGCCGTACTCAGCAGGAGAGGGCTTCATATATATATATATATATATATATATATATATATACACATATATGTGTGAAGTGTATGTGCGAGCGCGTGTGTATGTGTGTGTGTGTGAGAGAGAGTGCGTGTGTGTGTATGTATACAGTTTTGTGTGTATATGTGTGTATATGTGTGTATGTGTGTGTGTGTACACTTATATATTTTACGGGAAATATTGGAAATCGAGTTAGCAATTCAAATTTACTTTCAGCGATATTTATTTTCTAGGGAGACGAATATGTTTTAATAAATATATCAACGTTGACAAGTGACTCTTCTCACATACACAGGTTCACATATATACCTACACGAATATAATATACACAAAAATTAAGACACACACACACACACACACACACACACACACACACACACACACACACACACACACACTTATATATATATAATATATATATTCATATGTCTATATGTATGTATATCAATTTGACATGGAAGTAAAATTCACTTAGAGATGATTTGAGCTCGTGCGCATAAACCCAGTGCAGACATCTCAAAGTATTATATCAGACGTTTTAACGAGTCTGCCACGTTGCCGCCTTTCCAAATCGTACTACATCTTATATTCTGGCAATCAAATTTAACTAACTGCTTTGTAATCGGAGAACATCTGGTCGTTCCCAAATGTATGGAAATGGATGGAAAGTGTTTGAAATGAATCTCTAAATAGAGTATGATTTATGAGCTGATAAGAAAACAACCGTGCGTGTATTGATTTCTTACTATAATAAGCCCTATGACAACAAAGCTGAATAAATCGTCTTTATTTTACCAGCCGCATAAGGGTGGAAAACCAACCTGATTAGCAACAGGATTTAAATTCACGCCGTAAAGCAATGTAAACAAACATTTGAAATGCATTTTGTACGGCAGCATCTATCACAGAGTTTCTCAAACTTTTCGGGACACCGATCGCCAAGGGCCACATAATAACCATATCGCCCCTCAGCCTATTTCCAGAGAGATCTGCCTACATGCAAATTGTAAATAATGTATAATAAATAAAATCGTTAATTTATTTATAATAAACAATGTAATATGTATATATAATATAATATTATATTATATTATATATTTTTTATTTTACGATATTTATATATATGTATTATTTGACATTTAATATACTATTATTTAATCTCTACTCCCCCCCCCCCATATTGAGGCCCCAGCGTCCCTTGAACCTTTTTCGCCTTCGCCTCCGAGGGAGGGGCCAGTAGGGCCCACTTTGAGAACCTCTGATCTATAAAATGAAAAATAGCACCTCCCCCACATAAACAAAGAAATTTACGGCTCTCACCTATGCATATGCATTTCAGTTGGCCTAATACAAGGCTGTATCCTACAGGAATTTCTTGGGTGTGTTAAGGGCTACAGTTCTATCATGAAAAGCAACATTACGGGAAGCTTATTGCTAAAGAGAGCCGCCCGGTCAAGAAATCTAATATATGATCGTATGATCGGAATTCCAATACACACTGAACTTACTAAGAACTTACTAAGTTGCACACATTTTCAATTGTGAGACATGAGCTTATTAAGCCCTCTATATATTTGTCAGGTACAGTATTCAGGATAGACGAAGTGCCACTTCATAGGACGGTGAACATTGTCCTAAACAGAAATTCTAGTTGCTACAGTGAAAAGTGAAATGTGCTTTATTTCATTTTCTTCCTTTATTGATATTATCCATTTAATAAATTATTTACTGAAAGGTTTTTCGGTCGTTACTCACGTTCTGTCAATATACCGTTATTTGCTTAGTTTCGTGAAACATTTTCTTAATATTTATTTCCTGATAGAAAGGAATAATTCTCGCTACAAAAGAATTATAATAACAAAGATACGGGGTGCAAACACCAAAATCTACTTCAAGATTTCTAAATGAACAACAGCAGCCACGGTCATTGAGAATGATCAGCAATGATTCAAAATCAATAAGGTAAAGTTAAGACCCCCACCCCACATATAATTATATATATATATACACACACATATATATATATATATATATATATATATATATATATATATATATATATATATAATATAATATATATATGTATCTATGTATGTATGTATATAATTAGACAGATAAATAGATAGGTATATATATATATATATATATATATATATATATATCGAGAGAGAGAGAGAGGAAAAAGAAAGAAAGAAAGGAAGAAAGAGGGGGAGAGAGAGAAAGAGAGAGGGAGGGGATATATAATCAATGAAAAGTACACAAACCTCAGCAACGAACAGTTCGTTTAATATAACGGTACATGCTAACATTAATATGTGAGCAAAGAAACCTTATTAGGCTTTGTTTATTATCGGCGAGTGAAAATGAGTTATCATACAGTATGTGCTTCTCAATATATATATATATATATATACATATATATATATATATATATATATATATATATATATATTATAAAGTGAGGTTTTTTTTACAAAATGAAAAATAACCGAGGTGTCCTACACGAGTGAAAGTATAAAGAAAAAGAGATGAAATCGAAAATGCAACTGGAGTCTTATTTTTTTTTAAATATATAAATTTATTTGGTTCCTTTACCGGTTCGCAGTTCTTCTGATTTTCAAAAGGTGAGTTGAGATGGAGGGTCTGTGGTATTTCTCACAGACCCTCCATCTCAACTCACATTTTGAAAAGCAGAAGAACTGCGAAACCGGTAAAGGAACCAAATAAATATATATATTTTAAAAAAAAATAAGACTCCAGTTGCATTTTCGATTTCATCGCTTTTTCTTTATATATATATATATATATATATATATATATATATGTGTGTGTGTGTGTGTGTGTGTGTGTGTGTGTGTGTGTGTGTGTGTGTATATATATATATAATCGCGATTCTTTGATTAAACTTTAATCTGTTATTTTAATAAATATTTGCTCTACTGTTTTTATATATTTGATATATATTTATCCTTATCGAGCCCTCTTTGGATTTTAGTCTTCAAATTTATTATTATCTCTATATATATACATATATATAGGAAAAGGTATGACGCCGACAGCAGTGCTCAACCCGTTTCGTATTGAGTACTCGGGTGCGTTATGGTCCATCTGGTTCCTTACTACAATTCCTTCGTTATATATATATAGAGAGAGAGAAGGATAGGTCAAGAGAAAATGTAACATATCTATGCAGACCTATCAAATTAATATCTTACTGTTTCTACCTGTATACAAAAGAAAATGTGAAGATATTTAACTCTAGTAAATGGTTACATGTGATCTAGATGATCATTAGTGAATGCAGCAGCATGACTGAATGGTTCAGGAGTTCGCTTCAAAATTATTACACGTTAGGCTTTAGATAAAATAATGGCTTCGTGAGCAAGTATCATTTACCATAACTTCCGACGGATCGGCAATTATTGAATTATTGAAAATCAGCATATGGAAAAGGTTAAGAAACCTGTCAAATATACTGGTTATGCAATTCAAAGGGCCTCTGTTACTACACACCCTATTACGTCGAATCACTCTGAGAATTACATTAAGAGTACACGTATCCGAGTGACCTTCAGCCACTTAAAATTTGAGTCTATGTCAGCCATTGCTATTTATCCAAAAAGTGGAACACTCGTCATGGAAAGCGATGGAGGTCCATTCAATCGGTATTAACTACTCTCTGTCTGCTGCCACATTGGAGACATCGTAAGCATATGTCAATATAGCAATATTGCAGCTTACATCGGTCGCGATCTGACTGAATACATAATAGTTTGTATGGATATAAATTCTATTGACACAGCTGGAGGTTTAATGGACAGAGATGTGTTCCTAAGAACAAACTAATGTTTACTACTTAATACAATGTGCAGTTGCCATTTCAGCCGTCAGCCGATGGGAGATTTTAGGATAAAACAAAAGTATTATCAGATAAAAAATTGATAAACTTGCATAATGTTTGAACTATGATTCAAGATTTGCCTTGATGGAACAAGGCTGGCTCTCTGTAAACATGTGTTTTACTATAGTTAGATCTGTGAAGGCGTATGGCTTATGGGTTAGAATGTTCATCTTTAGAGTGAAATGTCGTGATTTCAGTGATCGATGGTGCGTTGGGTTTATGAGCAAGGCAACTCATGTCACGTTACTCTTGTAAATGGAAAAAATGACCTGTCCCTATAATATAAAGTAGACACCCTTGTGATCTACTGAATCTCACTGAAAAATATCTTAAAGTACACATGCCTGTAGAACAATCAGTGTCTTGAAAATAAATCTCGTGTATAGACTAGCTTTTCCGCTGGCCAGGTCGACTGCAAGATATTTCGTCGGAACCGACGGAGGACCAACAACTTGTACATTATATTTCATTCTTGATTTAGAGGATAGAGCTTGTATGATGGCAGAGAGCTTTCATAACTTCAAATGAAATATGTTAGAACGTATCAATTTCTTCTAAGGCTACAACATAAATGGCATGACGTGAGGTTTTGTATCAAGGTTCGTGTCGGTGGTGAAATGTATTATTTAGAAGTACTACTTTTCACTAGTAAAAATATTAATGGAACAATAAAGAAAAAGTAGCCTGAAGTGTAACTAATCTTGTTATCATATTATCTCCCTCCATCTCTGTATATGACTCACTTACTCTCCGTATAGATACATACATAAATATATATATATATATATATATATATATATATATATATATATATATATATATATATATATATATATATATATATATAAATATACACATATATATATATATAAACATCCATATATATAATAAGAATAACAAAAATATTAATTGTTGGTTTCGAAACGAATATTGATGCCTCAATATTCACGATATTTAAAGTGAAATATTAAACCGGGCAATAACGACGCTAACATAAAATACCTCTTAAACACCTTTATAGAAGAGTAACATTATTATACATTTCCGTAATGTGCTTTTATCACGCTTTCCTTTTCTCTATATACCTTCCTTCATTTCTTGTCCGTTATTCACCAATTCCATCAAATTTGATGATTTTTGTCTTCATCTTCCCCTCCACCTCCCCTTTTAATCGCTCTCACAACTCCTCCTTGCTTCTCTTCATTTATCGACCTGTCATCTACTCTTCGTTTTACAGACTTTTCTTTCTTTCCGTGTTTGTATTATCTATCATTATTTTAGTGTTCTAGGCGGTGGATTGGCAGTATCGGTAGAGGGTCGGACGCCATGCTTTCCAGCATAGTTACGTCCCTTTTCGATCTGAGTTCAAATCCCGCTGAGGTTGACTTTGCCTTTCATCCTTGCGGGGTCGATAAAATAAAGTACCAGTAATGTACTGGTTAATTGCTGGCCTTGTGCCAAAGGTAGAAACAATTATTTTAGTGTTCTGTTTGTTTTTTTATAAAACAGAATAATAGAAATTTATATCGCATTTTTTGTTTTTGTTTTTCTTGAATCAATTTGTGTCATTTCCGAATTTCCGCATCTCTGGAATATTTGATACACTCACACATAGAGAGACAGACAGACAAACACACACACATACACACACACATAAACAAATATATATATATATATATATATATATGTTTACATATATATATATGTGTGTGTGTGTGTCTGTTTGTGTGTGTGTGTGTGTATAGTATTAATAGTTTGGTAAAAATATCCATGATATAGAGAAACTCAAGTCCGTAGGGCGTGTTTTAATATAATGATTTAGGCCAGTTCCTTTTCATCAGCATAAGTTAAACAAGTTGATATTCCGGACTAACGGATGCACGTACCTGATACAGCACCGTTGTATTAGCTGGCTCTCGCAATTATATATATATATATATATATATATATATATATATATATATATATATATATATATATATATATAAGTATGTATACGTACAAACATATATGTATACAGACGTACAGTAGTATGTATATATATACATAGATGCACATATATATATATATATATATATATATATATGCGTTTAGGTTTACCGAACATTTATTATAATGCTCGGTTTGTTTGTAAACAAACAGCCCGAATTAAGCCGTACAGTGTTTAGCAACCATCGTTGCCCTTTTGTTCAACACTGACAAAGGAACGATGTAATAGTTTCAAGCTTATTAGCTATCGTCAGCATCGTATACCTTCCTGCCAGATGATTGAACGTCTGAAAGTATATACTTTCGTATGCATATTAACGGCTCAATTCGGGCTGTTTGTTTACAAACAAACCGAGTATTATAATAAATGTTCTGTAAACCCATACGTACATATATATATATATATATGTGTGCATGTATGTATATATATACATGCTACTGTACGCCTGTATACATATATGTATGTACGTATACATACTTATATTTAAGTAACAGCCGCACTAAGAGTGAGAAATGAAATGGTATATATTTTATCTGGTGATTCTATAGACATGTTTTATGATATATAGCTCTGATTATTTAATTTATTAACTTTTCATTGAGCCACAAAGTGACCCGTTGCAAAACACGTATATGTATGTATGTATATAGATATATAGATATATGTAAACTTTTATATATATATATATATATATATATATATATATATATATAACGAAGGAAATGTGGTAAGGAACCAGGTGGACCATAACGCACCAAAGTACTCAATACTTGAGGTAGTAGAGTGGGTAATAGGAACCAGTAAGACCCCGACAGCTGAGCTCAAGCCGTTTCGACGGCTAATTCTGGTCCAGAATTAGCCGTCGAAACGGCTTGAGCTCAGCTGTCGGGGTCTTACTGGTTCCTATATATATATATATATATATATATATATATATATATATATATAAAGTTTACATATATCTATATATCTATATACATACATACATATACGTGTTTTGCAACGGGTCACTTTGTGGCTCAATGAAAAGTTAATAAATTAAATAATCAGAGCTATATATCATAATACATGTCTATAGAATCACCAGATAAAATATATACCATTTCATTTCTCACTCTTAGTACGGCTGTTACTTAAATATAAGTATGTATACGTACATACATATATGTATACAGGCATATACTGTATATATATATATATGTGTGTGTTTTGCTAATCTTAACCTTAAAATCACTATAGACACGAACCTTACCATTGCTAACTTTCTTGATATTAATCTTGATCTACTTACCGCCTCTTTTACACCCTATCATACACCTAATGAAAATCTTAGGCATATACACAAAGAGTCTTTCCATCCCCCTATAGTTTTTAATAATCTTATTCCTAACATTATAACATTAGCCGTAGGAATTCTACCTTATCTTTGTCTATAGACATTTTTAATAAAGGCGCCCCTTATTATAATAAAGCCCTTAAGAACAGCGGTTTTACAGGAAAAAAATATTATTTACCTACTCCACCCCCCACCCACCCCCTAAAAATAACCACAATAACAGGAAAAGGAAAATTATTTGATTCACCCCCCCCCTTCTCTCTAACCGTAAAACTCATGTAGGAAGGAAATTCCTTGAACTCTTAGACAAACATTTTCCTCCTAATCATAGATATTATAAGATATTTAATAGGAACGTAGTTAAGATCAGTTACTCTTGTTGCCCATCTATGAAGTCCAAGATCACTAGTTCAAATCATACGGGAACAAATCCAGGATGCAGTTAAAAAGAGACCAGAATTTTTTCATTCTGAGGATGAAAGCAACATTTTTTGCTTTTAAGAAACCACTGGTAAATGGAATAATTGCATTATGTTGTTTATTACATAACTATATATATATATATGTGTGTGTGTGTGTGTGTATGTATATATATATGTATATATATTTATATATATATATATATATGTATGTATGTATATGTTTATATATATATATGTATGAATATGTATGTATATATATATATATATGTATGTATATATCTATATCTATGTGTGTGTGTGTATATATATATATATATATATATATATATATATATATATATATATATATATATATATATATACATGTATATATATATATATATACACATGTATATATACATATTTCTATATATACACATATATATGTATTTCTATTCTCTCTATATATGTATATATATATACATGTATATATATATATATATATATATATATATATATATATATATATATATATATATATATATATATATATATACATATATATATATATATATATAGGAAGCAGTATTACTCCGACGGCAGAGCTCAAGCCGTTTCGACGGCTATTTCTGGACTAAATAAGAATGTTTAGCCTGGTAAATAAATAGCCGAACTTCTCAGGGGCTATTTCCTTATTTGGCAAGATAGTAATTGTCAAGAGAATTGGTCAAAAATGTGTTGTAAAGACAGATGAATCTATCATGGCATTTAGTGGGAGGTAAGGTTGGCTGAACTTGCCGGTAGAACATATATATATATATACTAGCAGATTTACCCGGCGTTGTTCGGGGTTTGAAATTATGCTAAGAATATACACCTTGGAAGTAAAAGAAGAACATTATTTGTCCCCAACCTGTCAGAATAAGCAGAAGTCTTCAATAATTAATGCAAACGAATATTTAGTGCACTCTTTGTACACATAAAACTATGTTGATAATAAAGGAAAACACTGAACAGGATGTAGTTATACAAATGATTAAAGACAATACACGTTGCAAATCTGTAAAAAAAAACAGGCAGTTTTGCTAAAGTACAAAAAGTTGTAATGAAAGCAGAGTTGTATACAAGCAAAAAAACAATGAGTGTAGAATTAGAGAAAATTTATTCTTTGAGAGCATCCTTTGCTGTGTATGGTTAAATTTTGAACTTATAATACCAAATATCCTACATAACATATTCATTGGTATGTTTTGTAATGAGTAAAGTGAAGCAAGGCAGAGCTGTTATAAGTTTTTCTGTTAACACTAAAGTACTTCAGCATAGACGATATTCTTTGTTTTTCTTTTTGGAACAAACGCAAAGAGATAATCTCGACTGCCAACTCGTGAGCAGGCAACGTAGAATTGTCCGTGCGAAAAGCAAGGTTCATCCAAGTGAATTCCAGTGACGGACAGAGTTTGACCTTGCGACTTGTTTATGGACATCGCAAAGGCAACACGAAGGGGAAATTGGGTTAGGCGAGAGGAGAAGAGAGTATCCACGCCTGATGTAGTCAGGCTAATTTTTGTTATTATCACATCCTCGCCTTTTCCACATCCGGATAGAATGGTAGCGTCAATACTAAGGCGTGTAACATTGTTTTGGAGGAGTGATATTTCTTAGCAAAATAACTGGCGTTCCCTCTTTCAGAACGAAGGTATTAGGAGGCAAACCAGGAGGATTTAAAGAATTTAGAAATTCAACTGGATAGTTGACCGCATCCTGTGGATCACATACAGTATCAATAGATTTATATATCCGTGGACATCCAGGAAGAATGTTCCTTTATTGTCAAAAAGGTTTGATGTGTACGAATACAGCTGGAAGCATAGATAATGCCTGCATCAAATCTGGACGAAATTACTTTAAAAATGTAAAAGCTGTAGGTCCCAATGGTTTGAATGGAAAGTCCCATAACGATTGTTCTAAAAATAAACAAACCATCATCAAAATCTCTTCAATTCGAGACTGCTGCGAGATTAGGCCCTTAACGCGAAAATTAACACTTAATATAGTGAAACAAGTTAAAACAACAAGTGTTTTTTTAACTTTGAATGTGCAACAAAGAATAAACAAGAAACAAACGATAATATTAGTGATTTATCTTCAAATGAATCTGATGTTTATATTTCTGAAATTTTGTCCGACGATGATTGTTGTGTTAAAATTGAAAACGAAGGTCTCCATATCTCACTCTCTTTATAAGGATTGTCAATAAAGTTTGGTTATCTCCCTTACATCAATTTTTCTACGGATAATTTTGATATCGATTTTGTGTTGCTCAACGTGGGTCGATTGGAAAAATGTTTATGATGTGACCATCTTAGCGACATGTGAAACGTGCACAGAAAATTTGCTCAAATTCAGTTGGTAATTGTAAAAGTCTTAGGTATCCAAAATTGTACACAGACACACACACATCCTCGCTTTTATATATATAAAGATATATAGTGATAGAACACTGGAAGGTAATATCCGTAGTGGTAGAGCAATCAGTCCATGGGACGAGTTAGGTAGAAGTAATTACACAGCAGTTAGTTCACCATACCGAGAACAATTGTTTCACCTTATTGGATCCGCAGCTTGTAATAGACATGGTTATACGGAACAGGAGGCGTGTCCAGTACGAGTCGAGGATCCTCTAAGGTGAACAATTGTTCTCGGTATGGTGAACTAACTGTTGTGTAACTACTTCTACCTAACTCGTCCCATAGACTGAGTGCTCTTCCACTACGGATATTATCTTACAGTGTTCTACGACTATATATATATATATATATATATATATATATATATATATATATATATATATATATATTGTTATACTTTGGGAGGGTCATGTTGCCAATAAGAAACACATGCACCAGTTGCTTTCACTTAAATTTATTATATATTTATAAATTTATAAATTTACAAATCTACAAACTTATAAATTTCTGGTTGGTTGGTTCCACAACCAGATAGTTGTTTATATATAGTCATAGTCCTTTTGTCACACACTCTGCATTAGAGTTACTATAGACTACCCAAGTAGACACCCCAACCATCGATTACCTGTACTAGACACAGAGCTCTGGTTAGATACCATTAACAACCAAAAACAAATCCTCAATTCCCATTGTGCCAAACCCATGACTTCCAAACATCTGATCCACCGAAACTCGGCCATTTCGGACCATACCAAAATCAACATACTGATTGCGGATTTGGTACGGGTGATGAGAAATGTGTCCCGCATGTGCAACCCCGAAGAACTAGAGAGACACATACAACACTTCATCCACCGTATGCAGTTCTCTGGCTATAATCAGAGAGATAGAATCAGAGTGTATAGAGGAGCCAGAACCAAATGGGAAAAAATGGTAAATAATGACATAAATGGGACCTGCCCCTTGTATAGGAGCAAATTTTGGAATAGAATAGAAAGAACTAGGAACAAGGCCAATAGAATAAACTCATGGTATGATAGCAATAAATACCAGAGTGTAATGTTCATCAATACAAGCCTAGAGGCGAACTAGCCTACAGAGGTCACAGAGTGTGTGACGAAAGGACTATGACTATATATAAACAACTATCTGGTTGTGGAACCAACCAACCAGCCAGAAATTTATAAGTTTCTAGATTTGTAAATTTATAAATTTATAAATATATAATAAATTGAAGTGAAAGCAACTGGTGCGTGTGTTTCTTATTGGCAACATGACCCTCCCAAAGTATAACAATATCCGCTTCAACACACGATTTCAGATAAAGAATCTTGCTAAACAAATTCAGAAACGATATATATATATATATATATATATATATATATATATATTCACTCCGTATAATTTAATTTTCTCTGATATAATATTATTTCTGCAGCACATATCTATTCAACTATAACCCTTTTCAAATTGCTGGATTATTTTTACAAACTATGAATATTACTTTGACAAAATTCATAATTGGAAAGATACTTCTCTTCCAAATAATATTGACGCATTTTCATACATCTGACACTTTGTTATTTTGACCTGTTATTTAATTAGATAAATGATATACATCATCTTTTGTACTTCAATGATTTGTATTGATACTGATTTGGCTTTTAATTTGACCCTAATGATTCCTTTCGTGTGTACTACATATAACAAACCGTTGAATAAAATGACTCCGCGTTGGAAGTAGGTCCTGATGGGAAGAAATAATTCTCAATGATTAAATGTCTTGAATTTTTAATTTTGGTTTATATATACATTACCGGTGAAATTAGCAAACCACGGGCACATGCACACATATGATAGTTGTCAGCATGATTCATTGTGACACAGTTTGTGACAAGGCTGGAATCTTAGATTACAGGTACAGCTCATTTTTGGCAGCTGAGTGGACTGGAGCAACGTGAAATAAATTGTTTTGCTCAAGGAAACAACACGGCACTCATTCTGGGAACATTTTCTATATACGCCTCGATCTCTTTAATTCTGCAACCCTCACTTCCTCCGCCCCCTCTTTTTCTCCCGTCTCTCTTTCACTCACTCTCTCTCTCTCTTGTGTTCGTATATATACACACACACACAAACACACACACTCACGAGCGCACACACACACACGCGCACACACATACACACACACACATATATACACACGCACACACACACACACACACACACACATACACACACACACACACACATGCATATATATATATGCCCTGGGAGAGTGTGTTTGTTTGTTCATGCAAATATTATTCTCTAGGCTGTAGCCATTCAAACTATATTTCTTCGGCAAATCAGTATCTTTCTTGCCTTTTTTCCTTGTTCGTGCTGTTTTATTTTCTGTTATTGCATTTCTTTTATAAATGGTTTAACTTGATATGTTAAACCCTTTCCTTTCTTTCTACATTGCGTAAATATTTCTACTTCACACATCGCTCCTACTTTTGTGCATATACTTTTTCAATCACATGTCTCCATTTCTTTGGTTTATTATCGCATTTTCTTTGCATTCTTTGAAACTCCTACGTTTTAACTAATCCACTGTCCCTTTGTGTCTATTCTATTCCACCTGTCTCACAATGCAGAATTTACCATCATTTTGTTTTGCTTCATTCCCTAGTGCTTTAAGCTTTACAAGGAAGACATACTCTAATATTGTGGAAGTAGCGACGAAGAGAGAATGTTTCTGAATAGGTCTGAGGTTCGTCGTTTGACGGTTCGTTTGACTTCGAAAGTAATAGCAGTTGGTAATAGCAGAATGACTTGAGGCAATTTCTTAAAGAATATATCCTTTTACATTAGCAACAACATAGTTCAATAAAACGTGTATTGAAACGCTGAAATCATTTTTATCCCGTGCACTACAATAGAGCTGATAGTACCAATTAATCAGCATCAACCGTACATATTTGCATGTTAACAGTATATATATATATATATATATATATATATATATATATATATATATATATACTGCTAACATGCAAATATGTAGGGTTGATTAATTGGTACTCTCAGCTCGATTGTCAGCTCTATTTGCATGTTAGCAGTATATATATATATATATATATATATATATATATATATATATATATATATATATATATATATGTATATATATATGTACATACTTAAACTTTAATCTGTTATTTTAATAAATATATATATATACATATATATATTTATGCATATATATATATATATATATATATATATATATATATATATATATATATATATACATATATTTCCACGTGCTGTTGAAATGTTGAGTAAACATTCTATAGCGGTTGGCCGCGAAGACGCTGCTGTGGCGTATTTATTTACTGTTTCTTCATAGGTGCCTTTTATTCTTGTAGCCTGGTCTAATTGATTTTTTGTGCGGTTAATTATGCTGATTGCGAGTAGAGATGATGTATATATATTATCAAATAATTCTCTGGACATGGTTTCCTCTATAGTATTTTGCTCTGATTATTTAATGTATTAATTCTTCATTGAGCCACATCGTGAATAGTTGCCAAAACGCATATATACCTGTGACTTTGTTTAATTGGTGTATGTGTAAATATTTATATTTAATAATCTCCCATAAGTTTGAGATACAATTTGGGCGATATTGGGCTGCGCTTTCTAGCAACCAACCCACTCGGCGTAAGCAACCAATCACACCCTTCCCGACTTGTCCACTACCACGTCACAGTTCTCAAACATTTTGAATTCGTGTTTGGCTGGGGCCACTTCGAAAAACAATCTGTCCTAACGAGTTTTTCCCCTGAAGAGCTCTAAACTCGAGATTTATCCTTAATAAGATATCTCAAAATGTGAGCGAAACCAAT
>OZ024742.1:258995143-259000143 GCA_964016885.1 Eledone cirrhosa | reverse complement strand
AATGAACCAAAGCAGTTTGATTTTTATTGTGTGCTCCATAAAACCTTCTTCACCAAATCCTACTATGGCAATTGGAACGGGATTGTAAATATTGCAAAGCGTGCTTCCTAACAAATCGGTGAAGTTACATATTAAAATGCCCGCATTAAGTGTTTTAGCCAATATTACACTGTATAATGGCAGCTACGACAGCAGACACTGAAACATTGTCAAGAACAGGTGTTTAAACTGCGTTACTTTAGCCACTATTACAGTTATAGAAAATTACGTAAATACATTATTAATGTCGGTTGAGCTTCGTATTTGCTGACGATGAGTGTGTTTCATTTGTTTGACCAACGGAACGCTACAACCATTTCATGAAATCTGAGTGTAAGTGACTCAACATTTCATCGACATGATTAATAGGTACAAATAATTTTACACAATTGCGTTGACTAAAGTGTAATAAAATAAAGTGTCTAGATTAAGGACACGACTCGTTGCTTGAATTCGAAGTCTCGGCCAAACGATAAGAAGAAAACCCTAAGCACTAAGGAACACGTCTTCACTCACCGACCAGTAACTATATGCACGTTAACAGATTTTAGCTACACCAAGTAAACGCGTTTGTATATTCCATCTGGTTTAATGATTACAAACACAAAAGCAACAAGAAAGTAATCAGACACAAAAGTAATCACTCACAAAGATTTAGCAATGCTAACACCATCGTGAGAAGTAGCAATACTGTTCTAAATAATATTAACCAATAATTCCAACATCATTAACACCGTTGTATTTTTTTTAATTTTGATTCGAACAAACAAATCTTAATAGGAGATATCATATAAATTTAATCGACTTTCCCCTTCTCTCCAAATGTCTGGCCTTTGTCAAAAGTAGAACAATAATAACGAATACAGAGGTTGGTGGGTTGTCAGAGTTGTGACAGCGGTGGACAACATGCTTAGTATTTGTTCCGGCTCTTTATGTTTATGTTTCCAATCCAACGGAAGTAAATATTGCATTTGATCTTCCTGAAGTCAATAAAACATTACCAATCCTGATTGCTGACCAAAATTAGAAACAATTATTGCGAAAATAATACAGGATACTGAGGTTTAAGATTACGGTGTTCAGCTAAGGATCCTAAGTTTGCGAGCTCTATTCCTGGCTGGACCTTCAAACGGCCTGAATTCTCCCTAAGTGCCACACGCTGGAATTTCCTAAAAACTACGTTAAAGGTCCTTGTGACTCTGCAATTCACCAGATAATTCCGTGTTAGTTTCACTGGCAAAATGTTCCGTTGATAAGATAAATAGAACCATAGTCGAATTCTTTAACGGCTAACTCATGACTGTGTGTATAAAGCAGGTAACCCACGTCTGTGCCTAGAGTGAAATATTAATTGTTAACTCAATTGTAGCTAGAAATGATACGATGATGAAATAAACTTCCATCAGTTTCTTGGCTGAGTGATCAAGCTTGTAGAACACCTGAACACCCTACTCATGAAAGTAACGTTTAAATGCTTGAAACGTTTACAGACATCTGTACCCCTAACATAATATTCAGGGAGATTCAGCGTGACACTGTGTGACAAAACTGGTCCTTTGGATTACCGATACATTTCATGAAAGGACACGTGTAAGGTAAAGGGCATTTATCAAAGCTCTCATACAGTGGTATTGAACATTTGACCTAATGATTATCAAACAGTTTCTTTAACTCCAATTCAGCACAAGTGTACGATTATAGTGCTCAATATACCATGATTGAGATGAAGAAACGTATTATCAATAAATTACCAGTTGAGAGAACTTCAAAGACAATGATTAAAAAGATGACAACGAATCTAACAGTGACTGCTGAAACCGCCATCCCGATAAATAAGAACAACAACTGAATCAACGCCAGCAGTAACAACATCATGAACATCAACTGCAACAACCACAGTTGTAAAAAACATTAAAAACATTAAAAAAACACAACAGCATTATCGGCAACGGCACAAATAACGTCAACAACAACTGCAACAACGAGAAAAAAATAATAACAACAACGTAAGGAACAACAACAGATGCAACAATAACAACGAAATACCGACGTCATCAACAACTGCAACAACAGAAATAACAAAGAACATCAAAATGAAAAGAAGAGGCTTCTGGTAAACGATATTAAGAGGGAGAGAAACAATAATGATAACAAGAAACATGAATGTAAATAATTCTGAAAATATAGATAAAAACCCTGCTAAAATATGACAAACATAAAAGAAATAACTATATAAATAAATATCTGACTTCTGCCGCAATAACAATTATAATAACAACAAGATGAGGAAGAAATACAAGAGTCGAAAGAGAATTGTAATAAGAAAGAAAGAAAGCAACGAGAAATAGAACAAAAATGTTCAGCAACACGCCATAGATGAAACGATTTATGTATGATGCACATATTCAATTATGCACACACACACTCACACACAAATACATACACACACACATATATATATATATATATATATATATATATATACGCGCGCACACACACACACACATATATATATATATACATATATATACATCTGTGTGTGTGTATATATATATATATATAATATTAAAAACATGCACATATATGCGATTGAATTGTTGTACACATTAATGCATATGATGATTGATGCTCACACATACATACATAAATTATTCATTACACTCACACGTATACGACAGAACACTCACATACGATCACGCTTAAACTATATATATTCACACGCATTTTTCGTAGAATAAAATAAAATGTATTGGCACAGAACACTTCTCGGCACACAACCATACATACATAACATTATATATACTCTTTAACATACATACATACATACATACATACATACATACATACATACATACATACATACATACATACATACATACAGAGCATGTTTCGGCATAATCTCCAACACACCCGCAACCAAATACAGAGCATATATCCGCAAATTCTCCAACACACACTTACATATAGAGCGTCTCTGCATGCACTCAAACCCGCATCTACACACATACTGCCTATCTCTCAAAGCAACTCCAACGCATATAAATAAACACACACACACATCATATATTTCGAAACCTCACCAACTGAAACATATATACACACAGAACATATCTCTGAGAACAGCCCCAACACACGCATTCGCACATATATACACACACCATAAATACATATATACACAGCATATCTCGGAAAACCACTCCAACACACACACATACATAAAGACCAACAATAACATAGAGAAGTATAAAGAATACATTCACCAATTATCAGGCATCTAAAATAAGACTGTCTGTCGCCATATTGTATCGATCTAGTATGGGAGAATCGCACGTAGGATCTACACGATTGCTCTTGTAAACTGTGGTACTGGCTAAAATATCGCACTTACGAGCTGCAATACCATTGCTATTGTGAAGTTTAGTACTGGCTACAATATTGCACGTAGAAACTCCAAAACGATTACTATTCTAAAATGTAGTACTGGCTACAATATCGAACATAGAATCTACAACACAATTGCTATTCTGAAGTCTGTTACTGGCTACAATATTTCACGATAGCTATTGTGAAGTTTGGGACTGGCTACAATACTTTACCACTGCAGATGTTGTTTACTGTTTGAAATAACATTATTGTCTATTTAGGACGTCCATACATTACTGCTTTTGGAAACTTAACTCGTGATAATCCAGGTTTGAACATAGCAGATTTTGCCGAAAGGATAGAGAGTGAGACAAAGGGATAATGATAAAGGAAGAATCGATCCCCAGTGCTAGATTGCTACTTAATTTATCGACCTCGAAAGGAGGAACGACAATGTTAATCTGGCATGATTTGAACAAACAACATAGAGAGCCGGAAAAAATGACGACTCGTTTAATCTGACGCCCTAATAAATCCGCTAATTTGCCACCTCATACGTACAAGACCAGTTCTTAAATACAAGAAGATAGTTCACTACAATGGTGTTTATTGTATTAAACTGAAGGTACTGAGTGTGTGTGGAGGGATGGACCGCCATCGTTTCGAACGACGAGTTTTCTAGTTAAAAAGATTAAATGAAACATTCTGCTCATGAAATTAACATGCAAGTGACAGAACATTCTACCGTCTCATGTACCCTTTAACCTAGTTTTCAGGGTGAGTCAGCGTGACTCAGTGTATGACACGATTTGTCCATTGAATACAGGCACATTTATCATTTCGTCCAGCTGAGTGGACAGGAGCAATAGCAAAATAACTTGCTTAAGGTAATAATAGTGAATCAAACTCATAACTTTACGATCGTGAGCCAACCAGCTGAAAAACTGAGTAACAAGTTTTCAGGAAACTACATTCACTAAGACATGCAGTTTAGTGTTGTGTCGGTATCTCTACCAACTCAAATGTTTGATTCATAGAATACACTTCTTACATAGGTACATGGTTAACTTCGGAGATATTTGGTTATGTGTGAGTGTGTGTGGGTGTTGGGGCTCTTACTAATTTTGGAATTCCCATGTATTTTGCTTTATATTCAAAACTTTTGCAACCCGAAATATAAATTCACCTTCACTGATGTGTATAAACAAAGACTATCAGACACATCACACTGGTGTACAGACATAATTATATTGGGATTATTTTTTTGACATAGACAAACCATTTTTTTCATCCATGTTCTCCAAACTTTGGCTTTTGTTGGTACAATGAGTAGTAATAATTATGATATTTCGATTCATCGGACTTAATGGGGAAAGTACTGCCGCATTAAGTCTGAAACTCTACTGAATCTGAGATATCTAACAAGAAACCCTGTTTATATGAAATGTTTTTTCTATTTAAATCTTATTTGGCTGAGTGTGAAATTAGTGTTGAAAGAATAAAATCTGTTTCCTTATTGGTTTGGGTAGTTTTTATGTTTTTGAATCAATGTTAGAATTGCGAATGTGGAAAAGGAATTCATTTTATTTTAATTAAAA
>OZ024742.1:258987643-258990143 GCA_964016885.1 Eledone cirrhosa | reverse complement strand
ACACACACACACACACACACACACACACACACACACACACACACACACACACACACACACACACACACACACACACACACACGTATATATATATATATATATGTGTATGTATATGTGTGTGTGTGTGTGTGTGTGTGTGTGTGTGTGTGCATGAATGCGTTTGCGCGAAGAAAATAAATTTTACATATAATTCACGCAGCTGCATAAATTGTACATGAATATTACAACGAAAGGGAAAATAAGGTGATTAGAAGGGGAAAAAAAGAAATGATCTGAAAAGAAAAGAAAGGAGGAAATATACTGTTTTGGGGAATAAATGTATAGCGAATGACACAAGTGGCTAGATAGTGATATATATATATATATATATATATATATATATATATATATATATATATAACGAAGGAAATGTGGTAAGGAACCAGGTGGACAATAACGCACCAAAGTACTCAATACTTAGGGTAGTAGAGTGGGTAATAGGAACGAGTAGGACCCCGACGGCTGAAATCAAGCCGTTTCGACGGCTAATTCTGAATTAGCCGTCGAAACGGCTTGAGCTCAGCCGTCGGGGTCTTACTCGTTCCTATATATATATATATATATATATATATATATTATGGATCGATCGACTTTCGTCAAATCGGACCTAGGAAACAATGTTTCCGCTGGTCTTTCCAATTGCTATTACTATCTATCGGTCGCAACTCCAGATAGAAGGAGCAACGTGAAATAAAGTGTCTTGCTCAAGGACATAACGCATCGCCCGGTCCATGAATTGAACTCACAACCTCAAGATTGTGAATCCAATTCTCTAATCACTCTGCCACACACACACACATATATATATATATATATATATATATATATATATATATATATATATATATATATATATATATATATATATATATATATATATATATATATATATATATATATATATATATATATATATATATATATATATATATATATATATATATATATATATATATATATATATATAGTTATATAGTTATAGATATAGATAAATATATATAGATATATAAATATACATATACTCACTTAGAATGTGAAAGGAAGACAAAAAATGATTGTCAGTTACAGAGGAGAGCACGATACATATATTATATATATATATATATATATATATATATATATATATATATATATATATATATATATATATATATATATATATACTAGCAGTAGTACCCAGCGTAGCCTGGGTAGCTAAAATAATATCCGCTTTGATGAAAAGGTATTGATCTTAGCGACTGCTTCTCGATGACTCATCTATGGCCACACACAGGCCATGCGGGGGAGGGTTGTGATGACCTCTATCACTGAGAAGCGCGGGTGACTGACGAAGGGGTATACTGGGGGAGAGAACGAATTTGGTTGAAAAATATGGGAGTCAGAGCCGAAATGGCGGAAATTTGAGCGAAAAGGTGGTATTTTCAAATATTTAAGCGGCTGCCACGCCGTTCCTGAACAAAAATATCCAAAATGTAAAGCCACTTTAAGACGTAAAATAATCCTATCTAGTGTAGTGTAAAATTTGAACAAAGTAGGTTGATTAATGTGGGATCTAGCGCCGAAATAATAGAAATTTGAGTCGAAAAGTGGTATTTTTGAATATTTAAGCGGCTTCCACACCGTTCCTAAACAGCAAATGCAAAATATAAAGCCATTACAGGTTATGCAATGATGAATTCTATTTTGCTTTAAATTTTGAACGAAATCGGTGGCAAAATGTCAGAGCTAGAGTAAAAAATCTTATTTTTCGATACCTAAAAAAAGGTGACCCCCCTATCGATTTTTATTTGCAGAGTGACCCCGGAATAAAAAAAAAACGATGCGCTGATGAGGGATCTATGAGCCTGTAAAGTTTCATGAAAATCGGTCGTAGCTTATTTGGGAGTTGTCTTCTCCTACAGATGTCGAACCAGATGGAGTTGGCCTGTTTTTCGATCTGGGCTGCAGTCATGTCATGGATCGCTGTATATAGTTCATTGTCGCTTAGGTGTTCAAAGGCTAGGTTGTTGTATGTGGCTTGAGAGATGACACAAAACTCTTTACCTTTGTCGGATGGTAAGTATATAATTTCCCTATTCCGTAGGTTCTTCAGGGCGAGTTGTTGTGTCCTGGAGAGGTTTGGGGCTATCTTCTTCTGCTTCCGTAAGATGTTAAATACGGAATGTTTTAGCCTCGAGAGTTTTTCTTCAAGCTCGAGGTTGGTAGGCGGTGGACAGAGTGGGCGACCCAGTCGGTATATCGGGAATCTGGGTTTGTTAGATTCCGTGGTGTCGTTGCCGAGAGTCGATATCCATTTTAGTTGGTAGGCAGCCCGACAGAAATGTGTTTCTATGTCGAGCCATAATTTGACGTCCAGTCTCTGTTTCAATATGAACTTGGCACCCAGGCTGAGGAGGTCTAATTCCTCTCGGGAAGGGATCCTGTCAAGTCTGTGACGAGGTGTTTTGCGTCAGGTGTGTTG
>OZ024742.1:258977643-258982643 GCA_964016885.1 Eledone cirrhosa | reverse complement strand
AGATGAATACAGCTTCATTATGGCTGACAACTCATACAACCAGGACACCATAGTGAAACACCAATATATGGAACACTACATTATGTAACATTCTCTCCTTATTTTAATTTATATTCCTTTGAAGTTCCGATGAGCCGCTCTGTTTTTAAATATGTTAATTATTTTCAACTGAACCAGATCAATAATGATATATAGTCATCTGATCCAGAAATATTATATGGAGTAGCGAAACAATTGTAAACGGACATTATTATTATTAATATTATTAATAATAATATGAGGTTGACTTTGCCTTTCATCCTTACGGGGTCGATAACATAAAGTACCAGTAATGCACTGGGTATTTGCTGGCCTTGTGCCTTAAGTAGAAACAATTATTATTAATATTATTATTATTATTCTCTACCGTCCTTACATCAAACTAAAATATGTTGACAATCTTTTAATAATGTCTTCCTTATGAAATTTGTGGCCTTGTTTTGCTTAACTAATGTATATATATATATATATATATATATATATATATGTACATATTTTTAAAGGAATTATGATCGTTCGTTGCATAACAGCAACATGTCGACTATATCAATGCTCAAAGATAAATGCCAAATATCTCGTTGTGTCAGTGTGGCAACCCTTAATTCAACTTTGAAATGCCTTCGTATAGAATGCACAGACTAAATGAAGAGATCGGGCATAAAATACGCAGGGAACATTATTTTTACCTGGAGGGCGGTGAATTGGCAGTATCAGTAGAGGGTCGGACGCCATGCTTTCCAGCATAGTTACGTCCCTTTACGATCTGAGTTCAAATCCCGCCGAGGTTGACTTTGCCTTTCATCCTTACGGGGTCGATAAAATAAAGTACCAGTAATGCACTGGGTAATTGCTGGCCTTGTGCCTAACGTAGAAACAATTACTTTTACCTGGAGCATTGACAACGTCTGTCGCACATAGCTGTACGTAATCATGCGTGCGTCTGTGTATACATGTATATATATATACATGTATATATATATATATATATATATATATATATATATGATATGTATGTGTGTGTGTGTGTGTGTGTGTGTGTGTGTGTGTGTGTGTGTGTGTGTGTGTGCGTGCGTGCGTGCGTGCGTGTGTGTGTGTGTGTGTGTGTGTGTGTGTGTGTGTGTGTGTGTGTGTGTGTGTGTGTGTGTGTGTGTGTGTGTGTGTGTGTGTGTGTGTGTGTGTGTGTGTGATGTTTGGTCGACACGGGATTAGGGTAATAACAGATGCCAAAATTGCTACATATTGCGATCGTCCGTCGGATCCCTTGGTTGCCCAGTGAGTATCTTAATACCTACACCACCCTTTATATAGTAGCAGTGTTCCATTGGTCCTTCAATTTTGTATGTTTTCGACGTCTTTCTAATAGAATCGTTAAATGTTAACAAAATCTTTTCAATCTTCTCGTTTCATTAGATGTTACAATGAAGTAGTTGTCTGCAGCGCAGTACATCATCACGTTTTCTATTATATTCAGGTTTTACATACAAAAGCGATAAAGTATTTAGTGTCTATCGTATCTGGTACTTAACAGGCTACTTCTCTATATGTTTTAGCCTAAAGGTCTGGGAATTGTTTTTCGAACTAAAAGTGCAAAGGTACTTGCTAATCATTTGGATAGATATATCTAATGAATCTTCCATATTCTTGCAATGTGATCAGATCCCTGCAGCACAAGAAAAGTTTACGTTTCCTTTAGAATTTATTTTCTAGTCACGTACTATTAATTACATGTTGTTCTTTCTCCGTTCAACGTTTTGAGAAACCATCTATTCTCAGTGCTTGTTGAATTTGTCATTTCCCTCTTTATAGACATCGAGTAGCTTTCAATTTGTTTTTCTTTTGGTGGTATTTCGTTTACATTAAATCTTCTGAGGCGATACTCAACTGATTTAGTAGCTATTGGTAAAAGGTCTATTAAACATTTTGCGTTTACAGCATAACGATTTATGTTTTTGCCCTTAAAATATGATGTTAAAGATTCTTCTTTAAATAGTTTATTGTTTAAGGTTGCAAATGTTATGTCCACAAAATAATTGTATTTGTTTCTACTGCTCTTTGCATATATTAGCTACTAAATCATAATTACGAGAATCTCTGATATGATATATTTGAACTGGCATAAACATGCCTTTCAAGTAACGACCTTACTACCTGTAGTTCAACTTTTTTTTGTTTATTTACATTTAGTCCTACAGATTAAGACGGGGAAATGCAGAGCAGGACATATTTCAAGATTGAGCAACATTATCTTCTCAAGATTGTGTTTTATAGCAAATTTTCTTCTGACAACCACCAGGGAAAGACATTAAAGAGTTTAAAATCAATCCCCAAGAAATACCTGGATACATGTTTTATTGACGATCGTCGAACATCAACTGAAGCGGCTAACTGTAGAATCTGATTTGAGGGAAACGTGCTTCCTACTTTTAGCTGGTTAATTTTGGAGATTTCAGAATACCCCAGTGGCATTATCACCCAGATTTAAACGTTTCGAATTCAAGCTGAAGTCTAGCAATTGCTGGCAGAGAGGAAGGTCGTTTGCATCGACATCGATTCTCGGTACACTGATACAACCAGAGAAAGATGAATGTTACCATCCGCGAGATTTTAACTTATAACACAAATGGCCGTAACAAAATTCACAACGCATTTTATCAACTCTGTTCCAATATTTATATTGTTAGTTTTGAGATATCTCACGTGAAAACGCCTACAATAAATACTAAATTATGACATGTCATTCTCCTGTCAATGACAATGGACTGACAACGAATAACTTTATATATAATTTAACATTAAATTTACAAATTAGAGGTATTTACTGCGTCAACTTTGACAGATTAAATTGTATCTTTCCACGCAGTATTTATACTTAGTCTCTCAAATATTAACTTTCGCGATATTTGGAAAAAACATTAGTGACACTTTTTTATAATGTCATGAACAAATGTAGGAGTGGAAATGTAAGGAGCTGAGACAAAAACTAAATACGTCAAGACACGCAGTCTCTTACTCCAGACCTCTCAACTCTCTCCGTCCGACAGCGAGATGTCCCACCCACTTCGGGGTGGGAGGGAGATGTCTTCTCTTGGGAAAATGGGTATAGCTTTTATTATGTAAAATCTTTCCATTTTGCCTCATTTCTCCCCGTTTTGGGGTATTTATTTTTAATGTACTCCTCGTTTGGTTCCTTAGAGTTTGACAGGTGTGCTTACTCTGAAATCATTTGTTTTAAAATGACTATTAGTATTAACATTTATGACGAAACAGTATTGGCAATTTCAGAGTTCTACTTGCTTGGCATGTGAATTTAATCTGAGACTGTGTGTTGAAACTACAGGACTTTCATCATGGAAGTGTTATTTTAACCACTAAATGCACACACATACAACTGTTAAATTGCTTATATTTATTATATACGTTGAATGTTACTACGTGCAACGTGGTCATTGAGACATTTCCACGGGATTCTCTATAATATTATGCTATTTTTCTCCTTCAAATCTCGAATATATTCCAGTATTAAATCTACGGATTTACACGAACAACGATGAAAAAGCCCCTATTTTGTCACTAGACCTGCAAAAGATAATCGGTAAATGTTTTTTTCAAATCCCCTCTTACTTTCTTACAAAAGTGAAGGTACATTGTATGATATAGTTACTCATCATATGTATCAGATGTTTGATAAAGTAGTCATTTGAATGTAAGAACTAAACAGAAACAACCCTTACAATATCTTCAAATTAGAAGAATCAGCCCTAATACTGAACCGCTACTGTATCTAGCAACCATGAAATGCCGAAATGGAATGTTAGGTTGGTCTAGGAAGGGTTTGAGCTCCGAATACAAGGTATTTATTCTCATGATTTACCGATTCTGTCAATTCTCAGCCTCACACACACATTTATGAATAGTTATTTTTCAACATGGTCAAATTTATCAGTCTATATTCTTTATCATGTTCTAACTCTCAACCTATTACGTTTGATTCTCTTGTTCATCATTGTCATATACACCAGGCATCAAAATACATTAATCTCTACTTAAATAGACAAAGAATCCTTAGCCAGACAATAGTTATTCAACCAAACAATGGATATATTGAGAGACACGATATTTCCATTATATATCAAAGTCAGAATTTCTGTTTATTCCATTTTTTATTCACCTATACAAGTTTTTATGTCTTTATTACTATTGTTTTTATTATTACTATTAAATTCATATTGTTAAGGTGTGGGTTGGCAGGATCGTTAGTGTCAAATAAATGCATTGTGATATGTTTCCGTTTCTTTTCGTTCTGAGTTCAAATCCCATCAAAGTTAACTTTGGGGGACTGATAAATAAATGTACCAGATAAATTAAGAAATTTAAAACTTTTTTCAACATGCGGAACTCGTTAGCTGAATTCCTAACCCGGGTTCGTTGCCGGTCTGTTACAAAAACATAGAAAATAACGCCAGTCCATCGCGATATTTAACCTTACCCTAGCTGCTCCTGGCATTCATTTTTGTCTGACAGCTGATTTGAGCAAAGGGAAATGAACATGAATGGCCCTACATATTTGCGGTCATAAACTCAAGCTGCAAAGCACGATACCTATATAATTTACCCAGCCCTTTACAAATTCCTGGAAACGAGCCCAAATTAGCAACATTTTCCAAACACATACTTCAAAGAAATTACAAAATAAATCCTCGAACTAAATTTCAAAAGCTCTAAAAAAATCTCATATATTTTCTAGGTTTTCATTTCTAAAGCAATTATAATGACACATTTAATTTGTTTCATGTCTTATATAACATAAATAACAAAGACCTAGCTAACAACACATTGCAGAATTAATACGAAATACGTTAAGGCTATTTAGTACTTCTATGTTTCTACTGTTAGTGTTCTGTCGTACATTTATTTAAATCACCACTTGTAAATATTGTAGTCAAACAATTACTCACTTAAAA
>OZ024742.1:258950143-258972643 GCA_964016885.1 Eledone cirrhosa | reverse complement strand
TTTCGATAACATTTTCTGAGTTCAGCTTTTGGGGGCTTGATCAGTTCTGGAGAATGACATGATCACGTGTCTCTATTTCACCAATGTGTCGACCATGACGTTGTTGTTTCAATTCCTGGTCTGGGTTTTGTGTTGTGTTCTTAAGCAACTGAAAATGAGTGCCAGCAATAGGTGCGAGTTAAAAGCCTGCGATAGACTGGCGCCTCTGTCCTGGGGAGTATTGTATTGTACTCTCAGTCGCTTAACACCATGGAAACCGTGGTTAGCACCGGCCTGATAACCCTCCGGGCTTGACACAGACTTGACACATAGAACTGTAATCCTACCTTGCCAAACACCCTGTCTTATGCCGGATCTATATCGCAGTAAGATTAAACTTGCATCTGACAATGCAAAGCCACTCGACTATATATGTATTTATAATATGTAGGATAATAATGTTAATTGGGAGACAACCAAAAGTCAAAATAAGTACCCAATACCTTAGTAGAGTATATTCAATTTATTATAGAACTGATTCTACAGGAGTAGAACTGCTTCATTCATAAGAAATCACGAGTTCGGATCTAGCTGTTGAAACAGCAGGAGCTCAACCGTCGGGGTCTTGGATTTGTTCATATATATTAATATATATATATATATATATATATATATATATATATATATATATATATATATATATATGTGTGTGTGTATGTATGTGTGTGTGTGCGTGTGCATATATGTATATACACACACATATATATATATATATATATATATATATATATATATATATATATATATGTATGTATGTATTCATGTATGTTTACGTATGATATATATAGCATGCTGGCACATAAATATCCCTTCTTGCTTAATGGAATCACAATTGACCTTATATGATTCTTTTATATCTATATACGTACATATATGTATATGTATATATATATACACATATATATAATATATATATATAAATATATATATATATACATAACTACATACATATATATATATATATATATATATATATATATATATATATATATGAAAACAGGGAGAAAGAGACGATTATTAGGAAGAAAGATATATTCTTTTCCTTTTTTGTTTCTGTCTCTCTTTTTTCTGGGTTAGAAAATGATTAAAACGAAATGTTTTACTTCGTGTGAAGTGTTAAGGTATTAGTTGATTTATTTATTATTTAACAATGGCATTTATTTATCTATTTAATTATTGTCTATTACCGGTTTCAGCATTTTTATGCATTATCAAATGATAGTGAAATGTATTAGTGTGGTGCCGCACACTTTAAACAGAAGGTGCAGAAAGAATAATGTTATTTACAAACATGGTTTATGAAGTGAAAAGAAAAAAGAAAAAGGAAAAAAAACGTACATAATATAGAGTATAAAATGTCAATGTGGAAGAAAAAATAATGTTATTCCCAAGCATAGTCATTGAAGTTAAGCAGATCAAAATGTGTTAATATAGCAAGAGTGCTTAGTTGATCCATGGAGGTAAAAGGTGGACTGAGGTTTGATATGATTTCCCTTTTTAGAGAGTTAATATGCAGGGGGAAGCAATTCTTGCTGGATGATATTTATATATGTATGTATATATATATATATATATACAAATGTATGTATGTATTTATGTATATATATATATATATATATATATATATATATATATATATATATATATATATATATATATATATATATATTTATGTGTATATATATATATATATATATATATACATATATATAAGTGTGTGTGTCTCTGTCTTTGTCTATGTATGCACATATTTACGCTCTCTTTCAATGTTTGCTTCCTTTCATAAATATGTCCTGATCGACCTATCTCACCGTATAATATATGCTGCTTCAGCACTACTTAATACAGACTTCATAAGAAAAGGTCAATCGTATTCTTCATGTCCAGATATTTTTCATTTTATCTTTTCTAAAATCCCCTTACTCTTCTCTAAATTAGTTACGTGTTTATTCACTGAAAAAAAAGAGTGATGTAAGAATAGAAATAAAAAATAGTTACAAAAGTATATATAGAATATACTTCAGAAATGCTGAATATTTACTCTGTTGAAGCTAAAAAACATAATACAGATAAAAAAAACGAACATTCCACATTCAGTTAAATCGACACATGCAACGGTTTCTGATGTCTGCACGCCTTCAAGAAGTTTTTATAAGTTTATATTTCAAAACGTTTGGCAAAATCATCCTAATTGGTTAAGCAGTCAACGATGTGCACTGAATCGTATCGATCATACCGAGAAGGTAATGAAAATCCAAAGTGTTTGTTACTTTAATTTTCTTTTCTTTCATCATATTAATGGTATATATATATATATATATATATATATATATATATATATATATATATATATATATATGTGTGTGTGTGTGTGTGTGTGTGTGTATATAAACACAAATGCTTATTTATAAGCTAATGCTTCAACAATACAACATACCTATGTTCACGTATGAATAACTGAATAAACATATATAAATTTAAAAGTTCTTCGTTGGGAGAGTTGTGATTAGAAATATAAGTTGAGACAATATATATGGTCAGTTTTTTTCCGCCGGTATTTTCTATCTGCGACGGCTGTCTAAACTTAACAAAACATACATGTTGATGTATATATTTCAAAAAATGCAATATAATATGTACTACGTAATGAATAAATCTAAATACGTAACACCCCTCAATCGTACGTGAACATATAAGTATCTACCTACAAAGATAACATTGTATTTTAAAAGACGAATGAGCGTCTTTGCCGGAGAGTTATTAACCTTTATACTCATTTAAAATATAGTGCCTTGATGGTATATAAGAAATGGCTTCTACACTACAAAAATAGGAAAGGAACCGAATACCATATCAAACCAAAGAATTTATGTTTGCATTAGTCTTTTCGGTGCTATTATGTTGTGGTCAAAATACTTGGCAGAAATTCGCAGTTTTTTCGTTGTCAGAATCCCATCCGCCTCTTTACCAATTCAAACAATCCACCGCTCTTAAACTGGTAGTTATTCTATTGATCTCTAAAGAATGAAATGGAAAATTGACTTTCTTGTCATTTCTAATACCCTGGTGTTTTAATTAAACCTTCGATCGACTTACGCAGGTTGTTCGTCGGTAAAATGTAATAGTCTATATAGATGGATAACTGGCATATTATTCTACTGTTGCACACTTACTTTTCTCCTACATAATATGAGAAGGTCTGTGATTTAATGGCTAGAATTCTGGGCTCACTGTCGGAAGGCCCTGTGTGTGATTCGCTGCAGTATGCTCTGTCGTTGAGCACGTCACCTCATTTCATGTCGCTCCAGTGAACTTATCTAAAAAAGATGAGTTGTAACTTCCAATCTTGTCCCACCATGGGTCATGCTGAATCTTCTTGATAATTATCTTATGAACGGTACAAGCATGTAAGCCACTTGCATTTAATTTCATAAGCAAGTAATTCCATTATTTTGAACACTTAGAATATTCGACGCCGGAAATGACGGAGGTCCAACACACATGATAACATTACACGATTTCATGCGTAATTCATTCGATACATGAAACACTCATCTTCGTAATCGATGAAGGTCCTACCAATATAGCTATCACATATTATTAAGGGCGGTGAATTGGCAGTATCAGTAGAGGGTTGGACGCCATGCTTTCTAGCATAGTTTCGTCCCTTTACGGTCTGAGTTCAAATCCCGTCGAGGTTATCTTTGCTTTTCATCCTTATGGGGTCGATAAAATAAAGTACCATTAATGTACTGGGTAATTGCTGGCCTTGGGCCAAAAGTAGAAACAGTTATTGAGCAGAATGAATAATCTAAGTTGGTTTTCATGAGTACGACCTGAAACGTAAGATGTTTTCCCTTCCTCACAGCAAAGCAATTTATTTTACATCTGATCAGTTTATACTTCAATGAATAGTTACTAGAAGTTCTACTTATTAATAAGGTATTCATTACGATTAACCAAAGAGAAATAGTTCCTCTTTTAAAGTTGCAAAAGAGATATTTGTGTGGAATTATCTATTTTCTGACTGATTAGAATTACCAATAATCATTCTGTTAGATGTATACTCCAATGCACTAAGTTATACAGCAATGTCCTTGAGGGTTTATCATTAGTGCTAATAATTAATTACAGGTATAAATGGCCTACTCCTTCTATATTCTACAAACATCCGGCATATTCTATGCATGAAGCCATTTATAGAAAAGATACCCGTTTTCTATAGATTTCCAATAAAAATCTCGTAGATATTCATTTTGTCGTTTCAAGTGCTTCAGGTGATATTAGCAGCAGTAAATTCTAAAGTTGTCTCTGTCGTCAATATATTCACATTGTTTCTCTCTATATTAAATTTCTGTCTCATATCACTATTTCTTCACATTTTTTTTGTTCAAGTAAAATGCCATGGTTTCTGCTACCAATCATTTCAATGACTTAGTAATTAAAATTACTGATCTCCTACACAGAATGCTACAAGTCACACAAAGGAAAGCATTAATTTTAATCTAACAGTTAGCAGCTGCATTTGAAAGCATTGCAATTCTAACTTTGATTCAACAATTGTACTATTTTCTTCTTGATTCTCTCTCTCCCTCCATCTTTCTTCATATCACTCTCTCTCTCTTTCTCATTTCTCCTGTGTCTTTGAAACTTTCTCTCACCCTCTCCTGCTCTCTTGCAGTATTATCTGTAGAATAAACACGAAAGGATCGTTTTACTTTGGTGACATTATATTTACCGCATGCAACGCATATAAACCTATTTTCAAATCGATATCAAATGTGATAGGTTGGCCCTCTTAAACATGAATGTATTTACTTCCAGCGACTATTCATTTTGGAAAGTTTTCGAAGTGGGGGAAATGGTAGATATGTAAGATATTACAATAATCAAACATTTAGGCTTGCTGCGTCGAGATATACAATGTTTCGCTATAATAACTACAGTTAATCCCAGTGTGTCTCCATAAAATAATTCTATACATAATAAACGTGCATTCCGGCTCGTTATATATATATATATGTAATCTCAGTTGTTTTAATATTAATAATAATATTCGATTCATTTGCAATTTCACAAACAGCCCCTTTTAAGTCATGTCAGTAAAATGAGCCCCTCATTCTCGCTCTTGTATATATATATATATATATATATATATATATATATATATATATATATATAGAGAGAGAGAGAGAGAGAGAGAGAGAGAGTATAATAACTCACATATATGCACAGGTATGCAAACAAAGGAAAAAAATATGTAGATAAATTGATGTTCTATGATAATAACACCCACGGTATCTTGCCACGTATTAGAAGGGCGGGTGGCGTGGCATAGTTTTACACTAGATTTTCACATTGAATGAGCTACTAGTATATTATTACCTCTAATGCATGAGTATAACGGTCAGATGTGCTGAAAGGTGGAAGAGAAACACTCTATGTGATTCTATGACGAAGAATATTTATTGAGGTTGAATATTCAATGCAGGTGACTGTCACAGCACGTGACTCATCTCTTTCTCTCTCGCTCAGTGACTCTCCCTCCTTCTCTCGCTTTCTTGCTTGCCGTCTCTCTCTCTCTCTCCTTCTCTCCCTCCCTCTCTACCCGCTCTCTCCCTCTCTGTCTCAAAGAGAATGTGCAATCGTTTAGATTAGACTAATTTCATTGAAGATCACAAGAATGAAGGAATGAAATGTGCTATCGACATTTGAGTACTATAAATCTTTTGATATGGAGCAAGGCAGTAAATAGATGTGGAAAGAAATAGAGAATGCAGAAAGCAATTTCGTGATTGTGAATTAATGATACGCTATACACTACATTTGCCTTATAGATATATGAATATAAGTATATATATATTTATATATATATATATATATATATATATATATATATATATATATATATATATATATATATATATATATATAGTTTTAATATAGATGAGATTCTACAGGACTAGAACTGTTTCATTCATTAGAAATCATCAGTACCTTACTTACTGTGGTTACCTCCGACTCAACCCGGAATAACGTATATATATATATATATATATATATATATATATATATATATATGTATATATATATATATAAATATATATATATATACAAATATATATATAAACAAATATATATATATATATATATATATATATATGTATATATATATATATATATATATATATATATATATATATATATATATATATATATATATATATATATATATATATATATATATAATGTGTTAAGAAGCCATACAAAACTGAAAAAGTGGTCAAGAAAGCATTAACCACCCAAGCCCAAAACCAAAAAAAGCTAAACAGGTCAAAACAAAATAAATGATAAAAAATAATTATTTTTTATCTTTTATTTTTTATTTTTTATTTTTTATCATTTATTTTGTTTTGACCTGTTTAGCTTTATTTGGGTTTTGGCTTGGGTGGTTAATGCTTTCTTGACCTCTTTTTCAGTTTAGTATGGCTTCTTAACACATTGTTTAGCTCTGGTTTTTAACTATTGAGCACTTTACCAGTATCATTTCTGATTTTTGCGTTTCTCTTCGCCTTTCCTGCCCGCCAAAGTGCGATTCGCGCTTAATCTTTATTTGTATATATTTATATATATATATATATATATACATACATACATACATACATACATATATATATATATATATATATATATATATATATATATATATATATATATATATATATATTAGATGTGTTTTTGCATATATGCATGTATATATATATATATATATATATATATATATATATATAGTATACATATATATTTATATGCATATGTATATACATATTTTCATGTATACAGACGTGCTGTTTAGACTCTTCTAAAAGCAGTAGCAAGTTATGCATCACGACTGACCCTATTGCTCTTCTGAAATGCTTCCTGTCTGAAACCACATTGCCCCCCAAAACTGCCCAAAGGTTCAATACGCAGATCCGAAATAAACTTAAACCAATTGAGTTTTTTCATCAAATTTGCTCCGGGTGCAAAAGCGCAAACAAAGGTGGAAAGTATAACATTATCCAACAGTGCAACAAGAACACTAGCCAGCAACTTCTCCCACAACAACAAAACTCTTTTTTACCCATGTTAAACCTAGCATAAGAGATAGAATAACTTCTAGCTATCACACATTGTCAACCTCTGGTAATACACCATTGCAGCATCTCCCACCATTGCTGTCACTAACAAGCCAACACAAAACAAGCCCCTTGATGAAGTCTAAACCAGCCTCTACTCTAGCCTCAATATTTTTACTCAATTTACAAGGTGTCAGCGATTCCACCAATATATAAAAATGGAAGGTTCGATTAATTGAGGATTGAAAAAAAGAAAGAGAAAAATGATACTTAACTTAGTATAAATATATATATATATATATATATATATATATATATATATATTTATTCTAATTTAAGTATCATAAACTATATAATATGTATTATTATGTTTATCAGCAGAAAAGCTCAATGGACGTTTTTGCAGAGCGTCAATATGTCAAATTAAAAGATATATGCATATATACATAGAGAGAGAGAAAGAGACATATATTGTTAGTGAAACACAGTATTTTGTACATATATATATAGCGTATACTATTTGGAAAAATACATACATTTAAGTGGAAAAGTACTTATAAATATTTATATGTATATACATAAAGTAGTAGTAGTCATAGTTATAGTAGCATTAGTATTATTATTATTATTATTATTATTATTATTATTATTATTATTATTAGTAGTAGTAGTAGCAGTTGTAGTAGTAGTAGTAGTAGTAGTAGTAAAATGTGGAAGCCGATTGGATGGACAGCAGACATATTTCAAAGGGCCAATCTTTTCATGCATTGTACCATGCTAAATATCCTATAGTTTTATATTAACTTTACACGTGTGTGAAGAATGCTCAGGTATTTACACGTTAATTTAACCTCCATCGAATAACCGAAACGTTTATCGTAGAAATTGACGGAAATCAAATCCCTGAAGGCTTGTTTGTTGTTGTTGTTATTGTTGTTGTTGTTGTTGTTGTTGTTGTTGTTGTTGTTGTTGTTGTTCTTCTTCTTCTTCTTCTTCTTCTTCTTCTTCTTCTTCTTCTTCTTCTCTTTCTTGTTGTTGTTATTGGTGGTGGTGGTGGTGTTCTTCTTTTTTCATTTTCTTGTTCTTTTTTTCTTTTTCACGTTGTTGTTGTTGTTGGTGGTGTTCTTCTTCTTCTTCTTTTTCTTCTTCGTCGTCGTCGTAGTAGCAGTAGTAGTAGTAGTAGTAGTAATAGTAGTAGTAGTAGTAGTAGTAGTAGTAGTAGCAACAGCAGCAGCATCAGTAGCAGTAGTAGTAGTAATCGTTTATTGATGTCCTCGACATTATTGTTGTGCTTCTTATGAATGGTCGGCGTTCTTTCTTGTTGAGAAGAAGAATCAGCGATAGAAGAGACACCACCGTGAAACCAGCTTCAATGATGACAGCTGCCAATAATTCTGAGACTAGGTTAACATCAATAGTATCAATATATCTGCTTGCTAACAAGGAAGAAGTGGTTACTAACTGATTTGCCTAGAGAGAAGAAAAGATACGGCATAAGTCTGAATGTGTGTCTCATCTTTTTATGAGTAGATTTCGTGTGTGTGTGTGTGCATGTGTGTGTGGGCAGTAAGTTCATATTGGATAGTCTATGTATATACAGATATATTTGTTTGATTTAGTGATATTATACATAAGCTTGTTATATATAATATAATTGTATGTGCATACATACATACACACACACATATATATATATATACACACACATTCACACACACATATATATATATATATATATATATATATATATATATATATGTGTGTGTGTGTGAATGTATTTATATGTATAAATACATTAAATAAAATACATGTCAACAAACCATATATATTCGTATGTACGCAGAGTTTCAGGATGGTAACCGATTAATTTTTGTAAGTAAATATATATTATGTATATGCATACAACACACACCACACACATGTACACACACACACACGCATGCGCATATATATATATATATATATATATATATATATATATATATATATACACACACATATGTACAAACACAGACACAGACACAAAAAATTAACACACGCGCGCATATATATAAATATATATATATATAGCTGTCAAAACGGCCAGAGCTCAGCGTGGCGTCCGAATCTTTTCCCATACACGCACACACACACACACACACACACACACACACACACACACACACACACACACACACACACACACACACATATATATATATTATATAAGGAGTTGAGTTCTGTAGAATAATATACTTAAGCAAGCTAATAAATCTTTTTCTTCGTTTTCGGCAATCCAGTCAACAGAAATTGTTGTCTTGAGATCGCACAATCAACCCGGCTTTTGTAAAGATATGTTTGACGTTTGACATGTAGTACAAAATATTTATCGCATTTTAACAATGTTAAAACTTGTATGGTGATGCAGGTTGTGGTCTAAAAGTAGAAAAAAATAGTCTCTTAATAGAGTCGAGGTTGCCTCAGCGTTGTTTTGTTTTCTATAGTACAGCAATTATAGAAGTATTTTGAATTGAGAAACAGAAGTATAAAAGTGAACTATATTCGAACGCCCTACATTAATCACATAATTACACAGACAAATTTGAGAGACAACATGAGATATCTTCCGAAATAATTCTACAACACAATATCTGTGATATATTAAGTGTAAGAACAACTGATAAAGAAGGCACGGAGGGAAGTAAATGAAAAAGAGTGAGCAGAACAAAATTATAGGGAGTGCCCGACGAATCAAACTCAATAATGGTTTGGTACTTTTGTTTGGTAGATTTATCTGTACCTAAAGGATGAAAGACAACGTTGGCCTCAACTGGACTCAAACTAAGAGTAGGGAGTTTCGAAACTAATACTGAGGTATTTAATACAACTTCTTGACAGCCCTGCCATTTTGCAGTCTTGAAATCACAATAAATAATTGTTTCTACTTTTTGGCACAAGGCCAGCAATTACCCAGTGTATTACTGGTACTTTATTTTATCGACCTCGTAAGGATGAAAGGCAAAGTTAACCTCGGCGGGATTTGAACTCAGAATGGTAAGGGCCGTAACTCTACAATAAATAATACGGCACAATCTCCATAGATATTACTGATTAAAATTATATACGCAATACAACGAGGACACTGCGTCTTTGAGAAATATAGTTAGGTTGTCAACATCAGTATGGTGTATGCTGGATTTACATGTATTCTATGTAAGTGTGTTCGTGTGGTAAGTTGTATTGTATAGCGCACAGAGTGATAGTAGAAAAAATGCAAACAATAACTTCAGTATAGCAAATAAAAGAAACAGAAGTGAATAGTGAATTGTCCCATCAAAATTAGCAACAGGCAATTTCTAGCATAATAGAGCTTAGAGTATTATTAGCTAATATCGCAGAATAATTAAAGCAAATACTCTAAATAGCTCTCCATTTCCAGTAAATTTTACAGAAATATACCATTGTTTTTATCAAAGTTATATAAAAGCTAGGCAGAAGGAGACAGACACAGGCACTCACATTCACTTACAAATGTCGATACACACACACACACATACACACACACACACATATATATATATATATGTGTGTGTGTGTGTGTGTGTGTGCGTGTGTGTGTGTATGTGTGTTTGTGTGTGTGTCTGTGTGTGTGTGTGTGTGTATCGACATTATTAATTAGTATTTCAGTTATATCAGGGAGTTCTAATGTTTATTCTCATTTATTTTAGATTTCTTAGGGCCACACTTAAAATTGTTGAGGTAATAACCATCGAACAATATTGCTAGATTGAGCAGGAAATTCCGAGTAGCATTTATAATTTCTAAAATATTGTATTCTTTGCAAATATTAAGTATTCTATACTTTATTACGCACGCAATTATATATAACATATACTTAGTTTATATATGGGGCATTCCAGATAATTTCACAACTGAATGAAACAATATCAGTCCTGTAGAAGTCAATTCAATTTGAAATAAATTCTTTCTCCCTCGCTCTCTCTTCAGAGAAAAAAACACACACAAGCACTCACACACATACACATACACACACACACACACACACACACACACACACACACACACACACACACACACACACACACACACAGATATATATATATATATATGTGTGTGTGTATGTGTGTGTATGTGTGTGTATGTGTATGTGTGTGAGTGCTTGTGTGTATTTTTTCTCTGAAGAGAGAGCGAGGGAGAAAGAATTTATTTCAAATTGAATTGACTTCTACAGGACTGATATTGTTTCATTCAGTTGTGAAATTATCTGGAATGCCCCATATATAAACTAAGTATATGTTATATATAATTGCGTGCGTAATAAAGTATAGAATACTTAATATTTGCAAAGAATACAATATTTTAGAAATTATAAATGCTACTCGGAATTTCCTGCTCAATCTAGCAATATTGTTCGATGGTTATTACCTCAACAATGAATTTGTAAAGCCTGGCCTATTCTGCAAAGTATACTACGTGGAATTATGTGGAAAAGATGCAGTAAAACACATGAACTGGAAAGTATCCTCTATATCTCTGAAATTATTGAAAAACCATTCTCTGGTCTTGATTTATCGATATACACATTTCCCATCTAAGAATTAAATAACTAAAACCTTTAGAATGCGATATTTTCGTCATAACATCTAACCTACATTTTCGGAGCTACACTTATATGTTCCGAAACAATTTTAAGTGTGGCCCTAAGAAATCTTAAATAAATGAGAATAAACATTAGAATTCCCTGATATAATTGAAATACTAATTAATAATGTAACTTAAAGCTATATCGATATATATGGGCAAACAAACAATGATATAAATAATGTGTCAAGAAAAAAACTTAGCCCAAACCATAAGATAGATAATAAAGCAATCTGTTTATAGAAAACTGTACATTGCGCTTAGGGACCATACATAACGTATTACCTCAAACCCCAAATGTAGATTCATTGAACTCGCTAAATCCAAATTGTATTAATTAGAAGGGACATTTTAAGTAACGTCAATAGCAGCATTAGAAAAGCAACTACCCTCGAATAAATAAGAAATAGCAGCAAATTCGTTAGTTGGTTGAACACTATTAATCAAATTAACTCCAGATTCACCCAATTTGACACTGTCGAATTCTATCTCGCATTACCTAATCCTTACTCGTTAGTGTCAAAGAATTGGTTAGACACATAATACTATAGAAATAACGAATTACGCATGCTAATAAAACTCTATAATTTGTCCAGGTTTCTCTGTTTAAAATCAGAAGATGACTAGACTTTTGTTTTGGAAGAATGAGACCGCGTGACAACACCGAAATATGCGACCATCTAGTATGGTATAAATAAGTAGAACTGGAGCTTAATTTTACATTGCTAAACTATGAACTAATGTAAAGAGTAATGTTTTCTTATAATCAAAAATGCCTGTGGTTGTAACTCATAGTTAATAAAAAAAAAACACATTAACACTTTTAAAACGTTCAAACTAATATTATCATTACAGCTACGTTAAAACCTCTGTCATATTCTTAAGCGTCAAACTGGTAGGCGTATTTCTTTGCAGTATTGCAGCTATCGCACTGGTGGTTACTATTTCCTGCTATTCCAGTACGTATCCATGTTAAATTATGAGTTACAGAAAATCATACAAATAACCATATTTTATGCACCCCGAGATAAAAACGTTCTAAAACATTCTTTTGGAAAAAAAGATCTAAAATTAATTTCCTTCTACATAAAATAGAGATATAGTAATACAAAATAAGTGGGAGAAGAAGCGAATACTTTCATATGACCCACGCAGGCATGCACACACACGATCGTGGATGCGTACAATATACAGCCGCTCATATACACACTCAAACACTCAGAATATACGGTTCTTTTATGGGAAATAACTTCGCGATTCCGTAAAAAGTAACATTTTGTTCGAAATTATCCTTTCTTTTTACAGAGAGTTCTGGAAATTGTTTTCCTTTTCTGTGTCGTCAGCGTAAATTTTTCTTATTTTTCAATAACCGACTTTTTTTTATGAGAAGAAGCTGTACGAAAAACTAATGATTCCTGGAGATGATATCTTTTAAAGCAGTATATATATGGACACATTTAGCCGTCACAAATATGCAACCGTGAAAATGCAACCAATAAGGATGTAATTACATGCTTTCCTCTAAATAGAAGCCAGCCTTGTTAGTCTTCTCGGAGCACTTTTAGCTGCTGGATGTTATTCTTTTTCTTTTAGATGTTGACAAAATTATTGATTTTGTCGAACTATTCTAACATTGTTAATGGAATCCCATTTTTTTTTTGTCATTTCTTTTTTCTTCTTTGTCATACAAATTTCTACTGTATAGTTAGAAGCTGCAAAAAAATGTTTCCGTTCTTGGAAAGCAATATTTTTATTTTGTATAGTGGCAGCCATCAGGCCCAAAATGGACAGAAACATTGAACTGCCTTATTCATAAAAAAATAAGCCTTTATATAATAGGAGTGTGTACACAAATTTAAAATCTGAATAGAACACAATCATGTTTTTAAATTCCAAAATTTAAAATAAACATTTCTATATTCATCAAATTATATCACATCGTCATTTCTCCAGGATATTTCTCTCTCTCTCCCTCTCTCTCCCTCTCTCTTTCTCTCTTTCTCTCTCTCTCTCTCTCTCTCTCTCTCTCTCTCTCTCTCTCTCTCTCTCTCTCTCTAGTTATATATATAACTCTATGTCATATATGCCTTATAATAAAACTGGAAAGGTGATACCAAACCAAACTAAACTCTCATAAACATACCCCACATAAATTGAAGTACAAAATATCTAACCACGCTTTACAGATCATCACCCAAAACACCTTTCCATGAATAGCAATGCCGTCCAGCATTACCTCATTTGCTCAACTTGTTTACATCATTTCATGACGTAAGATTTGTTACTTTTTTGCATACTCGTATTGCTGTTCAAGTCAAAAGATACGTACTTGATGTCCCTTGTCTCTATATTGTTTTCTTTTCACGAATGAATCTTCCGATTGCGTGTTTTACGACACCTTATATCCTAACTTTAATATTATGCAATACTTTCAGCATGCAGAAAATTAACCAGGAGGTTCTTTCATCCCACGTATTTCGTTTCTTGTTTTGTGTGCCAAATTACTATATATATATATATATATATATATATATATATATATAACAAGATGGCGTAGGACAGAACAAAGGAGAGGCACAAAAACAAAGAAAAGAATCCCCAGTCACTGAAGGGGTCACAGAATGTGTGACGAAAGAACTTTGACAATATATGAACAACCGTCCGGTTGTGGAACCAACCAACCGGAAATTTATAAATTTAATTTATAATAAATTGGAGTGAAAGCATCTGGTGCGTGTGTTTCTTATTGGCAACATGACCCTTCCAAAGCATAACAATGTATATATATATATATATATATATATATATATATATATATATATATATATATATATATATATATATATATATATATATATAGTAATATTTACATATATATATATATATATGTGTGTGTATATGTGTACATATGCTTATACATACATACATATCTCTCTATATATAAAACAGAGGGTGTCTGTCTGTCTGTCTCTCTAAATCCCTAAAACTCGAGAAGAACCCGACCGAATTTTTTCAAACTTTACACATGCGTTACTTATATTTCTTGAAGTGCAATGGGATAAAAGAATTTAACTTTTTCTGCTCTAGGGGCCGCATTAGGCGAAACACCGCATTTTACAGGAATTTTAAAGCTTTTTTGAGGTGTAAATTAAAGATAATCCAGCCGATACCTCGAAATTTACAGCACACATTAGTTAGCATAGCTGTGGACAAAAAAGATTCCGATTCTATTACTGGCTTCTAGGAAATTTACGAATAAGCATTGGGCATTACATGCGATTTTCATTTTCAGTATAAATGCTACTTAAACATCGTAAGTAGCGTATAATATTTCGTTAAAACTCTGGTTTATTTAACAGAGGACACAACCCGTACTTACTTTTAAGCAGGACCATTTTCGGGGGATTGAGGAAATGAGGAGGACCTTAACATTTTTGTCGGTGCCCTGTTAACGCTTCGTGCTTTCATCACGTGCAAATCCGGGCTCTGTGAACGCTGACATGTTATTGACACCGTAAAATTCACGTCTGTGCTACTTCTACTAAGACTCCTTTTGTTGCACCTACACCGCAGTATGAACGCCCTGCGCAAGTACGCCGGACAGAAGTTGTGCTAATTCCACGGTGACACCTTTTGTCGCACCTTTGTTGCTGTGTAAACGCAGTGCAACAGTGCCGCCTAGCGTTTGTGTTAATTGCACTATGACCCCCTCTGCTGCAGCTGCGTTGCCACGCTGATTTCGTCATCTCAATATCCCTACTTAAACGTACATCCCTACTTGGTTTTCACACAATTGACTACGTCGCTCCTTCAGACTGACGTGTGTTCCCTATCCGTGACGTAATTCGTGAACAGACTTGCGACATACATCGCCCCACAACACTTACTTACTCCTTATGCTTACAGGATTTCCGCAATCAGCCCACTGACACTGCTACTACTGGTGTTCTACGTTTCCAGAAGATGAACAATCATTCCCTGAGAATAAGGAAAATCAAAAAGTATACACCAACATTCCTCAATCTTTGCATATGCGTTTCCTACCCCGTGCAACGCCGTGTCCTGCTGCTAGTATATGCATATATATATATATATATATATATATATATATATATATATATATATACTGATAGCTAGATAGATAGATAGATAGATAGATAGATAGATAGATAGATAGATAGATAAGCAAGGATACATCATGGCCGAATGATTAAGAAGTTCGTTACTGATTAGATACCAGGGACTAACACCTCGGACGGTTAACATTTAATATAGATTGGAGTCGATCAATCTTAGTGAGTAAAATTTAGTACAGGCCGGTCTATGGGCAGGCTGTTCCAATGACCAAACAACTGGAATATGCCTCTTCGAAACCGATACTAGTGGTAGATCTCTGATACAGGTAGTGATTAATGGTTAACTCTTCATCCAGTGGCATTAACAAAAACCTTGATATTTGCCTACTTAATTAAAAGGTTGGTTTTTGTGATAAAGGAACATGGCTTAGTGTTAGTTACATTTAAATGTGTGGTGTCTTTTGTCCATGCTCAAAACACTTCATTTCGGGTTGCTCCAGCCCAGCTAGCTTAAGTTGAGTACAGGCGTATCTGGTACTTAACTTTGCAATTGACTTTCAGTTGCTTACTGCCAATAAAATTACAATGAACATCGGCTCGATGAGCCTCCGGATTAGCGATGCTTTTCTACATTTTATGTGTTCGTATATGGTTGGTGAATCAGATTGTGTACGTATATTGTAGTCTACCGTAAGTCACATGTGTCCTATGGCTCCCAAAGGAGAACTAATTGAGCGATCTTTAGAGATCTACCGCGTATTTATCGTTTTGCGGATGTTGGTCTGTACTAAGGATTTTCCACTTCTCTGAATTTAAGTGCCCCATATTTTGGGCTGGCTCTTCCCATGATTGTATGTCGATAATCATGGCTGATTGTTGTACATTAATGCCTTATATGTATTTTTTTTATTACTGTCACCAGTTGTTCTCTTCCATTTAGTAAGTTCACGGTAGAGGATAATGTGGACACAACTATATTATTTCTTAATTGCCTGGCGCAATAGTTAGGGTATTCAGCTCATGATCATAAGGTCGTGAATTCAATTCCCTGGCAGTCGTTGTGTTTGGGACAAGACACTTTGTTTCACGCCACTTCAATCCTCTGTGCTAAAATAATTGAGTTGGTGGCTGTACTTCAAAGAACCAACCTAGTTATTTATTGATTCTCCCTGAGAAGAATGTTATGGATATACGTGTCTGTCAAATGCTTAGCTACTAGCATATAAATTTCAGAAGCAGGTCATATTGACTGGAATATTCGTCTTCAGAATCGACGGAGATCGAACAATACATTTTTCTATGAGTAGTCTGAGAGATGATAGTGAAATCATTGATGGGAAAGTATGTGTAACAAAATAAACACAAAACAAATGATGATAATAATGAAATAAGATTAGAAAGCTTTCCATCATTATTGAGTATCAGTGATTTAGACCTGTTGGTGTAATGACGTTCATTGTATAGCAGTAACAGAGTCAGATTTTAAGGAAGGGAAACGTTTCATAATTGATAATCTGCCAAGAAAGATTTGTTGATCATTATTCTTTTCGTTTCTTTTTATTTGTATATATTTTCTAAAGCCCCGTGACAGATGGGTAAATATCCATAGGATCAAACGATATATGTTAGATGATCTGGCAACATTCCAAATATATTGAATTACTTATGATCTATTTAGAATAAGATGTTTTATCTCATTTATTTACATCAGTATTAGCGCTCAAGCTCACTGAATAGTATCAATGGCGGAAGTAAACGCAGCGTACAAATAAATGGCGGGAAGCTGTCGAAAAGATTATATTATGTCAGCTATTTAGAGGGGTGAATTTGAGTAGAAATGTCAGCTATTTAGGGAGTGGGGTTGAAGAGAAATGTCAAAACTTGACATCTCAGAATCAGTTGGTAAATAAACAAACAAAACAACCCATACAATGATATATATTGTATAATTGTACATAGTTCGGAAAGGACATGGGAGTGTATGGTGTTTCTGGGAGAATTAATGAACGCTCCAATATTTGGATGGTTAAAAACTAACAAGATACGGAAATAACATTTATTATTTGTATTTTCATTTACATTGAATAAAAAAAATGAAAAAAAACATTCTTTAACGTTGGTTTCTCGGAGACATATATCACATTCCTCACTTTTCAATCCACAGTTTTTCCAATTCCTCCTTCAAATTCAATTATGATAGAGAAATTTTCATCCAATTCTCATTTTAACATGACCAATATTCTCAAACCTCAATAATTGTATGGTCCAGTGGTTCTCAGGGACAAATGTCATATTACTCATCGTGAAATCCCATATTTTCAACTGTCGTCTTGCAATTTCTCCGACGAACATATTAGCATCTGCAAGCTTTTCAAATCTACGCAATTATTAAAAGGATTGGAAAGCAAAGCAGCCACCGATGTGAAATGTTAATTCCTGATCGCATTATATTTGAATTTATTAGTATTTATATATATAAATACTTCGTTTTTGTATTTGTTTTATAAGATTTCTGAGAGCGTGTGTTGAAACAGGTATACATTGGGAGGGTCATGCTGCCAATAAAAATACACGCACCTGCTGGGTTTCACTTCAATTTATTACAGATTTCATATTTGGTTTAATAACCCGATGGTTGTTTATCTATTTTCAGTGACGAAATTGTTATTTTGTCTCTCATTTGTTCTCTCCTACACCATTTTGCTTTTGTGTTGGGAGCACATATCTATATATGTATATGTTTATATGTATATGTTTATATATATATATATATATATATATATATATATATATATATATATATAACCGAAATAAATTTAGTTAAATTAAATTAAAGGAGTCATTATCTAAGATTTAACTACTGTGACTTTACGGATTTTTAGTGAAATATATACAAGGAAGATTAATCATTTTTGAAAAGATTATATTTGAATATCTAGTTAAACTTTAATTAGTTACCTACAAATTATCCCCTGTGATTGTTTCATGTGTTTATTTTAAATATATATATATATATATATATATGTCAATCAATTTCTAGTTGATATATATATATATATATATATATATATATATATAATTGGTGTTGGATGCTTAAAGCGTCCGTATACAGTAGGCCGTATGAGCACTCGATGCCCTCGCAGAGCAAGCTTTTCAAATCTACGCAATTATTAAAAGGATTGGAAAGCAAAGCAGCCACCGATGTGAAATGCAGAGTTTGATATCACAGAAAAAAGAGAATCAGTGTTGCGACGAGAGGAATTTATTGGACATATTACAATTTTTTCTCCGGCGACCAGCTTGAGGTACGATCGATATGGTGATCAAACCTGACTCTGAAATCGCGCGGTCCTCGGATACATCTCGATTCTACGAAGCAGATTTTCCTATTGTCCTTTAACATCGAATTCCTTCGTTTGTTGATTTAGATCCTGTTGTTGTCATTCCATGAGTGGTCAAAAATTGTACACGTCACCGGTATTTCTAGCCACTCAAGGTTGCCCACTGCTTGATTTATTTATATATATATATATATATATATATATATATATAACTTAAATAAAAATGGCGTAGACATTACAATACAATGGGAGGGAACATAATAGTACCACTGATGATGTTTGCGTATGTGCAACGAAAGAAATTTGATAGAGAATATATATATATATATATATTTATATCTGTATTTTTAACCGCTGGTCAATCGATTGCCAAATAAATTAACTTTAGAGATAAAAAAGATACAGAAGCGAAAACCAACCAAACAGTGAGTGTGTTCTGTTATTATTTCTGACAATATTACAACAATATGACCCACCCCAAGTATAACAAATCTCGATTCTACGAAGCAGAGTTTCCAAAATCTTTGGAAACTCTGCTTCGTAGAATCGAGACATATCCGAGGATCTTGCGGTTTCAGAGTCAGGTTTGATCATTGCATCGATCGTGTCTCGAGCTGGTCGCCAGAGAAATGATTGTAATATGTCTAATACATCTTATTCGTAGCACCACTGATTCTCCGTTTCTTATGTGATATTATACTCTGCTCTGTAAGAGCATCGAGTGCTCATACGGCATACCGCTCACGGACGCTTTAAGCATCCCACACCAAATATATATATATAAAAGAAATAAGATTTCGCTTCAAGCATAGCTTTTTACAATATGTATAGCAGAAGCAAGTGGGACAACCCTCTATGCATTTCAGGCTTGACTGGCCATCGTCAGGACGATCCCTCCCACTGCACTGCGACTGCTGGACTTGAAAACAGCCGACAATATATAGTTTTCTCGTCTGTGTAAATGAGGTGATTAGTCTCATTTGCATATGAAGCTGTATAAGTTGGCTCAACTTATAATAGAAAAGAAATAAGATTTCGCTTCAAGCATAGCTTTATACAATATGTATAGAAATTTCGTATTTCTAAATGAATACGATTTTAGGAAGCCGTAGCTATGCAAACACCGGGGGGGGGGGTGCTAACGCCCTCAAGTTAAGCCAACTTATGCAGCTTCATATGCAAATGAGATTAATCACCTCATTTACACAGACGAGAAAACTATATGTTCTCGGCTGTTTTCAAGTCCAGCAGTCGCAGAGCAGTGGGAGGGATCGTCTTGACGATGGCAAGTCAAGCCTGAAATGCATAGCGATTGTCCCCCTTGGTTCTGGTGGACAACACCAAAGGCCGTTAGCCCCCCGGTGTTTGCAGAGCTACGGCTTCCTAAAATAGTATTTCTTTAGAAATACGAAATTTCTATACGTATATATATATATAGATATTTATATATATGTATATATATATATATATAGAGAGAGAGAGAATAGGGAAATACAATGTTTAGATGATAAAGTACTTTATTGATAAGGCCGTGGTAAATACTTCGAGGACGACATATTTAGCACGTGGAGTTCTTGATTTTATTTACATCAATATTTTTACAATATATATATATATGTGTGTGTGTGTGTGTGTGTGTTTCTGTGTATATATATAGTATATATATATAATAGCTAAATTCATATTATGTAATATTCATGCGAATGTTTTGTCTGTACACGAGCCAAGTCTATACTGCTATATCTGTATAGATACTGTAGAAAAGTAGATATCGTGTGATATTTCCTTGATAATTATTTCCAACCGAAATATCAATGATGAAAACACTGTTGAATATTATGCATTATGCCGAGAAACGATTCGTAGTTAATCTCCACTCAGTGCGGAAGCAATGCTAACTGTGGACATGGGGGAAAAAATCAATGCGAATCTTCGATTTTGTTGTACATATAGAAACCGATGTCTTGGAAGTTTCATTGGTCTGCTACAATGAGAGGGATTTATATATAGGTTCTTAATGAAACAGCAAAAGATGGAGATGGAGATCGAAACTTATGGGTAGGAGCCTGTCGAAGAGGCGTGAAGATGATGATAATAAGAAGTAAACGAAGAAGAACATGATGAAAAAATGAATAGAAGCTAAATACTAAAATCTATGTTGTGTTGTGCATGGATATCAATAAATATCCATTCCACTACCACCATCTACCTCTCTCTCTCCCTCGCTCTTTCTCTCTCTCTCTCTGTATACATGCGTATATATGTATGCATGTTAATGCACATATTAATGCACACAGACAGACGGCCGGACAAACTTCATGGATACATATGTGAATGTATATATGTATATATATATGTATATATATATATATATATATATATATATATATATATATATATATATATATATATATATATATATAATGTGTGTGTGTGTGTGTGTGTGTGTCTGTTCTTGCATCGTGTACTACCCTGATATGTGTTCCTCCTGTCTTTGTACGGCAGACATTCCGAACATACGCGTGCACTTACACACATGCAGGCACACGCAATCATATACAATCACACACACACACACACACACACACACACACACACACACACACACACACACACACACACACACACACACACATACACACACACACACACACACACACACACACACACACACATATATATATATATATATATATATATATATATATATATATATATATATATACATATACGTGTATGAGTCATAATTTCAAGACAGGCTATCAGGTTTACAAGGTGGATTTCTGGTATTCTCTTAGTTTCCTCGGAGACTTCAAAGTAGATACCCTATCCGAAATATTTCGGGATTAATAAACATCAACAACGTAGCACAATCTCTAGTTTCTTGCTTCTTTTTTACATTTTCATCTAATTATTATTAGTCAATATCGACTCTGTCCTTCCTCAAAATTTACGTTTCCGCATTGAAGTGGCTTCCAAGCACACACAAACACACAGACATACCCTCACAGACACACAGACACACAGACACACACACAGACACACACACATGCACACACATACATACGCACATACGTACAAACACACAAAGGCGTGTATATTATATTATTGTATATATATATATGTATATATATATATATATATATAGAAAGATTTGGATGGATACAGTTTAGTTGAAAGGAATTTATTGACACGTGTTTCTATAACAGTTACATAACCTGAAAACAGCTGCTATCTACAAAGTATTAGTTATACAGACATTCAATATTTCAATGTTATTATTTA
>OZ024742.1:258925143-258945143 GCA_964016885.1 Eledone cirrhosa | reverse complement strand
GATTTAAAAGAAGTGATTAACAACTCTATTCATAATAGATATTTCTCACAGTCAATAATATCAATGCGGAATTCTTATAATTGCTTGGTCGGTCAGCATGCAAAGGCAGCCACATACACCCTCAAATGAAACCTTACTGTCTTTAACACGACAGGAAACATTGTTGTTCATGAAGTTTAAACACAGAAAATTATGTGGAGGGTGGGGCGATTGTTTTATATATTTTGTGAAACAACCCCAGAAGTAGGAAGATAATACATGGTGTCTCTATGTAAGTGAGTTGTATGGTTCTTTTATAAATGTGATCTTTCATTTATTGGCTAGGCAACAGAGAGGAACGTATTTATGTACGATAATTATATGAGATACAACATAAAACTTATAATGTTAAATGAAATAATTTGCATGAAATTAAAAGCAGCTGAAAAACTGTATAATGAAGAAAGATGTCTTAATTAATATGAAAAAGGAATAAAACTAAAGACATTAACGTGTAAATACAGCGTCCCAACATAAATGATCATAATTGTTTCTACTTTTGGCACAAGGCCAGCAATTACCCATGAGAACAGAAAAATGGGGCCAGGGGTCAAATGTTCTGCGTTGTAACAGATATATTTAACATTTTAAAGACAAAAGGCTATTTACATTTAGCATTTATAGATTCCAGAGAACATACACACATACTCACACAAACATCCACTCACATACACATACATACACACACACATACAGACATGTGCCCACAAAAACACATACATACCCTCAAATGTGCGTGTCTTATGTTAGACTTCCGTCGCTACCGAGGACGTGTGTTCTAGCCAATTAAAAGAAGACGCTGCTCGTAAAATTAACGTAGAAGTGGCTGAGTATTCCAAGGATGCATGTACTTTTAACGCAATTTTCCAAAAGAGTCAGCGTGAATTAAATATGCAACTAAAATGTGTTAGCTACATCGAGTGAAATACCTTGTCAAAGGAAACAATTCAAAACCGGGAATTGAGCTCACATTGTTATCTTGAGCTAAACACCTTAACCACCAAAGCACGTGCATTCTCTTTCACCCCCTCTGTCTCCCCCCCCCCTCTCTCTCTCTCTCTCTCTCTCTCTCTCTCTCTCTCTCTCTCTCTCTCTCTCTCTATCTATCTATCTATCTATCTATCTCTCTCTCTATCTTTCTCTCTCACACTCACACATGCACACACAGATATGTAGATATATACGATATAACTATCTTTACATATGTGTGTAAGTACGCATACAAAGGAATATAAATGCATATGGTTACGTGCGTGTATAAACAGATTTTATGCTGAGAATGTTTTATATGTTGATAGTTTGACTCTGTTGTATGGCACTATTTCATTTCATGTTAGGGCAGGTGATATTTAATCATTGCGTTTGAAGCTTTGGAGAAGGTAATTTAGTCAGTGCATGCAGTAAAGGATTATCTCTGAACTATTGTTCGGGGCATTATTTATAGAACCTTATAGCTATTATCTATGAAGTGCAGAGGTTGCAGTGGCCATTCTATGAATATTATTTGACAAAAGTTAGGATTTTCATCTTGTTTAAGATGTTGGCGAGGTGTTGCCTAGCTTCGTGCCTGTCCATCTTTCGATGCAACTTCTGTACAAAGCAATATATCTATTAACTTTGAGTTGCACAGGTCACAGTGATCGTTCTTAGAATATGGTTCGACAATATTTAGGTTTCTCATTTGTTATGACTTGATATATTCGCATAGATTATTAGTTGGTTTCTCTATATATCTGACATATATGTGTGGTGATTGAATCTTGATTTAAATGTATTTTCAGTCAATCCAGCGTAAGGCATTCGTATAATAAATTGCGATGAAATCATTCATACAATACCCCTCTGTTTCATAAGGTAAAAGCCCACCTGACAACTTCTTGTAGGGTTAACACAATTTCACAGTAAAAGGGGATTAGTAGAAAGACTGAATATTGATAAGTCTTGAATTAATCAAGGAAAATTTGATGTGGACATTGAAAGTAAAATGGTGAAATGGAGCTTGTGGCTTTTTTCGTGTGTATAGATTGGTGATATTTCTTTTGTTAAAACAGTTCATCATTAGCACACCAATATTACAGGGACGCAATAGTGAATGCAACATTACGATTGGAGTCACAGATATGTGATAATATGTTTGACCAGAGTTTTCATAAGACAAGATGTCTGAATCACGTCACTATAATTATATTTATCTAGAACTTTCATATGGCTTTATATTCGGAATTTAAAGCGATTCCTATAGGTAGGTATATTCTTTATTCACACACACTCACACACACATATAAACACACAAAGACATACATTTACACAGACAGATACCCACACACATACGCACTCGCATATTTATATACACATTAGTGTTTAGTGTGTTTGCTTCTGAGTATATTGTATGCATATAAATATATATATATATGTGTGTGTGTGTGTGTGTGTGTGTGTGTGTGTGTGTGTGTGTGTGTGTGTGTGTGTGTGTGTGTGTGTGTGTGTGTGTGTGTGTGTGTGTGTGTGTGTGTGCGCGCGTTTGTGTATCTGTGTGTGCCTGTGTGTGTGTGTGTCACTTAACTGTGTTTTGTTGGGATATGCCACTTAGCAAATCTAAAAGAAGTATCATACCATTGCCTCATAACGACTATGTCGTTTATAAATCCAGCTTAATGTATAAACGCATTATTACAGCCTTAAGCTTTTCGTTTCCAATAGTAGACCCATTCTACTACCCTGGCAAACATGGATGGTCGCTTAGAGATTAAGAATAAAACCAGTGTTCTGTATTGATTTTGAACGCACAGATCAATAACCATTCATTCATTACAATGAAAGATGGCATGGAATGCGTTCATAATTATACAGAATTGTGAACCCATACCGATGGCGAACTATTTCGATCGGCATTGAAGGAATAACTAATCACATAAGATATCGAACTTATTTCTTTTGTCCTTTCATTTCCAACTGGATTCTTTTCATGCGTTGAACGAAGCAAACCATTCTTCTTTGACATATTCAATAGGTTTGTGAATAATTACTAGCGTAGCAGGATTTAATTGAAAAACGGTGGTTGAAATTAACTGTAGCAATGGTTATAAACGGAAGGTATTGTATGCATATATACATGATATTGAGATGCTACTACTAAGGAAACATTCATATACTTTTAATGCATATCAATTTAATAATAATTCCCAACGTATTTTCTTAAAGACAAATAATGACATGCGATCAAAAATAGCTTGTCGTATTTGTGGCTTCCAAACCGTTACGTAATTCGAAATTAAATAATACTGTAAATATAAATATTCGCAAATTCCATATACCCAACCAATAGACGCACACTCATATATATATATATATATATATATATATATATATATATATATATATATATATATATATATAGTGTGTGTGTGTGTGTGTGTGCGTGTGTTAGATGTTTTCTTGTACATGTGCTGCAACACTGACTTCGACTCTTTCTCTTATGTATATATATATATATATATATATATATAAAATATATAGATTTACATGTACATAAACTAGACAGAGCCATAGATATATAGATATGTTTTTGGCAACCATTCACGGTGTGGCTCAATGACGAATTAATTAATTAAATAATCAACAATCAGAGCAATATACAAGAAAGTACGTCCATAGAATCATTTGATAAAATATATACAGTATTTTCTCTCCCAATCAGCATAATCATCCACACAAAAAATCAATTAAACAGGGTTATAAGTTTAAAAAGCATCTATGAAGAAACAATAGATAAATAAACGATAGCTATTTTATCCGCGATCAACACCCACAGAATATTTACTCAGTATTTCTAATAGCCCGTGGAAATTGATTAGATATATAGCTAACCATACACAAGTAGGTACAAAATCAAAGTTAGAAGAAAAAATGTATATAAGCATACCAAAATTATGTCTCTACACCATGTGGTTTCATTCGCTTTTTGGAAATATCCGATCAAGTTTCGAAATCATCAGGAAACAAACTCAATTGGACAAAGATTTTTCTTAAATGATCCCCGCCAGAAACGAATTTAAAATGGCTAAGAACTGTGACGTGGCTAGTGTTCAAGTCAGAAAGTTTGTGATTGGTGCCTTACGGTGAGATGGCTGGTAGCTAGAAAGCGCAGCCGAATACTGCCTAACTTGTTTCTCAACCATATGGGAGATTATAAAATATATAGATTTGCATAAACTAGACAGAGCCATAGATACATATATGTGTTTTTGGCAACCATTCACGGTGTGGCTCAATGACAAATTAATTAAATAACTCATGGTGTAGAGACATAATTTTGGTATGCTTATATACATTTTTTCTTCTAACTTTGATTTTGTACCTAATTGTGTATGGTTGGCTATATATCTAATCAATTTCCACGGGCTAGTAGAAATACTGGGTAAACATTCTGTGGCTGTTGATCGCGGATAAAATAGCTATCGTTTATTTATGTATTGTTTCTTCATAGATGCTTTTTAAACTTATAGCCTAGTTTAATTGATTTTTTGTGTGGTTAATTATGCTGATTGGATGATGTTAATTCTCAAGGAGATTCATTGTGACTCAAGATGTGGATACACTGTTCCTTTGAACGGTAAATATCTTGTTTTGCTCACCTGTGAAATGAACTCAATACCACAGGATGGTATCCGAATACGCTACTATTGAGACACATGTCCTAGATACACGGTAGCGAATAATTGAAATAAGATGCTTACAATTAGAAAGTCATTGATGATTAGAGTGTTCAAGCAGAGCCGAATAATGGTAATTGTGATGATGATGCTAATACGGTGGACTGTACCAAAACAACTAAATCAAAAGAAAATCCTGTATCAAATAGACGCCAAATGTTTAAATCATACATTACTATAAACTCATGCACACACGCACTCACACACACACACACACGCGCGCACTCTCTCTCTCTCTATATATATATATATTTATATATGTGGGCGTGTGTGTGTGTATGTGTATTTGTATATTATATATATATATATATATATATATATATAATATTTCTAAATAGAACTTTAGCTGCAGTACAGTATGTACAAATCAATTTGATTTTAGGCGATCAAAGAGCACTCAATAGATCGACATTTAAAAACAAACATTACGTCCAGAATTAAACATCATGGTTATAAAATGTGACACGAAGTTAACCGACCGAAGGTACAGACTATACATACAACACAATAACGATATATATATATATATATATATATATATATACAGAAAGAGAGAGAGAGAGAGAGAGAGAGAGAGAGAGAGAGAGAGGGAGAGAGAGAGAGAGAGAGAGAGAGAGAGAGAGAGAGAGAGAGAGAAATGCATTCATATATAATATATATAGAATTATATATACATATTTCATTAAATGTGTGTGCATTTGTAAGTGTGTGGGGTAATAGGCGATCATACGCATCAGCAAAAGTGCTTATATGCAGGCACATACACACAAATGCACACAGATCGGAAACACATACACATAACGTTGCACAAACCTGACATAATGGAGTTGTATATTTTTATCGAAACGTGTTACGTATATTTTTGACGAAACGTGTTAGAAGAATGACTTAATCTTCGTCCATTTTATTTTTGCATTGTATAATAGGTAAATGTATATTTCTCACTATATATATGTTTGTGTGTGTCTGGGAAAAAAAGGGAAGTTATAATGAGAGAATAGAAAAAAGTTATGTGAGATTAATATTGTAAGTGTTATAAATAATGACGTGTAATAAAGAATAATTATATTATAGTAGAAAGTGAAGAAAGAAAGAACGAATGAGGGAGTGAGATAGGAATAGAGAAGAGAGAAAATTGATAGACGGGGAGACGGATCGAAAGCTATCCCTCTCTCTCTCTCTCTCTCTCTCTCTATATATATATATATATATATATATATATATATATATATATATATATATGCCTGTCTATCTACCTACATCTATCTTTTTATCTTTAATTCTACCTATACCTATCAATGTCTCTCTATCTCTATCTCTATCTCCCTCACCTTCTCTCTCTCTCTCCAACTCTATCTCTCCCGCCTCCCTCTCTCTCTCTCTGCCGCTATCTATCTTTCTATCTCTTCAGACGTTGCAGCAAATGAAAGTCTATGCACAGCTGCTTGTTTGAACTGGATCTGCACCTGCACCATCCCACTCCATTTCATCGTAATTCCTCGAGTACACTTCCTGTGTATCTAAGTTCATATTTCATAAAAAATCTTTAATAATAACATCACATGCACACAAACAAACGCACACACACGCACACGCACACACACACACACACACACACACACATACAGAGTCACATATATACATATTTTAGTTTTGTTATTTTTGAAATTTAATTCAGTTTTAATCCATCTTCCTCTTTCATTTACCAGTGCTAGTCTCTTAGTTGTCCGTTTTGCAGATGACATCAATTACTATGATTAAATCCGCCAGCTTTCACGAGGATACACATCCATTCATTCAAGTACATTTAGAAACTTCCCAGAAATTGGAGCTATGTTATGTCGTAGAACATTTAGAAGAGAGCATTTACGAACTATACTGAAATAGTAAATTATATATATATATATATATATAATTTATATATATATATATATATATATATATATAATTTATATATACATATATATATAATTTATTTATGTATATATATATATATATATTTGATGAGTGGGGTTGTTCACTTCACAGAAATCATAGCTATGACCCATAGTAGGACATGAGGGCTGGTTATTTATAAACATTACTGAAATCTTAGGTATTTTATAGCATTTGTGTTGCTGTTGGGCATCCGAAGGTTAATCACCCCTCATATTAACTAACAAATTGTTGGGCATGCACCAGAGACGTGTAGCCTTTACATAGTTCTCGTGGAGATTCAACGTGACACACTAAGTGACCTGGAGAAACATGAAACAAAGTGCCTTACTCGAGGAATAATTCCACCACCGCGGATCGACACAGTAACTACTTAGTCAAGCGCCGTCATATTACATAGCATAAGACAGTTGGTAAAAATTATTTAAGAGTTGGCTTTGATAATCTGTCCAATTCTCTTCAATGAAACTTTCGCTATTGAGGATTATGCTATTTCGACGATGCACGTTCAGTTGTTCCTTCAACTGAACACTTCGACACGTGAACTAATGTATGAATAGCTTTAGAATCGAACAGATAAGTGTACATATATCAATTTCATTATCATATTTCTAATGAAACGCTGCCTATTATTTTAAAAATATTTTGAAAATAATGAAAATTCTCATTGCTACTCTGGTCTTTGGAACATAAATAGACAAAGTGGATTAGATACAATTATGATGGAACATTATATCGTAGGATCAGGATCGATTTCATGAGGCCTGTATAAAAGGGTCAACGTATTCGTTTGACAATGATTTGAATATGTGATATCTTTTGACGGCAATTGATGTGTAATTCGGGGTTTCTCAGCATGGTTCACATAAACAACTACGGGGTGAATACCATTTTGACAGGAGTGAATAAACGATCAGGTGTCCTAAGCGGGTTAATATACTAATTTGTGTTTATTAATCCCTTTCTCTGCGGAAAAGAAAATCGCTGAATCATGTAGATTATGAGCTGGATATCATAAAGCTAGCATTAAAGGTGAGTTCACCTTGACATTTTGCGGATTCTAATCTCTCGTAAGATATGAATCAGTTTTGTTTTATAATTTTGTAAATGTAAATTTTACTGAGATTTCTACGTTTGAACACATTGACACATGGATTTAGCCCTATATATTATTTAGAAAGCTACTAAACAGAATAATACTTTAAACAAAGAAAGAAGTCATTTGTGGCTCAAATTCTAAAATCTACAACGTAAGGTTTGTAATCTTTTCAGTGCCCACAAAACACATCCATTTCATTAAATGATAACTCAAGCATTAAACATATATTTGTAATTTTATATTCAATTAGGTTTCAAGGGCGGGAGTGAATAGAAATTAAATTTCGTTAGATCTATAAAATAAAAAACGGAGAAACCCCAGTCTAATTGAAAATATTTGTATTCTTTGTTCCGGGTGGAGACTTTTCGTATTAATGTTAGACTGTCTATTGTAGTACTGATGGCATTTAAATTATTTCATATAAAAACAGAGTGTTGAATCAATCTATAAAAGACTTAGAGAAGTGTCTTTTTTTTTCTATAATTTTCTACTTCAAATCAAATAACTGTTGTTATATATATTATAATATATTATAATATGTGAAAGAGTATTTGGCTTGCGTTCGGAAGGTTGGGAGCTCGATTCTCAGACCGGGTGATGTGTTGTGTCCTTGAGAAAGACATATTGTTTCATGTTGCTCCAGTTAGCGTAGAAATGAGTTGCAACGCCACAGGTGGCAGGCTGTATCAGCCATTGCCTTTCCCTTGGACAACATCGGTGGCGTTGAGAGGGGAGGTTCGTATGCAAGGGTAACTGCTGGTCTTCCACACACAAACTTGCCCGAACCTTTCTAGGTGCAAATATCATGGTCATTCGTGATCGAAGGGGCTCTTTACAATATATTAATATATATTATATATAAGCTCTATCATCTGATATTATTATAATATTATAATCTGTGAAGAAATAATTATCATCTATAATATTCATATCGTAGTAAACTACGACGTAATAGTTCTTGTATATAAGAATCAATCATATCATCAATAAAATTGATTTATTTCTCGAGAATAATTGCTTTATTTCCTGTTATGTCAATATGGTGTGTGTTTGTGTGTATGTATGTATGTATATATATATATATATATATATATATATATATATATATATATATATATATATATATATATATATATATATATATATGTATGTATATATATGTATATATATATATATATATATATATATATATATATATATATATATATATGTATATATATATATATATATATATATATATATATATATATATATATATATATATATATATGTGTGTGTGTGTGTGTGTGTGTGTATGTGTGTGTGTATAGATATATTTGTGTATTTGTTTGTGTGTGTAATTGGGAGTATGGATGTGTATGTGCGAATAAACAATGCAGGAAAAGATCCAATGCAATGAAGATGTATATTAATTTAACGCTGGATGTAGTAGGAAAAGAGTGTTAAAGTCTCGGTTGTTAGGCATTCCGAAGATAGAATGAGATTTAAAATAAAAAAGAAAATGATAGATGAGAGTATATATATAAGCATAAGAAAAATAAATTGAGAGAGCAATTACTGAATATTCACAGCAACATTACATTGATTTTAAACATGCTTATAAATCCTGCCTTCACTCGACAAACTCATGCCCGCCAAACACGCAAAAAGAAGACTTAAAGATATAGTGAAATATTTGTGATCAATGGAGAACGAGCCCGGTATCACATTGGGCTAGCCCTGAAGACTAGGTGAACTTAACCGTGAATAAATTGCTTTACAGATCCGGAAGGCTGGGGTGGGGGTTGTTGATGTAGATGATGAGATAGTCATTGGGAAAATAATGTTAACGCCGGGATCAGGACTCTAGTGTAGATGATGATGATGATGATGATAATGATGACGATGATGATGATGATGATACAGTGGTGATGAGGATGGTGATAATAATGATATTGATGGCTGGGGGCGGATGAGCATGATGATGATAATGATGATGATGATGGAGAGAGTGATGCTGATGCTGATGCTGGTGATTATGATTATGTTGATGATGATAATGATAATTGTTTCTACTTTTGGCACAAGGCCAGCAATTAACCAGTGCATTACTGGTACTTTATTTTATCGACCCCGTAAGGATGAAAGGCAAAGTTAACCTCGGCCTTTCAGCCTTAAGGGGTCGATAAAATAAAGTACCAGTAATGCACTGGTTAATTGCTGGCCTTGTGCCAAAAGCAGAAACAATTATCAGATAATGATAATGAGGAGAAGGAGGAGGAGGAGGAGAAGGGGGCGGATTTTGTCAACAAGTATGAGTGCGATGTTGACGATATTAATTGTTCTAAATAAGAATGATGTTTCTGCTTAACTTGCATCATAGAGCATTATGTCACCACCACACTCTTTGTTGTTACAATAAAACAAAGATGATCATAGATAACAGCTGCTGGGATTTTGCTGTTTCTCATATTATATATTTATGTTTGGTGCATCACACTGTGAATTTCGTTACTTCACTCCTCTCACACAGCAAGATTCTGATTTTATATCGAAATGTACACAGCATGAGTTAATGACGGCCCTTAGCTACGAAATCTTCATACCCTTCAATCTCTCATAAAGATTCACACCGATAATCAACCATAGTAACAGGATAAGTGTATCGATAGAAAACCTCTTTACAATTTATACATGTGAATATACACACACATATGTACGACAATGTATTTCCTATCTCAGTCTCGTTGCTCCAAAATGAAATTTGCTTTCCAATCAGAAAATCCTTGATCTAACCCTTGATGTGTCCATATTTCTCCAACGTTACTCATACATGTATTCAGCCCTTTGTATGTAAATGCTGAGCATTTATGCCTTCACATTATATTATACTATATATATATTATAATATATTATAATGTGAAGGAGCATTTATGCGATTATTTCCTAGAAATAAATGATTCAAATATCATTATTATCTTCAAAAATCTTCCACGTGTCAATATTCAACATAAACTATAGATTATCTCTTACTGATTTATCAAAACGCAAATTTTCAATTTGGTATGATTGTACACATATCTGGTACTCCGCGGATATATGACATCAATTCCGGGCATGAAAAATTATATATGTTCACCGATATTGCGGTCGTTATTAACCGCTCTGGTCTAATAGTTTACCAATATACAAACATAAACATAAACACATATCTACATAACATATATATACCTGTGGGCGATGAACTGGCAGTATCGGTAGAGGGTCGGACGTCATGCTTTGACGCCATTCTGAGTTCAAATCCCGCCGAGGGTAACTTTGCCTTTCATCCTTACGGGGTCGATAAAATAAAGTACCAGTAATGTACTGGTTATTTGTTGGCCTTGTGCCAATAGTAGAAACAATATATATATACCTGTGTGTGTGCGCCTGTGTATGTCACCTGTGTGTGTAACCATTTACATCAATAATTCTGTGCCAATTCGTCATCACCATAAATAACAACTTCCCCCGTTCGTCATCATCAAAAACAACCCCTCCCCCAATCACATCATCACCTCTCAACTCGATCATTCACCCCACCCCCCTTTCACAATCCACATCGTTACTGCGGCAATCATCTCGGCTTACATTAACATTAACACTTTCAGGCCCCTTCTCCTTTCCTTCATTTCTTAAACATAATAATAGTCTTCGTCAGCAGAACCAGCACCTTAGTCACCATCATCATCATCATCATCCATCGGGATCCCCCCCCCCACACTCTCGTCCTCATCCTTGACTACCCCGTCCACCTTCATTTTTACAATAATAATTATTTCTAATTTTGGCACAAGGCCAGCAATTTGAAAGGATGGGGAATGTCGGTTACATAGACCCTAGTGCATTACTGGTACTTTATTTTACCGTCCCCATAAGGATGAAAGGCAAAGCTAACCTCGGCGGGATCGGTAATAATAATGTCGATGATGGTGGTGGTGACGAAAATGTTTGTGATGTTGATGACGATGATGACGATGATGACGATGATGACGATGGTGAAAAAAACTTTGGTGGATTTGAAATCCGAAAATAACGAGCTCGAACAAAAATTTCTTAGCATTTGTTCGACTAAATGGTTTCTATCGTAGACAAAAGGCCATAGATTTAAGAGGAAGGGAAACTAGATTAAATCGATCCCGTGCTTGGCCTATATTTCATTTCATTGACCACAAAAGGATAAAATCCAAAGTTGTCCTCAGCATGATTTGAATCACAATAATAGCAATTGCCATTATCAACATAGCACTCCCTTCTACATATCTAATGAGAGACACTGCCAATGATTTTGAATGTATTTTGAAAATAGTCAGAAATTGGAAAGGATTTCATAATGTAAATAACTTTCTCCTCATAAGGCTGGTGTTTGGAACGTAATTAAATAGTTTCTTACGTAATATTATGATGGAATGATTTTAGATACATACAGTTTAAAATTGACAATTTCATAGAGCTAGGGGCATTTTAAAGTGGTTTGGTATCTAAAGGGTTAATACATCAATCGTAATAATGATGATCATTGTCATCCAGTTCAAATTGTATATTTCCTTAACCATCACACACGCCCACACCATACATATCTTAAAAAGAACAGAAAATCAACAGCAGCACCAAAGCTTCTATCATCACCAAAACATACTCAATACCAACTATACCATCACTATCACCACTACTATGAAATCTAGCATCACCACCGCCATCTATTGAACTTTAAGCCATCAGTAGTCAGCAGTCAACTACTTCCTGTCAGCTGTCACGCACACATACAATGTTCAGGTTCTTGAATGCAGCTTAATGGATTCACCTAAAAAGCACGAAATGACGCATATATATATATATAAATGCATATGCTAGCTCTATCCCATCCTCTCTCTATCCTTCCACACTCCTTTTAGTAACTCTCTTACACCCCCCTCAATTACAAATACACGATAAGTGTGAGGAGCTGCGAGGAGTGTGTCTTCATATATTTTGTAGTGAAACCGTTGCAACAAATAGGCCATCTTTGCATTAGTGTGATACATTATATACATCACAAACTACAGATACACACATACACATTTATATATATATATGCATATATATGTGTGTGTATGTGTGTCTGTGTGTGTGTGTGTGTGTGTGTGTATGTGTGTGTGTGTGTGTGTGTGTGTGTGTGTGTGTGTGTGTGTGTGTGTGTGTGTGTGTGTGTGTGTGTGTGTGCGCGTGTGTGTGTGAGCTTGTGTGAGCTTGTGTGAGCTTGTGTCTGTATATCGAAATGGCCGGAATTCAGCCGTCGAGGTCCTGAATCTTTATATATATATATATATATATATATATATATATATATACGTTATTCCGGGTTGAATCGGAGGTAACCACAGTAAGTAAGGTACTCAATACATAGCAGAGTATAAAAGTTTTAATATAGATGAGATTCTACAGGACTAGAACTGTTTCATTCTTTAGAAATCATCATATATATATATATATAACGGCGATGAATTAGTTTTGCGAGGTTTTTGATATGAAATTGTGTGTCGAATACAGTCACTGTTTGGTTGGTTTTCGCTTTTCGCTTCTGTGTCTTTTATATCGGTAATCTAATTTATTCGGTCCTCAATATTGCCATTGACTGACCAACGGTAAAAAATAATATAGATACAATATAGACACAAACACATATATATAGTCTATCAAAGATCTTTCGTTGCACATCTGCAACATCGTCAGTGGTGCTATTGTTTCCTACCGTTGCATTACATTTTCTACGCCATCTTTATTTAGTCTGTTTACGTATTTATTTATTTGTTTATTTTATTTTGTCTTCTTTGCGCATGCGTTTGTGTGTGTGTATAGTGTTTTGTTTGATGTGTGTTCGTGATTGGGTGACTGTGTATTGGTTAATGTATTCTATATTTACTAGTGTGTGTTTATATGTGTTTGTTGTTATTGTGCTTGTGTATGTATTTATTTATTTATTTATCTATTTATTTATTTATACTTCTCTTAGGTCAGTGTTGTTTGTTTGGGTGTTGTTGTTATTCCATTCATTCTTTCTGTTTAGCTTTGGCCTTCTAAGTTCTATTTCACTGGCCTCTCTGATTTGCCTATCTGCTGGGTCATTTCTATGTTTAGATATTATTCTAATTTCTATGTTGTCTATGTTACCGTCGTGTTGTTGTCTGGCATGTTCGTATAGTACTGAATCGTTTTTTCGTCCTTTTAGCTCCCCACAGTTTTGGTCTATCCTTTCACTTATGCTTCGAGCTATCTCGCCTATGTATGTTGTTGTCATGTTTCTGCAAGTACCCTCTGTACATCTTAAGCTATAGACTACGTTTCTAGTTTTACAGTTTACCGGGGGTTTACCTTACATATGATACATTTCCTATTAGTACAGTGGGTTTTCTTAAAAGGGTAGGTTTTGCTGATCAGGGATTTTATGGTGGTTCCTGGCTTTTCTACCACCTTAATCTTTAAGTGGGTCTTTCTCATGGCCTTTCCACACTGTTTAGCTAATTTCCCTCCAGGGGTAACGTCCACAAACATGACACTCTGGTATCTCTGGTTGTCGTACCATGAGGTGGCTTTCCCTATCTTATGTCTAGCTCTATCTAAGCTATTCCATGATTTGCTCCTGTATAATGGGCAAATTCCTTTCCTGTCCAGTTCTATGAGGGTCTTATACTTCTCCATGGCTCCTTCGTATACTCTGACTCTGTCTCTTTGGTTGTAGCCAGAGAACTGCATGCGGTTGATGAAGTGTTGGATGTGCCTTTCCATTTCTGTAGGGCCGCACATACGGGACACATTCTTCATCACTCGTACCAAATCTGCGATCAGAATATTAAACTTAGCACTTCTGGACATTGCTGAGTTTTTGAGTATCAGGTATTTGGAGGCCATGGGTTTAGCATAGTGTGAGTGGAGAATTTGGGCTCTCTCGTCTATAGTGTTAATCCAGAGTTCCGTGTCTAATACAGGTAGTCTATTGTTAGGGTGTTTGTAAGGGTAGTCGATAGTTACAGTTATACTCTGGTGTATGGAATTAGCTATCTGCTGGATGCTTTCCATTGTGCTATGTTCTAAATCAAACTTGTTAGTGCAGCTAAAACCTCGCTTCATACCCGTTATATATATATACATAATCAAATGATGTTTATCTAGATTTTACTGATGTGATGTCACATTATGCAATATGTCACGTATAAATTGATATATAGACAGAGAATGAACTCGTAACCTTATCTTAGTTCATGATTGAATATGTAACAGAAAAAAAAAAGATTCTTGCTAGTAGCTAGAGAATTCTAGTGAAAAAGAAAATCATGCGATGTAGACTTGTTGTTATCAAGAGACATCTCTCCCGTCGCGCTTACAATCTATATCCCGTCAATTCATTTACGTAGAGAATATAAGAACGAGAAGTTAATTTTTTATCAAGACTACATTTCTGAACTATGATTAAAGTCTATCGTAAGCATGGGCTACAATTTCTCACCATGTTTATGTATGGAATGGCTTTGTGTATATAATTGTCTTTATGCTACGATTGGCTGTCTCTGAAATTAGGACAAGATCCGTCAGATCTGCTTGGGCATAGACATGTATGAGTGTATATACTGGTAACATGGTCTTTTAAATGTTTACCTGGTGAAAAATAGTTTTTTCTTCAAACGATACCACCTGTATATCATTTGTTAGTGAAGGAACGTAGTTGTTGGGGGATTCCAGGCCACCCAGTATGCATGATTTAGTCAGAGATTACATTCGCTGTTTAAGGCCTTTAACGTCAAGGGCCTGATTTCATCTTCCTCAATGAGCTTGCCATGTTTGAGCTATTTAATTGCTATTGTGACCTCTGCCCCCGACAGGTTAGTCACAGCTCCCAGATGCACCTTGTGTGCAGCAAAAGGTGCTGTTGTGATCGGATTTAGGAGCTCAGCAAATTATTTTATCCAACTTACAATGATTAACCTGTCTGAATGCAGCAGAACCCTAGATGCGTTCCTGGTAGCAGGTGTGGAGGAGGACTCCCTATTATGAAGCTTTATTTCCTGATCTGAACTCAAAAGTCCTCCCGTGTCTTACCTTTAGATGCCTTTACTGTCTCTGCTGCGATTCTTCGTGTCTACTATTTATCGCAGGTGAAAGAAGGAGGACTTATTTTCATTCAATATTTCTTTGGTTCCTTATTTCCTCGAATTGCATCCTTCACCTCTTAATTGAACCCAGGTTTCCTCTTGTCATCCGGCGCCACACACAGCTTCTTTCTCCCGCAGCATTTAACAGCTGAAGGAGAAGCTACTGGGCTGAACAATCTCCACTCTGTCTCAATGTCCTCCGTTTGCCCAGCGATTTCACTGAATTTAAATACTATAGTATCTGCATACCTACCTGGTCATGGCTTATTTATCCACCAACCCCTCCCACTGTAGGTCTCCCTGGCCCTGCCAGTTTGTGGGATTCTTTGACTTTAGGTAGTCTGAAGTTGCAGATAACTAAATGGTGATCAGTTGACTGCGCAGACCCTCGCTTAACAAACATCCAGCGCAGATTCGAAGAGATCAGAGACAATAATAAAATCAATTATTGAACTTAGTTCCTGATTCCCTTTATAACATGTATATTTATGGATGTCTCTAAATTGGAAGAAGGTATTCATAATGGTGAGGCTTTATGAGACTTTTGTTCTAGCAATGTGCTAGAACAGAAGTCTCATAAAGCCTCTCAATTCGTATGTAGATCAGGGTTGCTTTTCATTCCAGCATTTCTATTTCAGGTTCTCTGTGCTAACATGTGCATTGAAGTCTCCCATGAAGATATATGACTCAGTCGTAACTACATCTAACGCTGCAGTGACTTCGTTAAGGAAGGACCTCTATTCGGACTCCTTGTTCGGTGCATAATCTTGTATCACCCAGCGAGAGCTATCTTTCACCCTCAGCTTTAAAAGAGGAATCCGCGCTCCTCGTGGGATCCAGTCCATAACACATTCTATCACCTGAGGGTTTTTGTGTATCACATTCCCACCTGTGCAGTCACTTCTGTTACCATACCTGGATAGTAGAGATTCCATCCACCATCCAAATCTACAGAACCAGAGCCTGAAACTTTGTTGTGGAAACCTCGACTATATCTAGCCCGTAGCATCTACCCTCCGCCACTAGTTCTCGCTTCTTACCTGTAAGGGGTGCGATGTTTCAATTGTCAAAGTTTACTCCCTTCCGAAACTTCTTTGGAGTCCCGGGATACGCAATCTTTGTGCATCCACCACACGCCTCCAGGACAGATCACAAGTCCATCGCCAGTTTTTGCGGCATGAAATAGAGATTGCAATATATTTTTGGCGGCATGAAATAGAGATTGCTATATATTTTTCGAACAGGCTATTCTATTTAAGGCCTGAACCTCTCCCATGTTAAACCACACGAAGATCGATGCAGCATGGGTTTCTTTCGTACCTCTCACCATATTGCAGCTTTTGTGATCTTATTCGCACTAGTCACCAAGCTGGTACTCTCTCAATCTTGTGAACATTAGTTGTATTTAGAGACGGCCTTTTCCCACCTTGTCGTAAATACCGAATCTCCCGGCGTCGAAGACACTACATTTTCCCTAAAATAAGTCTCAAAAGTCCTGGAGGCCGAAGGTTGTTTATTATTTTTTTCCAAATATTTGGTTGTCAAAATTAGGGTGCGTCCTCGAGGAAATACGGTATATCACTGGGTTGTGAGAGTTTTCTTTGGGGGCACAGAAGTCAACCATTGCTCCATCTCCCCTAGTAATTTACCGCTCTTCGTCCAGTAGCTACCCATTTATAGCAAAACTACTGATCATATCTGGTGGCCGTATTGCTATCCGCCACATGCAAATCCTTCTGTAGCCGAACAACAAAACACCTACGTGTAGTGGTATTGAACTTGGACAAAGAACGCAACTACGTAATTCATAAGCTACAAATGGCCATAGTATCTGGAGCCTGCAAAATCTGTTAAAAGTTCTTACAATTCAAAGGATTACCGATTACATAAGTGGCAACAGAAATTTCCTCTGCTTTACAAACATGCCGGGAAGGTGGCGGGTGAAAAAATGAACACGAATATAAGAGAAATTGAATACATACATACATACACACACACATACATACATACATACATACATACACACATGCATACATAGATGCATACATACATACATACATACATTATACCAACCCGCTTGGACCAAAGTATGACTGAACTTGGATTTGCGGACAAAAAGCGCAGCTCCCTAATTCATAGTCTACAAATGGCTGCGATAGCTGGCACCTTCAAAATTTGCAAAACATTCTTGCGATTCAAGGGATGACAATTTTTTTCTTTTACAACCTTGCAACCAGAAAGGTGGTCGGTCAAAAAAATATACTCGAAATTAAGAGAAAGAGAAAATACATACATACATACATACATACATACATACATACATACATACATATATACATACATACAAATCTTGAGAAGCTAGGCTTCACAGGAACAGAAATAACACAACTAGTTAAGAAATTACAAATACAATCCATTAATGGAACAGTAAAAATATGTAAAACATTCCAAAAATGTTGCATCTAATAACTGCATATATACATATACAGATGCAAAGCATATACGCATGCACGCATACAACTCAAAACATCCACATCCACACATACAATAACATCCATATCTACACATGCATGCATACATACATATATACCTAGTTGATGTTGTGTAAATTCCAATGAGAGAGTCTTGTGTCTATGTTAGAAACCGACTCTCTCTCTCTATTGGTAAAACTTTGTGAAATTATAAAACCAGAAGAACATACATACATACTTCCTACATACGTAAATATTCTTACTTCGTCATTTCATACGTGCAAGGTTGTCTTAAACGGATTGATACAACGACAGCCGTGGAATTATTTCCCTACGACATACGTCTGCATTACACAGTGGATAAATGGAAGGAGTAACGATTTTTGACGCCAAAGTAAAAATATTATCTGACACTGTGGAAGTTCCATGGTTGAAACATACACCAAGAATAAGAGATTCATATGATGTTTTAGAGGTTGTATTTATACAACCTCTAAAACATATAGATATATATAATCATTCGGATCTTGAATACAACAATCAGTGCTATTTGTCTCATTCACATTCATTCTCATGCTCCGAATTCCATAAATACGTGTTACTGCGTGTGATAAAATACATTTTCCCGACATTGCCGTTACCATGAATAACGCTACACTCTTCCCTCTCTTTTTCTCTCTCTCTCTCACACTCTCTCGCTCTCGCCCCCCCCCCCCCTCTCTGATACCCCCCCCCCCCCCTATATATATATATATAGACATACACTCACACACACACAACCTTATCGCCACTTTCCAGCCTAGCCGTTCTTTGACACGAAATTTAGAACTGTATCAATATCATAAATTATTTCAATAATGTGATGAAAAATTTGAAAGGTAAAGACAAATGTTTTGGGAACTGTGTTGTTGTCATCCTAATATCTCAGTTATCTCCTAGCGAATTAAGAACTAATATTTTTATTTTCATATGGTATTATATTACCGAGCTTATGATTTTTGTGTATTGCTATTATCGATTTTATCACCGCAACTTCACAAGATTTATCGAAATATGGATGTTTGCACAACATTTAATAATTCATTTCCCAAATATGGTAATAAGTTTGCTATTGCTTCGACCGTTAAACTGCAATTAGGAGGTCAATGCCTTATTTCAATGCTAGACAAACATTATACAATTATATTGCGCTTTACAAAGGACTCAATGATGATTACCTCCTGAACCCACCAGCACTTCAACACTGTGCTCATTTCTTAATAAAATTCTATTGTTCACAAAAACCTCACTCCTATCAATCTTTCTAAGACTATTATCCGTTTTTTGTTTGTCTTTCTGCCCATCCGTCCGTCTCTTTGTCTGTATGTCTGCCTATCTCCCTCTCTTACTCCTTCTCAATCACTTTCTCCCCCCCCCTCTCCCTCTATACACACAGACACACACCGATTGACCCCCCCCCCCATATATCTATTTACCTATCTATATATATATAAATTGGTTGGAATCTATTTGGGGTGGGGTCTATAACATTGTTAGAACTCTATGTGAATTTGGAGAGATAATTTCAGCGAGTTTCATTGGAGGGTCCTATAGCTTTTGA
>OZ024742.1:258907643-258917643 GCA_964016885.1 Eledone cirrhosa | reverse complement strand
TCTAAAAGACAACCACACCCAATATAAGTTACACTGGGAGATCCTAGCTAGGGCTAGATCGTATAACGGAAATAAAAGACCATGTGACCTCTGCGCCACTGAGGCCCTGGAAATACTCTACGCTACAGACCACATCTTAAACAAAAAATCTGAGGCAATTTCGGCTTGTAAACATAAATTGCACAAAACTTTCCTGTATTACAGCCCCACGTTATACCCTAACGGATAGCACGATCTATACGTGGATATTTTACGTCTTGATGTGGGAGCTAAGTATATGTTTTGTTTATTCCTTTACTTATTTGCATAGGTAAGTATATATTACCCGTATGTTTTGTGAAGGTATGTATACCTTCTCGTACGTATATTTGACTGTTATAGCGTATAATTTTTACATATTCTGGTATTTAGGGTTTGGCTATGTGTATACGGGAGTTTTGCGTCCGCGTGAGTGTGCAGGTTCGTACGTATGGTGGGTGTGTGTATATGTGTACTTCTTGTTTTAGTTGACTTACGTCTCCGAACATTCGTGTATTTATATGTAGGTATGCGTGTGCGCTTGTTATATACGTATTTATTTACTTATATACGTTTATATAATTATTTATTTATTTGTACACAAGCATACACACACACACATATTTATATGTGCGTGGTTTTGTATACCCATGGTAAGGTTTTGCGTATTCTTGTGTATGTACGTATCTGTTTGCGTGTATGTATTTATTTGTTCCTATTACTTCTGTATTGTATTTATTTACTTTGTTCTTAACTCTGTAGCGGAGATTCATTTGGTCTCCTAGTTAGAATTTTAGTGTACGATTTCTGCTATACCATTTACGTGGTTTTGTCTTTGCGTGCTATTGTTCTCCACGCTCCACATATGACTTATTATCTTCGTTTTTTCGTTCATTGCCAGAGAACGTCTCTATGCACCACCTAAGAGAACATTAGTCTACGACCTCTTTTATACCATAAACGTGGTTTTGTCGTTGCGCGTAATTGTTTTTCACCGCTCCTATTAATGACGTATTATTCGTTTTTTCCCGTTCTTTGCCAGCGAACGTTACCACGAACCAAAGTATCGTCTTCCTGTCTTCCTCCGGTTGCAACGTTTTTTGAAATATCCAGTTCTGCGTTTACAGATTGACTTTGTTAGTTTCAGAAGATCCCGTTAAGGGTGAAAGCAGCGATTCTTTGCTTAAACTTTAATCTGTTATTTTAATAAATATATATATATACATATACATACACATATGTATACATACACATAACACACATACACACATATATATATATACACACACAAATATATTAATAAATCTGACGATATACAACAAGCAATCACGATTGCTAGGTTCATTACATATATATTTTCCTTTCTTTTCAAATTATTTTGTTTGTCTTGACATTGTAACTAACGTGATGTAGTGAAACACGTGTAAATAGTTATTTTATGAACTCTTATCTCTCATCTGATTTTGTTATATACACGGACGTAGCAGGAAACCAAAACTAGGTACCATAACAGACACGGACATTCACCTTCCAATTATTATTATTATTTTTGTTACGGGGTCGATAAAATAAAGTACCAGTAATACACTGGGATAATTGTTGGCCTTGTGCTAAAAGTAGAATCAATTATTATTTTTGTTAACTTTGCCTTTCATGCTTGCGGGGTCGATAAAATAAAGTACCTGTAAGATACTTGGGTAAGAAGTAGAAACAATTATTTTTATTTTTGTAGTTTTTATTACTATTATTCGGTCGTAGCAGGAAACAAAAGTATTAACTACACACATACACCCACCCTTACATACATTCATTAGAAAATGCTTGCAGTTTTATATTTTGCGGATTGCCACAAGATCTATACCAACTGCAATGGATGTTGTATACAGTCACTAAACCACGGCACTCTCGGATTTTGGCGCGAAATTACCACTAAACCTGATGACTCTCAGCCTATCAAATTCTACTTTCAGCTCGAGTCCCCTTTCTTCAAAAAACCTGAAAGAACCATGACACTTCCGATTTGGGGCACGAAATTACCAAAAAATTCGATACCTAATCACTTGATCTTCCTCAACCTATCAAATTATACTTCAAATATATTTTAATTTCAGACTCATTTTTTTTGGTATAAAACTAAAACAATTTCCCAACATATGTTAGATGTGAGTTACAAGTCAGCATACCCATGCTTTTCACTATCTTTCTTAAACTTTGAAAATCATGAAACTTGTGAAACCGGTAAGGCTATACATTATTGTATATAAACCTTTTTTAAGACTCAAATTGCGTTTTCAAAATTCTTTTCTTACCCGTGTGGGATATATTATAAAGCTTACTTTCGAATATATATATATATGTATATATATATATATATATATATATATATATATATACATACATAAGTACAATCCATCAATGGAACAGTAAAAATATGTAAACATTCCAAATATGCTGAATCTTATAACTGCATATACACTTGTACATATACAAAGCATATGCACATGCACACAAATAATTTAAAACATCCACATCCACACATACAATAACATATATACCTGCACACACATGCGTACATATCTACCTAGTTGATGTGTAAATTTCAATGAGAAAGTCTTGTATCTATGTTAGAAACCGACTCTCTCTGTATGGGCAAATATTTGTGAAATTATTAAACCAGAAGAACATACATACAAACATACATGATGGGATTTCAGCATATGCTGTTTAACCAATTTTACTCGGAAGGCGTTGATCAAACCGTAGATATAGAAGGAGTAACTTGCTCAATGTACCACACAGAAGGAAGCACCCAGAGACTTCGTGATTGCTAAGCGAACTCCTTAATCACACTGCTATGCTGGTATCTTTTATTCTGTTGTCATTAACTGTTATTTCACTTGAACTTAAAGAGGAAAATAAGGGTGGAGAGGAAAGTGCGGCCTTCCAACCAGTTTGTTGAAAGGTCGGTGAGAGTGGCGCACATGGTCCGTGTGAATGGACCTGCCTTGAGAATACGCCTTTAGATTGGAGGGGAACAGCAGGGAGAGGGTTCTTTGTCCTAGCGGAGAAGGTGACCGTGGCTGTTTGTGAGACTCCTCCACGAGAGACTCATGGAAGTACCTCACCTTCGGATAATTAGTTTTTTGTTTTTTTTAAATATTTATTTTTCTTAGTCTTTGTTATGAATTTTATTTTACACGAACCCACACAGTATCGTCCTGTACCGTTTTTATTTTGTCCTTAATATGAGCCTTCTTGGCTAATAAAGAGTTTATTATCCAATTAAATACCTTCCAAAGGTATTTACTGTTTTGTTCATGTGCTTCCTTGTATCATTCGGAGGCCAAATTATTGTTGATTGTGTGTATTACCTAATTTTACTTCTGGTGTTAAGTTGACACTCACCAAAATATGGGAAAGAAGTAGAATTATAAAGAAGCTTCAACAATAATAACTGTTTCTACTCTAGGCACAAGGCCAGTAATTTGCACCAGATGGTGCCTTAGCATTTCCCGTGCATCTGTTGCAGGAATAATAATTCTAATTTCCTTATAAGCCACAAGTGCTGGCACATAGAATACAGTAAACGGCATAGTTAAAATGAATGTGTAAGTGTGAAGAAGGGGTTGGTTGTGTTGTTGAACAAACAATGTTATATAAAACGAGGGTAGGGTCAAAATGTTTATATAAAGACAGATAAAACACTCAGTAATTCGCTACTATATGAAAAGACGAATATTATTCAGTTACCTAGCAACACATGACTGGGATCCCAATGATTAGAACCATGTGAACACTCCACATTTCTGCCAACTTAACCTGCATTGACATGACTTTGACCCTTAATTTCTGGTGGATGGTGGTGGTGGTGTGTGTGTGTGTATTTTAGTGAGAGAGGGGGGGGGGGAATGAAGTAATCTAACACAGTATCCGATGGTATATTATTCATCGACCTCAAAAAGATGAAAGACAGACTTGACCTTGGTATATTTGAACTCAGACCAAATAGCACAAAGTATTCAATCTGAAGTTCTAACGTCAATCCATCATCTTGCCTTATCCTGTTATACATTCGATATGTGATCCTAGTGTTAGTCTAAGGCCAGCGATTTAAATGGGGTGGGAAAGTGGGTTGTATAAACCCCAGTTCGTTACTGGTACTTTATTTTATCGACCCTGTGAAGATGAAAGACAAAACGAAACTCAGCGGGATTGGAACTCAGAAGATAAATAACCCGAAGAAATATCTCAAAGCAAGTTTTCCTATGTTCTAACGATACTACCAGTTAACCACTTTCATACATATAATAAGTATACATAATAAATCTCAGAGACAATAGTAACCATATTGGGGATTGTGTTTACACACACACAGGCGTACGCATATATATATATATATACAATACACAGACACACACAAACACACATATATATATATATATATATATATATATATATATATATATATATATATATATATATATGTATGTATATATATATATATATATATATATATATATATATACATATTATCATGTATGTGCATATATTAGAAGATATTTGAAAGATAGTTGCGCTCCAAATGAACAAATGATTTTGCAAGCTGCGGTATAAAAGTAACAACGTTGAGTGAGGCATGTATTACGACTATAAGATCTCTATAGACCTACAGAATAGCAGGGCGCTATATAAGGTATCGAAAACACACACACACACACATGTATGTATATATGTGTGTGTGTTTGTGAATAGATATATGTATTTATATGTGTATGTATTATATTATATTGCTGAGCTTACACCCTGTTGCTACTGTGTGTTTTGCTGACTCCGTGTAGAGCGGCAATCAACAAAACTCGGAGTAGCAATGTAGAGTATGCTCAGTAATACAGTATATATATATATATATATATATATATATATATATATATATATATATATATATATATATATATATATATATATATATATTTACTTTGATAACGAGCACTTTTTATTGTTGTATCTAAATCCGCACGCGCACATACAAAAATACATACACACATTTCAACTCCCCTCCTCTCTCTTTTTCTCTCTGTTTCTATATATACATACATATATATATTTATGTATATATATATATAAATATACATATATATATATATAAATATATACATATATATATACTCGTGTGTGTGTGTGCGTGGGCGCGCCTGGGTATGTGTATGTATATAAATATAAACACACTCAATCACACACACACATATACAATATGTCATAAATATTTTGGCATAAAGAGTTGTGGTTGCGTATGTAATATGTGCGTGAGTGTGTGTTTGAGTGAGCGAATACAATATAAAATGTATGGTGAAACATTGTTTAACTCATATATCATCTACATATAATATAGCCATATGTTTATGTCATCATATATTTATATAATTACATAAATATCTGTAGATATACAAAAAAATGTCCTTTTTCCTTCTCTCTCTATATTTCTAAGACAAGTAAATAAGCTAAGCTACTATGCATATATATATCAACCAAAGCTAGAGAAGCAGTTTGTCATATTGGCTGAGGGATAATACTCTGACAGCTAAATGATAGGTAGTGGTTTGTGTGAGATACGTTGCAAAAGTAGAGATATTGCGAATATAGAATATAGAAGAATATATTGGAAGACAGCAGACAACGATATAGCTATATAGCTACTGCATTATCTATGTGTAGTAGTTGGAAAGGATACGCTCGAAAGAATTTAGGCATGCAAGCAAAGCAAGCTCTCTGTAGAAGCTAAATGTAGAAATAAATGATAAATGTGGAAGTGATTGATAGGGACAGATAAAGATGTGGAAGAGAGACAATGATGTACAAGAATAACACCAAAAGTAGGGGGTGAAGGAATAGAAGTGGTGTTGATAGAAAGTAGATATGTTAGACGGATACGGATAGCTGTGTTGATTGATAGAAGTTGGATATGGTAGGGCATATAGGGATAGATGATGTGTTGGTTGATAGAAGTTTGATATGGAAGGGGGATATATAGACAGATGGTGTGTTGATCGATAGCGGTTGGATATGTTAGGGTGGCATAGTGGATAGAATGTGTTAATTGATAGAAGGCAGATATGTAAAGGGGATAGGGAGGGATAGATGGTATGTTGATTGATAGAAAGTAGATGTCGTAGGGTGATTGTGTTGGAAACATTGTGTGTTGTTTGATAGAGCTTGTTATGGTAGGGTAGTATAGGGGATAGAAGGTGTGTTGATTGATAGAAGTTGTTATAGTAGGTTGGTATAGGAAATATAAAGTGTTGATTGATATGGTAGGGTGGTTTAGGGGATAGTTGGTGTGTTGATTGATAGAAGTTGTTACGGTAAAGCGGTTTAGGGGATAGAATGTGTTGATTGATAGAAGTTTGATATGGTAGGGAATAGATGCTGTGTTGATTAATGAGGGGTCTTGTATAAATATATATGTAGCTGTGAATGATAGAGAGATAAATGAGTGCATTATGGGGGAGAATACCAATATAAAAAGGCAGGAAACCAAAACAGAAAATGGGGGGGGGGGTGATATATGGAATAGAAATTAGAATGGGAATAGGAGATGTGGTTTGAGAGAAGCTGAATATGGAAGCAATATATTTAGCTGTTGTGAGAAGATATATTCACATACAGAGCTATATTGTTTGACATAACTGTAGCAGACATACCTGGAAGCATATACACCTGATAGCAGATGTACCTGGTAGCAGTTATACATGGTAGTAGATGAATCTGGTAGCATATATAACTGGTAGTAGATATATATGGAAGACGACATACCTGTTAGCAGTCATATAGAGAGATATAGGAGAGAATACGTTTTATACTTGGAGGAGAACAGGGGGTAGTTAAATATTATATAACAGCGAGGTCATGGTAAAATGAGAGACATATTGCAAAAATAATAAAATTCCACACCATATTATCATAATTTTTGGAATCTTCCAGATAAGGTGGCTTCAAGAAGAATATAAAATAATGGGTCAATACTTTTGGAAGCAAATCTATTGAAATACTTCCTGGTAATATTACATAAAATAATTTTGTTTTAAATTGTTTATATTCATCTAAAATGCTTCCAATTTTTTTTGTAAGAAAGCGTTCATAAGTTATATTCCAAACACCAATGAGAATCTTAGTTATATTACTAAATCCCTGCAAATAGTTGAGTATTTTGAAAATGATGTGAAGTCATAGACAGTAGCTTTCGTTATAAATATGGTAAGGAAAGGGTAAAACATTGAGATATATTCGGAAAGGAGGTTCTCGTTAATAAATAAAATGACCCTTAGTGATTGATTGGCAGCTGTTATCTTATGATTGACTCAGAAAGTGCAAGAAAGCTAGAGAAAAGTTAAAAGTCAATCTGCACAAGACTTAAACTAAGAACAGTAAATGCAGGTAACTAAATGCTGCATTTTGTTCAACCTGGATCACTATTTATCTAATGTGTTGATTAATCCGACACACTATTTACCTAATGCACTTGCTAAAGTTATTTAATCCGGCACATATCCTACCTAATATGCCTGCTACTGTTGATTACTAGGACATGGCAAATATCCTTTGTGCATGCTCCTACACGAACATCGGAAACACTCTAATGATGATGATATTGGAAAAAGCATTCTAGTTGACCATATAAAAAAAAATATCATTAAAATGAATTGGAGAAAATAGATTAGGTATATCCTAAAGCAGATATCAGTTTGAATTTTCCTTAATCTCTCTCTTTCTCTGTTGCCCATACGAATGGCTTCAAAAGTTTCTGTCCTCTCAATTTCACTCAAAATGCATGTTTTAACAGGAGATTATGGTAGGAGACGTTTTCAAAGAATTCACGAAGTGTGATCAAACCCAGGAACTAATGATGGCAAAGCTAATATTTTGACCATTCGGTCTAGTTGTATCTACATAAAAGGATTATATTAAACCACAAAATCTAACGCTGCGAATCAAATCTCAATAGCTGACGCGTTTAGCCAAATTATTAACCACCTACGCAAGAAAGCCATCCCATTGTCCTCACGCTAATTCAACGCTAATTCTATTGATCTTTGGGGGAAACTTAATGACAAAGGAAATTACAACAACGGCAACGTATAGTTTGATAAAGAACGCTCAAGATGTGGCATGAAATTCTACTATGTTTAAAACCTAAAACGAATGTTCTTTTTGTTAAGAATATCAGAATTTCATTATACACCTGTTGAGCCAATAACTCAGTCTAGTCCCCCCCCCCCCCCCCCCAAACACTCACACATATTTATATATGTTTATACATTTATACATATATGCACATACAGAAATACGCACATGTGCACACACACATATGTATATATATATATATATATATATATATATATATATATATATATATTCAAACTTACTACATATGTTTATATTTGTCCTCGTATGCATTACTATGTTTAAAGGGTCTCTAAGTGCTACCGCCAATTCAATATAAACAGCCGACATTGCACTATATGCAAATGATCACTTCCAACTTGTTTTTCTATTTGCTATATGCATATGAGCATCTACAGCAGATGATCATCTCGTAAAATAATATATAGGCTACTCTATTATTCCATTCCTCTATTACGTGTTCCAACCGAGAAGTTGAGTCTATGCTGAGGCACCGCCGTTTGCTGGGTCACCTCCTCTTATCTAGTCTATGCCACTATGTTCTGCGTAAGTGTCAATGATGAAAGATTAACGAATCATGAAACAGCGTTGTCTGATACTCACAGAATATACTGGGATTTCTATGATATATTCATAGAGGGACATAGAAAAATATATGTGTTTCATTTCGATTCGTTTTCGTTTCATTACGAATAAATATGGCTACCCATATGTTTATTGTATATTCACATATATGTTGATGTATGTCTTCATATACACCTATACACACACACACACACAAACACAAACACGCATACACGCACACAACACACACACCCACATACACCCACGCGTATATATATATAATCATATATATATTTCTACATATACATGTATTTATAAGTGTGTTTGTATATATATATATACATATATATTGCGAAAAGTAAAGGAGGCAGTATTACATATTGAACACGGAAGAAAATGTTGAATGTTGAATATGTAATACCATCTCCCTACATTTACTTAATATTGATATCCGCTGGATACCATATAGGTGATCACTTGTGGTATACATGACGTCGAGCGCTTCAGTCTCAATACTCCATTTTGGGTCGAATGATTGGCTCAAAAAACAATGATTAAGATCTACCGAGGCTTCAATCCCCATATTATCTGCCCACCAATATATCCAGACGTAAATACATCCAGACAGAAACAGATCACATATTATTTAAGAAAACCCAGTTAAAACATATACACTCGGATATGACACTGAAAATAATAATTCTTTACAAGAGTGAGTTTCGGTGGGGTTATTAATCAAGTTAGACATGGTGTGGGTCAAAACTGACCGAAAGTTATCAAATTTGAATATATATATATATATATATATATATATATATATATATATATATATATATATGTATATATTAAAATATAAGTATTAATATTTATATAAGTATTAATATTTATTATACATATTTCGGATGTATAACAGTACGTCCTCCTCACACAAAATATAATGATACATGACATACCCTGAGATTACATGGTTAAGATATAATCAAGGTGGTCAATAAATATGTATATATATACATACATATATATATATATATATATATATATATATATATATATATATATATATATATATATATATATATATATATATACATATATATATATATATATATATATATATATATATATATATATGTATATATATATATATGTATATATATATATGTGTATATATATATGTATATATATATATATGTATATATATATATATATATATATATATATATATATATATATATATATA
>OZ024742.1:258847438-258899943 GCA_964016885.1 Eledone cirrhosa | reverse complement strand
CACATATACATATATATATATATATATATACATATAAAATCACATATACACATATATAGATATACACATATATAAATATACACATAAAAATATATGTATATATACACACACACATATATATTTATATATATATATATATATATACATACATAAATACATACACACAACATATATATATGTGCATACATACACAGACACACACACATATTTATATATATATGAAAGACGTAAAATAAGAACATTTTAAAAATTAAAAATAAACTTACTAAAATTTTCACTCCAACTAATTAGTTTCTGTAAGGGGATAAATATAGTTACGTAATATAACTATAGAGAATTCCTTACGTCATCAGGGAGTCTATTCTCAGCTAAGTTCCCAGGCGATGCGCGGACACTAGGAACCCATATAAAAATAATAATTCAGTGGATGGAATAAAGCTAGCGAGGACTAAATTCCAGAGCACTGAAAAAATTCACTGCCTCTGGTCAGTGGTAGATTCTAAAGAATCAATCACGTGACACTGAGGTTAATCAGTTAGCAGCGGGGTCGTATTATGAGAAGAGCCTACTACTACCTTGAATCAGCAGTAAAATTTGGGAAGTTTTGCTCTACAAATGGAGTGAACATTTTAGTAAGTAAGTTGATTTTTAATTTTTAAAATTTTCTTATTTTACGTCTTTCATATAATTGTTCTGCATCCCCCTGCATAGAACCACAAAGGTGCTAAGACATAACATATATATTTGCTAGCATGGGTGTACATCTGTACACATATGTTGGTAGATGTACTAATTCTCTCTCTCTCTCTCTCTATATATATATATATATATATATATATATTTATATATATATATGTGTGTGTGTGTGTGTGTGTGTGTGTGTGTGTGTATGCATATATATATATATATATATATAAATATATACACACAGATACATTGTAGGACGCTTTAACCCGTCTTTTATTATTCAAAAGACTTCTTGCCAATAAAAATTATCCCTTTGTGCGCCCTTCATCTAACTGTAGACCAACAAATACCAAGTAAACCGAGCGTTGACAAGAACGATGGCGAATGAATCTTCGAGGTAAGCATTTTCCTCCCGAGCTGTTAGTTCACGCGGGATTCTTTGCTACAACTTTTCGTAATAATACCGAACAACGTACTTTTGGTCACTCCTTCCTTCAAAAGCCGTACAGAGCATCTCTCTCTCTCTCTCTCTCTCTCTCTCTCTCTCTCTCTCTCTCTCTCTCTCTCTCTCTCTCTCTCTCTCTTTATATATATATATTTATATTTATTAATTTATTAAAAAACAGATTAAAGTTTAAGCAAAGAATCGCTGCTTTCACCCTTAACGGGATCTTCTAAAACTAACAAAGTCAATCTGTGAACGCAGAAGTGAATATTTCAAAAAACGTTGCAACCGGAGGAAGACAGGAAGACGATACTTTGGTTCGTGGAAAAGTTCCTTGGCAAAGAACGGGAAAAAACGAATATAATACGTCATTATTTGGAGCGGTGAAAAACAATTACACGCAAAGACAAAACCACGTTTAGGGTATAAAAGAGGTAGTAGACTAATGTTCTCTTAGGTGGTTCATAGAGACGTTCTCTGGCAATGAACGGAAAAAACGAAGATAATACGTCATATGTGGAACCGGGCGAACAATTGCACGCATAGACAAAACCACGTAAATGGTATAGCTGAAGTCGTAGACTAAAATTCTAACTAGGAAACCGAATGATTCTCGGCTTCAGAGTTAAGAATAAAGTAAATAAAATACAGAGGTAATTTAAATTAAATAAATACATACACGCATCCATATACGTACATAGACAAGCATACACGAAAACACTCCGCATAGGTATACAAATACACGCATGTACACAAAAAAAAAACAAAAAAAAAACGCACGCACATACAGAACTCAGGCAACGCCTGTACCCGCACGCATACGAATGTATACACCAAATACACATAAAAATATATCTACAAAAAAATATATATATGTGTGTGTGTGTGTGCGTGTAAAAACCGATTCAAGTTTAAGCAAAGAATCGCTGCTTTCAACATTAACGGGATCTTCTGAAACTAAAAAATTTAATCTGTGAACTCAGAAAGTAAATATTTCGAAAACCGTTGCAACCGAAGGAAAACAGGAAGACGATATTTTGGTTCGTGAAGACGTTCCCTGGCAATGAACGGAAAAAAGCGAGGATAATACGTCGTCATGTGGACCGACAAGAACAATTTCATGCAAAGACGAGACCAAGTTTATGGTATAAATGGAGTCGTTAGACTAATATTCTATTTAAAATAACCGAATGATTTCCAGCCCCAGAGTTTAAAAATGATGTAAATAAAATTGAAAACGAAAATGACAGAGTTTATTAAAATAGTAAAAGTAAATAGTGAAGATTTAGGCCAGTACATACGTATGCCCCGACGGACATACACATACATACGCACACACAAATTCATCCCCCCACACCCAAACAGACACACACGCGCGCGCGTATTTATAAACCTTATGCATTTCTACAGAATTTTCACCAAACTTAAGACATAGGCTACTTATGTACTCCGGATGGGCACTTTCATGGGCACTTTCATTTTTCCAGATATTGATTATAGGGCCTCCCGGCAGATAACCCCCTTCAACCGCTTCCTTGGAGTCGACTGAAGCACTGCAGTGCAATGCAACAAAACGTCATAACTTCTGGAGTTCGCAACCGATTTTCACAAAACTTGACACATGGGCTACATTTGTTCTACAGATGAATGTGAACTCTCAGAATTGGCACATATTGAGTGGGGGACCGCTGGGGGCAGGAACCCCCTTTTGGAATAACCCGATGATTTTGTAAAAGTATAGCTTTCAACGCAGCACTGAAATATTGAGATAAACGGTATACACAACTGCTATTTAATACCCGAGCAACGCCGGGTAACTCTGCTAGTATATATATATATATATATATATATATATATATATATATATATATATATATATATATATATATATATATAAGTATATATATACATAGTGCGTGCCAGGGAACGACCTATATGAAATTGTTCATAACTATATTAATTATTGGTCGATATTCATAAAACGTTTTATTTTGAACAAAGAATCGTTGATCTTCAAGACTGTGTTTAAAGTCTTCATAGGTACCAGTGTTATCCACCGGTGTTTGTAATAGCCTAGGTATAACCTCGATTAAGTTCAGCAGGATCTCAGGCCGTATGCCGGTCATTACATAATGAATGCATTCCTCTAATTGAAGCAGATTTTCATGTGTACGTCGATAATATAGCTAACACCCGGGAAATTGGACATGAAATCACTCACGGATAGTGAGACGAGGAGGAGGAGACCCATAATGCATGAATATGAGGACATTGATGTTGTCACATGTGTGGTCATAGTAGGCCAAAAGTGATAATTAATTGGAAATAGGTAGTTTTCTTTATTCTACCCTGTATATATATATATACACACACTCTCTCTATCTCACACACACACACACACACACATATATATATATATATATATATATATATATATATATATATATATATATATATGTGTGTGTATGTGTGTGTGTAATATATATATGAATATATATATATACATATGTATATGTATACATATCTGAATAAGTTATAGAAAAATGGCTCATACACACTCAATCACAGATTTGTTAAGGATACAATTGGTTTCAACTGTCTCAGACAGTTTATTATTTATTTTCTTTTACTCTTAATCTCTATTACAAAACCAATAATTCATAAATTTACGCTAACATTTTGTATTGAATTATTGCAATGTATTGTTAGGATTATGATTTATTACATAGGCATATAGGATTTATATCTGCCGCCTATATGAGCTATATGAGCAGACGTCATGTTTCATACGTATGCGTATATGCATATATGTACATATATATACATATATATACATATCTGCATAAATAAATATACTTCAATCTCTCTCTCTCTCTCTATATATATATATATATATATGAATGTTTATGTATATTTTTTCTTCTAACTTTGATTTTGTACCTAATTGTGTATGGTTAACTATATGTCTAGTCGATCTCTACGCGCTATTAGAAATACTGGCTAAATCTTCTGTGGCGGTGGATCGCGGATAAAATAGCTATCATTTATTTATCTATTGTTTCTTCATAGGTACATTTTAAACTTATAGCCTCGTTTAATTGATTTTTTATGTGGTTGACTATGCTGATTGGGAGAAGAAATACTGTATATATTTTATCAAATTATTCTATGGACACACTTTCTTATATATATATATATATATATATATATTTATACACACACACACACACACACATATATATATATTTATATACACACAGACACACACACACACATATATATATATATATATATATGTATATATATATATATATATATATATATATATATATATATATATATATATTATGTATGATTAACTATATATATATATATATATATATATATATATATATATATATATACATATATATATATATATATATACATATATATATATATATATATATATATATATATATATATACATATATATATATATATAAGAGACGTAAAATAAGAAAATTATAAAATTAACTTACTTACTAAAATATCACTTCCAACTAATTAGTTTCTGGAATGGAGTAAATATATTTTCCGAAGAAATTTATAGAAAATCATTCCGTCATCAGGAAAGTCTTTTTCCGTATAGGTCTCCAGGCATAGCGAGGACACTGGAAACTTATTAAAAAAATAATTCAGTGGAATGGAAATAGCGATGCGTGGACTGGATTCCAAGCCATTGAGAAAATCACTGCCTCTACGTCCGTGGCAAATTCAAAAAGAATCAATCACGTGACATCGAGGTCAATCAGTGGAAAGCGAGTGGTTATTAAGACAGCGGCCAGCTTACTACCATAGTAGCAGTCATGGCCAAATATTGCTCGACAAATGAATTGGAGATAATTATAAGGAATTTATATCTAGTAACATTTATATACACACAGATGCATATCAATATTTGGCCATGACTGCTACTATGGTAGTAAGCTGGCCGCTGTCTTAATAACCACTCGCTTTCCACTGATTGACCTCGATGTCACGTGATTGATTCTTTTTGAATTTGCCACGGACGTAGCGGCAGTGATTTTCTCAATGGCTTGGAATCCAGTCCACGCATCGCTATTTCCATTCCACTGAATTATTTTTTTAATAAGTTTCCAGTATCCTCGCTATGCCTGGAGACCTATACGGAAAAAGACTTTCCTGATGACGGAATGATTTTCTATAAATTTCTTCGGAAAATATATTTACTCCCTTCCAGAAACTAATTAGTTGGAACTGATTTTTTAGTAAGTAAGTTAATTTTATAATTTTCTTATATTACGTCTCTCATATTATTGTTCTGCAACTCCATGCATTGAACCACATTGTTAATAAGACAAAACCTATATATTTGCTAGCATTGATATGCATCTGTGTGTATATAAATGTTACTAGATATAAATTCCTTATATATATATATATATATATATATATATATATATATATATATATATTATGGAATACTGTTGGCTTCTTGCTACAATAATTTCTATACCTTTCATTTATATATATATATATATATGTATATATATATATATATATATATATATATATATATATATATATATATATATATATATATATATATATATATATATATATATATATATATACAGCCTTACATCTTTCCATTCATAATATGTATATTATTATGATATTACCCAAATTTGGAAGTGTTTGTATACTTTAAATGTTATATAAATTAATACATGTGATATTTTGTTTTAAACAAAGTATGCGACAAGAAATTATATTGACTAAATATCTAGGGGGAAATTAACATCGATAAAGAGCAAAACTATATTGCTTTGCTCTCTGTCTAACACGTATATTCTAACACAACACAGACACACACCCCAATATATATATATATATATATATATATATATATATATATATATATATATATATAAGATACAGAGCTTAGCGTTGTTTTGAAAATTAGCTTTGTTTACAAATAGTGGAGAATTTGAGAATTAGAAAGTGAAAATGAGCCTCAGTCGTATTTTTGAATAGTTGGAGTTATATAGAACCCAAGATTGGAAAAAGGATGAGTATTAAAGTACTTGGGACACGAACCTACATCTTTGGCTATCATGACCACTGTGTTAACCATTACACCAAACGTCACCCATCAACTTTCCAATCCAATCAATCTGAAGCTATGTAATCATAGCGTATGAATACATATATATATATAAGATACATATCTTATATATATGCTCAACTCCACCAGTTGCATACTGCGCATCGACATGAGATATTTTTCTCCACAGAGTGCGATGACCAACAGCAGAATTTAAAGAGCAAAGATTAAGTCCAGTCCATAGGTTGACATTAGCAAGCCATAATTTCGTCTGCCGGCCTCTGCTTCTCTGACCAGTCATCATTCCTTCCATGCATAACCTACTCACACCATGAATCGATCTTTTTATATGACTACACATGAATACTCTTGACTTGACAATATATTCATATATATATATATTTGTACCTTAGTCCTGATTGAGTTTCTGTGTCGCCGTTACGATATACGGAATGTCTTGGTCACTTTAAAATTGGCGGAGCTCATTTCTTCTCCAAGTCTGACGCAGTATGTGTGTATGTGGATGTGAGGGTGATTCATACGTAGTATTCTCACGAGTCCTGAAGTAATGTCTGAAATATATGTTCACATTCATACATTCATTCTTTTATATAGAAGACACTTTTTATAAATATTTTAACTTCTGAACTTCTCGCAGCTTCTCAGTGGCCGTGTGATAATATCAGGCATGTGCTTCTGGATTTTATCTGCCATCGCTGATATTTACGCAATTGATACTACTGCAAGACGAAGCTATATCTTGTATTTTATTCTGTATTTAACATCGGCTCATTTGCATATAAAACGGCTATGATTGATTAAGTGTTGTACTAACATTTTCATTCGAATTAGAGGCGTATAAGTCGGTATATACAGGGAAGATATCTCCATGAATGCGATAAACCGTCAAAGATGACGGTCATCATATGACTATTTTATTTCTTCCATGTATGCAGCATGACGAAATATCTGAAAGGTTTGATTGTAATCATTAGATCCCATGTTCGACCTCACTATCTCCCATCTTGAGCAAGAGTCGCCTATCATAGCTTTGGCCCAATATATACATTGTAATTTAAACTGAGTCGATGGGAACAAATTGAAACCTGACTGAAGGACTCTACCTCTAATTCTAGGGGCCCAACATTATTACTTACTGTGTCACGCTGTATCTCCTTAGGTCGCATATGGTTAAAACAGAAAAAAGACCAGAAATCGAACCCAGGGCATTGCGATCAGGTAACGAACACCCTAACTACAAGTTTCGCACCTTCAAATGTAGTAAATTACAGGGTTACAGACGATGCTTCCATTCAAAACAATTTTTAAATGGGTAACACTTAAATCCGAGTAGAATCTTTCATTTCAATGTGAAGGTAAGCAGCTTTATGTTTATATTGTTCGGCTGATGGACCTTCAAAAAGACAATTCATTTTACGTTTCTTCAGAACTTGACAGCAACATGTGACCTTCAGAAATATATTTGATTTCACGTTTCTCCAGTTCTCTCAGTCAAATTAAATGTGTTTCAAGCAACGTCTGGTGCTTAGACCTGCAATTGATATGTCTCTCTCTTCTAATCACAGTCTTGTCGCCTAACATCCGGCAATCGGGATATATTCCAGGCCTATGAACCCTATAGGGGTGAGGCTGTTTTTAAATTTCTCTGATTTTAATTTCTATAGCAAATTTTACCTTGATATATCATATAAAACATGATAACTATACTAGAGGAACCAAGAACCTTTCATAATATTCGCATTTTCGGTAGATAATAGTTGCGAATGTTTACAGTATATAAGCTAGTCAGGATAATGCAAACAGAAGTATATAGTGTTGGACCCTCGTTATTTCCGACGATAAGGGATCAAATTATTTGATCAACAGAACAGCCTGTTCAAGATGTTATCCTTCAAGTGGATGGCCATTACACAGACACGTCTATCCTTAACGTAATTCTTGAGAAGACTCAACATGGCACAGTGGCTGAACCAGTGATTGGGAACTTGATAATATAATCCAAGAAACCAATATTCATTATTTTTTATATGGATAGGGCGGTGGATTGGTAGTATCGGTAGAGGGTCGGATGCCATGCTTTGCAGCATAGAGTTACGCCACTTTACTTTCTGAGTTCAAATCCCCTGAGGTTAGCTTTGCCTTTCATCCATACGGGGTCGATAAAATAAAGTACCAGTAATGCACTGGGGTCAATTCAATCGACTCTCCCCTTTTCCAAACTGCTGGCTTTGTGCCTATAATAGAAATCATTATTTTCGATATGGTTATTATAAATAAATATGTTTCCATAAACATCTTTATTCTGAATGATACTGTGTTAACGCCATCTTTAATTAATACAAACCTATCAAGCTTGTACTGTGTGTAAATTATCCATTATCAATAATAATTTATTGATAAACCTATACATAAGTAGGTATTACCTCAGTATACAGTAGTAAGCGTGCGCTGAAGCTGGAAACAATCCTGAAATACAATATACGGCAGTCTTACTTGGTTACTGATGTTACTGGGATATGATTACATCTTAAGTTAGACTATATGTATATTTACTGTATATAAATATACTACGTTAGCATAAAAGCCTCTTTTCTCAGTCACGCTGCATTAGCGTTGTTCCTAATTAAAATGTTCTAATGTCTTTAAACAGTGATGGTATTTACAACCAGGTTCGATAACGTTAAGACTGGTAACAATCGAAGCTTGAAGAAATTCCTTTTCGAGCATATTCTTAAAGGCCTAATTGTTTCACTTTAATATTCCCCTATCACTAGAAACGAAGGATTTTACTTCTTACTAAATATATGGAATATTATCTGAAAATAATTTAAGCTATAATAATTTGCTTCAGTGGATTCTTTTGGAGAAGAATCCCGTTTAAAGTGAAATATTTAATAAGGGGAAACGTTTTAAAAGACTTGTGTATCATCTGAGTGAAACAGCCATTTTTTTACATTCTTCGTCAAATGTATTCTTCAGATATTCGCATGAATTCCTTACATGTTCATTGGAAGAACAAAGTTCCATAAGCCATTAATTTCAAGGCAACGTATTTAACTGGGAAATATTCCTCTTCCCCCTCTCACTCTCTCTCTGTATATAAATATATATATGCATGTATATATATATATATATATATGAATGTATATACGAATATATATATATATATATATATATATATATATATATATATATATATATATATATATATATTTATATACACACTTGTATACATTATTTGATTCATCTTACAATGACATTTTAATAAGAAAAAGCGTATAAAAATATTCTATTGTATTTTATTTTAAGCTTCTGTCGAGTTTGCTAAGATCTTCATTACATGTTCTCCGTTCAGTTAACCATAGACTTAGATATTCTGATACACAATACGCTCAAATAAATAAGGATACTAAATAATGAAAACGAAAATAGAATCATTACATATTTTCTGAAATAAGCAATATGATATTACAATAATTTCTTTATTAATCATAATTTGTTTACAAAAGATAGATTAAGGTTGGTACAATGTTATATAGTGTGGGATTACATGTAAATGTGTAAAAAAAGACAAAGCATATTAAGAAAGATTCAAGGCCATACAATGTGGTTTTGTATATACATTTTAAACAGGGCATAACACATTAAGGAAAGTACAATGACATGTACTGTGGGTTTATATGAAATTGTGTAAACAGGACAAAATACGTTAACGTGAGTACAATGCTATTTAGTGTGGGTTTACATGTAAATTTGTAAACAGGACAACGCACTTTAAGGAGAGTACAACGTTATGCAATGTGGGTTTACATGTAAATTTGTAAAAAGGGAAATAAGGTAAACAAAATCAAAATGTGTAACAATAAAATAAATTAAAATGACTCCCCAATAGCGGAGTGACTTTGGAGGGACACTCGTGTTAAAACCGAAAAATATCTACAATTTAACTGAACACTGAGTAAAGTTTAATCTCCCACATGTCCTCCAGACACACTGACCATAAATGAAAATGCATTCTTCATCGTGTCCTACAGTATCACTGACCACTAAGTGAAACGTCATCTCTCAAATGTTCTACAACTACACTGACCACTAAAGGAAGTATAATCTCCCACGTACCATACACTCACACTGGCCACTAAAGCATTTATCATATCCCACATGTAACACTGACTACTAAGGGAAGTACCCTTTTCTACATGTTCTTCATTAACCCTGACCACTACTGGAAATACCATCTCCCGCATGTCATACAACCCAACTGAACATTGAGGGAAATAACATTTCTCACATGTCCTACTCTGACCACCAAGGGAAGTGCGATGTCAAACATGCCCTCCAATCACACTCATCAATAGGGAACTTAACAATTCCCATTTGTCCTACAGTCACATTGACAGCTAAAGGAAATGACAACTCCCATAACAATATAACATAATATATCATTCACTTTCCTTATACAATATGTAAATTTGGGCTGCAATTTGTCTCCCAACTAGGTGTGTTTATTCGTCTATTCTTCTTTCTTTATGGAATACAGTTAATGGAAATTACACGAATCAGCCATCTTGTAGATACAGGCCTGACCTGAAAAACAAGTAGTTGAAATAGCCTTGAAATCTGACTTGATCACATCCTACTTTCTGAGATGATGTTTATTGGGGAATGTAGAAGATAATAAATACAAAGATGCGAAGATCACGATTGAGACGCATGCAAAAACATGGTTGCTAAATATCGAACACAAACGTATGAAAGCCTGTTGTTGGGATCCCCTGCTCACGATTGTAAGTTCATAAGTTTAAATCTCGGTGATACTTTGTGATATTGCTCATGAGATTTTTTTATGGCGTATCTGTTTCGTAAGGTTGAAAGCTATATGTTACATTATGTTGGACATTAAATAGTTGAGAATCTCATTAGGTTCTGTCTTGAAAGGCACTGCCATAGATTTTAGTTGACCCAAGGCTTCTGAGTGAAATTTTAAAGATGGAAACTGTTTGGAAGCCCGTCATATGGACTCAATCTGTAATTCGAATAACGGTTTTGTCACACACTTTTTCAAGATGAATCACTCTGAGAAATATGTCTAAGGCACCCTTACCTGTAGAATGCTTAGCCCCTTGCGCATTAATTTCAAAGGCAGGCTAAGCCTTTGTTGAATAACAGGAACGTCCATCAGAGAATCCGACACATATCTAATATCTAAAATACAATACCTTTGGAGGCACAGCATAAAGCTCTTACATTCACAAAATACCAATATCAGAATCAATCCTATTACGTCATTGATGTCTGTGCTTCTTGTGAATAATCCAATATATTATGGTTTGGCTTCTGGTGAATATTCCAATGACTAAAACACGTGAATATGGTAAAAAGAGCATCAACGTTTCATATATATATATATATATATTTGCTGTTGGTCTTGTAATTTAGTTCAACGTCAACGCTGATTAAGCAGATGTATCTTACTTGTCTAGTCGTATGGACGAGGTGGTACAATTCATAAATACAATGTTACAGACATAACTTTCTTCCGCTTAGTGGAGCACATTACTGTGTATCTACACATTCAAAGCTTTATAGCAGAGACTACAAACTTACTGTCCAGTAATATTGATTTACCATACACATATATGGGCATAGTTATGTGGTTTAGGAGTTGACTTGTGTAGTTACCTACTTCTGTGTACACATACTGCGCGGCATTTCGAGCATTTGACTTCCATTAAAGTGCCAATTTAGTTGAATTTGGTAGTTGGAAAATTCAGAAATTCAGGGGGCGCGTAGTATATTATATATGTATATATATATATATATATATATATATATATATATATATATATATATATATATATATATATATATACATATATATATATGTATGTATATATGTATATATATATATATACATATATATACATATATATGTATGTATATATGTATATATATATATATATATATATATATAATTTAATATATCTACTAACATAAGCGCACAGATATACGCTAATGCCAGCAAATACACAGGTTATGTCATAGTACCTAGGTGGTTCAATGCAGGAGAATGCAGAACAATAATATAAAAGACGTAAAATAAAAAAAATTTAAAAAAAAAATTTTTTTTAAATTAACTTACTTACTTAAATTTTCACTCAAGTTAATTTTTTTTTTATTTTTTTTTTAAAATGTTCTTATTTTACGTCTTTTATATATATATATATATATATATGTCAGGTCACTCTTCAGTGTTACTGGTAACATGTAACCCAGTACAATTTGTCGCATGGTCGTGTCATCGGCGACTAAACCAGCAACCCCACAAGGTTTACTTGGGGAGGAGGGTGATTTTGGACACCCTGCAGGACAAAATACAAAACCTGACAAAGGGCCGAAGATCTCATAAGAGTCAATGGCCATCCGAAAGTGTGTAAATATGTATATACACATGTACCGCGCGGTTAAATCACTGGGAGTCAAGGACCCCTGACCTTTGTCAAGGCATTCTTGTAGGAGAAGGCATCTCAGAAAACTGGGTTAACTCCGATATAAAACCCGCGGCTCAGTATTTACCGATGATGTTGATCTTTTCTTCTTTTCGGGTTATAGCTACTGTCGCTCAGAGAGTGGGATTGGCTCAGTGCATAGTCTGTCCTCACTTTAAAAAATATCTTCACGCACAGGTATTGCACGATAGAAGGTCAGCTACAACCACATATGTGTGAACGGTGTATTTTATTTAATGGATCTAGAATTCAGGGAACTCTTTTATTTAAATAAATTTTCCCACAACATAACTATAATCGAACACATCGCGAATTTATACTTAGAGTACGATAGTGTGTGTAAATTATGTATATAACAACTTACATGAAATTTTGAACTTAATTCATGAACTTCCAATGCGACTTTTTGTATTCCCATGAAGTTTCCCAGAGTTCTGAAACGCAAATCTAGAGAATTACCTAATATAGTGTTTGTTTTATTTATAGAAGCTGCAATTTGACAGTGAAAATTCATTCCCGCCTTCTTGTATACAAAAGAGAAATGCTGTATTATTACATATCATGCTACATATCATGCTGGGATCCATCCTCAGGCTACTTAACCTGTAATAGTTTGAACATTCAATATGTACAAATACACTTAATGTAATTCTCTGGTTGATTCAGCTGATACAATGTGTGATAATGGTGGCCTATCAGTTAGAAATACAGTCAATCAGGATCATCTTACCAACTGGGCACTGGCACTCCACGGATAAGAAGGGTATTAAAACATAATGCAAGGATAACAAACTTGTTCTTAGAAGAAAAGGAATAGAAACTGCACTTAAACTTTGATAGAATAATACAGACACCGTTCTAAAATATGGCAGTGGGTGGGCATTGTAAATCTAGTAGTGCACAACCTTCTCACGGTTCGAGCACAGCCGGAATTTCACAATAGGGTATAGATACTTTATTTATCGTTCTCGAAAGGATGAACAGCAATGTTGACATTCGGTAAGATTTTAACTCCGAGAACACTAAGCCGAAAATAAAAGATAGGAATTTAATCCCACAATCTAACGAAAATTGTATAAGATGCTTTGAATTATCATTGCTTAAAATTTCCCATGTTGATCCTAATTCATATCGTTTATATTTGAATTAGATATAAGTGATGTGCAAAAGTATGAGAATTTTAACATGACTGGAGATGCAGGTTCTTGAATGCTAACGTCTAGTGATACATCTTGACCTTTTACTTTAGATAAATAGAAAAATTGTCTAGTAGACTTGCCATGTAACAAGGAACACGAAACCGTAATGCACGGAGAGATAAAGTCAAGTGATGACTATTAGAATAATACATCATTGAATCAATAATATTGACCTTTTCGATACTGCTGGCTTGTACGTATATAGCAAGACATATAAACACGTCCATTTTACATATGTAAATAGTTAGAAATCACTATTAATATCACAACAAAAATATTAGTATTAGAACACACACACACACACACACACACACACACACACACATATATATGTGTATATATATATATATATATATATATATATATATATATATATATATATATATATATATATATATATATATATATATATACGTATATAAATCTAAACATACACACATATATGCATATACACACACAACACACAGAAGCCTACATATATAGAATTATTTCTACTCTGAAAGCACTCAATAAGCATAATTGAATAACCTTACATAAGCAGAGCTAATAGAAAGTATAAATTTTATACATACATATATATATATATAAATAAATATATATATATATATATATATATATATATATATATATATAAGATTTCTTATCTGAAAACATGTGTTAAAACAGATATTTTTATACTTTGGGAGGGTCATGCGGCCAATAAAAACACGCGCACATGTTGGTTTTCACTTCAATTTATTATAAATTTCCGGTTGGCTGGTTGGTTCGATAACTGGAATGTCGCTTATATATTGAAAAAGCTCTTTCTTCACACATTATATGACCTCCTCAGTGACTAGGTATTTATTTTGTGTCTGTCCTTTGCTCTGTAATACACCATTTTGTTTTTGTGTGTTGTCTATTGTTTGTTTACTTTGCGCAATGCGTTATATGCGGGTGTGTTGTGTGAGTGTGTGGGCTTAATTATTTATTTATGTGTTTATTTACTTGTCAGTAGTTGGTTGTTTGTTCTATCTGGTGTGTCTGATTTATCTTATTAGTTTGGTTTTTATGTGTGTCTGTATATCTTCATTTTGTCCTTAATTACTAGTTGTGATGCTGCTATTCCACTTAAAAATCTGTTTAATTTTGGTTGGAGTTCGTGTATCTTTGTCGCCTCTGTGATTTGTCTAGGGCATTGCATCTTTTCTGTGTGGGGATATCATTTTTACCTCTATATTTACCAATGTGCCCCTATGTTCTATTTTGGCATGTTGATGGAGTACTGATGGTTTTTTTCCACCCTGAGTTCTCGCCAGTGTTCACTTAACCTTTCTCCTATGCTTCGAGCTGTTTCACCTATGTATTTTATGCTGTTATTCCTACACTTTCCCTCACTACATGTTATACTATATACTACTTTCCGAGATTGACGGCTTAGCTTGCAGACTGCATTTCCTATCAGCACACGCGACATGCATATACTAGCAGAAGAGCTCGGTGTTGCTCGAGCTTCTAAACATCGATTGGCATGTTTATCCCTCCTTTCTTAAAGAGTACACAGAAGTACGGAATGCCTCGGCCTGGGGATGGTGTCTGCATTTTGTGCTTATAAAACAAATTCATCGTAGATTAGCAAGGGTTTAAGTTAATTGGGTGCCTGAGAGTAAAATGTTCAACCCACGAAAGCCAAGACAATAGGGTTAAGTAAAAAGGCATTCGACAAATCGAACATGTATGTGTTGTGTTATGGTACAATGAAAGCAATAGTTACAGAGCAGTAAGCATGTGGGACTGCAGTGGTAGAGAGCATGAATGAATTTAGTTGGATACTTTTAAGGTTACAAAAATCTACCCAATCTGATATAGACCGAATTGTTATATCGGGATGCCGAACGCTTCAGTATTACTATTGGGGTCACCATCAACAATTTCAAGGGATGTACGTTTAAGTAGGGATAATATAGTCTATAAGGACAGGTAACTCTTTCAAAATACTAAAGAGTTGTCTCTCTTAAACATTGTAGACAAAATTACCGAATTGAGAAAAGGGCTTACAGTTTTAGTGATAACAAAACGCCTTTAACAACAGAAAATTAAGAAATAAAAGCTGCAGTTAAGAAATTTAGACCGCAAGGAATATATAAATGCATGTTTGAAGTCAAGCGGAGTAGAAATGTGGATTTGTATAGACTTTACCAAAATCAGGACACACACACACACCCACACATACACACACACACACACATACACACACACACACACACACACACACACACACACACACACACACACACACACACACACACACACACACACACACACACACACACACACACACACACACACACGCCTTCAGTTTTATATATATGTATATACATATATGTATATACATCTATACATGTGCATGTACTTGTATGCGCGGGGACAGAAATAATCTGGCTGGATACCCGATCGCGTGGTTAAACCACTGGGAGTGAAGGACCCCTAGCCTTTGTCAGGGTATTCTTCTAGAAGAAAGTAAATCAGGAAACGGGGATAACTCCGACATGAAAGTTGCGGCTCAATAGTAAACGATGATGTCGATCTTTTCTTCTTTTCGTGTTAGAGCTACCGACGGTCGGAGAGTAGGATTGGCGCAGTGCACAGTCTTTCCTCGGTTAAATAGAATTCACGCACAGGCATTGCACGATAGAATTAATTGATAATTATTGATAATGTTATATCGTGCAATCGCCATACTTGATAACGAAGGGGCAGCCATCATATATATATATATATTGTTATACTTTGGGAGGGTTATGTTGCCAATAAGAAACACACGCACCAGTTGCTTTCACTTCATCTTATAACATTTATATTTATAAACTTTATAATAAATTGAAGTGATAGCAACTGGTGCGTGTGTTTCTGACGCTCCCAAAGTATAATAATATCGGTTTCAACACACGTTTTCAGATAAAGAAACTTGCTAAACAAATTCAGCAACGAAATATATATATATAGTAATAATAATAAATGTGAAGTCTAAAATCCAAAGAGGGCTTGATAAGGATTAGTTTCAGAAGATCCCCTTAAGGGTAAAAGCAGCGATTCTTTGATTAAACTTTAATCTGTTATTTTATTAAATAATTTATATATATATATATATATATATATATATATATATATATATATATATATATATATATATATATATGTGTGTGTGTGTGTGTGTGTGTGTACATGTGTGTGTATATATTTATATACCCCCACACGTACACACATGCACACACATGAATATATATTTATATAGTCATGTGTGTGCGTGTGTGTGTGTAAAAATGTATTATATATATTAGTAGCTGTACCTATTGGAAGTAAATTGCTGTTTTAACACTATGCTTGAGTCCTGTATTATAGGTTTTGCAATATGGACGCAAATTGTCGATTTTATCGATCTAAATACGAAATTAATGCCATGTTTTATCGAAACACTATATATTTAAAGTTCATTTCAAATTGTTTGTCAATGTTTTGTTTTTATTTTTAGTTGCTGTAGCCGTAGCTGTTGTTATTTCAGAGTGTATGCAGGTGTGTTTTCATCGAGGAGACATATAATCCAGGATTCTGTTACATATATTTATATATAATAGTATATATTACTACAGTGTTTACTATCCCCTCTATATCATACAATAATGATAATCTTCCAGGGAAAATTAGGCAAGGAATTCAGACGAAAACATGTATGGATAACATTAGGCAATAGACTGATAATGACCCAAGTGATTAGGCATTTCACACATATATGACAGATTGTAATTGAACTTACTTTGTAAACTTCAGTCAATGCCTATCAGGTTTTATAGTATAGATCCACATACTCATGTACACTTAACCTATGTTGCAGGGTGATTCAGTATGCCACAGTGTGTGACAAAGTTGGCCCTTAGAATAACAGCTACTGTCCATCAGATGGGCTTTTAAACAATTTCCTTTGCTTCCGTCACCACATTTATACTCCGACGGCTTGGGTTACCCGGAATCGTTGGTAAATCACATTTACCATAGATGTGAGGCGGTGGGATGAAAGGCACACAGTAATAAATATGTAGACACATTTTTAACCATTCACTCTATCCTATTTTCTATATGGTTTTACAATGAAAAATACAAATTTTTTAACACTGCATTTTCTTCAAAAGCTCCCCACTTTCAGATTCAGTGTCTCTGTATGTTTTATACACCAATTAAAAACCGAATATAAAAGAAATTATCATACCTACCATTAGCTTGATATGGAAATCTGATTATTTGCCGTAAACTCTTAACAAATGTTTCTCAGCATTTCGTATAAAGTTATTCGTTAAACGTGCCAGCAAAACACAATAGCGTATGCTTCAGAACGCATATATATAGCAACCATTTTGTTTTGAAAGCCTTTTAACTGTCCATTTCCATTAAGGTGAAATTTTTCTAATGGAACACCATTCGTTATGTTCATATGTTTAGTTTTTCATTAAAACTCATATAACCGAAACTTCATTGCTTTGTGGAATTAACGTTTCTGCGTTGGTACTTCATTGGGGAAACATAAAACTTCAATGCAAACATATTAGCAGCAGAGGCAGTAGTGGTAGTAGTGTTAGTGGCAGTAGTGGTAGTGTTAATGGTAGCAGTAGTGTCAATAGTAGCGGCAGTGGTGGTGATAGAAGCAGTAGTAGGGGTGGTGTAGAAGCAGAGGACGTAGTAGTAGTAGTAGTAGTAGTAGTAGTACTAGTAGTAGTAGTAGTAGTAGTAGTAGTAGTAGTGGTAGTAGTAGTGGCAGCAGCAGCAGCCGCAGCAGCAGTAGCAGCAATGTTAAAAAACTGCATTCTCAAAGATTTTGAAGTATTATTGTTGGCAAAACGGTGGTGGATTGGCAGTATCGGCTGAGCGTTTGAGAATGTGTTTGTGACATTCTTCATTCCGAGGTCAACATTGCCTTTTATCATTTTAGAGTCGATAAAATAAATTACTTGTTAAGTACTGGAATCGATATAATAGACTTCGCCCTTCCACAAAATTTCTGGCCTTGTATCATTATGAGAGAGAATTATTGGTGGCATAAGGATGGTGGTATAGGTATTTATTTCCCGCTCTTTAGGTTCTGAGTTCAAAATCCACCGTGGTTAACATAGCATTTCATTGTTCCGAGTTGGATAAATCAAATTATTATTATTGGAATTGTAAGAATGTAGCTTTTTAATCTGACAGTCATGTAATCACACATGCACACAAACGCATCAAAACAGTCACTCACAAAAACTTGAATAATCACACTAACATAGACGTATACATATAATTACACACACACGCCGACACACGCACACACACACATACATACATACATGATGGCTGCCCACTCGTTATGGCCTTTGCCTGATATACCATTATTAATAATTATTAATTAATTCTATCGTGCAATGCCTGTGCGTGAAGATATTTTTTAAACTGAGGACAGACTATGCACTGAGCCAATCCCACTCTCGGAGGGACAGTAGCTATAACCCGAAAAGAAGAAAAGATCAACATCATCGGTAGTCACTGAGCCGCAGGTTTTATATCGGAGTTATCCCAGTTTTCTGAGTTGCCTTCTCCTACAAGAATGGCCTGACAAAGGCTAGGGGTCGTTCATTCCCAATGGTTTAACCGCGCGGTACATGTGTATATACATATTTGGATGGCCGTTGACTCTTATGAGTTGACCCCCCCTTTGTCAGGTTTTGCTTTTTGTCCTGCATAGTGTACAAAACCACTCTCCTCATCAAGTAATCATGGTGGGGTTGCCGGTTTAGACGCCGACGGCCCGACCATGCGACAGCTTGTACTGGGTTACATGTTACCAGTAGCATTCAAGAGTGACCCGACATAACATACACACACACACACACACATATATATATATATATATATATATATATATATATATATATATATATATATATATATATATATATATACATATATATATATATATAAACAATGAGTTATTTAATTTGTTGATTATTCAACAAAGTTAATTTATAACAGGTTAGAAGCATTCAACAGCATTCTGCTGGAGTACACTATACTCATAACTGCAATCATCATATTAAAACGCATCCGTAATATACATCCAATAGTATATATAAATATAAGCTATTTTTCACATATTAAATTAATAGTTCTCACTTTAATACATCAATTTATAATCCTCACCTTAATATTACAAATACTTCCAAATTATATAATTAAATAAATAAAAATAAATATAATTATTTCACTCTTTCTATACCCATGTAAATATGTTCGGACATATATATGCATATTCCTATAAATATTCTGTAAGTAGCTTTAAATATTTATTTCTTCAAATCTTTTCTTCAATTATTTTCTTCAATTTTAAAAGAAAACCTCTCTTTTCTTTTCTTTTTAAAAAAGTAAGTGTGATCATTATTTAAATATATCTAGTGTCTAAACATAACGGTCCTTTTCAGTTTTAACGTTATCCTCATTAACATATTCATCCCGAGTTTCGAAGATTTATTTACTATCTACATTGAACTCATAACATTATGTTCATATGTCGATATGTCATTATCAGTAAAACAAATATTGTATTTTATCTGACGATAGCGTACCAAAATACTGGTCCCCTTCAAATATGTATAATAAAATAAATATGGTTTTGTAAAGATATTATATATATATATATATATATACGTTATTCCGGGTTGAATCGGAGGTAACCACAGTAAGTAAGGTACTCAATACATTGCAGAGTATAAAAGTTTTAATATAGATGAGATTCTACAGGACTAGAACTGTTTCATTCTTTAGAAATCATCAGGAATCTGATGATTTCTAAAGAATGAAACAGTTCTAGTCCTGTCGAATCTCATCTCTCTCTCTCTCTATATATATATATATATATATATATATGCGTGTGTGTGTGTAAATGAATGAAGTAATTCCGTCGGAAAAGTCCAGGAAAAAAGAGTGCTCTATGTAGGTAACAGAGCTTAATAGTTATGTAATAAACAACATAAGGCAATTATTTCATTTACCAGTGGTTTCTTAAAAGCAAACAAATTTTGCTTTCAATCATCAGAATGAAAAAATCCTGGTGTATTTATTGGTATTGGATTTTAAAAACAAAAATATAATCTATATAGATATAGATTATATAGATATAGATATAGATTATATTTTTTTTGTTTTTAAAATCCAATACCAATAAATACACCAGGATTTTTTCATTCTGATGATTGAAAGCAAAATTTGTTTGCTTTTAAGAAACCACTGGTAAATGAAATAATTGCCTTATGTTGTTTATTACATAATTATATATATATATATATATATATATATATATATATATATATATATATATATATATATATATATATATATATATATATATATATAATAAGAATAAGAATAAGAATATTCATACATTTAACAATGGTTGGGAATGACAGGAGATATATTGTTTACACAATATATTCCCTGTCATTAATTCTTCATGGTGCCGTCATCGCGTCAAACGGCGTGTCTTGGACATTTTTATTTGAAACTTGACGGAACCCATTTAATTCCAGATCTGAATGCATCCAATGTATCCGATAGAGAGAAAGAGAGAAAGTTAAAGAAAGAGAAAGACGGGCAAAGAGAAGAAGTAATAGAACGATATGGGTGAGATGCGAAAAGAAGGCAAACACATTTTTGGAGTGAAAGTATGTCTTTTCAGTGAGCTACTTTGTGGATATACGAGGTGTGTCTGAAAAGTTCCAGGACTGATGTCACAAAAGATTTATTTCAAACCCAAACTTCACACTAAGACTTTTCTCCTTTAAAGTAATCCCACTGGAGTATGTAACTGTAATCTTAGATCTCTGTAGTGATCAAACCTTTTTCTTCATAATTTTATATACATATCCTCTGTTTCAGGTCGTGAAGCAATGAGCACAGAGCAACGAACAAATTTGAAGTTTCTGGTATGGTTGGGGAAAATTCTGTCAGAAGCACTGGGTTTGCTGCAGCAACAGTATGGAGATGTCACGGTCACGTGTTTTTGAGTGGTGCAAGATGACCCCAGGAGCGGAAGGCCAACAAACAACCAAGTCTAAGGTCAACGTTGAGTGCGTCAGGCAGATGGTGCGTAGCGATCGTCGGATGACTGTTCGACTGTAGGCAAATGAGCTGGGCATGAATCAGGATAGCGTCTGGAAGATTCTCACTGAAGATTTGGACATGTGGAAAGTCTGCGCCAAGATGGTGCCAAAACTGCTGAACGATGCCAAGAAGGGTCGACGCAAGCAAGTGTGCCAGGACATCTTGAAACCGAACCAGACTTACTAAGGACAGTCGTCACCGGTGATGAGAGATGGATCGTCGAGTACGACTCGGAGGGGAGCCGTTTTGAAGACATGGACGACATCAAAAAGGCCGTGACGACGGAACTGCGGAGGATCCCGGACGATTTCTTCCAGGAGTGCATGCAAGCGTGGCAGAAAAGGATGGAAAAGTGCATGAGACTCCAGGAGGATTAATTTGAAGGAGAAAACTCTTAGTGTGAAGTTTGGGTTTGAAATAAATCTTTTGTGCCATCAGTCCTGGAACTTTTCTGACACACCTCGTATATATATATATATATATAGTAAAAAGTATGACCCCGACGGCAGAGCTCTAACCGTTTCGACTGCTATTTCTGGACTAAATTAGAATTTTTAGCCTGGTGAATAAATAACCGAACCTGTCAAGGGGGTACTTCCTTATATGGGAAGATTGTAGTTGTCAAGGGGATTGGTTGAAATTTGTTGTAAACACAAATAAGTCTATCATGGCATTTGGTGGGAGGTAGGGGTGGCTGAAATTGCCTGTAGAACAATAGGGGAATGAGTGGAGCGGTCAATCATTGAAAATAATAAGTTAGGGAAACCCAAGCTTACATAGGTAGATGTATCTCTTTTCATTTCCTCTTTGTCTTCTTCTTCACCCTGTATTTTCCTATCACTTCCTTCCACCCTCTATTTTCTCCCTCGTCTGCTATTCCCCTTTCGCCTACCCCTATGCAGCCCATCGGGCCTCTGTAACATCAGTTCCCCCACCCCTGTAATTTTAAGATAGAATTGGCCGAATACGTTTTAAGTACTTATAGCAGATGTGACCAACCTCTTTTATTTTTGCATCAGTTTTCTTAATACTCAATTTCTTGAAGTTTTTTCTATTCTCAACTTATTAACCTGTAATTGTAACATAGCATTGTGATTTTTTTTTATTCTTTTCTCACTATCTAATTTTATATATTTTTTTATTTTTCTCTACTATCTTTTATTGTCTCCTACTCTCATTCGATTTACCTATTCTATAACCTCCCTTCACCACTTCATACACTATCCTTAGATTCTGCTGTATACATATCACTTTCAACGCTTGACCGCTCCACTCATCCCCTATTGTTCTACAGGCAAGTTCAGCCAACCCTATCTCCTACCAAATGCCATGATAGACTTATTTGTGTTTACAACAAATTTCAACCAATCCTCTTGACAACTACAATCTTCCCATATAAGGAAGTACCCCTTGACAAGTTCGGCTATTTATTCACCAGGCTAAAAATTCTAATTTAGTCCAGAAATAGCCGTCGAAACGGTTAGACCTCTGCCGTCGGGGTCATACTTTTTCCTATTTCCCACCCACTCTACTACCCTAAGTATTGGTTACTCTGATGCGTTGTGGTCCATCTGGTTACTTACCACAATTCCTTTGTTATATATATATATATATATATATATAAATTTAAGAAAATTATCTATGACAAGACAAGACAACGAACGAAAAATATATTTTTATATATATATATGTGTGTGTGTGTGTGTATGTGTATATCTAAACTATAATAAAGTAAGGTCTGCGGGACTGCGTACGGTTTATTTTTTTTAATCACGTTAGTAAAATAATTTGGATTACTTTGAATGAATAATGAATGAATAGTACATAATTTACCTACTAAATTTCGTAAACAAAAATAATTTCGTAAAAATAAATAATTTAAAATTAACTTCTTTTCAAAGTTACACTTCCGGTATATCGTTGCCACCAACACCACCACTTCAACTACCATATATATATAGAAAGAGAGAGTGTGTGATGTCAACACTTCCGGTGGCGATTTTATTTGATGTATCATATCTACATGTATATATACTTGCGTATAATATCAATGTACACATTACACATGCTAGCAAAAAACCACCCTAGAGGTGGTTTTTCTGCTAGTATATATAATGAAAGGACCACCAAGGTTCCATGCATTATAATGAATAATAATGAAAATATTGTGTCAGTGCTCAGCACTACAACTCATCAAAGAGTGTATGTATAGTACATAGGGTAATGTACAAACGTCAGGAAAATGAACAGTGCATGAGTCATGATATACACATGTGTGCATGTGTATGGATGGGGTACATCAGGTTTAGTTTGGGAGAATTTCGGGAAGTATGAGTGTTTTAAAGGATGCAGTGTCTCGGCAGCTAACAACTGACGCAGGCAGTTTGTTCAATGCTTCAGAAACTCTGAGCGTGAAAAAATGTTTCCTAAAGTCATGGGAGCTGTGCTGCTTTCTGATTTTGTAGGCATGTCCACGTGTGTTAGACACATGGAGATCAAAAAGGTGCTCCGGGTTGTTGTTGGCGAGATGGTTAATAACTTTGTGAGTGTTTTCCAAGTCCATTTTCAGACGTCGGAGCTTCAATAAATCCATACCCAGGGAAGCAAGGCGTTCAGAGTATGGTAGGTGTCTGATGGAGTGTATGCGCTTGGTTGCACGTCTCTGAACAGTTTCCAGGAGGTCAATGTTCTGAGCAAGATAGGGGTTCCAGACTGATGTTGGAAATTCCAAGTGTTGTCGTACCATAGCTGTATACAGCTTTAAATAGATGGTTGGAGAGCGGCTATCAAAGGTCTTGCTGAGTGATGCCAAGACACCCTCGGCCTTCTTGACAATCTTAGAGACATGATTTATCAACGCAAATCGCTGCTGACAGAAATGCCCAGGTCCCGTTCACAAGTGGACTTCTTGATATCAGTGTTGTGGAGGGAGTATGTGGACGCTGGATTTTTCTCCCCAAATGCATGGTAGTACAATTGTTCACAGCCAGCTTCAGTTGCCAGTCTGTGATCCATTGCTGCATTGTGTCCAGATCTGATTTTAGGAAAGTGTTGTAGATTTCAGGATCAGTCCTTTTGATTTCAAGGTACAGCTTGATGTCATCTGCATATTTCAGTACCGTGGCAATCTTTAAGTTGGCATATATGTCATTAATATATGCCACAAACAAAAGGGGACCAAGAACAAATCCCTGTGGTACACCAGATGACATCTCATATGGGGAAGAATGCTGTCCTAGAACCGTGTCTACTTCTTTTCGACTGAGAATGAAGGATTTCAACCAGTTAAAAAGATCACCTCTCGCACCCATTGCAGAGAGTTTCGCCATAAGTCTTTTGTGTAGCACAGAATTAAAAGCCTTAGCGAAGTCAAGGTAAACAACATCCACCCATGAGCCGTTGTCAGTGATCCGGGTAATGTCTTCAAGGAACTCGATAAACTGATCGCAGCAGCTGGTGTTAGGGATAAATCCAAACTGCGGGACTCGGATGAGGCTTGGAGAGCTCCAGAAGTTCCAAAGTGTTTCTGTGACACAGGATTCCATCAGTTTGGCAATACAGCTAGTAAAACTGACTGGAGGATAGTTAACAGGTGACGTGCGGTCACCCCTTTTGAACAGGGGAATGACACTGGCAGTTTTCCACTGCTCCGGAGTAGTACCATTGTTGAGACAGTATTGAAAGAAGAAAGAAAGCTGGTGCAAAAGTAATGTACCCGCCATGTTTGAGAAGCAGGTATGTAACACCATCAAGACCAGGGGAGGCATAGTTGCGCTTATTCTTAAGGGAACATCGCAACATAGCAGGTGTAAATTCCATAGTTCTTATGGAATTTGATGTTAGAGATGGTGGAGATGGTACATTCTGGTTTTCAACAGTAAAAATACTTGCATAGCACTCAGCAATGTGTTCTGCGCATTCTTTGGGATCGTCAGTGATCTGGCTTGTGTGTGGATTGCGAAGAGGACCAACTGGAGAGTGAGGTCTCTGCTTTGAATGAACATATTTGCATAACACCTTACTGTCCGGATTGGTTGCTATGCACTGTTCAAATTCAAGCACTGCCTTTTTTGTCACTTGCTTGAGATGGTTAGAAGATTTATTCCGCTTTTTTCTGTTGGCATCTGATTTATGCAGTTTATATTCCCGTTCAGCGTTCCGACGTTCTTTCCTTGCAAGTCGGACCACTGAGTTTCCCAAATTGCACTTTTGGGGTGTTTTTTTTTCTGCTTACGTTCCATCGATGCTGCACACGCTATCCATATTGAGTCCAGGATGCGCTGGAGTATAGTGTTCACATCTCCAGAGTTATACTACTCATGCCAGTTTGGCGCTGTAGCTCAGTGCAGTACAAGTTCCAATCTGCTTTCTTCCAATCAAAGCAAGCAGATTGGAGATGGTTCTAGTTTTTGTTGCTGCTCGCAAAATCATAGCCTGCTGGCAATGATCATAGCATGATCAGAGTCGCCTAGAGGTTCCTCGGTAGTACAACTGTTAACCACTTCAGGAGTAGTGGTGAAGATCAAGTCAAAGTGTTGTCACCTCTTGTTGGAGAGGTGACTACTTGTGACCAGTTTGAGTCCAGCACTAGCTCAAGGAAATCGTTTGCACTTGGTGGCCAATGAAAGGTTTCCCAATCGATCTCAGAATGATTGAAATCACCTGCAATAAACACATAAATGGCTATTTTCCTGGCAGCAGCTCGGAGGATATCGCAAAGCTGTGTCCTGATGGTAGTTTTTTTTTTGGGGGGGGGGGGGGGGGCCGATAAACAACACCAAGCAGAAGGGTTGACATGGTCATACGTATTTCACAAATAAAAACTTCTTGTGATTCGTTCAAATCAACGCAAGGAATTACCGAAAAGTTTGAACGAACGTAGACCATCACACCACCACCACGGTGATTAATGCGGTCCTTGCGGAAAAGGTAATGCTGAAAACGCCATCACAGAGTAATATATAATATAGTAAATATTTTCACTTACGAAACATGTCCTTATGTCTCTAGCCGTGTTAATAAGTGTAAACAACATTTATTTCATTTAGGAATACCGTTAAAGTTATTGAAGGCTAGAAGTGTAGGAATCCAGGTATATACATACAGACACACACACACACGCACACACACACACACACACACACACACACACACACACACACACACACACACACACACACACACACACACACAAACACACACACACAATCACACACACACACACACACACACACACACACATATATATATATATATATATATATATATATATATATATATATATATATATATATATACATATATATATATATACACAAATACATACAAAAACATGCGCATACATGGCTGTTCATAAACCACGGAATCAGTGGGTTTGTAGAAAATGGAAGTAGAGTGTGTCTGGATCGAAAGAGAGAGAGAGAGAGAGAGGGAGAGAGAGAGAGAGAGAGAGAGAGAGAGAGAGAGAGAGAGAGAGAGAGAGAGAGAGAGAGAGAGAGAGAGATTTCGGGAAATTGGACAAAATAATCGGAGACGTAGGTGATGGATGTTAAAGCTGGATGAAATACGACACGAAGGAGCGGTTGTTCACAGTAGAGGGAGGTGGTGGTGATACAGTCGTCGGTTTAACGACCGTATAGCTCAGGGGTAGGTCAGAGAAGATTTGGTCCTCGACATAGCCAATGAACAAACTAGCATAGCTCTAGCCCATTCCGGTTTTCATGGCTACCCTAGAGACCTGCTGGTAAAACTCTCCGGATAGAGCGAAACCATTTCGGGCTTAGAACAAGCTCAGTAAGACAGAGAAGAGTAGAAGTGCTAGGGTAAAGTCTATGGTGTAGGTCCAAAAAGATCGTGGAAGATGTCAAAGCTGTCATCTTGAGGGATGACGGTACAGACAGAGGTGAAGTCCAGGGTGAAGAGAAGGCAAGGTGGCCATATATATATATATATATATAAAATACAATATGTTGAAAGGGTAACACACTAGAGAGAGAGAGAAGAGAGAAAGAGAGAGAGAGAGTGTGTGTGTGCGTGCAATCAATAAAACAGAGGAGCCACAAGTGTATGGAATCTATAACCTATGGAAGGTGGAGTAGACACACAATAATTAAAAATATAAATTAAAATGCATATACGCACCTCTATAACTATATAACACACGCGTACAAATCCAAAGAGATCTGTTTCGCCAAGAAATTGTTGACTGAAATGGAATCGCCTATCGGTCATCAGCTCGTGTAAGACAAATTCATTCCAGACAACTCTAAGAAAATCTAAGACAAAAACAACTCAAAGAGATGTGCTCAGGGGAATAACGAGGGTGTATGGCTCCGTTAATTTATCGTGTAATTTGGCTCCTTATAACAGTCTTTCCTCTCTCTCTGTTTGGATGAGCACATCTCTTTGAGTGGTTTTGGGGCTGCCCTTTCTAGCAGCTCGTCCCTCAGATACCACTGGTTCACTGCCCTACGCACGCTGTCACATCTCTCTGCCGCGTGTTGCTGGACGGTTGTCTTAGATTTTCTTAGAGTTGTCTGGAATGTATTTGTCTTACACGCGGTGGTGACCCATAGGCGATTCCATTCCCATTTCTTGGCGAAACAGTTCTCTTTGGATTTGTTCGCGTGTGTTATATAGTTATAGAGATACGTATATGCCGTTTAATTTATGTTTTTAATTATTCTGTGTCTACCCTGCCATCCAAAGGTTATAGATTCCATACACTGGTGGCTCCCCTGTTTTATTGATGGCACATAACTCTCTCTCTCTACTGTGTTGCCCTTTCAACATATTGTATTTTAATGAGCTCAGGATTCCTTTTCCTTTCAGCACATAATTTACAGGGAATAACGAGGGTCTATGGCTCCATTAATTATTCCTGATATATATATATATATATATATATATATATATATATATATATATATATATATATATATATCATTCATCATTCAATATTTTACGTCTACTTTTCCCTGCTTGCAAAGATATTAAATGAATTAAGTAATGTATTAATGCATGGAACCTTCGCGATCCTTTCATTATATATATACATATATATATATATATATATATATATATATATATATATATATATGAAAAAGTATGAGCCCGACGGCAGAGCTCAAGCCGTTTCGACGGCTATTTTAGTCCAAAAATAGCCGTCGAAACGGCTTGAGATCTGCGGTCGGGGTCATACTTTTTCCTGTTTCCCACTCTACTACCCTAAGTATTGAGTACTCTGGTGCGTTATGGTCCATCTGGTTCCTTACCACAATTCCTTTGTTATATATATATAATAATAATGATAAAAGATGTCTATAGAATCACAAGATAAAATATATACCGTTTCCTCTCCCAATTAGCATAATTAACCATATAAAACATCAATTAGATCAAGCTATAAGAATAAAGGCTCCTATGAAGAAATCTCCGACAAATAACCGAAAGCAGCCCCTTCGCGGCGGTTACCACGGAGTATTTATCGAATATTTCGACAGCATGTATAAATCGACCAGATATACAATCAACTAAACATAATTAGGTGTAAAATAAACTAGAAGAAAAGTGTACACATTTAATTACCTCTACCATGATTTCGTCCGCATTTTAAGACATCCGATAACATAGGATATCTAGAGCTTCGGATTCTTCAGGAGTTAGCTCAAATTTAGTCAATTAATTTTACAAAGTGATCGCGCCAAGAATACATTAAAAAATGGCTAAGAATCGTGACGTGGCAGCGGTCTAGTTAGAAAGGATGTGATTAGTTGCTTACGGCTGGTAGGCTTTTTGCTAGAAAGCGCAGCCAAATACAGCCAAATTGTATCTCAAACTAACGGGAGATTATTACATATAAAGGTTTACTTATATATATATATATAAAGACATAGATATATATGTGTTTTGCAACGGGTCACTTTGTGGCTCAATGAAGAATTAATAAATTAAATAATCAGAGCTATATATCATAAAACATGTCTATAGAATCACCAGATAAAATATATACTGTTTCCTCTCCCAATTAGCATAATTAACCATATAAAACATCAATTAGATCAAGCTATAAGAATAAAGGCTCCTATGAAGAAATCTCCGACAAATAACCGAAAGCAGCCCCTTCGCGGCGGTTACCACGGGGTATTTATCGAATATTTCGACAGCATATATATATCGACCAGATATACAGTCAACTAAACAGAATTAGGTGTGAAATAAACTAGAAGAAAAGTGTACACGTTTAATTACCTCTACCGTGGTTTCGTCCGCATTTTAAGACATCCGATAACATAGGATATCTAGAGCTTCGAATCCTTCAGGAATGAGCTCAAATTTAGACAATTAATTTTCCAAAGTGATCGTGCCAAGAATACATAAAAAAATGGCTGAGAATTGTGACGTGGTGGCGGTCAAGTTATAAAGGATGTGATTAGTTGCTTACGGCTGGTTAGCTTTTTGCTAGAAAGCGCAGCCAAATACAACCAAATTGTATCTCAAATATATATATATATATATATATATATATATATATATATATATATATATATATATATATATATATATATATATATATATATATATATATATATATATAAGGAAAGGAATCACCAATATATATATATACATACACACACATATATATAAATATATTTTTCGTTCGTTGTCTTATCTTCTCATTGTTAATTTTCTTAAGTTTATATATATATATATATATAACGAAGGAGTTGTGGTAAGGAACCAGATGGAGCATGACGCACCAGAGTACTCAATACTTAGGGTAGTAGAGTGGGTAATAGGAGAAAGTATGACCCCGACGGCAGAGATCAAGCCGTTTCGACGGCTATTTCTGGACTAAAAAGAAAAAATATATATATATATATGCATCTATATATATATATATATATATATATATATATTAGAAAGTGAGGTTTTTTTTACAAAATGAAAAATAACCGAGGTGTCCTACACAAGTGGAAGTATAAAGAAAAAGGGATGAAATCGAAAATGCAACTGAAGTCTTATATTTTTAAAAAATATATATATTTATTTGGTTCCTTTACCGGTTTCGCAGTTCTTCTGCTTTTCAAAAGGTGAGTTGAGATGGAGGGTCTGTGGTTTTTCTCACATCTGGTTGGTCTCTAAATGTTACTTGTTTTATATGGAAAAAGTGGCTCGAAAGCCAGGTTTTTCGAGAAGTAATTTGATTGGTTTGTCAATAATTATAATAAATTTCGCGCCAGTTCGCGTTACAATAGTTCTTCAAATATGAGAGGGGGGGGGGGGGTTGTCACAGGTTGTTTTTTTCATATATGAGTGTTTGAATTTCTTTTTACTTGAAAAAATGAGGCTCACGAAGGCTTTTTTTTGGTTGGTTATAAATGAAATTTGGCTGTCACGTGAACAAGTTTTCATTACATTTTTGCGCTCTTATTTGGAAAACTATTCTGTAGTCTTTATAGTGAATGTTATGACAATGGAGAGATAGTGGTCAAGGGAAAAGGGATTGGGAGAAATGTTCTGGTTCAGTGAATATGGCCAGCTGTCAGAGTTCAGGTGTCAGAGTTCAGATTTTCTATTGAGACTGAAGATATGTGTTTATTTGTGTGCTTGTGTGTGTGTATATATGTGTGTGTGTGTGTGTGTATGTGTGTATTGGAAGATGATTCTATTAGTAGAGATGGGGAGGGAGTTGTGTGTGTGTGTATATGGGTGTTATGTGTGTGTGTGCGAGTATGTTAGATGGAGAGAATATATATTTTGTGTGTGTGTATATATATATGTGTGTAGGAAAGTGGTTCTATTAGTAGAAATGTGGAGGGTGTTGTAGGTGTGGGGGTTGTTATGTGTGTGTATGGGTGTTATGTGTGTGGGAGTATGGTTAGCATGTTAAGATGAAGAGAATATATATATATATATATATTGTGTGTGTGTGTATGTGTGTGTATAGGAAAATGATTCCTTTAGTAGGAATATTTTTGAATGAACATATTTTCCTGACTTTTTCGTGTTTGCTGTTGTATTGCCAGTGCAAACGTATGTTAAGGTTTATTTAGTTCGGGTTTTTATTTTCTAAAGTAGAAGGTGTTATGTGTGTGTGTGTATGTCATATTGTGGTGTTGACATAATGTATATTAAACCTTATTTATTCAAAAATATAGACCAACATTAAATAAGGTTTAATATACATTATGTCAACACCACAATATGACATACACACACACACATAACACCTTCTACTTTAGAAAATAAAAACCCGAACTAAATAAACCTTAACATACGTTTGCACTGGCAATACAACAGCAAACACGAAAAAGTCAGGAAAATATGTTCATTCAAAAATATTCCTACTAAAGGAATCATTTTCCTACACACACACATACACACACACACAATATGTATATATATATATATATATATATATTCTCTTCATCTTAACATGCTAACCATACTCCCACACACATAACACCCATACACACACATAACAACCCCCACACCTACAACACCCTCCCCATTTCTACATATAGAACCACTTTCCTACACACATATATATATACACACACACAAAATATATATTCTCTCCATCTAACATACTCGCACACACACACATAACACTCATATACACACACACACAACTCCCTCCCCCATCTCTACTAATAGAATCATCTTCCAATACACACACACATATATACACACACACAAGCACACAAATAAACACATATCTTCAGTCTCAATAGAAAATCTGAACTCTGACACCTGAACTCTGACAGCTGGCCATATTCACTGAACCAGAACATTTCTCCCAATCCCTTTTCCCTTGACCACTATCTCTCCATTGTCATAACATTCACTATAAAGACTACAGAATAGTTTTCCAAATAAGGGCGCAAAAATGTAATGAAAACTTGTTCACGTGACAGCCAAATTTCATTTATAACCAACCAAAAAAAAGCCTTCGTGAGCCTCATTTTTTCAAGTAAAAAGAAATTCAAACACTCATATATGAAAAAAACAACCTGTGACAACCCCCCCCCTCTCTTATTTGAAGAACTATTGTAACGCGAACTGGCGCGAAATTTATTATAATTATTGACAAACCAATCAAATTACTTCTCGAAAAACCTGGCTTTCGAGCCACTTTTTCCATATAAAACAAGTAACATTTAGAGACCAACCAGATGTGAGAAAAACCACAGACCCTCCATCTCAACTCACCTTTTGAAAAGCAGAAGAACTGCGAAACCGGTAGAGGAACCAAATAAATATATATATCTTTAAAAAAAATAAGACTTCTGTTGCATTTTCGATTTCATCCCTTTTTCTTTATATATACATATATATATATATATATATATATATATATATATATATATATATATATATATATATATATATATATATATATATATATATATATATATAAACCTCGGCAGACTCACTGCGAGTTTGCGCGCGCGCGCGTGTGTGTTTGTGTGTGACTATATATGTAAGTACATTCATAAGCTTCGACAAAGTCATTTTGAATTTGATTTCACGTTATTGAGATGGAAAAGGTATAGCTGTGTGTTTGCCATGTTCATTAAATGTGTTGAATCACTGTTTCCGACAAAATGTGATCCTGTTTATAAGTCCAACACAACAGCGTGCTCAATAAATTAGCGTGGAAATGTCTAAACATTCTACAGTCATGTGTGGCTTTAATGTAGTTCTCTGGAAGATTCAGCTTTACATAGATTATGAACAGTCTGACACATTGAATTAAAAACACAAGTCATTCTTGCATCCTTAATCGACGAGAGCATTGTGAAATATAGTGTCTTACTGAAGGACAACACGCACCATCGTGATTCGAATTCACGTTTTTTAGATTGTGAGAGAAACACAGTAAGCTTTAAGACATGCGCTTTTACGCTGATTAAATATGTGGTTTTGTATGGTTACCGTTTGAATTATGAACACGTGAGCAAACGCCTAATTGTAAACACGTGCTTGTTAATGTATTGAAAAATACATAAATGAGTATATAATGAGGACAAAGAAGTAATTTTTAACAGTATCGATTAATTGCGAAAATTAATTCGAATGCCATTTCAAATTCCTTATTTGTAATAGAAGACAAAAATAGGTTTCTTTGTTAATCGAAAGGCGATAAAGAGCACTTCATTTTTCCAATAAGCGTAGTGAACTAGATCTGCCTCTGATTATGAGCGAGGAGAGATGAGAGTTCCTTGCATAATTTGCTAGAAATATAAATACTGGTAATATTTCTCAATTAAGGAAGACCGTTTCTAGTGACCTAATTTATACGCAATTAAAAATATATATTATAAGCTAAGAGGAATAATTTAAATAGGCAAACGGCAAGCAATCGGAGAAAAATGATAAGGGTTGATGCTATGAATATCGGACGCAATAATAAAATAATTTCCATATCCCTTTAATTTCACGATGAAAATAAAATAAACGTAGCGATGATTCTCAGCTATTCTGAATCAGATTCGACTTCGAAATATAATTTAATTGTTTCTACTTTAGGCACAAGGCCAGCAATTATCCAGTGCATTACTGGTACTTTATTTTATCGACCCCGTAAGGATGAAAGGCAAAGTTAACCTCGGCGGGATCTGATCTCAGAATGGCAAGGGCCGTAACTCTATAATTTAATGATTAACCGAAAGACTGTCAATTGATTTCAGGCAGTTGATATGTTTGTTCCCATTTCGGTAATTTTAGACTTCATCATCATAAAGTGGTCATTTCAAGATTGCATGATTATTTGAAAAAAAAAATTGTATTTCATAAGAAAGTCAGCAATATTTTTACTTTGATAAAATTTACATAATCAAAAGGGGAATAAATCATTTGAGACAGTGCCAATATTTTGGATAAATACATGATGTATGGCTAAAATATTACAATTGAAACAGCTTTCCTCGTGAGAAAAAGACAAAAACAAAAACTTGCTGTTATAGTTAATGATACTCAACGAAATTGGGAAAAAAATTTGAATGAATTAAAATTCGCATCTCGAAGTTTATCAATATTGTTACGAAAAAATAGTACTATTACAGAAACTTAGTCATTAGAATCCGGCAATATTGGAACAACACCTTGATTTAGTCGATCTGATTGACAACAATTGTTACTTCCAAGTTTTGTCGAATGTCTAAATTACGTGGGATTTATACAGACACAAATGTAAACAGACACACAGACACACACGAATATATATATAAAGGTTTGCTGAACACAAGTCCAAACCACTTGGCGCCGCGATCGGGGTTTTACTTTTCTCTCTCTCTTTCTCTCTCTATCTCTCTGTTGGTTCTTACAAGTAAGTGACATAGTCACTACTTTAAAACTCATAGCGAATGGTCCTCTAAATGTTTTTAAATAAACAGACAGTATATTGCCAAATATACTATACATACATTCATGTACACATCGCTATTTCAGAGCACCAATACTAATATATATATATATACATATGTGTGTGTGTGTGTGTGTGTGTGTGTGTGTGTATATATATATATATATATATATATGTATATATATATATATATATATATATATATGTATATATATATATATATATATATATATATATATGTATGTATAATTTATAGCCACATTCCACAGTAGAAAAGAAACTCTTGCTCCTGGTGCAGCCGAGCGGGACTGAACCCAGATCGACGTAGTCTTGAAGAAATTCCTTTATCACACAGCCAAGTATGTTCATTAATTTCAGTATATATCAGTCGGTTGTTTAAGAAAATAATATGCACACTCGTAGGCATTTAAATCTCTTCACAAATATCTGAATATATGTGTTTTGCTTTATACATTTTTTATTGAATTCTCGCATTTCCATTTCAGATTCCAGTACATAAATATAATATTTGATTTGTATTTTACAATTATTGCTAGACTTGCTTCTGTCTTTATAAATATTTTATATAATAAATGCTGTTCTGTGTATGTCTTTGATATGTAAAAAATACTGTAAGACATATAACATTGTTTTTTAATTATATATTATAGTAGTATAGTATTCTTCTTCTTCTTCTTCTTCTTCTTCTTCTTCTTCTTCAAAACAGTTAATATCGATTTCAGTGATACTCCAGACGCTGTTTGTTTAACAACATTACTGTATTTGATAAGGTTGTGTGGAGTTTGCACACACGGACATCAAGTTGAACTTCATAAATGTTTAAAGATTAGTGATTAACTGAGCAAGGTCCCAGTAAATATTGAAGAGGACAGGTGATTTAAATCGTCTTTGTTGTTATTAGGCGCCAGACAGGAACTGAACTGTCTCATCACACATAGGATAACAATGCTTATCTATGATTTACCGGGATGTTTACTTAGCCCTTTTATTGATATATTGTTTAGCCGTCCAAGTGATACTTCAATAAGATTCTGTATATTTTCCAATATGTAATATGTATCATTCTAGAATAAGATAAACGAGTGATGGATCTCCGTGGGTTACCAGGAAGTGTATGTCAGTTGTAGGTTAAACGGAATAACCGCTGGGGTATGAAATTAACATGTAGATGGTTGAGCATTGAGATATGTAGACGCATAATATAATTCTGAAGACCATCCCACGTGAGACACTGTGGAGAATTAAATTATAGGTACAGTCCATCCAACTGGCTTGCAAACAGCTTCCGTCATGTCAATTGAATTCACATTTTCCTAAAATGACCATTGGGTCATGTTGAATCCAAAGATACGAAATAAGAATTCAGTTTGAAATTAATGTTTCTAATAGGTAAAAGCTGATATCATTGTTATTCTAAATAGTTATATTTTACACAAATATATTTATATATTTAAGATATTTACTAGTTCTAAACATTAGACTTTCGAATTTGGCCCTATTTCATCTAGCTATCTTTTCTGAACTGCTATGTTACGAGACATAAACATAGGCCTATATATTTTTTCTACACATCTGTACCGGTACCTACACACACACACACACACTGACACACACACACACACACACACACACACACACACACACACACACACACACACACACACACACACACACACACACACACACACACACACACACACACACACACACACACACACACACACACACACACACACACACACACACACACACACACACACACACACACACACACACATATATATATATGAAAGACGTAAAATAATTTCTTATACTTGTTCTACATTTTTGTATTGAACCACAAAGTTACTACAAAACCTATATCTTGCTAGCGTAAGTATACTTCTGTGTAAATATGTTGTTAGATATACCAATTCTTTATATATATATATTGAGTATATGTTGGTGTTGACTACCAAAACCTCAGTATGCAGATTGGAGCACTCGGCGAAGTGCGCAGGTTGGTTTGGTTACTCCGGAGTTATGTAAAATAAAATAAAATAAAATAAAATAAATAAGTCAAATGTTTAAAATTTGGCTTCGTTTATTACTGCTATATATATTTCGGTGACAGCCATCTTTGGCTGTGACCTCTTCAGGCAGTCCGAATTAGTGTGGTAGAGACGAGTACACATGTTGTTGAGGTGTATAACTTTGCCAATACTCTGATATGCCCAGTTCCTGGTTGGGTTGTTATTTCACTGAGGAACTGGAATCTAAATATGATTCCAGTTCCTCAGTGAAATAACAACCCAACCAGGAACTGGGCATATCAGAGTATTGGCAAAGTTATACACCTCAACAACATGTGTACTCGTCTCTACCACACTAATTCGGACTGCCTGAAGAGGTCACAGCCAAAGATGGCTGTCACCGAAATATATATAGCAGTAATAAACGAAGCCAAATTTTAAACATTTGACTTATTTATTTTATTTTATATATATATATATATATATATATATATATATATATATATATATATATATACATATATACACACATACATATATTGGAATGTTCATCTAGTAAATTCCACTCGCATGACACTAAAATGCTTAATGAACAATATCAATATTTGGAGCAATGAAATATGTTCATGTGTATGTACACACTTATTACATATAAACAACTGAAGTTCGAAAGCAGAACATAATATTTAATACATCATTTTTATTTTAACAGGGCAGGAAACGATATTTCAGCAAAAACAATACGTGCTGTGATCCACCACAGAAGTAGTACACATCTCTGTTGGATAAAAATATTGTATATTTATAAATATTTTGTTTAAATATTCTTTATATATATATAAATAGTTTGCAATGCGAGTTTCATATAATGTCTGTTCTCTTTCTTCACAGCCATTCAAAACTCAAATAATTAATAGCCACTATGAAACAATGAAATATATTCGTGTATCACTGAGTGTTAACGAAGCTAACTCGTCTTTCTAATACGACAATGACATATTTCATTTATCTAACTCTCTATCTGTATCTATTTCTCTCTCTCTCTCTCTCTCTCTCTCTCTCTCTCTCTCTCTCTCTCTCTCTCTCTCTCTCTCTCTATATATATATATATATATATATATATATATATATATATGTTTATCTCTCCCTCTCTCTCTCTCTCTCTCTCTCTCTCTCTCTCTCTCTCTCTCTCTATATATATATATATATATATATATATATATATATATATATATATGTGTTTATATATATATATATATATAACGAAGGAAATGTGGTAAGGAACCAGATTGTCCATAACGCACCAAAGTACTCAATACTTAGGGTAGTAGAGTGGGTAATAGGAACGAGTAGGACCCCGACGGCTGAGCTCAAGCCGTTTCGACGTCTAATTCTGGACTGAATTAGCCGTCGGAACGGCTTGAGCTCAGCCGTCGGGATCCTACTCGCTCCTATATATATATATATATATATATATATATATATATATATATATATATATATATATATATATATATATATATATATATATATATGTATATATATATATATCTGTTTATCTATCTATACAAATAGTTTCAACGAATTAATGAGATTACTGCGGAGAATAGGAGGCTCGTAACGGAGAAACAAATATCTTGGTCCATAAATTGTTTGCTTCCATCTCTCTCTCTCTCTCTCTCTCTCTCTCTCTCTCTCTATATATATATATATATATATATATATATATATATATATATATATATATACGTTTATAGGAAAATGTTAGACCCCGACGGCAGAGCTCAAGCCATTTCGACGGCTATTTAGGGACTCCAGAAATAGCCGTCGAAACGGCTTGAGCTCCGCCGTCGGGGTCTAACATTTTCCTATTACCCACTCTACTACCCTAAGTATCGAGTACTCTGGTGGTACGTTATGGTCCATCTGGTTATTTACCACACCTCCTTCGTTATATATAAATATATATACATACACAGAGATAGGTAGATAGATAGATAGATAGAGAGAGAGAGAGAGAGAGAGGGGGAGAGAGTGAGAGAGAGAATAATAGAGAGAGAGAGAGAAATATACAGATAAATACGGATATGTGTGTGCCTGAGTGTTTCTTTTGCTAAAATACAAACCTCGTTATATTAATACACTCATGGACAATATATACATTGAGAGCCTGTGTCAAACTCTGTAATTGCAATCTTCAAAAAGGAAAGAAAATAGTAAAAATAAAAGCAAAAATATAAATCCATTTATGTTATATTTAATTGCTTTTCATGATTTAGATGTACGGATATATTAGAAATTATTCATTTTGGTACAGATGTTTGGGGAAGATAGAAATCATGATTTTTTCACCGAAAGCCTAATATTATATGTATATAACTGAGATAAATCCCCACACTGAACATCGGAAAGAGTGTATGCAATGAGGCATTATCATTTTAATTCCTTCCATTAGTTTCGTCATTCCATTATTCATTTGTAAATATTTATGTATGTCCGATTGTGACTGTATGATTGAATGAGAGCGAGAGAGGGGAGAGGAGAATGTTTGTGTTTCTGTGTGTATATCAGTTTATGTACCTTAGTCTTGATATGTGTGTGCATATATGTTGTATTTTGCCTTGACTAACGGGAGATGCATTCATCAAACATTCAGTATACTGCTTTCATTTATTCGAAATTAAGGCTTTACTCTTTCTCTAATCCCGATTCTCTCTTCCTGGAGCATTCAACAACGTGTATTGTATTACATTTGATTCCCTCAGTATTGTATTAATATAGCAGCTTTTGCAAATATTTTCTTTATAAATAAGCATTGTTTATTTGGTTTCTGTAATAAGAGCGGGAGATATCTCATAAGTGGGATTTTCTTCTATATCTATATAGCATGAATCCTTCAAAATATATTTATTCCCATGCCTCTCATATGGAAAAACATCTCTTTTGTTTTGCATCGAAATAAGACTTTCTAAGAAGTACTTAACTTTTTTTTATTTTCAGCCTTGTAGATTTGGCATTTGTTCTCGCGAAGTATTTTTGCTTTTGTTGTTAATTTAACTCTATGATGCAAGTAAATAGAACTATGGTCAAATACATTCCACGCGTGCCTAAACAATACTTTTCATAAATACCCAAAGACTACACCGTCTAACATATGCTTTTCATTGATCAGTATAGTAAGATCTGGTTTTAAAGTTTATAACATGCATTATAGATGAGAATATTTCAAGTATATGCAGAGGAAACCAGGAAAAAGACATGAATGCTTTATTATATATATATATATACTAGCAGAGGTACCCGGCGTTGCACGGGATAAGGTATTGTGAAATATATAACTGTCTTAGCTAAGCTTAGTATTGCCACAACCACGGCTGGCAAAGAAGTAAGGGTCTGGTGGTACGTAAGTAAGCGACATTGTGGCTTAAAGCGTGAGGAAGAAGTTGTGTGCACTTACCAACTGTTTGGGGAATGAGTGTGAGATTTGTCTTGAGCAAGGGTGGCAGAATAACCGGATGCGGCAGACAGCCAGACATACAGAAAGATATTATAAGAGCGCGACGTTATATGTATGTATCTATCTAAAAAGAGAAAGAGGAAGAATTATAGAGAGAGATCGCTAAGTCGCCTAATGCGGTCCCTAGTTCATTGAAAATGTGAAATTCTTTGCTCAGAACACTCCCCGAAAGATAAGTATTACATGTGTAAAGTTTGAAAACAGTCGGTTGGGTTCTTGTCTAGTTTTAGAGATTCAAACTCACACACACACAGACAGACATCCTCAGTTTTACATATATACTAGCATTTGTAACCGGCGTTGCACGGGATAAGGTATTTTGGAAGGCGGGCCGCCAACAGACGTAATCATGGAAAAGATACATGCCTGGACAATATGTAAAGAAAATAAACTGAATACTCTGATGACTGGATAATCTTTAAGATGAAGGAGGAAAAATGGAGGTTTTCACCTAATGGGGGCCCTAAGCGATCAAGAAAATGAATTTTTTTTATGTGCATAATATGCCTTGAAATTTCGGGAAAATCGGCTAGACATAACGCCTCCAAAAAGCCCTAAAAAGCTGGAAAAAATAAAGTTTTTCACCTAATGCGGGCCTTAGACCATAAAAAGTTGGATTTTCTTTGCTCACGGCATGAAGAAGAGACAGTCTAATACATAGTTACAATTTCAAGGAAATCGGTATGACGTAACGCCTCAAAAAATCCATAAAAAGCTTAAAAAACGCAGTTTTTCACCTAATGCCGTCGCTAGGAGATAAAAAAGTTGAACTTTTGTATGTGTATACCACTCCCTGAAACATAAATCGGTTGGGTACTTCTCGAGTTTTAGGGATTCAAACTCACAGACAGATAGACACACACACAGGCAGACATCCTCAGGGAAGTGACGTAATGCAGACATCCAGACATACAGACAGATATTATAAGGGCGCAACGTTATATGTATGTACCTATCTCAAAAGAGAAAGACTAAGAATTATAGAGAGAGATCGCTAAATCGCCTAATGTGGCCCCTAATGCATGGAAAATTTGGAATTTTCTGGCTCAGAACACTCCCTGAAACATATTTATTAGATGTTTAAAGTTTTAAAACAGTCGGTTGGGTGGTTCCAGAGTTTTAGGGATTCAAACTCACACGCACACAGACAGACATCCTCAGTTTTATATATATATATATGATGAAATACCAATGAAGGTTGGAAAATCACTGATGAAGGACTATTTTTATCATATGTAACCCATGTGCAACCACGCAGTATTCATTCTTCTCATGTATTTTATATATATTTTCCCCAACTGCGTTTGTCTGTTTCTCTCTTACTGCTTCCCCTTCTCTCTGTTTCTCTCACCTTCTTTCGCCCCTCTCTGTCAGTTACACTTTCTCTCGACTGGCCTCTTCTTCGCCCTTCCACTCACTCACTTTCTGCTTCTCCCCTTCTCACTTCTTCCCGTTTGGCCTGAAGTGGGGTCCTTTCTTGCTCACACCTCACTCGCGTTGGACGGTCTGCTGTCTCTCTCGCCCATGAAATCCACACAGTTTAAGCTGATCGCACTCCCATGTGCTTATTTTTTCCTGTCTTTGAGTTGCTATCCTTCTATGTGTGTTTACTTGTCTCGCTCGCTTTACGCGATTTACTTGTCCCAGTAGCTTTATTTAGCTATTGCTCGCACCAACTGGAGGTATATGATTTTTAAAGCGATGAAATACCAATGAAGGTTGGAAAATCACTGATGAAGGACTATTTTTATCATATGTAAACCATGTGCAACCACGCAGTATTCATTCTTCTCATGTTTGTATATATATATATATATATATATATATATATATATATATATATATATACGTAAATTTGACCTCCTTATAAGATCGCACTCTCTTGCTCCTGTCCCTGAACGAATATCTGCAAATGAGGTTCCTTTCTTGAAAGGGCAAGGATAATGTTTTTTGAATGCAAATATTTCTAAACTCCCCTTGTGCAAAAATACGGGGAGGTACGATTATAATTATCCTAATGAGCGCTCCTCACGGATTTTTTTCCTTCAACATTTCTTAATGCGCACACACAGTTACACATGTGTACATATATGAATATATGTATGCCTCTGAGTCTCTATATATGTGTGTACGCATTTATACATATATGTGTAGGCACTATTATATATATGTACATATATATATATGTGTATATATATATATATATATTATATACATATACAAATTAACGTATATATATATATATATATATATAAACATACTTATATGTATGTAAAGTGATAGAGAGAGAGAGAGAGAGAGAGAGAGAGAGAGAGAGAGAGAGAGAGAGAGAGAGAGAGAGAGAGTTTGTGGTGGGACGGTACCACAAACCAAGGGATGTATGTGTGCCTGTGTGTTAATGCATATATGCATATATATATATATATATATATATATGTGTGTGTGTGTCTGTGTGTGTATATATATATGTGTAGATGCTTATTTATATGTAAATATATATACATGTATGTTTATTTATGTGTATATATTCATATATATATATATATATATATATATATATATATATATATATATAGATGTATTTTTATTATATATATATATATATATATATATATATATATATATATATATATATATAAATATATATATATATATATATATATATATATATATATATATATATATATATATATATATATATATATACGTATGTATATGTATGTATGTATCTAACCATCTAGCAATATATGCCTGTTTGTGGTTGAGGGTGTATGCATTGGTGAGATGTTCTCAATAATGAATTAGTCATAGTAGCAGTTTCATATATGATTTAACAGCTAAGAAGTATTCCATATGCGAGTGGAAAGTAAGGTGTTGTAGATAATTGTATAATTACATCGTGCATGTACTGATGGCCGATCCATTTGCCATGGTATACAACAAACCACACCAAGCCTACACACAATGAATCACGCGATTTAGGTTAAATATTTATAAATCCCTACTCCAAACTCGTACTACGCTCTATCTAATCAAGAGTTGGGCTGCATTAATCTTTACGTTCAATAATACGTATATATCTGTCTGTCTCTCTCTCTCTCTCCCTCTCTCTCTCTCTCTCTCTCTCTCTCTCTCTTCTCTCTCTCTCTCTCTCTCTCTCTCTCTCTCTCTCTCTCTCTCTATATATATATATATATATATATATATATATATATATATATATATGTATATATATATATTATATATATATATATATATATAAATATATATATATATATAAATATATATATATATATATATATATATATATATATATATATATATATATATATATATATGTATGTATATATGTATATTATATATATATATATATATATATATATATATGTATATATGTATATTATATATATATATATATATATATATATATATATATATATATATATATATATATATATATATATATATATATACATATATATTATTCTTTTACTCTTTTACTCTTTTTCATGTTCCAGCCATCCGGCTGAGGCCATGCTGGGGCACCGCCCTGGTTGCTACACATTTTATTTCCAGCCTGTATTGGACTGGTGGGTGTAAGAGGGAGTTTGTTGCTGCTGCTCTTAGGTTTCCCTCGTGCCTCGCTGTGGGCTCATCCGGAATCCTGGATAGCAAGGTGTCTAGATGTTTCTTAAAGACATCGAGCCCCACACCATGCAGATCTCTCAGATCCCTCGGAAACTTGTTGATGAGTTGAGGACCCTTGAATCCCGGGCTATTGCAATATCTTCTCCTTATTCTAGATATGGAAGACGGGTCGGGATCTTTGGAAAAACACAGTGATGTCCTGTTCGACGGTTGGTACAGCTCGCAATGCCAAAATTTGGTGCTCGTCTCTGCAGGATTTTCCACATGTAGATCACTGCTTATCTCTCCCGTCTTCGTTCCAAGGAGCAGAGGTTCAGTTCCTTTAGCCTCTCCCAGTAGCTTATCTCCTTCATCGTGGCAATCCTCTTGGTGTACCTTCGCTGGATTGCTTCAAGCTCCGTGGTTAGTTTTACACTATGGGGTGACCACACTTGGGAGCAATAGTCCAGGCGGCTTAGGACAAATATTCTCCATAGTGTCAACATGGTGTCAACATGGCACATTGTCGCCACTTTCATGATGTGTGAGGAAAAAGATGCATTATCGTTCATGTCTATACCCAGGTCTCGTATCGATTTTGACACGATTTTAAAACGCTAACATACGTAAAATAATCGCGTCAAAGTATAAATACTTATCTCTTATATATATTTTCCTTGTTTTCTGAAAAATTACAATGAAACATAGCACTGATCTCTGTCGATTTAAAATTTCACGTCTCGACGGTCAGTGACGCACGTCCGTACCAACAAGCTGCAAAGCGTATATATATATGTATATATATATATATATATATATATATATATATATATATATACATATATATATACATATGTATTAGATATAGATATATATACATATATATATATATATATATATTTACATGTATATATATATATATATATATATATATATATATATATATATAGTATTAGTTATACTATTTATGGTTATGTAAATACAAGACCTTAAGCAGTTGTAAGTATTTTACACACACCCTAAATAGTGGTAGGCAGTATTGTATTACTACCTTATTACCAGTAAGTTAAGTAGCTCAATGTAAAAACATCAGATGATTTACAGAGCAGTTATATGAAATATAAGAATCAAAGAACTGTTCAAAACATTATTCTGCTTACAGCTGTTTCCTCCAAACCGAGGTTTGGATTCTTCGGAGCAATTTATTAATGCATGGACAGTTATATGACCTCCTTTTCAGCCGAGAGACATACCAATACATATTCAAACATTGATACATATTCAAACATTGTGGGTCAACATTCATTACAGAATTTAGAGTGGCAGTACACACTTCGAGATTACATTTATATTAATAGGTACAATCAAAAATCAAAAATATCGGTTAAAATACAACATGAAGATAAGCGGTTATATAGTGCAAATGTTATATGTGTGGCACGCATGTGCGTCTTGTTTATATAGTGTGGCAGAGAGATATGTGTGGTAGAGGCACTTAGGTAGGTAAATAAGAGTGTTAGGTTGGTAGATCTGGTGGCAAATTCTTTATATGATTGATATAGTCTGTGTGTGGAGAAATATTATAAGCAATAAAGATAGTGCAATCATTAAAAGTGTTATAAGTAATGGAGATGCACAGCGCAGGGATGTCCAGTATTTCATGTACTTCGGCATTTTCATGGTCAGGGGAGTGTATTTTTCGATTATATGCCTTTTACATAATCCACGACAATCCAGTTAGAGATCGTAGTTAGGTGTTCTTTAGTTTGATACAGGAGGTTGTTACGTTTCTAGAAACGCCATTGTCTCTCGGCTGAAAAGGAGGTCATATAACTGTCCATGCATTAATAAATTGCTCCGAAGAATCCAAACCTCGGTTTGGAGGAAACAGCTGTAAGCACAATAATGTTTTGAACAGTTCTTTGATTCTTATATTTCATATATTTCATATATATATATATATATATATATATATATATATATATATATATATTATATATATATGTATATACATATATTTATAAATAATATATATATACATATATTTGAAAGACGCGTTCCGAGTTGTCCGACAGACAACCTTTTCCCCCACCCCGGAAAAAAAACCCAGTTGATGGATGTGAATCCGAAATATATAGGGACTATTAAATCTCTCCCAAGGTAACTCTCTCTCTTGTGTTGTTATTATTATTTTTATTCTTTTGCACTTTCCTTCATTCTACACATCTCACACATCTTATACACAACACGCATCTCAACGTACACCCACTTACATATCTCTCTCTCCACCACCGGACCTTGTTACCCGGAGATTTACCCATTTGCATTGTCGAGGCTTCCAAACAACTTATAAATATTTATATATACATATATATATATATATGTTATATATATATACATATATATACATACATATATATTATATATATATATATATATATATATATATATATATATATATATATATATATATATATATATATATATATAATATATATGTATGTATATATATGTATATATATATAACACATATATATATATATGTATATATAAATATTTATAAGTTGTTTGGAAGCCTCGACAATGCAAATGGGTAAATCTCCGGACCTTGTTACCCGGAGATTTACCCATTTGCATTGTCGAGGCTTCCAAATAACTTATAAATATTTATATATACATATATATATATATATGTTATATATATATACATATATATACATACATATATATTATATATATATATATATATATTGGTAAACGGAATAGAAAATGCTGACAAATTGTTCACAGTTGAAAAATGGTTTAATTAGGAATAAAAGAGTATTAGTGATTGTATGGGTTAGTATTCAGTTGTGGTTTTAAGTTTTTAAGTTTTTACCGGTTGCGCATTTCTAAATGCTTTTCAAAAATAATTTTGAGATAGAGTGTCCGTGCTGTTTGCTCTGATCTGATTAGTTTTGGGAATTCTACCTGTTTTTATGTTAAAAAAATGGCTCCAGCGTTATTTTTGTGTTGCAAAAATGCTTGTGGTCAAAACAATTTTGATTGGTCGGTAGAGGTCATGTGAATGTAAAAAGTTGATTTTGCGCCAAGACTGTTTTTATGTTAAAATGTTAGAAAAGTGGCTCCAGCAAAAATTATTGGTCAAAACAATTTTGATTGGTCGGTAGAGGTCATGTGGATAAAAAATTGGTTTTGCGCCAAGATTGAGAAATGACTCTTTCACAACAAATATGTGTGTGTGTGTGTGTGTGTGTGTGTGTGTGTGTGTATGTGTGTGTGTGTAGTAGTAGTAGTGAGGTGTTCGATGCTGCGACAATAGCCACCAGCGATGTGTGTCAAATGGCTATTAAGATAAGTGTGTGTGTGTGTGTGTGTGTGTGTGCGTACATACACACAGCAGAGTCATTCGAAGGTCAAAAGATATTTTTCAGCTTTTGTCTTATACGGAGAAGTGCGTGTGTGTGTGTGTGTATAAGTCTCTTTGTATGTTGATGTACGCGTGTGTATGTGTTTGTGTATATATGTGTGTGTGTGTGTGCGTGTGTGGGTGGACCAGTATTTTTTTCCCCCTGGTAAAATGGTGTACATTATTCGATTTTTTCAGTAAAATCGGTTCTCTTAATAGAACATCAACAATCTTAACAATAAAAGGTGTGAAATGATATTCACCCTATATATATACACACACACACACATATATATTTTCACTACATATATATATATATATATATACATATATACATACATATATATGCACATATTTTTTTGTATTGCACCATAGAGCATGTGTGTTTACGTGTGTCATTGTGTTTATATGTGGGTAGAGATGTGTGCTGATGTAGGTATGTATGTTGACGTGTGTATGTTGTGGGTTCGTCTTAGGGAGAAGTGTTTAGACGGGGTCCGTATTTTTTAATGAAGTAAGATTCCTTGCTGATGCGCTGGGTGTGGGTGGCATTATCTTTAAATTTGTAGAGGGGAAAGATTCTGAAGTTGGGATGATTTTGGGCGGCACAGGTATCAATGTGTTCACTCAGTGGTATTTTCCTGTATTCCCGTATTTTAATTTGGGATCTATGGACAGTCATGCGTTGGCGGAGGCTGTTTTTGGTCTGGCCTATGTATTGTTCTCGACAACCTGAACAAGTTAATACATATATTAAATTTTCCGATGCACATGTGAAATTGTGTTTTACTATAAAACGTTGTCCATCTTTGAAATAGAATTCCGAACCCTCTATTAGGTTGATGCAAATGCCACAGTTGGGTCTATCGCATTTTTTTACTGTGGGTTTCGTTGTTGTGGTTGGCAGTACTTTGGCATGTGTTAAGATGTTTTTCATTGACTTGGATTGTCTTTTGCTCTTTATTATATCGTGTGTTCGTAGAATTTGGTTCATTCTATGGTCCTTTTTCAATACAGGGATGTTCTGGAGGATGGTGTCAAAGGCCTCATTGTTGAGGGGGTTGTGTGTGGAGATGTATGGAAGAGCTTTTAGTTTTGGTTGATTTACTTTAGGGTGTCTAAGGTCCTGGGTACTGAGTTTTAGGGCACGTTGGATTCCATTGTCAATTAGTGATGCAGGGTAGTCCCTGCCTATGAGTGTGTCCTTTAGTTCTTGTAGCCGTAAGTAGCAGATGTTTTTATTGGAGACTATAGTACAGATTCTCTTGGCTAAGTTGTAGGGAATATTAATTTTAACGTGTCTAGGGTGGCAAGAGTTGAAGGGGAGGTATTGCTTGATGTCTGTGGGCTTGTAGTATATGTCTGTTTCTATTTTTTTGTTATGGATCTTAATGAGGATGTCGAGGAAGGGGAGTTGTTGATGGCTGTATTCCATCGTGAAGTTAATATTTGTGTTGAGCCCATTTATAAGGGTGTGAAATTCTTTAAGTTTTTCGATGTTTTCGTGCCAAAGGATGAAGCAGTCATCTAGATATCGCTTCCAGTTCCTTTCAATGTGTAAGTGGAGGGTGTTTCCAAATTTGTTTAGGACTTTAGTGTAGAGGGTGATTTCCAGGTATCCCATGACTAGGTTGGCATAAGTAGGGGCTGTTTTCGTTCCCATAGCGGTCCCAGATTTCTGCCTGTAGGGTTTGTTATTGAAAACGAAGTAATTGTTCTCCAAGATAAATTTGAGTCCCTCTATCACGAATTCCTTTTTGATGCGTTGTGGGAGTTCATTGTGGAAGTTATCCAGCCAGAATTGGATAGCTTCTATTCCTAGGTTGTGGGGGATGTTGGAGTATAGGTTGACTACATCGAACGTCACTAGTAGGGTTTGTTCAGAAAGTGGCATATTAGGGAGGTGATTGAGCATATCTAGGTCGTCCCTTATATAGCTTTTGATGTGCTTGAGGAAGGGTTTGAGAAGAGTATCAATGAAGTTGCTAAGACGGTGCGTTTCGCAAGCGGGGCCTGCTATTATAGGTCTTAATTTGAGATCATTGGGTGAGGGGACATTGATGACTATGTCTGTGGCTTCATTGCATGCCTTACTGATTGATTCGCTTTTATGTACTTTAGGGATACCGTAGAAAAGGCTGGATTTACTTGTGAAGTCTGTGATGAAGCTGAATTCCTTGTTAGTGAGTCCTTCTTTGTATTGGTTGATTAGAGTTTTTAGGTTTCTCATAATTTTCTGTTGATTGTAGTGTTCAGCCTTTTCGTAGTATGTTTCGTTTTCCAAAGTGGAGAGCGCTAAGTTGATATAGAATTCTGTCTCCATTAGGACTACTGTACTCCCTTTATCAGCCTCTTTAATTGTAATGGTTCTGTCGGTTTTTAATCTATTTAATTCTTCCCATTCTTTCTTGTTGAGGTTTGGCTTGTGTTTTTGTCTGTGCAAGTGTTGGTAAGGGAAGTTTGTGATGTGTTCACAGAATTCGTCCAGGATTTTATTTCTACCTTTTGAAGGGGTGTAATTGCTTCTATTTCTGGCTAATGATTCATCCTCATTGTACTGGTCGAATAGTTGTTCACTAAGTCGTAACTTTCTACAGAAGTCTGTGATGTCTTCCTTCATTTCATAGTAGTTAGGACGTAGTGGGGTCGGCGTGAATTTAAGACCTTTGGAGAGTAAGTTGATAAGGTTGGGTGTTGGTTCTGCACTAGTAAGATTGATCATTTTTATTACTATCATTTTTATTACTATCGGTTTCTCCTCCCTGTCTTAACAATATATATATATTTAACAATATATATATATATATTATATATATATATATATATATATATATATATATATATATATATATATATATATATATATATATATATATATATATATATACATATATATACATATATATATATATAAATATATATATATATATTGTTAAACTTTGGGAGGGTCATGTTGCCAATAAGAAACACACTCACCACCTATTTCATTTCAATTTATTATAAATTTTATAAATTTCCGGTTGGTTGGTTGGTTCCACAACCGAACGGTTGTTCATATATTTTCAAAATTCTTTCGTCACACATTCTGTGACCTATTCAGTGACTACGGATTCTTTTCTTTGTTTTGTCCCTCTCCTTTGTTCTGTCCTACGCCATCTTGTTTTTGTGTGTTGTCTGCTTAGTTTGCGCATGTGTTACCACCGGGTGCCTGTGCGTGTTTTTATTTGTTTATTTATTTGTTTATTTACATGTTATTAGTTAGTTGTTTGTTCTATGTGTGTGTTTTCATTTTGTCCTTAATTATAAGTTGTGATGTTGCTATTCCATTCATGTTTTCTATTTAATTTTGGTTGGAGTTCATTAATGTTTAATGCCTCTGTGATTTGTCTAAGCATTGCGTCTTTTCTGTGTGTAGATTCTATTTTTATCTCTATGTTCTCTAATGTTTCCCTTATGTTCTATTTTAGCATGTTGGTGGAGTATTGATAAGTCTTTTCTATCTTGGAGTTCTCGCCAGTGTTCATTTAATCGTTCTCCTATGCTACCAGCTGTCTCACTTATGTATATTATATTCTTATTTTTGCATTGTCCCTCAGTACATATTATGCTATATACTATGTTTCTAGTTTTACAGTTAATATGCTTACAGTTAATATGCTTACAGTTAATATGCTTACAGTTAATATGCTTAGCTTACAGATTATGCATTTCCTATCTATACAGGGCATGCATTATTAATTAGTGTTTTTATGGAGGTACCTGGTCTTTCCACTATCTTAATATGTAGTTTAAGTTTATCTAAGGCCCTTTCTAAATTGGTAAGCTAGTTCACCTCTAGGGGTTGTATTGATGAACATTACACTCTGGTATTTATTACTATCATACAATGAGTTTATTTTATTAACCCTATTCCTAGTTCTTTCTATTCTATTCCAAAATTTGCTCCTGTACAAGGGGCAGGTCCCATTTGTATCATTATTTTCCATTTTTTCCCATTTGGTTCTGGCTCATCTATATACTCTGATTTTATCTCTCTGATTTTAGCCAGAGAAATGCATACGATTGATGAAGTGTTGTATGTGTCTCTCTAATACTTTGGGGTTGCACATGCGCGACACTTTCCTCACCACCCTTACCAAATCTGCAATCGTACATTGATTATGATGTGATCCGAAACAGCTGAGTTTCGATGGATCAGGTATTTGGAAGTCATGGGTTTGGCATAATGGGAATGGACGATTTATTTTTTGTTATTAATGGTTTCTAACCAGAGGTCTGTGTCTAGTGCAGGTAATCGATAGTTGGATTGTTTGCTTGGGTAGTCTGTAGTAACTGTGATGCTTTGGTGGATGGAGTTAGCTATTTGCTGGATGCTTTCCATGGTGTATTTCTCTAATTCCTGACAGTTCTCTAGTGGGGGTG
>OZ024742.1:258809938-258832438 GCA_964016885.1 Eledone cirrhosa | reverse complement strand
TCAATCAATAAATAATAAAATTTGTTCTCAGTAAATAATAGAGTTTACATGCATATAGGCTTGCCGTAGTAGCTGCTGCTTCTTTTTCGATAGCAGGATATTGTCTTCAATTTTCAGTGATTGTGCGTGAACACAATATAGTAGGTTGTCCCTCACGGGAGAGAGTGGCCGCTGAAGCCCTAAAACCAATGAGCTATATAAATTTACGTTGTATAGTACAGAATCAGCAATCATATACTTCAGGTTTTCAAAGGCGAAAATCGCTTCAGTGGCTAAGTGGAAGACGGATGAATGAAATATTACATCGAAATATCTTGGAATCCATCCCGCATATTAAACGAATAATCCAATAATCGTGAACGAGAGCTTCAAATCTGAAGTCGCTGCACGTTTCAGTAACGGTTCCACTTGTTGAGGATTGGGGAGAAATGAATTATTGATACTCTTCTATTTTCAGAATTGAATAGTAGATTCTATATACACACACTTACTATTATGCAATGCAGTTCCATAATTATTAAGAGAAGTTAGAAATCACTGTAGATTATCGCCAGGTTTTGTAATGTATTGTTACTTCTAGAAATAAAAATGCCATTAAGAAAATAATAGAAACCAATTATTTTATTATATGTTATAAGTTCAGCCATCTCTCTCTTGAAAATGGTGACAACATTAAACGTAGATTAATCCAATAATTCCATAGCGTTGTCAATGACACTGGAGAAATATTCTCCTTTTTGAAGGCGATTTTATAGTAAGCACGTTTTTAGAACTATCTAAAACAGGCTTGCACAGGGAAAGCAAATAATGCTGCAAAACTAATTCCTTCTGACATAATAAGTGACCATTCATTGCATTATGGCCCTTCTTTGTAACGATAAACTGGGATCGTCAGCAGGGTTTAAATCTTTCAATGATACCATACAAAAGTAAAATATATTAGATATCAGTAACATATTAACACCTTATATTAGGATAAGACATATTTCTTGGACAGAGCAGATATCGCCGTTCTAATGTTCTCCATAAGATTTTGGCTGAACATAGCAGATATATTCTTGTATAAAGTGAGAGTACGATACGTTTGATTGAATTCAAAAATAACCTCCCCACATACATCCATGAAGTTATGTCTCGATGTGAATATTATTAGAAAAAGTGTTTGATATTCTAGTCGTGTTTTTTATACAAAGGGAATTCTCTCAACAACAAGCCGGGACGTTACAACGAGGTGGGGTAGCTGTTACTGACGGTGTCGCTGGCCATTCTCAGCGGAAATGTCTTTGCAATTTTGTCCGCGCTGACCCAGGTGTAGAGTCTGTTAACCTCTTCTCTTCTCCCTTTCTTTCTTTAGTTGCCTAATAGTGCTTGTTGTTTCCCTTCTTTTCCTTTCATTGTGTGACTGATTATTCCCAATTACACTGTATTTTATTCAAATATTATTCAAATATTATTCAAATATCAACAGCAACATATAATTGATAAAGATGTCCGAACACGGAAGAGCCGAACTTCCACTGGCATCGGCTCCATCTCTCTTGCCCTCCCCATCTCTCTGTATTATGAGCAAATTGGGTCCCACGTGCTGGCCTCCCCGCGGACCGGGCGGAGAGAATGTAGAAGTCGTTTCCCCAGGGGATGGTAAGGTAGATGCGCTGGATGAGCCAAAACCTTTACTTTATTTTCTATCGCAGCCAGATCTGAACTGCTTTACCCGTTATCATAGATTTCATTACATACGTATATCTGTTTTTAATGTTTTCATCATTCTATAACTAATTAATTTAATAATTTCTTGATAACAACACTACCATGCAGTGGAAAATGTAATGGATATTAATGCCACCACCACCACCTTTATTTCCTCATCCTCCTTTTACAAATCCCCCCCCCCCCTCCTCCTCATCATCATCATCGTCGTCATCATCATCATCATCATCATCATCATCATCATCATCATCATCATCATAATGATCACTATCACCATCATCATTGTCATCATCAGGGCAACAGTAAGAAGAAGAAGAATAAGATGTGTTGTCTCTGGCAAACCAGTGTTATATATAACCACACACCAACACAATCACACATACCCTCATACATTTATATATACTAGAATTGTTTTCAGACGCTGACGCGTATGTGTATATGTGTGTTCGTGTGTGTATGTGCATATGCATACATATATATAAACGTGCAAACACGCTTAAAACAATACACGCTCACACACACATACACACACACTTCTACTCTCTCACACACACACACATGCACAACATACATCTTCTATTGATGACTATCCCCTGCCTTCCTTTTACACAGACATTCACGCAGGAAGTTGAAGTAAAGAGAGAGGAGTAGTATGAGGTAGTCAAACTACTTCTCTCTCTTCACGTATTGTGACAGAATTGCAAAAATTTATACATAGATGGTGAGTGATTCCTCGGCAGGTGACCTCAAATGACATTAAGAGGACTAGAACTGTTTCATTCGTTTGAAATCATTAGTCCCGTAGAAGCCATTTCTCCCCCCTCTCTCTCTTTATATATATATATATATATATAATAATAAAAAATTCGCTACATGGCTGAATACAATAAATGTAATCTGAGTTTTTCGAATATTAATATAAAATTGAGGCTTGTTTGCAAAATTGCACGGCCCTTGCCATTCTGAGTCCAAATCCCGCCGAGGTTAACTTTGCCTTTCATCCTTACGGGGTCGATAAAATAAAGTACCAGTAAAGCACTGGATAATTGCTGGCCTTGTGCCAAAAGTAGAAACAATTATTAATGGTGGATTGGCAGTATCGGTAGAGGGGCGGACGCCATGCTTTCCAGCATAGTTACGTCCCTTTATATATATATAAAGAAATTCGAAGTTTGAAAGCAACAATAATGCGGGCTTGGGCCGAGAATAATTAAATCTTAAGAAACAGGGATTCTTTTTTTACCTTAACTTATTCATTTGTCCTGATATTTCGAGATTAATATCTCTTCTTCCGACGATAAGAATAATCAAGGGGAAGTAAATGAATGTAGTGAATTACATAGGAGAAATAATGATGTGATATACATTATATCTCACTAGTATAGAGGTTGATAATTTAATGAATGTTAAGACATCTGTCAGATGTTTTAAAATTGTGAGCGATGGTACATGAAAACAGTTATCCATAAGATGCAATGAAAATCATTCTAGATTGTAACATTCATGTTTGTCATAAACCCTTGAATCTAAAAGTTGATCTGTTACATGTGAATGAATAATGTCGAAAATTGCAGATTTGGGACCTTAATATGGGATCGAAATGTATAGGAGGTTGACTTTTAAACTAACACATTCTGTATGCATTAGTGTAAAAGTCAACCTCGTATAAATTTCGATCCCCTATATATATATAAATAGTATTTCGCTTCAAGCATAGCTTTATACAAATATGTATATATATATATATATATATACATATTTATTTATGTATATGTTCCGTAATTGTATATGTTTTGCAAGATTACTTATCTGAAAACATCTGTTGAGACGGTTATTTTTATACTTTGGGAGGGTCATGCTTCCAATAGAAGAACACACATCTGTTGGATTTCATGTGTGATCCCGCATGTGCGATCCTAATGAATTAGAGAGTCGCGTACAACAATTCATCCATTGCATGCCGATCTCTGGCTACAATCAGAAAGGCAGGATCAGCGTGTATAAAGGAGTTTGGGCCAAATGGATGAAGATTTTTGAAAATGATCTGAATCGGACTTACCCCATGTACAGGAGTAAATTTTGGAATAGGATAGAAGACATAAGATCAACTCATGGTATGATACCAGCAAAGATCAGAGAGTAATGCTCGTCGATGCAACCCCCATAGCCGAACTAGCATATATATTTACAAGCTCCCTATAAAGAATAAAATGAAATATTAAGATTGTAGAAAAACCAGGTAATCTCATAAAAGCTCTAATTAGAAGAAGATACTCTTTAGAGAAAATCTCATGCAGTGGTAGGAAATGTATATTCTGCAAATTAAGGCCACCAATTATCTGTAAAACTAGGAACGTATTATATAGCATGAGATTTAAGGAGAGACAGTGTAGGTATAGGAAAGCGACTTTCGTAGATAGGGAAAATTATAAAAGAACACTAGCGATAACCCCAAGACGTATACATCTCTTCAGTACTCCACCAAAATGCCAGAATTGAACATGGGAGTACACTACAGAATGTCGAGATAAAAATTATATCCACACGCAAAACAGACTCCGACAGATTCCAGAAGCCGCGAACTTAAACAAACCACAAGTAAAACTAAAGAGAAAACATGAGTGCAATGACTACAACCTCACAGCTGATGACTAAAGAGAAGATAATGATATACAGAAACACACAAAAACTAAACTAATAAAACAAACTAGACCAACATAGATAGAAAAACTAACCAACAATAAATAAATGTATAAATATATCAACAAATAAATATATTAAAATAGATAAATAGATAGATACATAAACAAATAAATCAACACACACACAAACACACACAAACAAACACCCACAATCACAAACCTCGAAAGAACGCATGCGCAGCCCAAGTACACGGCAAAATGGGGCAGGGTAGAACAAAGAAGACATAAAAAATAACTCAAAACAATTCATTGAAGAGGTCACAGAATGTGTGACAAAACAGCTTTAACAATCAAGGACAAAGAAATTACAGTCTGGTTATTAAACTATCTGAATGGAAATTTATAATAAATTCAAGGGAAATCTCTCAGGTGCGCATGATTTTTTGGCAGTGTGACCCTCCAAAAATATAACAATATCTTCTTCTTCTTCTCACTAAATCCTGAGAGTGTCCTGGGAGCAGAGTCCCCAAACACTCCTTCTAGCGGGTCCTGTTAGACACTGTGGAAGATGGATAGATAACGTCCATGAGCTCGACTGGTTTTGTTTGGAGATAGTTGCTTCTGAGAGAACCCACTAGAAGGAGTGTTTGAGGACTCTGCCCCCACGACACTGTCATTGAAGAAAACCCTCATTTTCTCTCTATATATATATTATATATATAAATTGTTGACGGAATACACATGTACTTTTTCTCAAAGTAGTTTTTCCGATCCATCCTCTTTTCACTCTATGGTTCTATTTCAGTTTTTAATTCTGTGTCTGATGTGTAAAGACTCTTTTCCTACTAAATGAAGCCTGAAACTAATACTTTTATTATGTAGTGTTATTTGCTTTGTCGTTTCTGTTTACTTTTTGCATCTCTCTCTCTCTCTCTCTCTCTCTCTCTCTCTCTCTCTCTCTCTCTCTCTCTCTCTTTTTTTTCTCTCTCTCTCTCTCTCTCTCTCTCTCTCTCTCTCTCTCTCTCTCTATTTATCTATCTATTTTAGCTTAATTACTATAAGTTAATATGTTGACCCTCGACCCTTAATCCACTGCACTGCCTTTGGATTACATTAGACGCTTTGAACCCGACGGACTAGCATTAATTTTGGTGGGGGTCGCAGTGGCAAAAGTCCAACTCAACGGCCGATTACCCTGTGCGTTTAGCAGAGGTCTTAAGGTCACCATTGGAGCTAAGGATCCGACGCCGCTATCGATCTAGTCCTCAGACTGCCAAAAAGCGCGTAAAAGGTCACAATAAATATCATTTATATGTAAATGAAATTTGATCGTTATTTTTTCTTACACTCTGCTTGTGTATTGAGTACTTGCTTTGAAACCAACACTAGTAATTCACTGAACAACATAGACTTCATAAATATATATATATATATATATATATATAATATATATATATGTATAAGCGAAGGATAGATGTAGATATTCATGTTTTATATTATTTAGTAATTCTCCGTTGTACTACGTATTACTGTGGCGTTAATAATTAGATATTGTTGGCATTAGGCAATATCCAGCACAATCCCAGTTAGTCAACATCTTAAAATGCACACAATTACACTCATTAACACACAAACACACACAAACACACACACAAACACACACACACACACACACACACATACACACACACACACACACACACACACACACACACACACACACACACACACACATATGTGTGTGTGTGTGTGCAGAAATCTGTAGATGAAAGACCAGGGAAAAGAGTGCTCAATATATTGAAAGAAAGCTTTCGTAGTATAAAGTAAGTTTCATACACTTAAGAAGCAAGCCTGACCATTGGCGTCGGGTTCCAGTTGTGGCCACCACTGTACATTGGAGGAAGCTCTCTTGAACTGGCCCTTCATTCGAGCATGTGATCAGACATGAAATGGGTTCAAATGGGTTCAGATTTCCTTGTTCAAAGACATCCCATCCAAAGCGAGGCCTAAGTTAAGGCAGTTTGATGTAACCGAATTTTACCATTCTATCACTAAAACACTACTAGGCAAGGCTATATACTTCTGAAGTACCTTCGGAGCTATCTGTAACCGAGAACTCGACCTTATTTACCACGCACGAATACGCCTTTCTTGAACAATGACACCGTTTGAGTAAAAAAGATCCGACACATATATTTCATTGGACGTCTCGATGTGGACATTCAACTGCTCTGATGTATGTAATCTTGTTGGATTATACATTCTCCATACGCTTAAGCAGACATTCTACGACCAGACCATCGATCTGTACCGCGACCACGGTCCTATTTTGGACTACGACCACAACAGGCACGATATGGTCAAGTTCCGTAAAGATATGATAAGCATATTTCACGCCCTAGGCTTTAAAATCACGATCAACACGAACATCACTAGCTCAAACTTCCTCAACGTCAACCGGGACCTACCAGCATGCACATATAAACCCATCGAGAAGCTGAAATACAACAACAGAGGACCATGTCACCCATATAGGTTTTTAAAAATCTAGTAACCAACATTAGCCGTAGAATCTCGAACTTATCATCCAGCAGAGAGATACTTGAAAAGCAGCACCATACTATAACATGCCTTCAGAGACAGTGGATTTAAGGAACAGATCGAATACATAACTAATAGACACTCGCCTAGAAATAACAATAGAAAAAGAAAAGTAATCTGGCTTGCACCTCCTTTCTCACTAAATGTAAAAACTAATATAGTTAAGAAACTCTTAGACCTTATCGATAAGCACTCTCCCCCTTAACATAGAATCAGGAAGATCTTTAATCGACGTTCGGCGAGAATTACCTATTGTTACTTTACATTCATGAAATCCAGATTGAGTGCAAAGAAAAAAAACACAGGAACATCCAGGTGCTATTTCAGGAGGAATGACGACTGTCCATTACCACAAAAATGTAATGTTAAGTCCTCAATATACGAAGCAGAGATCAAATACAAAAACTCATACAAATAGAGAACCACGAACTATATATAGGTTTGGTCCAGGAGCATTTTATACAGATATTTTTATTGCATAATACCTCAGTTACAGATCCCCCCACGAAAATCAGCACTGGCACAAATTGTTTGGCAACTAATAGAAAAGTGATTACCGAAAGACATCATATGGAAAGTGTTGGAAAAGTCCACGCAATACTATTATAGGTTTTATAATCGCCGGATATATACCTCAACTCAATACAGAAATATTCAGATCTTGCTTGTATCAAAAGACCCACTTTTTATTCAAATGGAAGCCCCAAGACAACATCAGACTTCCTGAATCTACGATGGCACTACTCCTCTCTTGTACTCCTCAACGAGCAGGCCACACATGCACACAAATTAACATCACAGTTCACCAATGATCATGAATACGTACGAACCTTTACATCTCAGAGCTTAAGTTTGATAAAACACCAGACATGACAAAATACACACACACACACACACATATATATATAAATATATCTCTTAATTCTAAATCTTTAATTTTTAGTCTTTAATTCTTATTAATTCTGTTTAATTGTAATACTCAACATTTGATATGGTGAATGTTATTAATACATCGAAAGCGGCAACACCTTATATACTTTATATACATTATAAAACTCTTAAAAGAAAAGAAAAGTAAAGTAAAACAAACCCTAAAATAAATTTTCCGTGCTTTTTCCAACTTCACCTTCTCTCTCTCTCTCCCTCTCTCTCTCTCTCTCTCTCTCTCTCTCTCTCTCTCTCACTCTCTCTCTCTCTCTCTCTCTCTCTCTCTCTCTCTCTCTCTCTCTCTCTCTCTCTCTCTCTCTCTCTCTCTCTGTATGTATATATAGAGAGAATTCACAAGAATCAAAGCTATGTTCAAAGCATTTATTCACAATTGTTTCATCCAAACCTAGGCTTGAGGTCTGAGGAGCATTTTTCAATGTTTGTAGACATATTTGACCTCCTTTCCAACGCAAGAGACATACAGATACATGTATATATATTGATGTACAGTGGAGTGACATATATTATGCTATATTATTTCTGTATAGCAATTCAAATTCAAAATCAAAATCAAAATTAAAATTAAAATTAAAATAAAATTAAAATACATTCGGCAGTTAACACAGATAATGCAAGAGGATAGTTTGTTAGTCAGATGTAGTAGTTAGTGTATGCGTTAATTACACGTGGGGCATGCAAGTGTGTCTCATTTATATATGATTATTGTGTGGCAGGGTGTTACATGTAATACAAGCACTTTAAGCGGGTAAGTAAGAGTATTATGGTGGTTGTAGGGGTAAGGTATTTTTTGTATATAATAAAAATGATTTGAACATAGCTTTGATTCTTGTGAATTCTATATAACTGCTCTGTAGAACAACTGATGTTATTACATTGAACTATTTATCTTACTGGTAATAAGGTAGTAATAAATTACTGACCTTCACTGTTTTAGGGTTTAAAATATACATAACTATAAAATGTTTTAGTATATACTTAACCATAAATAGTATCCTTAATCTTATATATATATATATATATTGGAATAAATGCTCTGAAATAGCGATATATATGTGAATATAGACATAGAATATTCGAAAATATTCTGTATGTTTATAATAAACATTTTGAAGACCTAATCGCTATAGAATAGAATACGTCACGTATTACAATTAGATTCTCGATAAAAGCAAGGGAAGTAATCTACGCGTTTCATTCTTATTAGAAATCTTCAGGACTACATATCCAGTGCTTTTATCGAGAATGACACAGCTAGAGACTTATAGAATACTTAGCTGTGTACAGAAACTGGTTTGAAAGAGCGGTTGCCGGTCCGGCAGAAATTAGAAATTGGAATAAATGCTCTGAAATAGCGATATATATGTGAATATAGACATAGAATATTCGAAAATATTCTGTATGTTTATAATAAACATTTTGAAGACCTAATCGCTATAGAATAGAATACGTCACGTATTACAATTAGATTCTCGATAAAAGCAAGGGAAGTAATCTACGCGTTTCATTCTTATTAGAAATCTTCAGGACTACATATCCAGTGCTTTTATCGAGAATGACACAGCTAGAGACTTATAGAATACTTAGCTGTGTACAGAAACTGGTTTGAAAGAGCGGTTGCCGGTCCGGCAGAAATTAGAAATTGGAATAAATGCTCTGAAATAGCGATATATATGTGAATATAGACATAGAATATTCGAAAATATTCTGTATGTTTATAATAAACATTTTGAAGACCTAATCGCTATAGAATAGAATACGTCACGTATTACAATTAGATTCTCGATAAAAGCAAGGGAAGTAATCTACGCGTTTCATTCTTATTAGAAATCTTCAGGACTACATATCCAGTGCTTTTATCGAGAATGACACAGCTAGAGACTTATAGAATACTTAGCTGTGTACAGAAACTGGTTTGAAAGAGCGGTTGCCGGTCCGGCAGAAATTAGAAATTGGAATAAATGCTCTGAAATAGCGATATATATGTGAATATAGACATAGAATATTCGAAAATATTCTGTATGTTTATAATAAACATTTTGAAGACCTAATCGCTATAGAATAGAATACGTCACGTATTACAATTAGATTCTCGATAAAAGCAAGGGAAGTAATCTACGCGTTTCATTCTTATTAGAAATCTTCAGGACTACATATCCAGTGCTTTTATCGAGAATGACACAGCTAGAGACTTATAGAATACTTAGCTGTGTACAGAAACTGGTTTGAAAGAGCGGTTGCCGGTCCGGCAGAAATTAGAAATTGGAATAAATGCTCTGAAATAGCGATATATATGTGAATATAGACATAGAATATTCGAAAATATTCTGTATGTTTATAATAAACATTTTGAAGACCTAATCGCTATAGAATAGAATACGTCACGTATTACAATTAGATTCTCGATAAAAGCAAGGGAAGTAATCTACGCGTTTCATTCTTATTAGAAATCTTCAGGACTACATATCCAGTGCTTTTATCGAGAATGACACAGCTAGAGACTTATAGAATACTTAGCTGTGTACAGAAACTGGTTTGAAAGAGCGGTTGCCGGTCCGGCAGAAATTAGAAATTGGAATAAATGCTCTGAAATAGCGATATATATGTGAATATAGACATAGAATATTCGAAAATATTCTGTATGTTTATAATAAACATTTTGAAGACCTAATCGCTATAGAATAGAATACGTCACGTATTACAATTAGATTCTCGATAAAAGCAAGGGAAGTAATCTACGCGTTTCATTCTTATTAGAAATCTTCAGGACTACATATCCAGTGCTTTTATCGAGAATGACACAGCTAGAGACTTATAGAATACTTAGCTGTGTACAGAAACTGGTTTGAAAGAGCGGTTGCCGGTCCGGCAGAAATTAGAAATTGGAATAAATGCTCTGAAATAGCGATATATATGTGAATATAGACATAGAATATTCGAAAATATTCTGTATGTTTATAATAAACATTTTGAAGACCTAATCGCTATAGAATAGAATACGTCACGTATTACAATTAGATTCTCGATAAAAGCAAGGGAAGTAATCTACGCGTTTCATTCTTATTAGAAATCTTCAGGACTACATATCCAGTGCTTTTATCGAGAATGACACAGCTAGAGACTTATAGAATACTTAGCTGTGTACAGAAACTGGTTTGAAAGAGCGGTTGCCGGTCCGGCAGATTTCCTGAAGATTTCTAATAAGAATGAAACGCGTAGATTACTTCCCTTGCTTTTATCGAGAATCTAATTGTAATACGTGACGTATTCTATTCTATAGCGATTAGGTCTTCAAAATGTTTATTATAAACATACAGAATATTTTCGAATATTCTATATCTATATTCACATATATATCGCTATTTCAGAGCATTTATTCCAATTTCTAATTTCTGCCGGACCGGCAACCGCTCTTTCAAACCAGTTTCTGTACACAGCTAAGTATTCTATAAGTCTCTAGCTGTGTCATTCTCGATAAAAGCACTGGATATGTAGTCCTGAAGATTTCTAATAAGAATGAAACGCGTAGATTACTTCCCTTGCTTTTATCGAGAATCTAATTGTAATACGTGACGTATTCTATTCTATAGCGATTAGGTCTTCAAAATGTTTATTATAAACATACAGAATATTTTCGAATATTCTATGTCTATATTCACATATATATCGCTATTTCAGAGCATTTATTCCAATTTCTAATTTCTGCCGGACCGGCAACCGCTCTTTCAAACCAGTTTCTGTACACAGCTAAGTATTCTATAAGTCTCTAGCTGTGTCATTCTCGATAAAAGCACTGGATATGTAGTCCTGAAGATTTCTAATAAGAATGAAACGCGTAGATTACTTCCCTTGCTTTTATCGAGAATCTAATTGTAATACGTGACGTATTCTATTCTATAGCGATTAGGTCTTCAAAATGTTTATTATAAACATACAGAATATTTTCGAATATTCTATGTCTATATTCACATATATATCGCTATTTCAGAGCATTTATTCCAATTTCTAATTTCTGCCGGACCGGCAACCGCTCTTTCAAACCAGTTTCTGTACACAGCTAAGTATTCTATAAGTCTCTAGCTGTGTCATTCTCGATAAAAGCACTGGATATGTAGTCCTGAAGATTTCTAATAAGAATGAAACGCGTAGATTACTTCCCTTGCTTTTATCGAGAATCTAATTGTAATACGTGACGTATTCTATTCTATAGCGATTAGGTCTTCAAAATGTTTATTATAAACATACAGAATATTTTCGAATATTCTATGTCTATATTCACATATATATATATATATATATATATATATATATGCATGTATATGAGCACACGTGTGTGCGCACTTAGATGTCAATAGTTTTTCAGATCTGTTCTGTATTAATATATATATATATGTGTGTGTGTGTACATGTATACATCATTGTTTCTACTTTTGGCACAAGACCTGCAAATACCTAGTACATTACTGGTACTTTATTTTATCGACCCCGTAAGGATGAAAGGCAAAGGTAACCTCGGAGGGATTTGAACTCATACCGTAAAGGGACGTAACTATACTGGAAAGCATGGCGTCCGACTCTCTACCGATACTGTCAATCCACCGCCCATGTATATATAATTATTTATAATTATTTATATGTTTATCTGATATAATTTACCTTAATTACTTTAGATATTTACAAAATAACTGATAAATTCAGAAGTCGCTCGTGGAGACGAAAATCAAAACAACCAATGAAACTTGAAAAAATAGCTTACTGACAATTTTCAAATATGAAGATCTTCACTGTTTGGAGAAAAAATAGTCGAGGAAAACTATTTCCCATTTCATATATCTGTCCACGTTCAGGAATGAAAGTCCAATCAGTTGAAAAGTGCCTCCTCCAATATACATTAGTAGCCATAACTGGACCCGAAAGAAATGGTCTCATATACATGTCGAAACATTGTTTATACTATATATATATATGTATATATATATATATATATATATATATATATATATATATATATATATATATATATATATATATATATATATATATATATATATATATATTTATATATATATATATATATATATAAACGGAAAAAATGAAACGAAATTTCACTCCCCACTCTTAGTACAGCTGTTACTTAAATATAAGTATGTACACGTACATACATATATGTATACAGACGTACAGTAGTATGTATATATATATACATACATGCACACATATATATATGTACGTATGGATTCACCGAACATTTATTATAATGCTCGATGTGTTTGTAAACAAACATCCCGTATTAAGCCGTAGTGTCTAGCAACCATCGTTGCTCGTTTGTTCAACACTGACAAGGTAACGCTTTACTAGTTTCAAGCTTATTAGCTATCGTCAGTAACGTATACCTTCCTGCCAGATTGTTGAACATATATACTTACCTTATGAATATTAACGTCTGAGTAACCCAATGTGCATATCGAGTGGGTTAATCGGCCGGGTGCATCGAAAACGATAAACGGAAATAATGAAACGAAATGTCATTTCCCACTCTTAGTACGGCTGTTACTTAAATATAAGTATGTACACGTACATACATATATGTATACAGACGTACAGTAGTATGTATATATATATACATACATGCACACATATATATGTACGTATGGATTCACCGAACATTTATTATAATGCTCGATGTGTTTGTAAACAAACATCCCGTATTAAGCCGTAGTGTCTAGCAACTATCGTTGCTCGTTTGTTCAACACTGACAAAGGAACTCTGAACTAGTTTCAAGCTTATTAGCTATCGTCAGCAACGTATACCTTCCTGCCTGATTGTTGAACGTACCAAGGCAGCCGCGGACAAATTTTAAAGATCACAAAATAAATTTCGAAGAGGACTTCTAAGTCAGACATTGGAATTAGTAAAAATATTATAGATAGAATTTTTCCAACATTGAAATTGAAGTCAAAGCTGAGCTTATGGAAGGACACAAGTGAAGTAATAGATTGGTTTAGGAACATTGAAAATAAGAAAAATCATAAATTTATTCAAATGGACATAACGAGTTACTACTCATCTATAACACCTAATCTCCTGAATAAGGCTTTATCTTACGCTTATAAACATACATATCTATCTAGCGAGGAGATTAATATCATATTAACGGCTAGAAGAACCCAGATTAATTTTAATGATGATTTTTGTACTCGTTCTGATAGGCATAACAATTTCGACACTACTATGGTATCGTCTGACTCTGCAGATTACCGATCTTCTGGGAAATGTTATCCTTAATATGATAAATAGAAAGTTGCCGGAGATTACCGGTGGTTTATATAGGGATGATATATTATTTACTGTAGTTAAACATAGCAATAGTGAACTAAATAGGGTTAAGAATGCAATTATAGAATTCTTTAAAAATCATGACCTGAAATTAGAAGTAGAAAGTAACAGTAAAGTGGTTAACTTCCTTGATGCCACCCTTTATTTAAATTCAGGACTATATTACCCCTTCCATAAATCCAATGAAAACCTAAATTATGTTAGCTTTCATTCCTATCATCCTAAATCTGTTAAAAATGCAATAGTCAATAGTGTTCAACAATGTCTTACTAGATTATCTGCTAACAAATTCATTTTTGATAACAAAGCTGCATATTATAATGAAGCGTTGCATAAGGCAGGATATAAAAATAATATTGAATATCTAGATAATAGTAATTCTAATTATGAACTAAATAATAATAAGAATAATATAAATAAAGCAGACTCTAAAATAAGAATAATTTAAATATGAATAAAAATACTAATTTCGTGAATAAATCTTGGAAAAAATCAGAACTAAATCAGTTATTTGGTATGCACCACCAGCATCTTTAGCTATTAAAACACGCCTAGCACAATTATTTTTTTAAGGCATTAGATAACTGTTTCCCTAGAACACATAAATACTATTATATCTTCAATAGACACACAGTTAAGCTATCTTACTCTACAACTATGAATATGGCTCAAAACATTGCAACAATAAATAGCAGAATTCTTAGTTATAACCAACATATAATTAGTGATAATGATGATATTAATATTAACAATAATATTGATACAGAGAATAACAATAACATTAATTTAAGCACTTACAGTAGAACACCTATAAATATTAGCAATGATAACGCGAACAGTTTAGATTATAGTAATAACAGGAAATCGAACTGTAACTGTAGAAGTAGATCTGATTGCCCTTTGCAAAATAACTGCCTTGATAAGAACTTAGTATATAAATGTACCGTTAAAGCAAATAACATTACCTACAACTACATAGGTGCAACTTCATCGAGCTTTAAACTGAGATTTTCCAATCATAAGCATTCTTTTTCTAATCCGGATAAGACATTTTCTAATTCTTTATCACAACTAATATGGTCTTTAAAAGAGGAAAATTTAAAATACTCAATATTTTGGTCCAAGCTTCGCAACTCTCAAGTCTACCAAAATAGCTCTATTTCTCCTAACTGCAAAATTTGCAATACCGAGACTCTATTAATAATTGCTAATTATGGTAATTTAATTAACAAAAATGTGAATTATTCTCAAACTGCCTGCACAAATCTGCATCTACATTTCAAACATCATATAAAATTAGGATATCATATGAAATGATTTTGACTCTTATTAATAATTCCCAGTGTGAAATGATATTGACTCTGAATAATAATTCTTGTAATGCTTTTATTATTATTGCTATTATTAATAATGGATATAAGGTTTCTACCTAACCATAGACTTTGTTTACCTGCTCTCTAATAGAATATGTTAATCTCTAGATTGTTTAAATACACTTAGCTTTGATTTTGTATTTTTTAAACTTTGTATCTTTTAAATTTGATACAGACTCGTAAACCGTTTAATTGCTTTGAATGTTTGTTTACGTCGTACGAAGATATTGTTTACATTTATCGTATACAAGTTTCGTTTTATCTAAATTGATTAATTATCTCTACTTAACTTGATGTATAATTTCGAATACAGTAAAACCTGGTTAAATCAAAATTATAACACTCTTAAGTGTAATTATAACTAATAATTAATATTATTTATATTGACAAATATTGATTTAAATCTAATAGTTTATATAAGAACTATACAAATGCTTATATCTAAATAAATCTGGTTTAATAATATCATATTTATTACATTTATAAGCTTTATGGTTAGTTAATAACATTTTTAATTTTGATCTTTCTAACTAAATTATTGACTATATTTAATAATTTAAATATACTCTTGATTACCCTTGGAATTATGTTAAATTATCTTTTTCACTATATATTTGTTTTAATTTTGATATAATACAATAATATAGGTTGTTTCAAATATTATAGTCTAAACATTTCAAATTATTTAATTAATTGATTATTTCTAATTAACTTAATATTTGAAAAAAAAAAAACGGACACGCATCTTACACTTGACTCTCCTTCTCCTTATGTAATTATATGTTACCACACATAACTCCCTTCCTTTGTTTTTAGTATCATCTCTCTTTCCTTTTCTTTCTCTCCTCTAGTTAACTCTCTCGCTCTCTCTTTTGTTCCTATACGGAGGTATACATTTTTTATTATTTAAATTTTTAACAGTTATGTAGTTATATGTTTATATTTTTACTCCCCTTTATATATACTTATTATATTTATTACTTATTATTATATATTTTTTATACACGTTCTCCTACGTACCCTCTCTAATATATGTAGTCGTTCATGTTACAACTTATGGTATATGAATATTGAGTTTTGTTATAAATAATCACTGCCAAGACTGGAATTGACCCATCAGCACAGTTGAGGTATATCAGACATCAATTTATTTTATCTGATGAGGACGTACTGATGAAATAGCTCAGTACCTCTGAAATATGTATAATAAAATATATTTGATAACAAGAATGTCTAGATTTATTAATATTTTGAAGTAATATATATATATGTATATTAATAACAGATCAAAGACCATATTGAGTTGATTCAGGTTTATTTAAAACTCTGTTATACATATTACACTGCGGTCTATATCAGTTATGATAGCGTAAGCTCTTCAGACGGCAAAACCTAAAATAAACATTCAAAGCTCCTAAAAAACCCATTAAATTTGGAAAAATCCAATAATTTTATGATACAGGAGACCGGAACAACGCATGGTATAGTTTATTTGATGGCCGACTCCTGTATGACCCTAAGGATGTAAGCGGAAGTGTTGGTCAGTTTTGTTCCTACGTCACTATCGCCGGGTGTTTAGTTTAGGAAGTAACGAAAACATCTGGTACCCATTCACCCTCTCCTCTCTCTCAGGAGCCCTTGAAGTAGTAGTGACAGTGGCTGCTATAATAGTAGAGACATCCATCACCTCCCAACCCCACAATCCCATATTGTTCACAACAACTGTGAATATTATAACCGATACCACAAATTAACTATATAAGAATAGATTAAGGGGAAATAAGTAAACTAATTAATCAATTAATTAAGAACACAAGGAAAGGGAATAGATATGTGAGAATGAGATGAATATAATGAAAAAACAATTATATTGAAGGAAATGTTCATAATAAAGAAAATTAAAAAGTAAAGAAATAGCTACCTGTATGCCTAGGCTATACACGAGAGTGTACAACGTAGATGTTGTGTAGTTATAGTTTGACTGGTTCGAAATAGTTGGACGCATGATAGCCGTACTCCTCGCTAGTTCTCCGTTTGACAAACTCTACGGATTACATTCAGGTATCCGATTCCTCGCCTGCATGTAACTCATGCACTCCATTAACGGGACGACAAAGTGAAATAATACGATATATAAAGGGAATGTCCGGGAGGGGTGTTGGCAGTAGGGTTGTTCCCCACAGTCTGCGTCAAATATCTGTGAAACTGATCAAGATCTTCGGACCAACGTGCCTGATCGTACGGTGCTATTAGGTTGTGTAGACCAAGTAGTGTAGGTCAACCCAAGGAAATTTAAACTGATTATCAAAATAATAACGTGAAGAAGGATTAGAGATATTATTAAAATACAGTGTAGATATTATTAAAATACAGTGTAGATATTATTAAAATACAGGTGTAGGCTGACTTAAGGTAACTTATAGGAAATAGTAGAGTGGGGCACATGAGGATGAAAAATGATGAATTAAAGTAAAGGATTGAGTTAATTAGGGTTGGCGCAGAGATATAAAGACAGTGTGCAGCAATATACGAGATAACCAGATATGGTGTAGACAAAGAAAATAATAAGTTCATATAATACAATAATAGAGACAAGGAAATATGCGGGATCCGTATAAGGTTATCCAAAACAAATGTGTCCGGCTATAAAATGAGTGTTAGGGAGATAGATAGAGTAAAATATCGAGAATAACGTTAAGATAGGGCCTGGGATGGAATTCAAAGTGTGCGGAGAGAGATTTAGGCTGGTCTGCCAGTTTGTGTGCATCAGGTGAGAGTGGAAAGGTTCTCCTCATTGGTGTTCTTATTGCCTGGATAGCCGCTGGTTAAATGCCATAAAGTGTTGTCTGTGGTCAGGGGACGTTGTTATCCTGAGTGTCCCGTTAGTTGATATGGATGAGTTTAGTCTTCTGGTCAGCTCTGGTTATCATATATATACACTTTAAATCCGATTGAAATTACATCTATATTAACAATTTAAAATATTTCATTCGTATGATATTATCAAATGAATGGAACATGCTGCCAAAAGCATTTCCATCTGAAAACGCCATGCCTCTTCTCTAAATATTAAGTACTTTATCTAACTGTGGTCACTGCTTTCTCTACAAAACACTACTATATAAATATATATAGAAGTAATAATAAATAATATATAAACATACATATACATATAAATATATTTTTCTTTAATAGAGAAGCTCTCATTTATTTATTGTACATAAACATATTCTGTAGATTTTCATATTATGAGTAATGCTATGCCAGTGCAACTGCCAATTAATTGTAACCAGCCAACTTCGTACTAAATGCTAACTTGCAGTCGACCTTATCGTTTGATATCAGCAAAAGAGCATTTCTAGAATTTAATTTACACAATCTACATTGGCATTAGCCTATTTTTATCTCTGCACCGGTTGAATGAGTGTCACTGATGAGAGATTAACGAATCTTGAAATATTTGTCTGGCATTCTCTCAGGCTATTGATATAACTGTGACATGGTGTTAGCACCAAGATGAAAAGAAATGTATATTTTCATAGCGAAATTATTTTTCATTTTTCATTGAAAGGCTATTATGTATTTATTTAACCAAAACATATCGTATAAACTCATATTATAGAAGACTACGTTAGTGTTACACGTTATACATACTATATATATAGTGAGAGAACATTACCAACACAATCATTATCTAAGAGACTGATATTTATGTACATCTGGTAAGGAGGGAAAAGAAATATATCTATATTGAGAGATTGCATTTCTGCTGGATGTCATCAATATGATAATTAAGTTTTCTAAATTGGCAATTAATCAGAACCAATAGACGAAAAGAAAGCAAAATAATATTATTAATATTTGAATAATTAATTTATTTTCATGCTACTCATATCTGTGTGGATTTGCGTGATTGAGTTAAGATAACGATAGCCATGTCGTTAGTTCCATTGATGCACCGGCTGGTGTGTTATTGCCTCGGGCTCTAGTCCACACAGCTTTTAAAAAAGAAATAAATTGTACATGTCATTCTCACATATTCTCAACCAACATGAATCGCCATGTGAATTACGTTAACGGTGCACATGCACAGGTCCGTGCACGTTAATGTCACGAGCAGGCTTTTCTGTAATTCGAACAAATTGTTGTAACCAAATGATGTCCGAAACATTTAACCGTATATTCTCCCGTGGACACAGCAATGCACATTTTTTATTTACTATAGATTCTTAAATGGAATATGGATAGACAGAAACTGCTTAAAAAGCCGTCGATTAATTTCTACTTATAATTTAAAGGACCAGCTATGCCTTGCACACACTTTCACACTGAATCACCCGGAGAATAATTGTAAGAGTAACCTTATTTGTGAGACATTGATCCTTTTAAAGCATAATTTGGCCGTTCATTTGGAGGAATAATAAGAACATTCATCGTCGAAACAGATGCTGTTTATATACAAAATTCTATTCCGTATAATTTTCTAATACAAATGATATTCCGTGTCTATGTTGCAGTTATTCCTATTCCCTGCAGTGCACTAGGTCTTTAAGGAAGACAATGTTGGCACGCAGCTAGACAAGCATAGCCTGCGCATCGTTTCCCTGAGGCTCAGCCTCTGGATCTGCCAGTCACATCAATGTTGCTGCGGTTCCACCGTGGATTCTTTCGACCTCCACCCGCTTTCCTGTCGCCACAGTGCCGGCTGCATTCCACGCCATGCTGCCCTCAACGAGGTCATTAAACATGGCTTGGACGCTGCAGGCTTCCCTTCCCAGCTGGAGCCGGTGGGGCTGGATCGAGGGAACGGCAAAGGCCAGATGGCATGACCATCTTCCCGTTCCGCGGTGGCAAACCCCTCGTCTGGGATGTCACTTGCACCGATACTTTCTGCGACCGACCCAGGTTCTGCTACACGTCGGGCTGAGGGGGCCAAACTCCTCAAATACCGGTCGCTCTCCGACAGGTTTGCGGTCCTACCCTGGCAATGGAGACTTCTCGTGTCCTCGGCCCCAGGGCTACTTCCTTACTCACCACCATAGGCGTTGAGCTAGCCAACCGCAGGAGTGAGCCCCGCGAGTTGGAGTGACTCTTCCAGCGTGTCTCCCTCGCCGTCGTCCGGGGAAACGCCTTCTCCATTCTGTCCGCCGGGGCTGTGGGTGGGCGCCATCGCGTACCGTTGTAGTGGTTGTAGAAGAAACAGGAAGACAACAACTGGAAAGTTTGATTTTCTCTATAGATGAGAGGAAATGTTTAGAGAAACTGCAAGAACAGTCACTGAAATTTTTAAAAATATTGAGGTGCTCCCTATCTCTACCTCAAAAAACAAAACAAATAAAAAACTAAGTCATTCAGATGTTACATTACTCAAGTCCATATTCTTAGTATAGATGATTTGTACATGTAATTAAAACAACCTTACTTGTCACGCGTGTTTTAACGCTAATTTTCGCTGAGGATTAAGTTATGAGTAAACGTGTCGTTGACTTCTCGAGCATGCTGTTTGGTTGATCGAACAATTGGAACATTCATCGACGAAGAGATAGACACAACTGATATACACAACTGATACACACAATATATTTTATCTATGCTGTTGCAGCTGCTGGACCTCCGTCGGCATTGAATCGAGTACCTGAAATTAACATACAAGTGGTTGAGCATTCTACAGACACGAGCACCCTTCACTTTGTTACCAGGAAGGATCAGCATGATGCTGTAGGAGCAGACAGGTCCTTTGAATTACAGGTACAACTAATTTTTACTCGCTGAGTCGACTGGAGCTAAGTGAAATATAGTTTCTTCCCTAAATCCCAAGGCATTGTCGGAAAATGTACACGTACTTTTACGATTGTGAACCGAACCAAATCCACTAAATTACGTACGTTTATACGCAGGAAATTAACATATATGTAGTTACCCAGTGTAGAGACACGTGTATCATTAATGAAGTCCTCAAGTACGTTGAGCGTGAAACTGTGTGTAACAAGACAGGTAACATTCATTTATTCTTGTTCAGTGAACTGGAAGAACACGAGATACAATGTATTGCTTAAGGAACAATGCGCTACCTGCTACGGGAATTGAACACACAATCATAGTTAGTTCTAAGAGTATTTCTCAGTGTGACAATGCTGGCTCATTGAATTACGGGTGCACTTTATCTTTCCTGCTCAGTAGATTTAGTAACATGAAGTATAATTTATAGATCATGGGCACAACGCGTACCATGGTTCGGGAATCGAAATCACGAAAATGCAAACATGAGCCGAATATACCACACATTACGCCACGGACATTCATATTTGAGTATGTTTGTCAGCAGAAGAAGCGCATGCTATGCTATATATACTAACACCGCTATCAGCTATAGCCTCGACAAAAAAAGAACAAAACAGTGTTTATCAGTAGATGCGGATGGAAAAATTATATTTTCCTCCGACTAATGTTAATTTCCACTATATATGAATATATATTAGTCGCTTAATCTTCTAATTAAATATACCTTCACGCACCTAATTCTATTATTGAAAGTTAGATTCTTATTCACGAGAAACACAGCGCTGAATGATCTCAATGGAACGTGACGATGCAAGGCACATGAACATTAGTTATATTTTGGCGGTGTTCGTCATCTATATTTTATGAATTAAACGACAGGCGTCATTCGCAATTGAGAATGACAACTTAATAAGTTATTTCGGTACCCATGTTGTGACGCGCTAACACAGACACCCTCTTGATCGTTTTTCCCTAGATCCCGAGGAACACCTAGCATATGACAGTTGGAATAGGAGAGAGAGAGATAGAGATACATAGAGAGATAGAGAGAGACAAAGAAAGAGAGAGAGAGTCAAAGAAAGAGACGAAGATAGGTCTGTACCAGTATTAG
>OZ024742.1:258787438-258804938 GCA_964016885.1 Eledone cirrhosa | reverse complement strand
TTCGTCAATACCAACCCTAGCGGCGAACTAGCTTACATATTGAGAAGGACCCTAGACAAGCTCAAATTAAATATTAAGATAGAAGAAAGTGTGTGTGTGTGTGTGTGTGGATGTGTGTATGATCGGCAGGAAATGTTTAAATGCCTTAAATAATGAAGGTATTCTCTCGGTGACTCGTGTGTGCCCGATGGCCTGGGTCTCTAAGCAATGGCAATCGGGAGGGAGAATAGAAATTTTCAAAAAGGGAGACAAGAGAGGTTGTTCTAATTAGAGAGGCATCTCATATTAAGCCACCCCGTTGAATATTCTTGTTATGTAGACCTCTAAAAACGTATGATCGCGTTCCTACGGTCCTCTGTGTAACTTTCTTCAAAAGTAGGGTATGTATGGTCAACGTCTTGTTGCCTTGATGTCTCTACACGAATCCCCAATACCTATGTTCGGATAAACTGCGCTAAATCGAAACCCTTCTATGTGGGAGTCTGACTCCACAAAGGATACGCACCGTCACCTCTCCCTTTTAATATTTTCATGAACCAGATTGACAAGCACAGTCGGGTAGGCAGTGGCATCACAAATCATGGGTGTAAAATCAATCGACTGGCATTTGTAGACCACAGGGTGTTAATTAAACTGAGAGGCGATCTTCGACTTGCAATTGATATGTTTGATGCCAAGAGCTGCATGACTTGAATTGAAATTACTCGTCCTCACAAGGAAGCCTGTGCACTGCTCTCTATATGTGAATGTTTTTCCACTGAAGCAGGAATCTCGGGGACGTATTCACAAAGAGATGGAAGGCATGGCGCTGAATTAAGTGCAATAATTGCTGTAACATTAATACAACAGCTTCAGCATTCGGTAATCAGAAGTAGGAAGGTACATGTAAAAACAAATTACATGTAGAAACACACTATCTTGAATACGGTTTTGTATCATCTGTTACATATAATCATATATCATGTGTAGTAACAGACAGAATACGATAGCGAATACAAGCGGCCGAAATGGGATTCCTCCGGAGGGTTTTGGGTAACGTTACTCGATATAGTGCATAGATCGGAGATCAGAGAATCATTGCAGGCAGAGCCGCCATCCTCTCCAATACTATGGGCCTGTGGTTACACTGTCTCCGGAGTGAATCGCTGTAAAGATTTTACGGCTAAAACCAACCCGAAGGTGACCCAGTTTTAGATTCCGAGCAACATGGATAACATTCATGAGCTCGGCTGGTGCTGATTGGGGATCTGGCCGGATCAGCTGGAGCCAGTTACTTCTGAGAGAAGACGTTCAAACGACTGACTGAGGACACACAGGAAAAATGGGAGAAGGCTAAGAAGATTTATATATATATAATATATATATATATATCACGATATATTAACGGAGCCATAGACTCTCGCATTTCGCTGTAAATAATGTGCTCAAAGGAGAGGAAATCCTGAGCTCTTTAAAGTACAATATGTTGAAAAGGTAACACACCAGAGAGAGATACAGCGCTCTATCAATAAAACAGGGAAAAACCACCAGTGCCTGGAATCTATAACCTATGAAAGGTAGAGTATAGACACGATAATTAAAAATATAAATTAAAGCGTAAATAAACACCTGTATAACTATATAACACACGTACAAATCCAAAGTGATCTGTTTCGCCAGTAAGTTGTTGACAGAAATGAAATAACCCAAGTTCATCAGCGTGTATAAGGCTATACATTTCAGACAGAACTAAGAGAATTTTTAAAGCGACCGTCCAGCTACACGTGGGAGAGAGAAGTCACAGCGTGTTAAAGGTCAGTGAACCAGTGGCCTCTGAGAGACGAGCTGCTGGATTTGTACGTGTGTTATATAGTTATAGAGGTATTTATTTACGCTTTAATTTATATTTTTAATTATCTTGTCTATACTCTGCCTTTCATAGGTTATAGATTCCATACCCTGGTGGTTTTTCCATGTTTTATTGATAGCGCACTGTATCTCTCTCTAGTGCGTTACCTTTTCAACATATTGTATTTATATATATATATATATATATATAACAAACCGAGCATAATAATAAATGTTCGTTAAACCCATACGTACATATATGTATGTATATATATACATACTACTGTGCGTCTGTATACATATATGTATGTACGTATACATACATACTTACATTTAAGTACCAGCCGTACTAAGAGTGAGAAATGAAATTTCGTTTCATTCTTTTCCATATTATATATATATATATATATATATATATATATATATATATATATATATATAATGTGGGTTATTCATTGATTTACTGGTGGTGGCACAAAAAAGAAGCACTCTATGCACATGCATGGCCAGTTTGAAGAGGAGATCGATAATGGAGTCGGGTCCATATATCATATCGGTGACCCGAAGCCAATCCTCTGCGATACACAATAAAAAACTAAATACATGTAAACGGAACGGCAACGTTTTTTTTTAGTATATATATCTATATATATATAGGCACCTCAAGGAACTCCTTGGTCATCCCGTAAGGTGTGTTAACTTGAGCTCCTGTGTTTGTGTAGAGCAGGGATATCAGGTCCACTATCTTCTTGGGGAGTCCATCCTGTAACAATTTCATCAAGCAGTCTCGGTAAAAAAAACCTTTTGAAGACAACGAATATATTGACAGCAGGAAGCCTCTTTAATCTAGCTCTCTCAAGAATCTTCGTCAGCAATAGGATGTGACCGGTGGTAAATCCTCTCCCTCTGAAGACGTTCCGGTTGTCCCTGACTTTCACCCACATCTCGGAAGAGATGTTTATGAATGTGGGTGGGGAGCTGTTAGAATTATTTGAAGGACACTGACCAAAACACTCACTCAAATAGTGGCTGGGTGCTACACGACGATTTTGAGAATAGCTTTGAACATTAACCATTACGCTCTGAATATGAAGAACTGAGATCTGTACAGGAGCTTTGAACATTAACCATTACGCTCTGAATATGAAGAACTGAGAGCTGTACGGGAGCTTTCTAAAAGTCAATTCGAAAATAAAAGAGAGGAGACTGAAGTGAGCTGGACATGCTCACCGACATTCAGAGTTGATGCTGCAATCCGTGGTCATGTGGGAACCTCTACACGGACTCGCTGGAACAGGAGACGGAGGATGACATTTTGATGCCCTAAGGACGGACACTGATATACGGAAGACGGCGGAGATAGTGAGAGTAATAAAGGACGGAGACACTGTCCATGTACCTCATAATTTTACCCACCCTAATATATATATATATATATATATATATATATATATATATATATATATATATATATATATATTATTATTATGTAATAAACAACATAAGGCAATTATTCCATTTACCAGTGGTTTCTTAAAAGCAAAAGGTTTTGCTTTCAATCCTCAGAATGAAAAATCCTGGTTTGTTTATTGAATATGGATTCTAAAAACGAAAATGCAATCTATATGAAAGTGAGGCTGGAAAAGGGAGAAGGAAAGGAAAAATAAAATAAAATAAAACTACACATGCAAACACACACAAAAAAACCCAAAAGCATACTTACACACACACACATATATACACATATAATTTGCACGCATACACATATACACATACACATACATATACATATATATATATATATATATATATATATATATATATATACATACACATACATACACATATATATATATAAAGAGCGTACACCTACACACACATACACATATATATACACACATATACACATACATATATTCATACATACACACGCACACACACACACACACATATACACACACACACACATATATATACACATGTACATATCCATACATATATATATATATATATATATATATATACACATACATATACACACATATACACATATACATACACACACACACACACACACACACATGTGTGTGTACAAGCCTACACATACACACACACATATATATACACACACATATACATACATTCACACAAACATACAACGTACATACATACACATACATGAATGCACTCCACTACATATTAACACACGCAAATAAATATAAGAAAAAAATATATAAATAATATTAACAAATATTTGACAGCGATACATGCCCCAGCTAACAGGACAGACACGCGTGGTAAGTAATACACACATAAGCGCATATACATACGTTCGAAATAGTAAACACATACACACACTCTCACACATAAATATACATATACAAATACATAAACACGTACATACACATACATACGCAAACACGTACACGTATACAATATAAACACACACATGTATATGTAATTATATACACACACACACACATATACATATATATATATATATATATATATATATATATATATACATACAAAAATATAAAAATATAAACGCACACACACATATAAATACGTAAACACACATATACATACATAGCTAAACAATTATACACATGCAAATACGTATATATCAAAAGAACGCACAACCAAATACAAACACACACACATATATACACACACACACACCCACACACAAACCCACACATACATAAAAATAAATAAAAACACACGCAACATATACATACATACACGTACATATACATATATACATATATACATATACATATATATATATACACATATATATACACAAATATATATATATATATATATATATACACACATACACGTACACATACACACATGCATACACATACACACACACATATACATGTGTGTATGTGTAAAGCTCAGTATTAGATAAGACAAATGAACCTTACATAAACGTATATATAGTAGTAAAGTAATAAAGCCATACAAGGCAATTAATCCATTCACCAGAGGTTTCTTAAAAGCAAAAAAAGTTTCCTTCAATCTTCAGAATGAAATATACAAATATATACACACATACAGACACGCACACACACATATATATATATACATATATATATACATGTACATATATATATATATATATATATATATATATACAGACATATATACATACACACATATACACACACATACATATACATACATACATACACATATATATATACATACACAAACATATACGTACACATATACATATATACACACAAAAATACATACACATACACATAGGTATGTGAAGGGCAAAACAAAAAGAATATATGGGGTGGGGGGCCTAGAGGAGGTAAAAATATAAAGGGAGGTAAGGGAGAAAAAAATATTTTTTAAATACAAGAGTACAGAAGGTAGAAGCAGCAAAATAAAAGCCGTAGCAAAAGTAAAGAGCAGAGAAGGAGTTCAAGGCGGTTGATTTATCGTAGGAGTGTCAATCCAGTTACAGATCAGATGCGATTTCAGATGAGGACAGCATCTGAAGATCTCAGTCTTAGAGTTAAGGCAAGCGGAAGTGTCTCTCAAGTTTAGCAAAATCCTATACTTTTCTGTGGTACACAAAGAACAATTCTTTGTGCCCCTTTGGTACTCCCTCGAATGGTCTAATATAGACCAATCAATAGAGTACGGGATATTACTATCCTTGAGATCCCATACCTTACTTGCGAGGGCTGTTGATGTTCGTTTATCTGAGTGTTTAAAAGAAGCGACATGTGAGTAAAATCTGGTTTTAAACCTGTCCTGGGTCATACCGACATATCGCTCGCTTCTGGCTGGCTGGTTGTTGATAACTGGCGTTATTTTAGCCTCATAAACGACAGATTTTGTTTTACATTTACCCTGCAATGGGCATTCATCCGGCTTCCTGCAACTGCATCCTGGATTTATCCTCGTACGGTTTGAACTGGTGATTTTGGATTTCATGGATGGACAACAAGAGTAGCTGATCTTAACTACATTCCTATTAAAAATCTTATAATATCTATGAATAGGAGGAAAATGTTTGTCTAATAGTTCAAGGAATTTCCTTCCTACATTAGTTTTGACATTTAGAGAGAAGGGGGGTGTGAACCAAATAATCTTCCTTTTCCTGTTATTATGGTTAGTTTTAGGGGGGGGAATAGGTAAATAAGAAATATTTTCTGTAAAACCGCTGTTCTTAAGGGCTTTATTATAATAAGGGGCGGCTTTATTAAAAATGTCTATAGACGAAGATAAAGTAGAAATCCTACGGCTAATGTTAGGAATAAGATTATTAAAAACTATAGGGGGATGGCAAGACTCTTTGTGTATATACCTAAGATTTTCATTAGGTTTATGATAGGGTTTAAAAGAGGCAGTAAGTAGATCAAGATTAATATCAAGAAAGTTAGCATTAGTAAGGTTCGTATCTATAGTAATTTTAAGGTTAAGATTAGCAAAGGTACTAATTAAATCTTTACGGAATTTATCAAGATTATGGCCATTGGTGGTATGAGAAACTGCTAATCCGTCATCACGGTATAAACCGATATTATGGGACGGAAATTTCTCTTTGAGTGTGTGGAGAAGGAATAATCCTACTAAGTCGCACACATCCGCACTGTCATAAGAACCCATTGCAACATCGAAAGAGTTTTCAGGGTTTGACTTTTTAACCCAAATCTTATCATTAGTAAAAAGTAAAGTTTTTCTGGCATGAAAGATAATGTCCTCTTCTAATTTGGAGATATTAATGAAGGGTCTTGCAAAATCTAAGGCTTTAGTTAATAAGGAAACGGTAATAGAAGGGTAAAAATCGACAATATCAAATTGCGTAAATCTACACTTATTTTTACCTTGTATATTATTGAACCAAGAAATAACAGAGGAAGTATTTAGCCACTGTGAAAGGACAGTGTTAGTTCTAATTTGGATAATTATTTTTCTTAAGATTTTCTTACTAGCAAGGCCAACCTCGGATTTAGCCGGGTTAATCAGTCTACAACTAGGTCGATTAGTAAAGTCCAATTTATGGTCTTTAAGGGTAATATATGCTTTACGCTTAGCTAAGCTTTCAATCCGGTTATCTAATTTTTATATTTTTGTATGTATATATATATATATATATATATATATATATATATGTATATGTGTGTGTGTGTGTATATAATTACATATACATGTGTGTGTTTATATTGTATACGTGTACGTGTTTGCGTATGTATGTGTATGTACGTGTTTATGTATTTGTATATGTATATTTATGTGTGAGAGTGTGTGTATGTGTTTACTATTTCGAACGTATGTATATGCGCTTATGTGTGTATTACTTACCACGCGTGTCTGTCCTGTTAGCTGGGGCATGTATCGCTGTCAAATATTTGTTAATATTATTTATATATTTTTTTCTTATATTTATTTGCGTGTGTTAATATGTAGTGGAGTGCATTCATGTATGTGTATGTATGTACGTTGTATGTTTGTGTGAATGTATGTATATGTGTGTGTATATATATGTGTGTGTGTATGTGTAGGCTTGTACACACACATGTGTGTGTGTGTGTGTGTGTGTGTATGTATATGTGTATATGTGTGTATATGTATGTGTATATATATATATATATATATATATATATGTATGGATATGTACATGTGTATATATATGTGTGTGTGTGTGTATATGTGTGTGTGTGTGTGTGCGTGTGTATGTATGAATATATGTATGTGTATATGTGTGTATATATATGTGTATGTGTGTGTAGGTGTACGCTCTTTATATATATATATGTGTATGTATGTGTATGTATATATATATATATATATATATATATATATATATATATATGTATATGTATGTGTATGTGTATATGTGTATGCGTGCAAATTATATGTGTATATATGTGTGTGTGTGTAAGTATGCTTTTGGGTTTTTTTGTGTGTGTTTGCATGTGTAGTTTTATTTTATTTTATTTTTCCTTTCCTTCTCCCTTTTCCAGCCTCACTTTCATATAGATTGCATTTTCGTTTTTAGAATCCATATTCAATAAACAAACCAGGATTTTTCATTCTGAGGATTGAAAGCAAAACCTTTTGCTTTTAAGAAACCACTGGTAAATGGAATAATTGCCTTATGTTGTTTATTACATAATAATAATAATTAAGCTCTGTTGCTTACATAGAGCACTCTTTTTTCCTGGACTTTTCCGATGGAATTACTTCATTTACACATATATATATATATATATATATATATATATATATATATATATATATATAGGCATTTATCTGAATATACATAATTTATTTTTAAGTCAAAGCCGGAATGTGAACGGCGGAATGTGAACTGCGAACGCAGAATATCGGAATGAAAACTGCAAAGTATAATATTCAATCCTCTTATGATTATACCAATTTACCGCTTCTACGGATGAATTGGTAGAGTTTGTCGCCAAGAACATCTACAAAGAAAAACATAAATATTGAGAAAGAAATAATTACGTATAAGACAAATAGCTAATTTTACTTATACGTAACAATTTCAACATTCGAAGTAAGAATAGCTATAAAATAGTAATAGGATATAATCTTAGTAGATCAATAACAACCACATTGTCTTCTCTGTTAACTGGAATATTCGATTTGATATATGAAGACAACGAATGTAGAGTGCACTGGCGTTATATTACGTCTTTTAAAATATACAATTAGATATATGTTACTTATATTCAAGAACATAGATACATAAATACAAATTTACATAGATACATACATAGAAACATATATGCATGCATATATAAATACATACACATGTACATATATACATATATGCACATATACATACATGGAAATGTGCATATATGTATATATGTACATTTTTTTCTTCTATTTTAAATTAATATTTTTCAACCCAGCTAACTTGGTAATTTGCAATTCGAACACATGTATACTTGTATCAGTGTTCATCCCTCTCATATATTCACTTGTATTACACGGCTCGGAAATATTCCCTTCTTTGAGCTATTTAATTGTAAAAGACTATTTCGAGTTTGTAACTCAATATATAATTGTTTCTACTTTTGGCACAAGGCCAGCAAATTACCAGTATATTACTGGTACTTTATTTTATCGACCCCATAAGGATGAAAGGCAAAGTATAACCTCGGCGGAATTTGAATTCAGACCGTAAAGGGACGTAACTATGCTGGAAAGCATGGCGTTGGACTGATACTGCCAATCCACCAATATATAATATACCTACATGTATGCATATGCACAAGTATACACATGGACAAATTATATTAGTGCACCAATGACGTTTATATATATATGTACCTATACGTACAGTTATATACTGTGCCATTCTTCCATGTTTTTTTTCCTTATATATATATATATATATATGTTTGTTTACTGTCTCGCTCGTTCCCCCTATTTACGTGTCCCAACGACTTTCTTTAGCCGTTGCTCGCACCAACCAGAGGTATATGATCTTATAAGTGATGAAATGCCAATGAAGGCTGGAGATCACTGATGAAGGACTAATTTTATTCACATATATAAAAGAATAGAGGTGTAACACACGAGTTGTGATATATTGGTAAAAGGAAGAGAAAATGCTGACAAATTGTTCCCAGTGAAAAATAGTTTAATTAGGAATAAACCTAAAACCAAAACTGAATACTAACCCATACTTATTACTAATTTTTACTTATTCCTAATTAAACTATTTTTCACTGGGAACAATTTGTCAGCATCTTCTTTTCTTTTTACCAATATATATATATATATATATATTATAATTGTTTTTACTTTTGGCACAAGGCCAGCAATTACCCAGTACAAAAGAAAAATCAAACACAGATATATACATATATGTGTACAAATCGTAAGGGACCGGATTCGCTAAGGTGAAACGAATACTAACTATAGAGAATTGGGTTTGCTTGTCTCAATTTAAGAAAAAATCAAGAAAATAAATACAAACCGTAATTGTGGTAACTACCAATCACCCACACAACTTGTTGTTGTTTCGCAATGTTAATTGTGAATAGAATTACCAATTCAAGCTCATCAGTGGGTGATGAATTAATATCCTAGACACTTCTAAGTATATTAAGGAACTGAATAGCGCACATGGCATCCTAGCGCGTCTCACAAACTTACAACACTAAACGTAGCAGCCAATTCTTTTCACCTTAGCGAATCTGGTCCCTTACGATTTGAACACATATATGTATATATCTGTGTACGTTTTTCTTTTATATCGAAAATATCTCTTTCTTACAGCTATTTTGTTTTAAAAGACTATTTTGAGTTCCTAACTCAGTAAATACCTTTGAAAAAAAAAAAATATATATATATATATAAGCAAATGGATATTTAATTTGTTGGTAATACAACAAATATTTATATATTTATAACTGATTCGAAGCACTCGACAAGTTTTCTGGATAATAATATCAATGATATTAATAAATGGAAAAAATATTTATAAAACCATATTTATTCTATTAAACTTTGGTACGCTTTTAGGTAAAACTTGACCATCCATATGGATATGTCAATATTTAGAAAACAAATTTTGTATTTTATCTGATGAAAGCGTACCAAAGTTTTCGTACCCTTGAAATATATATAATACAATAAATATCATTTTATAAATATAGTTTCCATTTATTAATATCATTGATATAAATATATATATATATATATATGACATAACCTGTGTATTTGCTAGCATGGGCGTGCATCTGTGCGCTTATGTTAGTTGATATATTAAATTATCTATATATATATATATATATATAGAAAGATTTGAATGGATACAGTTTAGTTGAAAGGAATTTATTGACACGTGTTTCTATAACAGTTACATAACCTAAAACAGCTATCTACAAACTTTTAGTTATGCAGACATTCAATATTTCAATGTTATTATTTACTGTCATTTCATCAGAATAATATTACTGAGGACCTATTTAGTTTTTATAGAGAATATTAGGAGGGAGGGGTGAAGTTGTTAGAAGAATAGTTGAAGGAGTGGTTTTTCGATAGCAGTGAGAATTCTTGGTGGCAGTGAGTAATTAGATTCCCATCTGTTGTTTTGACATTTTTTATAGAATATATTATTGGTTATTTTTCTAAATCTATAGAAGGATTAGAGATAGTAAAGATATGCGTGGTTGGTTTTGTGTTTGCACTTAACATTCAGACTTAAATTTTTCTTTCAAGTGTAGTATTCTTTCACCCACGCATTCACACACAAATATATTTGCACACCTCTACAAAATACATATACTCACAATTCACATATTCATACTTACATATATATACACATGCATACACATATATATACACACATGTATTCATGTACATACATACGCGCTCATGTGTATACATTTTCATACTCAACTTATCTTTATATATACACACGTATAGACACACACATATATACATACATACTCTAGTCCATGTGTACACACATACACATACATACACATCCACATACACATACATACATACATATATATATATATATATATATACATATATATATATATACATATATATATATATATATATATATATATATACATATATATATATACATATACACACATACACATATACACACATACACACACACATATATATATATATAAGCACTTTAATACATGAATACACTTACATCTAACTATACACATCAAACATATATATATATTTACTTATTTATATACATTTTCACATATATATACATACTTATGGACGTTTTTAGACACATTCATTATCGCATATTTGTACCTATTCTCATCAGCATATCTTTTCATTATTAGTATGGTAATTTAAGGTTATTAATATATGTTGAGAAGAGATTGTTTTTATATTTTTCTAACTAGATTAAGGTTTATATAGTTGGGGGATGTCCCTCTTTTATGTAATATTCTGCTTGTAGTGGGAAAAAAGGGTTTTAGTTCTGTGACGGCAGAATAATGTTCGTTCAATTCTGTTATTCAGCAGTTTCTTCTTGTGTGTGATTATGTAATAAATCTCAAGATTACACAATTTGCAGAAATTTTGGCTCCTGGAAAAGCTTTGGGTTTTAGCTAATTTTTCCCATTTTAGGGTAAACTTTTGATTGCTATCCCTGAGCGTCCAAGCTTTTTCTGCTAAAGTTGTTACATTTCTTTGGCTCTGGTGTTTTATTGAGTAAGAATGCCTATACAATCGAGATTTAAACGATGTTGCCGTTGATCCCACGTAATACCACTCGTTGCCTCCGGATTTAATGGTACACTTATAAATAATATTTTTTTCCAGGCAGTTATTGCCGAGGGGGCAGTTGTCAGGATAGGTGCAGTTACAGTTGTGTACGTTGGGTTTTCTCTGGAGTAGTATTGCGGACGAACTTAGGTGTGATTTATTTATGTTCTGTAGTGTATTGTCTACTGTTTTTTTGGGGTTCTTTGTACTTAAGTTCTTAGTGTTTTCGTTTAACCTTCTAGTATTGATCTTTTTTATGTGTTGTTCAAGGTTTAACGCTGTAGAGTATGACAGTCTTATAGTGGTAGGGTTTAGGATTTTGTGGTATTTGTGTGATGTGGGAAAATGTCTTTTAATTATTTTAAAGAAGAGTACTGGTAAATTTGTACTAATGGAGCTATTGTATTCGGGGTTATACCATAAGTACTCTTTGCATCGCTTTCTATTAGTTTTGTTTGTTGGTTTACTGGTGTGCATACTATGGTAGTAAGTGTGGTTTGGTGTTGTGTTATTATATCTACCTATGTGGGATTTATTTTGGGTGTTTTGATTGTTCCCATCTATGTACTCTATTTTGTTGAGGTAGCCTGCTTTAGTAAGGGCGTTATCGTAGTACTCGGCGTGTTCCTTAAATACTTGTATGTTAGAAGATAGACCCGAGATTCTAAGGGAAATATTTTTAGGGATAGATTTAATTATAGAGATGGGGTGGTTAGACCCAACATTTACGTATTTGAGATTTTCATTCAATTTATGAAACGGTTTAATCAAACCAGAGTTTAAATTGAGTGTGACATCCAGGAAGTTAACTACTTTAAGGTTGTATTCATATGTTATAGTTAGTCCTATTTCGAGTAGTAGTTTTCTTATATCTTTGCGTAGTTTTTCTAGTTTTTGGTTATTAAGGTTTTTAGCTAGGAGGAGAACATCGTCGCGGTATATTCCGCCGTGGAGATTGCTGAATTTTTCCTGGAGTCTAAAGGCGATAAATAACCCCACAATATCAGTTATTTCCGCCGAATCGTTAGAGCCCATTGTTATGTCAAAGTTAGAGGGTCTATCTTTACGTACCCAATAACTGTTCTCAAATTTGACTATAGTTTTCCTAGCTTCTAATATAATCTTAATTTCATCGTTTGTAAGGTCAGAGTTATCCTTAGCAAACTTAATGGCTCTATTCAAAGTTTCAGGTCATATCGATGAGTAATATTCATCGATATCAAACTGGATAAACTTAGATTTATTCTTATTGCTAATGCTATTAAACCATCTTATTGCTTCTTGGGTCTTCCCCCAGAGTTTAATGTTAACCTTAGCCTTAATTTGGGGGATGATTCTATCTAAGATATATTTGCTTATTTTACCTATATCTGATTTAGAGGGGCAGATTAATCTAATTTTAGGGTCATTATCAAAGTTTACCTTGTGGTCCTTAAGATTGAAGGTGGGTACCGCCGGTAAGAGTGGTCCTGTCCTATCCTCGATTCCGAGATTTTTCACTATTTCGCATGCCTCATCATTGATGTGCTTAAGTGTTACTTCACTCGTTTTTCTATATTTTTTATGTAATTCTTTTCGAATGAAGTTGTTGTATGTAGTGCAATCCATAGTGTACAGGTTTGATGTTTTGTCCGCTTTTACTACAATTCCTTTGGTGTTTTTAAGGTCGTCCAGTAGTTTTTTTATATCTTTCTGTAATTTGCTGTTGGTGTTGCGTCCTTTGAATTTAATTTTAAGGATTAAGTTCATAAGGTCCTGCTCAAATGCATCTAATAGTGGGTTGGTGGGTGGGTTTTTACAAGTCCTAAAACCGAATTTGTTGTTTACACCACTTTCTAATGTTGAGTTCATACGGCTTCTATCATAGTGGAGCGTTTTCCACCTGACACGTCGAATGAATTCATTAGTTTTTTGAATCATGCTCAATAAATATTCCTTTCTACCTTGGGTTGGTATGTTTTTGAGTGACATATCCAGGTAGTGTTTTTCCATTGTTGTGGTTGCGTTTGCTGTGTGGGTTGCTCGACTTTACAGGAGGTAAATATACAGTATTTTCCGTTGTGTTGTAATATAAATATTACACACAGTAGATTATCAGCTCACGTAGAGTTTGCTCGACGGTTCCAGTTGTAGTTCCAAAAGTAATCCGGAGAAAAATAGAAAGATTTGAATGGATACAGTTTAGTTGAAAGGAATTTATTGACACGTGTTTCTATAACAGTTACATAACCTAAAACAGCTATCTACAAACTTTTAGTTATGCAGACATTCAATATTTCAATGTTATTATTTACTGTCATTTCATCAGAATAATATTACTGAGGACCTATTTAGTTTTTATAGAGAATATTAGGAGGGAGGGGTGAAGTTGTTAGAAGAATAGTTGAAGGAGTGGTTTTTCGATAGCAGTGAGAATTCTTGGTGGCAGTGAGTAATTAGATTCCCATCTGTTGTTTTGACATTTTTTATAGAATATATTATTGGTTATTTTTCTAAATCTATAGAAGGATTAGAGATAGTAAAGATATGCGTGGTTGGTTTTGTGTTTGCACTTAACATTCAGACTTAAATTTTTCTTTCAAGTGTAGTATTCTTTCACCCACGCATTCACACACAAATATATTTGCACACCTCTACAAAATACATATACTCACAATTCACATATTCATACTTACATATATATACACATGCATACACATATATATACACACATGTATTCATGTACATACATACGCGCTCATGTGTATACATTTTCATACTCAACTTATCTTTATATATACACACGTATAGACACACACATATATACATACATACTCTAGTCCATGTGTACACACATACACATACATACACATCCACATACACATACATACATACATACATATATATATATATATATATATATATATATATATATATATATATATATATATATATATATATATATATATATATATATATATATATATATATATATATATATATATATATATATAAATAAATATATATATATATATAATATACCGATAGCATTTTAGTGATATATTTAATAACTTTTTCTCATTACAATAGTGTATGCTTATGAAATGCAGGTGTCCTTATGAAAGATCATAAAGTCCACAGATAGATTAAAGTTTAAGAAAAGAATCCCTGTCTCACCCTTAACGGGATCTTCTGATGATCCTGCTAAGGGTGAAACAGCGATTCTTTTCTTAAACTATAATCTGTTATTTTAAGAAATATTTGCTCTATGGTTTTATACATTTTTGTACTCTATGCTCTATACATTTTTGTATATATATTACCCTTATCGAGCCCTCTTTGGACTTTAGTCTTCACATTTATTATTATTACTATATATATATATATATATATATATATATATATATATATATATATAAACGGAAAAAAATGAAACGTAATTTCATTTCTCAATTTTAGTACGGCTGTTATTTAAATGTAAGTATGTATACGTACATACATATATGTATACAGGCGTACAGTAGTATGTATATATATATATATATATATATATATATATATATACATACATGCACACATATATATATGTACGTATGAATTCACCGAACATTTATTATAATGCTCGGTGTGTTTGTAAACAAACATCCCGAATTAAGCCGTACAGTGTCTAGCAACCATCGTTGCTCATTTGTTCAACACTGACAAAGGAACGCTGTACTAGTTTCAAGCTTATTAGCTATCGTCAGCAACGTATACCTTCCTGCCAGTAGAGTGAACGTCTGAAAGTATATACTTTCCTCATGCATATTAATGGCTGAGCAGCTTAATTTGCATATCGAGTGAGTTAATCGGCCAGGCCCACCGAAAACGATAAACGGAAAAATTGAAACGAAATTTCATTTCTCACAATTATTAGAATGTTGGTAACTCCTTTTTTATTAGAACACAATAACAACAACGTATCTGTTGTAGATGCTATGAACAAAAGAGCAGCCAGCTCGTGTAATTAGCGTGCAAATTGCAGAGCATTCCATACATCTCATGGAGAGTAACCGCAACATTGTGCTTCACAAGGACAGGCCTTTAAACTAAAAGTACAACTTTTCTGTTCTCAGCTGAGTTGATTGAATTTACATGTTTAAAATGTCTTATTCAAAGACAGCGCGCCACCGGGTTCCAAAACATGGCATTACGACCCTGATAATAAACATTCCAATGAATAAGCCACCCGCCCTCAAAAACACATATAGAAATTTAATAGAGAATAGATCAAATATAGGTACAGCTTGATACAACATCTGCCTTTCAAAACAAGAGAGAAAATGTCTTTTAAAATCAGCGAAGTTTCAACTTCATTTCTCAGATATTTAAGTCACATACACACCAATAATTAACTAGACCTGAAAAATACGCAAGCTCAAAAGAACCACAGAATGTTATAATAAACCTTCAAAAGTGTGGGACTAGAGTTGCTGCTCAAAAATATTGTAATCGTTATCTATCGTACACTCTGTGGTATCCTTTTATAAAAAAGAGACTCATAACGAACTCAAGACGACACGATAATTATTTAAGCTAATGTTCAATATCTCATATTAGATGTTTAGTAATGATTAATACGAAATGCACATAAACCGAACTCTATATTATAAATTCACTTAAATAAGTATCGTGTCATCTAGAGTTCGTTATAAGTCTCTTTTTTTATAAAAAGATGCCACAGACTGTATGATAAATAATGATTAGAATATTTTTGAGCAACAAATCTAGTCCCACACTTTTGAAGGTTTATTATAACATTCTGTGGCTCTTTTGAGCGTGCGCATTTTTCAGGTCTAGTTTAATATTTTTTTAAGGCAACGCTTCTAATAACTCTAGTTAAACATGATATATATTAATAATAAATTATCGTTGTAATGTAATTAGATTATATAATTGTTATTTTATAAATGATCTTATAAATATTATTGTAAGATGTATACAAATATTTTCAGACTTTTAATATAAACAATTACAAAATACAATCAATATTAAATAAATATATTTTACAAAATAATTGTTATAGTTGAATTAATAAAAATTAAATATTACATACAAATAGTCTAATATAATAATAAAAAAATAATCTAACATAAAACGCGAACAATAATATGGACAAATATACAAGTAAATATGATACAACCAATATTATAAGCATGTTATAACGAACCGAAAAAAAAATCGTTAATATAAATTTTAAAAATTCATATATAAATTAACAATATAACTTACCAAAACGAGAAAAATATTTTGATGCTAAACGACGAAATACAGGAGGAAGATTCGAAAGCGAAACGATAAATAAACGTGCAAACAAAGTGACGGATGCTTTTGAGCATAATTACTCTCATTGGTTGATTAGCCAATAAGATGATGAAATTAGCCAATAAGACGA
>OZ024742.1:258767438-258782438 GCA_964016885.1 Eledone cirrhosa | reverse complement strand
CACATACATACACACACACACACACACTCACACACACATTGTATATATGTATAAAAGTATATATAAAAACGGAGTGCAAATATCAGGTAATTGTTTCATAGGAAAAATGCTTTTTTCATAGCAAGAAATTTTTCTTCTCGCTCTCCATGTAATAACGTAATTATCCTTGCATATTTTACACTCATTCCGACAGAATATCTTCACCACTTTTGGTTGTAACGTTTATTGAAATGTTTACTTCTGCGTCTACAGATTGATTATCCTCAGTTTCAGATGATCCCGTAAAGGGTGAAAGCTGAAATGATTTGCCGAAACTTTAATGTGTACTAATATATATATATATATATACATATATATATATATATATATATATATATATATATATATATATATATATATATATATATATATATATATATATATATTATTCAAAATATTAACAAATGAAGGATATTCATATAATCAAAAAAATATGCTTTATTATATATATTTGAAAGGTGCTGTGTTGTTTATTCAGTACGTCTTCATCAGATAAAATATATGATTTGATATATGACATACCGCTGCGGTCTTGATTATACAATTCCACTGCCAATACTGGAATTGTATAATCCAGACCGTAGCGGTATGTCATATATCAAATCATATATTTTATCTGATGAAGACGTACTGAAAAAATAATACAGTACCTTTGAATATATATAATAAGGCATATATTTTGATTTTGTGAATATCCTTCATTTGTTAATATTTTGAATAATAAAACCTCCCGGAAAACGTTACTGTTGAGTGCTTTTAATCTATTGTAAAATTGTATTCATTGAGTAATCAACCAACCATATTAATCTTTGGTTATATATATATATATGAATAGAAATAGACCGAGAAACAGGAATGTCCGTCATCAGTAGCCTGCTGATTATCATTGGTATTTCTTCGCATTAAAGACTACATACCTAAAATCAGTGCGAGCGATAACTAAATTAAGTTTTCGGGACAGAAGAAAACAGAGGAAATGAAAAAAAAAACATGGTAGTAATGCAACGTAAAGAGAGGAAAAGAGAGCACGTCAATGAATTTTGTGGGCTTAAGTCCAAGAAATCAAGTGACGAGAAGAAACTGACGCGTCCGCGCAGGTCAGACGGGAGGAAGTGAGAGAGGAGGAGTAGCAGATAGTGAGTGAGTGAAAGTGTGAGGAAGGGCCCGGCCGATAGCGAGTGACCAGCAGCGGGAGTGGAGGAAAGCAAGAGGTGAAGGAGAGAGAAGAGGAAGAGAGAAAGAGGATAGCAGTAAGGTGACAGAAAGAATACGAACCACAGCGAAGGGAAAATATATATGTGAATGAAAAATGGCGTGCTGCGTTGTTTGAATATGAACATATGAATAAAAATAGACTGAGAAACAGGAATGTCCGTCATCAGTACCTTAACATTTGTTTAGTATATCCCAGCTAAGGGGATGATTTAGCAGTGTGAGCCTAACTCAATAGGTGATGGGCAGTGCCTCAGTAAAAATGAGGAGGCTGGTTAATAGCGTCATTAAACACTATACTTATGCCTACTTAATGCAGGTGGACTAAAACATGGTGTGATGTAGATAGCTGCGGGGATAGGATGTTATTACTGTTCTAGAGACCACTTGCAGAACGAGCGTTATAGTTGCAATTAATGACCGTTTCAGCCCGACTATTAATGAGGAGCCCGTGTGGGCGAAACATGTGTAAGAGTTATATAAAGAACATGTGTCAACAGCTTGTAACTCCTTCATTCATTGATTTGCTTATATTATATATATATATATGTGTGTGTGTGTGTGTATGTGTGTGTGTGTGAAGAAGTAATTCCACAGCAGTTAATACACCATTTCTGAGAACAATTTATTTTACTTCAAACGGATCAGTTTGAATGAGATAATACAGAAAAGGAAAATGATTGCACAAGTAAACATGGGCAGAAGATATTTTCAAACCGCAGGCAATTCACGTTAGATCGATGCGCGGTCCAGACTGCAAATTATCAGAATACAATAGATTATTCGTGCTTTATAAGACTCCCTCCTTATACATAACAAATTGCATGTAAACATATTACAATGTCATATGTGCATTTCTGCATTGTCTCAATCCAGCAACCCAACTTTAACTATCCCTCTTGGGCCTTGAGATTGTTTAACCGGGTCACATCTCTCTCAAGAAATTGGTCCATGTTTCTGGTTACAGCTTTTGTTCCTCCTCAAACCAGTCAGAGAAACCCTGAAAAGCTTTGTGGATACTCTCCTTCTCTCGTCCACAAAACTTACTCGATTGTTGACATCAAAGCAGGAGGTTTATGACAAACAATGAAAGTCCTTACATATCTTCAATGTTGTAATTGAAATATAATGTAATCAACGTAAAGCCTACTGACGTGAAATATCACGTGAAGTGTTCAGGACCGGGTAGGAAGTCATGGAAGTAGTCCTGACTTTATGTCGGTGACCGTGCCCACATGAGTGTATCCATTCTCTCATGAGGATAATAATTCGAAGATGATGTTCGTCACAGAATCTTGTGTCGTCATACCATTATTAAAGAAGCCATTCCCTCTTTCGTGTGGTCATGATTTTATGCGCGTCTACATATCCTCATGTGTGTTCATACCATCAAGGGTTTGGTCATATTCTCGTAAGCGAGTTTGTGCTCTCGAATAGATAGTCATGCCGCCATATGTATCCTCATTGTCATAATTCTAATCCAATTCGTCTCAACATCTATATTTTTTAATCTTGAAATCAACTAAAAATTATGAATTCGAATTTAATCGTATTTTTTTTTTATTGAAAGAAATTTTGAATGTATCACATACAAATAAGCATTGTACCAATCGGTCCAACAGACTAAATTATGTCTTTTTAATATCACCCAATTAATACAATATAAAATATTATAGTATATTTTTTAGCTGATCGATAATACGATAAGAGTATAGATTTTTAATTCATTATTACAATATTTGCGATATCGGCTTCATGAAATTCTTTAACCTCCCATATTTTACAGGGGAAATTTGTTGTTGTTTTTTTTACTAATACGGGGATGAGGATATTTCAATGTTTACGTAAATATAAAAGATATTGATTTGATTTCGGTTATTAACCTTGTCAACATTTATAGATAAACAAATCCACCATCACTTCCTACATATATGTGAGTGCGTTGGATATCTGTAGTTTTAGATAGCTCGTGTTCCAGTTCTTTGAACAAGGAAGCCATTGGCCCATAAAATTAAGGTTTATCTGGCTCATCATTGTACATTAACGTGTAATCTTAACGAACCCCTTAGGCATATTTAGCGTCATACAGTGTGTGATAAAACTGTTCTTTTGAAGTACAGCTATGGCTCATATTTGCCATCTAGGTCACCACAAAATTAGGTTTTCTTCATCCGGGTAAAATATCGCGACCGGCAAACGAACTTACACGTTTGCGATTGTCAGATGAACAAACTAAGAACAAAGCCATGGACCTGCATACTCTCTAAGTTTATAACATTCATTTCCCACAGATTGTATCTCATTTCGTGTAATACCCGCTTTAACTCAAGATTACTTTGTTCATGAACTGAATCAGAACTGTTCGAACACTAAATTATATACATAATGTTTAGGCCCCTTCCGATATTCTGCTTTCATTATCTGTTATTGAGCTACTCTGATTCCAAGGTTTGGTCAAAGTTTATAGTGTATTTAAATTTGGTAACCCTGACTTTACATTTCCTGGAGTCGTTGGTTGAAAATATCGGTTACAATACGGAAGAAGTATGCTGAATTTGACAGCCTCATGCTAGAATATTTTTCCCATTTTTCCTTTTAAATATACATTTGGTTTCCTTATTTTCCTAAAGTTAGTTTTAAATAATTGTAGCTATGTGTATAATAGAATCTAAACAAACCGCCTACGTTATATCAATAAACTTGATAACTCTTATAATTCGTACGCTCAAAGAGAACGATGAGTTTTAAACAATACCGTTATCAGCTAATAAGTATTGATCGCATTGAAAGTATTAATATCGAAAAATATAGATATACTAGTTGAAGGATTCCTAAATTGAAATTATAATATCACTATGGGATACTGACTAATTCCTGAGAAACTTTGCAAGGCAATGAGACACTATGGGGTCGTTAGAAGACAAAAGATTCTGAGGGAAGAAACGTGAAAGAAAATGTCGCAATTTATGTTTTAGATAAAGGCTTAAAGAAAATTAAGAAAAATATAAATACATTTCAAAGTTCAGTTTTCGATATTTGAGCGACAAAATATATTTTTCGATATTTGAGGGACAAAATATATTCTCCAAATATGTGTGGTTGTCTAAAACATTGATAAACGCTATAGCAGATAATCAACTCCCAAATATTAGAAGTGTGACATATTCATACGTACGTATAAGAAATTATAGGCACGTTTATTGCCTTTCATTTTCCTCCTTACCAAACCTTTGTTATGAATATTCTCCACTTTAAAAAATGTTCACCGATATAGAACAGTATTTCGAAGGATTCAACAACGTGAATTCGACAAGAAATGTTCGAATTGTAACGATAACAACGATGTTGCGATCTTACCTGTATAGGTGCTTACATTTCAGGGTAAAATCCTTTTGCCAAAAGATTGATAGATGAAACTAATTTAGAACTGTACATTTTATGAGCTGCCACATGTTAAATTGAGTATCTTTTTCGTTCAATGCTGGAAGTGGTGAATGGATTAATCGTATGTGGTCTAACCTACGTACTGATTTAACTTATCTTTATAACATTTCGACCCAGTTCCTACCATAGGTATACATAGTATCACAATCAATACTATTTGGAATATGTTTACTTATTGTTCTTTATTTCGATAAATAAAGAAGTAAGGAAAAATGAATAAATATATCATGCTTGAAATGAAACGATCTGTCGTACTGTGTATGTTTATGGTAGCCACAGATTATTTAATATTAGTCCATTAATGATTTGTGGTTTCAGTTTGGTTATTAGTATATATTCCGTTATACTGAGATTGCTGCTTATCCTTTTCTTGGTTTCGATAGTAACTGGCATATCTGTATTTTTGTATATCCACTTATATACGTGTTTCCTAAAGAATGATGCACGTGTGTTGAGGTGTTCTTTGATGAGTAGTAGTCTGATAGTACTGTCGATGTCCAATTCCCATTGAGGCAGGCTCCAAACAAAACAACATTCTCAACAATGTTCACAATGATTGAAGGAATCTACAACAGTAGTTTCCATCCATGAGTCTAGATTCCTAATCGAGTTGTAATTGTACTTTATTTAATGGAGTGCAAATTTATTTTTATATCTCTTTCATTAAATAACACGCAAGGGTACCGATGTAATTCTCTTTGAAGAGCATATGGCAAGCTTATTCAGCATAAGAGAGAGATAGAGAGAGGAGAAAGAGGGAAGGGGAGAGAAATTGTACGTCAGAGATAAATAAAGCTAGATAGAGGAAGAATTATCTCTGGTAATGGGCTCGTACATATTTTATAGATATTGAAATGCTAAAAAGTAAAGTCGACCTCTGTTGGAATTGAATTCAAAGTACCGAAAGATAAAAGTAACAAGCAGTGTCAAAATGTCTGCCACTGGAAGGACTATACATTGTATACGTAAATAATCTTGTAGCTCAGTGGCTCAAACAGCAAAGATACATATCATCCAACCTTCTAACGACTACGCCAACCCGCCGTCATCTGTGGTTTATATTTTAGGAATGCACCGTATACAGTGTGTAGTTATGCAAGACGTCACCCCGTACGTCGATTCTATGTAACCCGCCGTCATCTGTGGTTTATGTTTTAGGAATGCACCGTATACAGTGTGTAGTTATGCAAGACGTCACCCCTTTCAGAAAATTTATCAATATTCATCAAATAAAAATTTATAAATATCACAGGTGAGGAGATATAGAAAGATTTCATATTATTCAAAATAAGTAATCATATATATATATATATATATAAATATATATATATATATATATAGGTAATCATATATATATAAATATATATATGATTACCTATTTTGAATAATATGAAATCTTTCTATATCTCCTCACCTGTGATATTTATAAATTTATATTTGATGGATATTGATAAATTTTCTGAAAGGGGTGACGTCTTGCATAACTACACACTGTATACGGTGCATTCCTAAAACATAAACCACAGATGACGGCGGGTTACATAGAATCGACGTACGGGGAACTACCCCCTCCCCCCAGAAACGATCGTAAAATAATGAGTTTTATTATGAATTAACCGTTTTTGTTTAATTAACATTGTTTTAATATTTCTATTTTTGACTCTGTATCCAATGAATTATATCGTTGAACATTTTGTATTTTAAACTTTGCTTCACGACATCTTCAATATACGGATTACATTGAGTTCTTCATACGGTTTAGACCCTACCATTGATTGGTAGATTTATCTGTATATGTATATATATATATATATACATATATATATACATATATACTTTGTTTTTGTATTTGTTGTGCAAAATTGCTTATCTGAAAACGTGTGTTAAAACATATATTGTTATAATTTGGGTGGATCATGCTGCCGATAAAAACACGCTGCACCTGTTAGTTTTCACTTCAATTTATTGTAAACATCCAATTCGTTAGTTTAATAACCGACTGGCTGTTTATTTGTTTATTGTCAAAGCTGTTTTGTCACACATTTTGTGTAAGATGTGTACACCTCATAAAAACAAGATGGTGTAGGACAGGAGAAAACCACAAATTAATTACTGAAGATATCACAGAATGTGTGAGGAAAGACCTTTGAGAATAAACAAATAAACAACCACCCGGTTATTAAATTAATCAACTGGAAGTTAATCATATTTTTAAGTGGATATAAAAGTATTTTATTATTCACAGTTATATACTTAACATTACAAATATAAAAAAAACATCATACAATGACGAGAAAGGAAGATAAAAGCAAATTAATTAATAAGAAAATAGGGAAGGGGTAAAGAAGGGCAGTGAAAACCGACATGAGCGTTGTTTTAATGGCGGTATATATATATATAAGGAAAGGGATGTAAGGATGCTATACAAAACAGTGTATATATATATATGTATATATATATATATATATATATATATATATATATATATATATATATATATATAATGGTTAACACCGGAAGGCAATATCGGTAGTGGTAGACCACTCAGTCCATGGGACGAGTTAGGTAGAAGTGGTTACACAACAGTTAGTTCACCAAACCCAGAACAATTATTTCACCTTAGCGGATCCTCTGCTCGTATAGCCATGTCCATTACGAGCTGAGGATCCGGTAAGGTGAAACAATCGTTCTCAGTATGGTGAACTAACTGTTGTGTAACCACTTCTCTCTCTCCTCTCTCTCTCTCTCTCTCTCTCTCTCTCTCTCTCTCTCTATATATATATATATATATATATATATATATATATATATATATATATATATATATATAAACAAGATGGCGTAAGACAGAACAAAGGAGAGGCACAAAAACAAAGAAAAGAATCCCAGTCACTGGAGAGGTCACAGAATGTGTGACGAAAGAACTTTGACAATATATAAGCAATCATCTGGTTGTGGAACCAACCAACCAACCGGAAATTTATAAATTCCTAAATTTATAAATTTATTATAATAAATTGAAGTGAAAGAAACTGGTGCGCGTGTTTCTTATTGGCAACATGACCCTCCCAAAGAATAACAATATCGGTTTCAACACACGTTTTCAGATAAAGAATCTTGCTAAACAAATTCAGAAACGAAATATATATATATATATATGTATATATATATATATATATATATATAAATATATATATGTGCATGTATATATATATATATATATATATATATATATATATATATATATATACGTATGTATATATATATATATATATATATATATATATATATATATACGTATATGTATATATATATATATATATATACATACATATTACATATATATATATACAAATATACATACATACATACATATATATATATGTATATATATATATATACATATTTATATGGATACATATATACATATTACATATATATATATATACACAAACATACACACATATATATATATATATATACATACATATTACATATATATATACAAATATACATACATACATACATACATACATACATATATATATGTATATATATATATATATATATACATTTTTATATGGATACATATATACACATTACATATATATATATATACACAAACATACATACATATATATATGTGACAGTACAGAGGACCTCCTCAGCAGAATCAGTGAGTGCAACAAAACATTGATTTTGCTGTGAAAAGATGTGTGGAGATGATCATTGAGAGTGAGGTGGAGTTCTGCGACGTCGACACAGACGAACTGGGCCTCCTACTTAGACTTACCTACGACACTGACTACCTAGATAGCCATGACCTTAGATGTTTCTGCCCTAGTAGACCTATAAGAGGTAGACCCCCACCATAACCTCAATGGCAAAAAAGACTCCCGTGGGAAGGTGGATTGGGTGGACCAAAGCTATACGGACCCCCCAAAACAATGATCAGGTAAGAAAAATGGTCGCACATGCAATAGGGGCTAGTATCAAAACTACCCTAAAGGGCCACATATTTAAGTTCAACGAGAATATCTACACCCAAATGAGGGAGCAGCCATCGGCGTCAGCATAGCTGGTGATGTTGCCAACCTTTTCATGGTATGGTGGGAAAGGAGACTTAAAGATATCCTTAATGAGAGCTCCATAGACCTCATCATGTACTCTCGTTATGTAGACGATATCAATATAGTTATAAGAACACCCCAACTAGAGAGCACTAACAAGTTTGATTTAGAACGTAGCACGATGGAAAGCATCCAGCAGATAGCTAATTCCATACACCAGAGTATAACTGTAACTATCGACATCCCTTCCAAACACCCTAACAATAGACTACGTGTATTAGACACAGAACTCTGGATTAACACTATAGACGAGAGAGCCCAAATTCTCCACTCACACTATGCTAAACCCATGGCCTCCAAATACCTGATACTCAAAAACTCAGCAATGTCCAGTAGTGCTAAGTTTAATATTCTGATCGCAGATTTGGTACGAGTGATGAAGAATGTGTCCCGCATGTGCGACCCAACAGAAATGGAAAGACACATCCAACACTTCATCAACCGCATGCAGTTCTCTGGCTACAACCAAAGAGACAGAGTCAGAGTATACGAAGGAGCCTTGGAAAAGCATAAGACCCTCATAAAACTGGACATGAAAGGAATTTGCCCATTATACAGGAGCAAATCATGGAATAGCTTAGATAGGGCTAGGCATAAGATAGGGAAAGCCACCTCATGGTACGACAACCAGAGATACCAGAGTGTCATGTTTGTGGACGCTACCCCTGGAGGGACATTAGCTAACCAGTGTAGAAAGGCCCTGAGAAAGACCCACTTAAAAATAAAGGTGGTAGAAAAGCCAGGAACCACCATAAAATCCCTGATCAGCAAAACCTACCCTTTTAAGAAAACCCACTGTACCAATAGGAAATGTATCATATGTAAGGTGAACCCCCGGATAAACTGTAAAACTAGAAACGTAGTCTATAGCATAAGATGTACAGAGGGTACTTGCAGAAACATGACAACAACATACATAGGTGAGACAGCTCGTAGCATAGGTGAAAGGATATACCAACACTGGGGGGAACTAAAAGGACGAAAAAACGGGTCAGTACTATACGAACATGCTAGACAACAACATGACGGTAACATAGACAACATAGAAATTAGAATAATATCTAAACATTTAAATGACCCAGCAGATAGGCAAATCAGAGAGGCCAGTGAAATAGAAATTAGAAGACCAAGGCTAAACAGAAAGAATGAATGGAATAACAACACCCAAACAAACAACACTGACCTAAGAGAGTATAAATAAGTAAATTCAATAAAATAAATAAATAAATAAATACATACACAAGCACAATAACAACAAGCACATAAACACACACTAGTCACCCACCACACAGCAAACAAAACACTATACACACACACAAACGCATGGCAAAGAAGACAAAATAAAATAAACAAACAAGCAAATAAAGAAATAAATATATAGACAGACTGAATAAAAATGGCGTAGACATACAATACAACAGGAGGAAAATATAACATCACTGACGATGTTGCAGATGTGCAACGAAAGATTTATGATAAAGTATATATATGTGTTTGTGTCTATATTGTATCTGTATTATTTTTGACCGAGTAAGTTAGATTACCGATATAAAAGACAGAGAAGCGAGAAGCGAAAACCAACCAAACAGTGAGTGTGTTCTGTTATTAATTTTGGCAATATTACACAAATATGACCCTCCCCAAGTATAACAATATATATATATATGTATATATATATATATATATATATATATATATATATATACGTTATTCCGAGTTAAATCGGAGGTAACCACAGTAAGTAATGTACTCAATACATTGCAGAGTATAAAGTTTTAATATAGATGAGATTCTACAGGACTAGAACTGTTTCATTCTTTAGAAATCATCAGGAATCTGGGTATCAAAAAATAAGTATGGTATTTATACAAGTGGTAGGAGAGGGTGGGAAGTGGGATGGGTGTAGTTTTATATATATATATATATATATATATATATATATATATATATATATATATATATATATGTATGTATGTATGTGTGTGTGTGTGTGTACATATGTATGTATATATGTGTGTGTGTGTGTATATATGTGTATATATATGTATGTATATATATATATATATAATATAAGATCAAAAGATGGTTAAAGGAGTTCCATATATTTTATTACGCGCATTTCAAAAACAAACATCATTAAACAATAATATTTGCGTTTTCATCAGATAAAACAGGAGAACATGATATGAAGGCTAAAAAACACTTGTTGATAGTGCAGTTTTAAATCAACATATGAAAAGTGGTTTTAGATTGATGTGTGATATTGGGAAAAATATTTTATTTAGAGAGGGGGGGGGGAGAAAAGGATGAAAAGGGAAGGAGATGAGAGGGAGAGATGGGTGATAGAGAGAAAGAGATAGTTTTTATAACTGAGAGGAGATATATTTTATATAGAGGGGTTGAAAACCGTTGGAAGATACTGTATAAATTAAAAATTTTGAAAATTAACGAAGGGAGGATATGTGCGAGGAAAAAATATTTTATTTAGGGAGGGGGGGGGTTGGAAAGGATGAAAAAAAGGGGAGGAGATGAGAGTGAAGGTGGAAAGGGAGAGATGGGTGATAGAGAGAAAGAGATAGTTTTTATAACTGAGAAAAAGATATAATGTTTTAATATAGAGAGGTTGGGAACCGTTGGAAGATAATGTATAAATTAAAGGAATTTGAAAATTAACGAAAGGAAATTATGTATGAAGATAGAGAGAAAAAAATAATAATTGTGGGTGAATATTCTAACGTCAAAAGAAGAAATGTATGTATTGTGGGAATTTCAAAATTAGCAAAGAGAAAAAAAGTTTATGTGTAGAAGGATTTGAGAAAAATAATGTGAAGTTAAAGTTTGTATATTGAATTCATATGTATTAATAATGAGTTCGTTGATGGGGAGAAAAAAATAATAATAAATTAAGGATGAAATTGAGATTAATGATTGCGGATGAATACTCAAAATGTCAAAAACAAATGTTATTGTTTAACGAGAAGATAGAATGAGGGTAATGAGTAAACGAGTATTATAGAGTGTATAATGCCCTTTAAAGTAAGGTAGATGGGTATATTTTAAAGAATATATGAGTATATATTAAAAAAAAAAAAAATATATATAATAATAAATTAAGGATGAAATTGAGATTAAAAAGATTTATGATAGAGAGAAAAAATAATAATGATTGCGGATGAATATTCAAAATGTCAAAAACAAATGTTATTGTTTTACGAGAAGATAGAATGAGGGTAATGAGTAAACGAGTATTATAGAGTGTATAATGCCCTTTAAAGTAAGGTAGATGGGTATATTTTAAAGAGGTGTATGTATATGTGCCTTTGAGAAAAGATTCTAAATTGATAAAGAATTGAATATTAACTGTATACTTTGTGAAAAGTTCTATGGAATTTATGCAGGCAGATAGAAAACAAATCTGAGCGTCTATTTATTATGGATTCTAGGTTAGAGATAATGGTAAATTTTTCATTTAGGCAGAGATTACAGATTTTAGATAGAGAGCTGTTCAAGTATGAGGATGCAGAAGAAATCTTTTTCCAAAAGATGTTATATTTAATGTTTTTGTCTTTTAAGGACCATATGAGTTCTGAGAGAGCAGTGTTAGTTCTTTTAAGTTTGTATTTGAAAGATGAATGATGATTATAGAGACGAGCTTTAAAAGAGGTGGAAGTGGAGCCAAAATAGGTGAAGGAATTGGTGCTAGTTATAATTTTACATTCATAAATTAAGTTTTTATCGAGGCAATGGTTGTTGAGAGGACATTTATTTTTAATGCGGCAGTTGCAATTAGAGAGATTATTAATGAGTGATCTAGTGTTATCTATAGAAGGAATTGGATTGGAGAAGTTGTTTGCGATAGGAATAATAGGAATAATAGTTTCTTGATTTAGAGTTGGATTATGAACATTTAGCGAAGTTGTGTTTGACGTTGCATTTGGGTTTACAGAAGTTAGCCTAGGGTTTACAATGACGTCAGGAGTACTATTACTGTTATTATGAAATTCAATATTGGAAGGAAGAGATTTAGTATTTAATATTTTGTTGTTGTGTTTAGAGATGATGTTGGAAATATTGGAGGATGTAGAATACGAAAATTTGATGGTGTGTTTGTTAAATATGTTACTATAGATATGTGAGGGAGGGAAGCATTTATTTAAGGCACTAAAAAATAATTTAGGAATATTGTTATTAATAGAGATGGAGAAAGGAGCATTATACCAGATTATGTTTTTGTATCAATTCGAGGAAGAATTAACTAAAATTATAAAAAATCTTAAATTCAAGAGATACCCTTACAAAGGACAAGAGCACCTTGTAAATCTCAAGAACACAATCTCTAACCTAAATTCCTCAAAAAATGTTTTAGTCCACTCTGACAAAACCAATAACCTATATGGTATTTCCAAGGATAATTATAACAACCTTATCCTAAAGGAACTTAGGAAAAAGTATCGTAAAACCAACCATGAAAATTTAGAATGCATAAACCTTGAAGCCTATGAGATTATGTCAAAACTTGGCATTGAAAAAAAGACCGAACCATTCCTCCCAAGAACTCCGAGGATAAATCTCAAAGATCACAAAAACAATTTTCGCACTGAACTACCTGTTAGATTAATCGCCCCCTCTAAATCTGATCTGGGGGTTGTTAGTAAAGCCATCTTGGATAGGATTATCCCACAGGTTAGTTCTAATTGCTCTTCTTTAAACCTAAATTTATGGTTTGGTACTTCTGAAGTGATTGGCTGGTTCAACAAATTGGATAATAAAAACAAACTAAAATTTATTCAATTCGATATTGCCAGCTACTATTCCTCCATTTCGCCTTCACTTCTCAATAATGCTCTATCTTTCGCACTTAAATATTCTGACATCACCACAGATGAACTTCACATCATCCTCACCGCACGTAAAACCATCCTAGAGTTCAACAACGAATATTGGACCAGAGCCGATACCTCTAACAACTTCGACATCACAATGGGAGCATCCGATTCATCCCAATTGACTGATTTAATTGGTATCTTCATTTTGAACTCTTTGAGTCGGAAAATTCCTCAACTTCGCGGTGGAATTTATCGTGACGATGGACTCTTTACTATCCTAAATTGCAATATAGTTAAACTTAATATTATTAAGAACAATATACGTAATCTCTTTAACCAACATAACCTAAAAATTGAATTTGATAATAGTATCAAACTAGCTAATTTCTTGGATGTATCTCTTAATCTTGACACTGGCCTATATTACCCTTACCATAAAAACAATGAGAATCTTAATTATGTTAACTTTAAATCTAACCATCCTACCAATATCAAGAATGCTATAGTTAATAATATTGGAAATAGAATATCTAACATATCTTCTAATAAAAACATCTTTGATGCTAACGCCAATTACTATAATAACGCACTTTCTAAAGCCGGCTATCCAGATAAAATCAAATATAATAAAGAAACAAATTCTAGGAAAACTTACAGTAGAATATTTAATCATAACCATTCCAATAATTTTAATAAAAGACCTAGATACAAAAACATAATCTGGTATAATGCTCCTTTCTCCATCTCTATTAATAACAATATTCCTAAATTATTTTTTAGTGCCTTAAATAAATGCTTCCCTCCCTCACATATCTATAGTAACATATTTAACAAACACACCATCAAATTTTCGTATTCTACATCCTCCAATATTTCCAACATCATCTCTAAACACAACAACAAAATATTAAATACGAAATCTCTTCCTTCCAATATTGAATTTCATAATAACAGTAATAGTACTCCTGACGTCATTGTAAACCCTAGGCTAACTTCTGTAAACCCAAATGCAACGTCAAACACAACTTCGCTAAATGTTCATAATCCAACTCTAAATCAAGAAACTATTATTCCTATTATTCCTATCGCAAACAACTTCTCCAATCCAATTCCTTCTATAGATAACACTAGATCACTCATTAATAATCTCTCTAATTGCAACTGCCGCATTAAAAATAAATGTCCTCTCAACAACCATTGCCTCGATAAAAACTTAATTTATGAATGTAAAATTATAACTAGCACCAATTCCTTCACCTATTTTGGCTCCACTTCCACCTCTTTTAAAGCTCGTCTCTATAATCATCATTCATCTTTCAAATACAAACTTAAAAGAACTAACACTGCTC
>OZ024742.1:258752438-258762438 GCA_964016885.1 Eledone cirrhosa | reverse complement strand
GGTAACGTCTAGGAAGTTTATTACTTTATGGTTCGGCTCGATGGTGAAAGAGAGACCGTTATTTTTAAAGAATCTATATAATTGTTTTTTGAGCAAGTCAATGCCTCGATTAGTGCAATTGTGGACTGCAAATAGGGCGTCGTCCCTATATATTCCGCCTTTGCAAGGGTTGGATTTCAGCTCTGATGTTATGTAATAGGTAAATTCCAACTAAATCGGTGATTTGCGCAGAGTCACTTGAGCTCATAGTGGTGTTAAAGTTGTATGTTCTGTATTTTCTAGTCCAGAGTGCTCCGTTGAATTCAATGATGGTCTGCCTAGCCATAAGTATGATGTCAATCTCATTATTGGTTATGTCAGAGTGGTGCTGGCTAGAGTTAATGCTTTGTTGAACAGTGCCGGGGTTATTGAAGCGTAATAGCTGTCAATGTCAAATTGGAGGAACCTCATAGATTCCTTTGACCTTAGATCGGAGTAACATCTCATGACTTGGCCGGTTTTGGACCACAGCTTGTATGTGATATCATCTCGTTGCCCAGGGATGATCGTATCAAGTATGTTCTTACTAATATGACCCAAGTCAGATGTGGTTGGGCTTATACGTCTAATAGATGGGTTCTCTGTAAAGTTGTGATCCTTGAGAGAAAAGCCTTGGGTTGTAGGTACATAAGGGTGGGTAAATCTATCCAGATGCAAGTCCTTAACCATAGCCTGGGATTTTCGGTTAAGTAAGTTTATACTGGAGGGTATAGTTTCTTTTATAAATGTTATTAAGTTCCTTAAGAAGGAAAGAGTTGTGAGTTTATATATATATGTATATATATATATATATATACATATTTATAAGTATACATATATACATATTACATATATATATATATATATATATATATATATATATATATATAATACAAAGATATATATATATATATATATATATATATATATATATATACGTGTGTGTGTGTAATATATATATATATATATATATATATATATATATATATATATATATATATATATATATATATATATATATATATGGATTATATAAAGTATATATAAACCCGTAGACCAAATATTTATTATTGTTCGGAATTTGTGGGAGATATTTACTTCTGCATCTACAGATTAAATTTTCGCAGTTTCAAATGATCGCATGTACGGTGAAAGCTGAAATACTTTGCGTAAACTTTAACCACCACCACTGCTACTACTACTACTACTACTACTACTACTACTACTACTACTACTACTACTACTACTACTACTACTACTACTACTACTACTACTTCTACTACTACTACTACTACCACTACAACAACAACAACAACTACTACTACTACTACTACTACTACTACTACTACTACTACTACTACTACTACTACTACTACTACTACTACTACTAATAATAATAATAATGCTTTCTTTATTAACCAGAAGTGTTTACACAAAGTAGACATTAAGGACAGTACAGGACAAAACAGGACGTTACAAATGGGCATTTCTGCGTGTAAAAAAAACAAGAAAACAGAGGATGTAATAAAAAGAACAATGAAAAAATCCCCAATAGGGGGGAGACTTCCGAGGGCCATCCTGGAGAAAGCCGATTAAAAAAAGCAACGGTAAACTTGACCACCAGGGAAAGTGTCCTCTCCCAGTTTTCCACCTTCAATTTACAGGCATATACTCAGAGTAGGTCCATTCACTTGGGCCATTCTTGCCTCTCTCACCCATCTATCAACAAAAAGCTGGGAAGAGAGCACTTCCCTCTCTATCCTGATTTTCCTTTACAAATGAAATTTGAAAAAGTTAATCAGGGCATCACCGAAGAGGTAAGTGCTCGTCTTCAGCCCTTTCAGACGCGCCCACCATAATATCTCCTTCTCCATGTCCAACAGATAGATAAAAACTGCCTGCTCTTCTCGGCTGAAGGAGTAGGGCGGAGCAATCCTCACGATGGTCTCAGCTGATAGTTGGATCCGTTCTACAAGCGACAGCAGGTGTTCGACATAAACCCAGAAGTCAGCAATGCTCGGACAATGGACGCGTGCATGCAGTACGGTTTCGTCGCCCAGCGTGCATCTCGGACATGCCTGGCTCACGGCACTTCCGTGCCTGTAGAGTTTATCCCGAACTGGCAAAGCTCCTCGTTAGCACTGCCGGGCTAGGGATTTCTGGAAATTGTCCATAGGCCCCGGCCCGAAAGTTCTTCAGAAGAGATTGGCTAGTTGATTTTCGTCAACGCCTAGAGTTTCCCCAAGTACGTCGTCGCTCTTCCACCGTTCACATTCTGCAACTGGTCGAGGGCCGTGAGCGCCTGAATACATTCCAGTCTTAGAGAAAATTCTTAACCATGTACAGTATGCATCAACCTAAGGCAGATACAGATAGAATATATCTCCCTAGGATAGGAGGATGTGGATTAATCCAGTTAGATATATCTTTGAAAACAAAGCTGCAACAATTGGAATATCTATACGATTGGATGATCAATCTTGTTTTGAAACATGAAAGAAATAAAAGATCATTACGAAAGATAGTCATAGATACAATAATGAATTGCAAATTTCAGAAATTCCCATTACTGCTGAAATATATACTGTATACAAATATTCATTTGAATTTCGTATTTCGAAAGAAATACGTTATGTTTTTAAATAAACAATTAGAATGCTATAGATATGAATAGCACTGGCAGCTAACGCCACCCAACGGTGTCCAGCAATAGCAAGTGTGACAATCATCGAACTCAACTGGATTTCGTCAGGACAATCTCTCCTGCTCATGCAGCTGCTGGACTTTGAAAACAGGCTAACATATATAGTTTTTTCGTCTACGAAATCCCAATACATATTTGTATACAGCCATGTTAGTACGAAATTCTAATTCTATTCTATTATGAGTTCAGCCAACTTAAACATCTTCATATGCAAATGAGATTAATCACCTTATTTAGAAAGATGAAAAAAACTATATATTTCGTCTGTTGAAAGTGAAAGAACAAAACACAGGAGGCAATTATATATATAAATATATATATATATATATATATGTAGAGAGAGAGAGAGTGAGAGAGAGAGAGAGAGAGAGAGCTGTTGTTTAAATGTTGACTCTTGTATACATTTATCATTTTAGGAATACTTATCACAATGTATATATATATATATAATCCGAATCGAATTTACCGTTGATTTCCATATATATCGCGCTATTCGTTCGAAATACCCCCTTGAGCTCTTCATTGTACGGAATCGAACTGAAATCCCAAGTGGGGGTCATTTAGAGTTGAACAGGATCTCACAGGGAAATAATTGAAAATGTCTTATAATTTAACATATGTATGTGTGTGGGTTTGTGTCTGTATGTGTCTGTGTGTGTGTTTGTGTGTGTATGTCTGTGTATGTGTGTGTGTGTGTGTTAAATTAGAATAAATTTTCAGTAAATATCTATATATATATATACAGGGTGAGGACGATATTTGTTCGTAATTTTCAACTGCTAATTTTATGCAAACTGTTTTTGCTTCCGTTGTCACTCTTGTCTTCATGAAAACAGTGACTATATTTCCATTATTTATTTTCAGAATAATTGATTATGAATAATTTTGTACCTCCAAATTTGTGGAAGAGACACGGAGTTCTTGGAATCCGCGCCGGGAGGACAAATAAGGAAATTTCGGACTTTCTCAGCGTCAGCAGGAGAATCGTGTCTCATCCAAAGACGTGCCCAGAGTCATGCAGACAAAGTTTCCAGCGACAACATTAGTCTTAGGTGTCGTCAGCAGTCAAGGTGACGTCATGCCACCTCACTTCTTCCCTGAGGGCCTCAAGCTGAACACCGATGGCTACATCCGCGTTATGAGCGAGGTAGTAAAGCCCTGGATCGACCAGGTAGCTGCAGGTAGGCCGTACGTGTGGCAACAAAACTCAGCGCCCTGCGATACCAGCCAAATGACCCAAGCCTGGCTGTCAGAGAACTTTGTCGACCACACTTCACCTGACATCTGGCCTCCCAGCTCGCCTAACTGCAACCCCCTCGACTTCTTTGTGTGGGGCGCAGTAGAACCAGACACCAACAGATCTACCTGCAATAGGGGTCTAAGTCGAGGGACATTGACGAACGCCTGTAGCGGGTTCCGAGGCCGCCTTGAGGCCGTCCTCAACGCCAATGGCGGGTTTAACGAGTGAGATCGAGAGAACAAGTCATGAAGACTAAATGACCTAAGTTTGATAAATATATCTTATAAAATAAAACTACTGTGTTTTATATTTTCCTAGACAGCAATCTTACGAACAAATATCCTGCGCACCCTGATTATGAATTTAACCATCTACATGGCATCCGACAATCATTGACCACTCACCGTGACAGACAAGAAAAACAACACATTTTTAGGATTGTTTGATTTGATACATCTGCTTTTTTTGCTTTGACTGCATGCCCATATATGGACTCTATCCATTGATGAGTTCAGCTGATCACCGCCATCCTAATACTGGTGGGTTAGTTATATCCATGTGGTTTCTTAGCACAAATTCTCTGTTTTATATATATATATATATATATGTGTATGTGTGTGTGGGGGTGTATGTGTGTGCGTGTGTGTGCGTGTGTGTGCGTGTGTGTGCGTGTGTGTGCGTGTGAGTGTGTGTGTAAATTAGAAGATATTTTCAATTTATTCCCCGTATATTCAAACGTTCTATAGTAATGGCTACCGATATATTGATTCCGAATTTGTTAACAGAAGATATGTTAGGACCTATTCTGGATGATTCCCACTGTGGTCTCCTTTAGGTAAAATTACTGATACGTTTTTCAAACTTAATGAAATCGTCCCTAAGTGCCATATTCTTAAATTTGTTTATTTATTCCGAAGAGAAGGTTCTGGTCGTAATAAGCCTTAAGTCTATGAATAACCCGTGAGTCTACTAATTTAAATATGGATGGGTTGTACGTTTATCGATTGAATTTTGACCTGTTTCTTTGAAAGAATTGTGAACTAATAAACACATCTTCATGAAGTTTGGTTGAATTTCTCTAATTACAACTTTGATATATATTTATAAATACATATATATATTGAGATAAGCAGAACAACCAAAATTCAAACAATTTAAAAAAAAATAAATTAAAAAATATAATTTAAATATTTACCTACTCCAGTGCTTTTACCGATCGGTTTCACTTCACAAAACATTAGAAATCCAAGGGACCTCCAATGGAAAAGTGAAGATCATCAGAGAGTATATTTTCCTTTCCTAGGACAAAAAGTCCCAGGAACGGAAAAATATATTGCCATCTGCTAGCTAGTACAGGATCGAATGAGGCCAAAATTTGACCTATACTTGAACCAGTCCGTAGCAAAAGCGGAAGTAAACATAGACGTGTTGTCTACACCGCCACTAAAAATAGCAGCCAAATAGAAAAACAGATTTGTTCCCTACATAACGGAAGTTAAATAGCCCACGGGTACTAAGTACCCCTGGAAATATATATGTTGTCTATGATACAGGGTTATTCAATGGTATTAATTTGACATACCAGAACTATAATATTGAGATATATATATATATGTATAAGTTAAACAGAAATAACAACACAATCGGTACAGTATATGGAAGGGATATTTTAGGTTAACGCTTGATATAGCAGGAAGAGGGTCTTAACGTTTCTTCATCAGAAGAAAGAATGATAAATAAAATAGATTGAAGGGACGGGCGGGATGGAATTGGAAAAAATGCCTTTAGATAAAAATAATATGTCCATTGATGTTGACATATTTTGCAAAAATATATATATATATATGTGTGTATGTGTGTGTGTATGTGTGTGTGTGTGCATGTGTGTGTTGTGTGTAAATATATATATTTACATTCATACAAACACACATACACAGACACACATAGAAACAGACACAAACACCTATATATGTGCGTATGTATGATCATGTGTGTGAATGCCTGTCGGGGTGTGATGTACGAGTGTTCGTTTCTTTGACAATGTACAATATATAAAATTTATAAAATAATTTCAATGAAAACTCAGCAACTAATCTTTTCGGTTATTTTCGAATTGAAGCACCATAAACGGGTATACTGCCAAATGTATACATTCATATATATATATATATATATATATATATATATATATATATATATGTAAGTATGTATATATATATATATATATATATATATATATATATATATATATACATATATACATATATATATATACATATATACATATATACATATATGCATATATATATATAAATATATATATGAATGCAAAAAAATGAAATTTCATTTCTCCTCTTAGTACGGCTGATACTTAAATATAAGTATGTATACGTACATACATATATGTATAAAGACGTACAATATTATGTATATACATACTACTGTACGTCAGTATACATATATGTTTGTACGTATACATACTTATATATATATATATATATATATATATATTTGCATATATATATATATATATATATATATATATATATATATATATATATATATAGTATATATATATATATATATACATATATATACATATATATATAGTATATATATATATATATACATATATATACATATATATATATATATATATATATATATATATAGTATATATATATATATATATACATATATATATACATATATATATATATATATATATATATATATATATATAAATATATATATATATATACATACAGTATATATATATATATATATATATATACATACACTATATATATATATATATATATATAATGGAAAAATTAGAACAGGGACAAAACAGAGAGACAGTACAACAAATGTTTATTAATTTCACGCTCTTGAGAGTGGGGTGTTGGTGGGGGACGACGTTTCGGGCATAAGCCCTTCCTCAGGTGGGAAGTGTGTGGGAACAGAGTTCAAAGGGTGTGTGGGGGAGTGGTGGAGAGACATATAGCGAAAGAAAACGGTGCGAATGAAAAAATAAAAAATAAAGATAAAAATAAAAATAAAGCATGATCAAAATACAAGGAAGAGATACATTTAAAAATAAAGGCATGATCAAAATAAACTGAAATTAAAAGGGGGTTAAACAGGTGGTGGAAGGGTGTGGGGTGTGTAGGGGTGGTGGCGGGTGGAGTGGGGAGAGGGAGACGGGGTGTCCGAGCGGGGAGGGCTGAAGGTGGTGTGTGTGTGTAGGTGTGCGTGTGTGTGTGTGTGTGTGTATGTGAAAGTAAGGGTTTGGGGAAGAACGGGGTTGCATGTTCAGGAAGAGGAGTGTGTGGGGGGTGTTTGTGGGTCGGAGTGTCTGTGCGTGTGTGGATAGAGCGGTGGGGGGAGAGGAATCAGGAGGCTGAGGGTGTAGATATGTGGTGGGAAGCACGTGTGTGTGGGGTTTAAGCGTGTTGTGGGTGTAGGTGGCGTCTGGAGAAAAACATTTTTTGGGGCTGTCTGTGTGGGTGAGTTATATAGGTGATTACGTAAGAGGATGGTTGAAAAGTTGATAAATTCCGAAGATGTTTAGTGGATTGGTTATTGGTCAATTTCTGCGTGTGGGTATTCCATGAAGCGATGGTCGGAAGGGGAGAGATGTGGGGTGTGCGCACAACAGGAAGTGGTCAGTAGTGGGAGTGCTGCGGTCTGTTTGTGCTGGGAGGTGGTCAGAGGGCATAGCAGCAGTCGGTGGAATGGTAAAGGGGCGAGGATGGGTAGGTGTGAAAGTTGGAGTGAGGAGGGTGTGTGTGTGTGTATTAGTAGGGGTGTTAGTGGGGTGAGTGAGTGTGGAGCGAGGGTGTGGGTGGAGCGGGGAGAGAAGGGTGTGTGTGGTTCTATGGAGGGCGTGTGGTGTACTGGTGTGTGTGTAGTTTGATGAAGAGGTGTTAGTGGGTGTTAGTATACGGGAGGTGGGGAGGGGTTGAATGCAGGTGTGAGTAGGGGTTAGTAGTGGTAGGGCGTGTAGAGTTGGTGGTGTACGAGGGTGTGTGGGTACGTGTGCGGGGGGTTGTATATATATATATATATATATATATATATATATATATATATATATAAACGGAAAAATGAAAGGAAATTTCATTTCCCACTCTTAGTACGGCTGTTACTTAAATATAAGTATGTACACGTACATACATATATGTATACAGACGTACAGTAGTATGTATATATATATACATACATGCACACATATATATATATGTACGTATGGATTCACTGAACATTTACTATAATGCTTGGTGTGTTTGTAAACAAACATCCCGTATTAAGCCGTAGTGTCTAGCAACCATCCTTACTCGTTTGTTCAACACTGACAAAGGAACGCTGTACTAGTTTCAAGCTTATTAGCTATCGTCAGCAATGTATACCTTCCTGCCAGAATGTTGAACGTATATACTTACCTCATGCATATTAACGGCTGAGTAGCCCAATTTGCATATCGAGTGGGTTAATCGGCCGAATATTGAAAACAACAAACAGTGGAGGACGCGTTTCGCACCTTTCCGACAGACAACCTTTCCCCCACCCCGGAAAAAACCCCATTTGATAGATGTGAATCCGAAATATATAGGGACAATTAAATCTCTCCCAAGGTAACTCTCTCTCTCGTGTTGTTATTTTAATTTTATCCTTTATACTCTTTCCTTCATTCCTCTACACGTCTTATACACACCACGCATCTCAACGTGCACCCACTTACATCTCTCTCTCCACCACCGGACCTTGTTACCCGGAGATTTGCCCATTTTCATTGTCGAGGCTTCCAAACGACTTAAAGATATTTACCTATTATTCCACAATGCTTCAAGCAAACTTCAATACTCTCTTATATATATATATATATTGGTGTAATGGTAGCACAGTGGTCTGGATAATCAAAGATGTGGGTTCGACTCCCATGTACGTCAATACTCATCTTTTTCCATTTCTCCGAGGGCTCTAAACCACGCTATCAGGCTAAACATTTCTTTAGTCAAAAATACGGTGATAGCTTATATTTCTAATTTCAAACTCGCTCACTGTTTCAAAACATACTTACATAAATATATATGTATATATATATATATATATATATATATATATATGTTTATATATATATATATATATATATTGTTATACTTGGGGAGGGTCATATTTGTGTAATATTGCCAGAATTAATAACAGAACACACTCACTGTTTGATTGGTATTGGCTTTTCGCTTCTGTGTCTTTTATATCGGTAATCTAATTCATTCGGTCCTCAATGTTGCCATTGACTGACCAACGTCAAAAATAATACAGATACAATATAGACACAAACACATATATATAGTTTATCAAAGTTCTTTTGTTGCACATCTGCAACATTGTCAGTGGTGCTATTGTTTCCTCCCTTTGCATTGTATTTTCCACGCCATCTTTATTTAGTCTGTTTATATATTTATTTATTTGTTTATTTTATTTTGTATTCTTTGCGCATGCGTTTGCGTGTGTGTATAGTGTTTTGTTTGATGTGTGTTCGTGATTGGGTGACTGTGTATTGGTTAATGTATTCTATCTTTACTAATGTGTGTTTATATGTGTTTGTTGTTATTGTGCTTGCGTATGTATTTATTTATTTATTTATCTATTTAATTATTTATACTTCTCTTAGGTCAGTGTTGTTTGTTTGGGTGTTGTTGTTATTCCATTTATTCTTTCTGTTTAGCCTTGGCCTTCTAAGTTCTATTTCACTGGCGTCTCTGATTCGCCTATCTGCTGGGTCATTTCTATGTTTAGATATTATTCTAATTTCTATGTTGTTGTCGTGTTGTTGTCTGGCATGTTCGTATAGTTCTGAACCTTTTTTTCGTCCTTTTAGTTCCCTCCAGTTTTGGTCTATCCTTTCACCTATGCTATGAGCTGTCTCGCCTATGTATGTTGTTGTCATGTTTCTGCAAGTACCCTCTGTACATCTTATGCTATAGACTACGTTTCTAGTTTTACAGTTTATCCGGGGGTTTACCTTACATATG
>OZ024742.1:258744938-258747438 GCA_964016885.1 Eledone cirrhosa | reverse complement strand
AACAAATTTTGTATTTTATCTGATGAAAGCGCACCAAGACTGCCTTGGTTTCCCTTGAAATATATATAATAAAATAATTATGGTTTTATAAATATAGTTTCCATTTATTAATATATTCTATATATATATATATATATATATATATATATATATATATATATATATATATATTATATATATATATATATTGGACTGTCCATCGTTCCGTTGCTTTTTCCATTGTCATCGTCTCCTGCGCCACTATTTTGAATTTATATTCTAAAGTTTTTGTCATGCGGGCTTTTTCTGAAACTATTATATAATAGACATCACGCATCCGGTCTTCTTTTATTCTTACTTTAACTACACTTCAGTGTCATTTCCTCTGTGTTTGCACGTTGGAATACTCGTTATATTCTGTTTAGCTATTTCCCTCCTTTCTATATTTATCTCCTTTTGCTAAGAACTTCCATCACCGTTCTATCTATTGACGCACATATGATGCATTTCCTTCCCCATTTATGTAATTTGCCGAAATCATACATTGTCTCTAGCTATTTTGTAGTGTTCCAACGTGCATTGCAATGTACGGTCTCTATGCTAATATTGCGAAACGGTAGTGATTTACAGAAGTTGACTGAGGAGATGGGACTGTCAGTCTTTTCGTTGTTTTTTCCATCGTCTTTGTCCTGTGCACCCTCTATTTTGAATTTATATATATTGCATACATATACGGTAAATACTTCATGTTGTATCACATGATAACGTTTTCAACACCACTTCGATCATTCCTGCACGTCTTCAACCTCCTATGTTCAGGAATGGGAAGATTCAATATAGCAACACAATGAAGACCGAGACCCAACCCCAAGGCGCTGCCATCATTCTGACGTAGTTCAGAAGAGCACAGGTTATTAGTGAAGAGTGATTGCACCCGAGTATACTACATTCCCGGGGTGGAGAACAAACGAAAGTGTTGGTATTTCATTGGTATTTCATTGGTACAGCAATAGACCCAGTCTCTATATGGCGCCTATAATTCTTCCAACCTTTAGCGAGATAGAATGATACATTGATTATAGAAGAAAGCACATGCACAGCATGAGGACCATTCTCTAAGTTTCAGTGATTATATCTGATGACAAGCCAATACAATATCACCAGTTATCACATGGCTGCAGGTTTTACTTCAGATTTATCCTCTGTTACAAGAATTCAGTATCAACAGCTCGGAGTGCCTCACTCCAGTAAACTTACTGTGCACCCTACTAGCAACGACGAGAACTGTTTATATCACACGCACAGAATGGTTGTGAGAATTACGAGTAAGGAGCCCCATATACACAGGTTTTGAAATCAGAGTGTCTCTTCTCAACGACAGACCAACATCCGAGGCTGTACAAACGACGCATATATATACGTTGACATACATACCAGCATACACGCATGGATACATATATGCATATATGCAAACATGCATGCATGAATACATACATACATGCATGCATTCACACATACATACATACATACACGCATACATACATACATACATACATACATACATACATACATACATACATACATACATACATACATATGGAGACATATGATATCATCAGGTGAAATATCAAAAGATGTACATGAAACGAAAGGTTATTGTGTTCTATACATTATGGGGTACTGCTTTGTTTCCACAAGACAATGCGTTTGCTGTATTTAATTTCTATGAAACGCCTGAATGTCATGTCAATGACTTCGTGTGATCTGTTGCAGTAACATTGACATAGTTTGCTTATTTAAGCACATACAATAGATATATTGATGCAGTGTAATTCCGTGCGTCAACTTGTTCAAGTATGAAATATTTTCGTTTTGTATTCTGTCTCATTTCCCCTTTTGTTTCCATCTGTATGTGTATAATACATCGATTATAATTTCTATATTGTTATTGATGGCTTCGTTTCAATGATGGTTGCTGCATACTTCCAATCTTGAAATATTCAGAATAGACTAGCTAAGGACACACAATGATGACTTTCTATTGATATATCAATATATTATACATAGACGATTATGCATGAATGACGATGAAAACATCTCATGATGTACAGTTCTATGACAGTAAGTATCTCTAATTCTACGTTTCGTGATTCATACGTGTTATATTGCATTGAGGTTTTAATTCTTAACCAGTCTCTTATGGAAATACTCGGTTTAGTGATTAGTCTTCGGCTCAAGATCATAACGTCGTGAGTTCGTTTATCAGTGAGCATCGTATCTTTGCGCGAAGCATTTATTTAACTTACGTTTGGTACAGTTCACTCGGCTCTCAAAAATGAGTTGTTACTGCAATTCAAAGAAGCAGCATGTTGACATGATGTGTCATTCTCAATTGACATGTCTCTAGAATGTTGAGCCATATGTAAGCGAATTTCACGAGCAGGTGGTTCCGTTTGTCAAACAACTAGAGCATTCCTCGTCGGAATCGAGGGAAGTCCGAGAATCTCTGGAGATAAGCATT
>OZ024742.1:258627438-258739938 GCA_964016885.1 Eledone cirrhosa | reverse complement strand
TCTCTCTCTCTCTGTATATATATATATATATATATATATATATATATATATATATATATATAGTGACGAAACATAAGTCAATTGCATGAACTCATAATCCTTTATTCACTGCTATATATATTTCGATGATAGCCATTGAATGGCTATGACCTCATCAGGCAGTTAGTCAGTTCTTAGATATGCCAGCTCTGTGTTTATGGTGTTGATGGTATCAGAGCCTTGGGACATATGGAATTTATTGGACATATTACAATCATTTTTCTGGTGACCAGCTCGATGCACAATCGATCGATCGTGCCTCGAGCTGGTCGCTAGAGAAACGATTGTAATATGTCCAATAAATTCCATTCGTCGAAAAACGGATTCTCTTTTTTTCTGTGATATCATACATACTCTGCTCTATGAGGGCATCGAATGCCCATAAGGCCTACCGCATACGGACGCTTTAAGCATCCAACACCAATTATATATAGAGAGAGAGAAAGAGAGACGGAGAGGGATAGTCGATGTATGATACAAGATTATATAGAAGTCTCGCTATTGGTGTTTTAAGCAATGATCATATCACAGTTACATCAGTTTCGAGTGCATGGATCCTACACTGGTGTTTCAGCATTTATTCCAATCATCGGTGACGATTGCACACACGGTGAAAGTTTCAGCAATAGTTTCTATACATTTTGAATATAAAATACCTGCCGGAGAGGATCATTCGTATACAGTGCGCATCTGAACGAGTAGCGCTAAATAGTAATAGCAGTAATATTCTCTTTTTCATAATAGATTGCAATAAATGCCGAAATATTGTGATCTAGCGTCTTCACGCGGATACTGAGTAGACATGAAATGATCTCAACAAACAACCACATATATACTCTATATTAATTACATTCTGCCTATTCCATATAAAATTATTATAATTTTCAATTTTAAATTTTTCAAATTTTAAATTTCAAATTATTAAATTTTAAATTGAAACAAAAATTATTTAGTTGAGAAAAAAAAATCCTTTAAAAATATTTATTTATTTATTTACTTCTAAGTCGTCATTCTATCATTTTATTATTTCTATCATCTAACCAATACTTCACATTTCATTTCATACCTTATAGCTTATATGTGCCTGCCACCCAGCCACACAACCACCACAACCCTCACCGTCATATATAATTTCGTAGTTATATTTCCATACGTTATATAAATAAATATATAAATATATCTTATATTTCATATATTTACTTAAAATAAATAATACCACGTCTTCACTCTCTCATTCATCCAGCATAGCTTCTACAGTTATATATTACCAAAATCTTCACCCTACTCAATTAATTCTAAACTACATTGCTTCATACTCTTTACTCATTCCTGCATCACAAACACTGTCACGATCACCATCAAGCCATCCTCTCCACCACCATAACCACAGTACCCATACCCCAAACTGCCCCTCGCATTTATATATGTATTGGAACTTGTATATTCATATTCTTATGTGAGTATATTGTGTGTATATGTGTACTTCATGTTTTGGTTGACTTACGTCTCCGTACATTCGTGTATTTTCATGTAGGTATGTGTGTACGCTTGTTATATACGTATTTATTTATTTATATACGTTTATATAATTATTTATTTATTTGTATACACGCATACACACACACACAAATTTATATGTGCGTGGTTTTGTATACCTATGGTAAGTGTTTTGCGTATGCTTGTGTATGTACGTATTTGTTTGCGTGTATGTATTTATTTATTTCTATTACTTCGGTATTTATTTACTTTATTCTTAACTCTGAAGCGGAGATTCATTTGGTCTCCTAGTTAGAATTTTAGTCTACGACTTCTGCTATACCATTTACGTGGTTTTGTCTTTGCGTGCAATTGTTCTCCACGGTCCACATATGACGTATTATCTTCGTTTTTTTCGTTCATTGCCAGAGAACGTCTCTATGAACCACCTAAGAGAACATTAGTCTACGACCTCTTTTATACCATAAACGTGGTTCTGTCAGCGCGTAATTGTTTTTCACCGCTCCTATTAATGACGTATATATTCGTTTTTTCCCGTTCTTTGCCAGCGAACGTTTCCACGAACCAAAGTATCGTCTTCCTCTCTTCCTCCGGTTGCAACGTTTTTTGAAATATCCACTTCTGCGTTTACAGATTGACTTTGTTAGTTTCAGAAGATCCCGTTAAGGGTGAAAGCAACGATTCTTTGCTTAAACTTTAATCTTTTATTTTAATAAATATATATATATATATATATATATATATATATATATATATATATATATATATATATTTATATATATATATATATATATATATATATATATATATATATATATATATATATATATATATATATATATATATATATATATATATAAACAAATAACGAAACGAAGTTAAATTTCGTTTCGTTTGTAACTTACTTTTGTATGACTGACGCTTAAACAATTAAGTTAAAAATGTACATCTACATATGCATACTGAAATACTAGTGTGTACATTTTTAACTTAATTGTTTAAGCGTCAGTCATACAAAAGTGAGTTACAAACGAAACGAAATTTAATTTCGTTTCGTTATTTGTTTTTATCGTCTCCGTTGACCGGTACGTACTCACACTCTATGCAAATTAGTCTGCCCACTACTAATTTTCATAGAAAAAGCATATAACGATATGTGCTTTTACGATTCTCCAGAAAGGCAGGAAGATAGGTAAATATTGCTGATGAGTTGTAACAACAACGAAACTAGTTCAATATTCCTTGTCTGGCTTTCTGGAGAATAGAGGAAAGGTGTTTCCTCAAAAACCAGTATGACTCTAAAAACCGGTTTGTCTGTGTGTTTGCATACAGAATAGCTGGACACTCACAGTAAAGTGACCAGTTAAAAACATGGTACATCTACATATGTATACGTGTGTGTACTCATATGCATACTAGTATTTCAGTATACATATGTGGATGTACATTTTTAACTTAATTATATATATATATATATATATATATATATATATATATATATATATATATATATATATATATATATATATATATTAATTTCTTGATGACACAACATCAGGCGATTAGAGAACTCTAGACCTACCAGATCAAAGAAAGAATTGTCAGCAATGTGAATAAAGCCCATACTGTATAACCAACCATGTCACTCTTCTTTCTTACATTATTATTACTCCAAGTATAAACTACATAGAAATCATCGCGAACTCGCAGCATCACTATGGAAACGTCTTATTGAATCAAACTAAGCCATACGTTAATACCATCCACAACACGGATTACTCAAACTGGACTCCATCTAAGTGGACTGCCTATAACGATAACCTGTTATCCCGTATATATATATATATATATATATATATATATATATATATATATATATATATATATATATGTATATATATATATATATATATATATATATATATATATATATATATATATATATATATATATATATATATATATAAATTAATAAAATAATGAATAAACAAAGAAACAGTTCCTTATATTAAAAAAATGTCATCATTTTACGATCGTTTCTAGGATATATATGTGTTAGAGTTGGTATGCATATTCTATAGATCTATGTACAATATTTATACAAACTATCAGAGGGAATATACATACCTACACATATATATGCTGTCTTCAGAAATAATGATATTTGTTTATTGAAAATAACAAATATTCAATACAATAGGTCTGTTTGGGAACAGGTTTTGAATTGACCAATCAGGAGATAGTGAGGGTCAAGATAGTAATATAGTATTAGAAGAACATTAAATTATGGGTAGAGGAAGGTAGATTTCAGTTTTGGATGGAACAGAATATTATGAATGAAGGATTATTTTAGGTTAACTAAATTAAAAATAGTTTATATATTAATTTCTAAAGTGTATATTAATTAGGTTTATAATATTTAAAGCAGAATTATGTAGTTCATCAGTAGTAGAATATTAATTACAGGTTAACTAAATTAAAAATAATTTATATATTAATTTCTAAAGTGTATATTAATTAGGTTTATAATATTTAAATGTTTTTCTCAGTTTATGATTACACGATATTATTAATTCCTGTCGCTTATTCTCACTAATAAATTTAATCCCCCCCAATAATTATATGTATATATAAGTGTGTATGTGTGTGTGTATATATATGTGTATGTATGTGTGCATGTATGTGTGTATATATATATGTATATATGTATGTATATATGTGTATATATATATATATATATATATATATGCATATATATATATATATGTGTGTATGTGTGTGTGTGTATGTGTATATATATGTATATATATATATATATATAAGTGTATATATATATATATATATATGTGTGTGTATGTGTATATATGTGTATATATATATATGTATATATATATATATATATATATAAGTATATATATATATATATTATTTTCATATTCTTTTAATTTCTCCTTATCTTTAACAGCACTTTTCAACTGCATCTAAATCTTATTTATCATATCTATATATATTAGTATAATTTTATCAATATAAATATACCCATCAATTAAATTAATTTTATATTCTTTTCATAGATGTATTTTTTTCACTAACATTCTTATCTTAAAACTTTGGTCACCTTAGATATTTGTATTGGCATTACTATTTTATAACAGCAACTGCTTGTATACCTTTTACTCACCACCTGACCTATTTTCACCCCTAAAATAAGCTTCCATTACTACTATTTTACTATTTGGCCAATTATTAACTTTCTATTGGTTAATTCTAAACCTCTTACCAAACAGACAGAATATATTAGATCTTTGTTCGTTTTATTCAATGAACAAATAAAAATATTTCTGAGGTCAGCATAAGACCTATTTCTTCCCTAAAGTAATCCTTCATTCATAATATTCTTTTCCATCCAAAACTGAAATCTACCTTCCTCTACCCATAATTCAAGGTTCTTCTAATACTATATTACTATCTTGACCCTCACTATCTCCTGATTGGTCAATTCAAAACCTGTTCCCAAACAGACCTATTGTATTGAATCTTTGTTATTTTAAATAAACAACTATCATTATTTCTGAAGACAGCATATATATGTGTAGGTGTGTATATTCCCTCTGATAGTTTGTATAAATATTGTACATAGATCTATAGAATATGCATACCGACTCTAACACATATATATCCTAGAAACGATCGTAAAATGATGAAATGTTTTTTAATATAACGAACTGTTTCTTTGTTTATTCATTATTTTATTTATTTATCTTGACTCTGTTTTCCGTTTATTTTTCACCGAAAGTAGTTTTTGATGCATCTTCTCTTTTCATGATATCCGGATTACATTGAATTCTTCATACGGATTGGACACTACCGTAAACTTTTGGTAGATTTATCTACATATATATATATATATATATATATATATATATATATATGTGTGTGTGTGTATATATATGTGTGTGTGTGTGTGTGTGTGTGTGTGTGTGTGTGTGTATGTGTGTGTATGTGTATGTGTATGTGTGTGTATGTGTATGTGTGTGTGTCTTGTGTGTGTGTGTGTGTGTGTGTATGTGGATTTAGATGAAATTGTGTTGATAAGTTTGCGTGTATATGTGTATATATATATATGTATATATATATATATATATATATAATACGTACATGTGTAATTATATACGTGTGTATAGTCCATCCACCACGTTATCTTTCAAATCCTACCAAAATGTTTTCTAAGCCACTATACACTTACATTCACATTAATCACCCGAGTCTCACTAATCACTCAAAATTCTATGGCTATGCCCAATACAACTCTTTATTACCTTCTTACACATAGCCCTATTCCCCACTGTCACCACCACGCTATCCTCCTCATGCTAATTTCTCAATTACATACCCCTTTCCCACCTCATTTTTCCTTATTTAAATTATGTCTACCATTGAAAGATTAGTTTTTTCTAATGACCCTGTGATAAACAGGCTAAACTCTAGAGTAACAAGACTCCAATGTTGTTCCAATGTTGGTAGGTCAAGAGGTGGCAGTGGTGAAGAGCTGGCACTGATTTAAAAAATGCTCCTCACGGCATGCGCCTCAAATAGATTCTGGCAATCAACTCCAACTCCCGGCCTTGTCATATTGCTTAACTTTCTAGCGCGGCATAACTGTCCCTACTGACAGGAGATGTAGCGTAGGCGAATTCTGGTGCCTTCAACCTAGTACTCCAGGTAGATGAAACTCGTCAGCCTAGGATGGCATTCCATCTAAGAGAAGGTAAACATCTTTACTTAAAACTTTGCTCACTTGCGGATATACCTACTTATGCGAAAGGCTTCGGAAGTAAACACCGTTGATAAATCTGGAGCCGGAGTCCCTAAGGCTGTTTGATGTTATATCTAACCAAGTTCTAGCAAATCCTGCGTCCCCGTCGGTGCCAACTTTTACTTGCCCTCTGTCGTTCCATTGGACAACACTGGTGATATGGAGAGGGAAGACATTCTGCGTGGGTAACAGCCGATCTCCCATAAAACCCTTCCCAGCATGCCCACATGAGCGGTTACTCCAGCATCTCCTCATCCTGGCGACAAAACACCGAAAGCAGCAGTTTAGATTATAAATCTGCATCTGATTGGCGTATGACCAAGACGCCAGGGGCTGCTTTCAACGGAGGGTGACACCGTTATGTCTCACTGAATAGGTACCACCCGCCTTAAGCAGGGAAGCCACCAGGTAGTTAGGTGCTGTCCAGTCTCACCCCAAGCTTCCATTGCGGGCGTGGATCTTCTGGATATTAATATACTGAATCGTGGTATGTAAGCACTGCACCAAGGAAAACAATGACCGAACAAACAAACAACGTAAGAAACTGGTATTCAGACATGGATGTTGGAACATACGACCCATGACTACTGGTCTGTTAGATGATCTTCAAAGAATCAGTGACACCCGCAAAACACCATTTACCATAAACGAACAGCTACGACACAGTGAACATTGCAGCACTCCAGGAGACGTGGCTGCCAGCAGATTTGGGGACCCTGCGTGAGAGTGCGTATATTTTTCTGGCTGGGGAAAGGCATAGATAAAGCCAGAGAGTATGGTGTTGGCTTTGACGGCGGTAAAGCGCGCTTGAATATGGTGGAATACGGCAGCGATGGCTTGAAGTGGATCCTCTCAAACCGATTGCACACCTCAGGTGTGCCTGTCAATCTTGTCTGTGCTTAGGCCCCAAATTTCTATGCCACACAAGACAACAAGGATAAGTTTAACATTCAGAAAAAAATACATTCACCCGCATTAAAGAACACCTCAACACACACGCATCTTCATTAAAAACAAACAAACACATTGTTACACATAACAGTCAATATTGTAGAAACGGAGAGAAATGTGAGCAATTTAAGAATAAAAAAAGACTTGCTTATACGTAGACAACAACCGACACATGAACGATAGTCAGCACACAATACCTGACACAAAAGGACTCAAACAGCCAACCTAACCACAATAATTAACATACTAAATTTGATTCCATGTGATATTACATGCAGCATTTATGTCATCCTCTTGCCTCTCGTGGATGCGGTAGCAAGCATGAAACAATGCTTGGAATTTTAAGTCCAGAAATATTAGGGGAAAGAAACTACAGCAAAATATAAAAATCAGAGATTACCTGGTAACTAACTTTTCCATTCCCTTCGTCTTACCGCCCATATTTTATAGTTTATCCTTCTTACCTAATATCACTTCCCACATTAAAATGTATAAACGTATATATATATACATATACAGAGAGAGAGAGAGAGAGAGAGAGAGAGAGAGAAAGAGAGGGAGAGAGAGAGCGAGAGAGAGAGAGAGATGGACAAATAAATAGATAAATATATGGACAGACAGATAGATAGATATATAGATAGATAGATAGATAGATAGATAGATAGATAGATAGATAGATAGATAGATAGATAGATAGATATAATGAATATTTCAGTGTCTGGATTCTAAAATTTACATATAAAAAATCGATAGCTTTTGAGCTGAAGCAATTGTATTTACTTTGCAGCGACGATATCAAGATGAAGTGGCTGTCATATCAGGTTATATGAAAATAGAATATGTTAAAGTCTATATTTTGAGATGGAATGAAGAAATGTTTATTAATTTAATCGCAGGAATTGATATTTCCTATTTCTTTTTCCTTTTGGAATACCATGTAGCTGAAATATATATGTGAAAGTCTGCATTATTGTATTATTGAAAATATGAACATGAGCGCTCACTAATGAATAATATATTTTTGTTGAAGCAATTATTATTGTAGTAAAGCAAACAGGAGGCATGTCAATTATCGGATGTCACATTTAAAAATACACTTTTAAACGGAAGAATTATACATGATTTGGCATGTGTTTAATTGTATTGCAGACACAACATGACACTATTAGCACGTACGTATTCACACACACACTCAAATATATATATATATATATATATATATAAATATATATATATATATATATATATATATGCGCGCGTGTTTGTGTATATATGTATATATGGGAGATTATTCTATTATTGTATTATGTATTCCAGCCGAGGTGCTAAGGGCATGCTGGGGCGTTACCCCCCGATGCTACACTTTCTATAACCAGCCTTCACTTGTTAGCCATTGATGCAAAAGGGAGTTTGTTGCTGTTCCTCTTATTTGTGCTTCGCATTGTGCTGTAGGTTCATCCGGGTTCTTTGCCAGTAGAATGATGAAATGTCTCTTGAAATCATTTTCATGCACACAATGTAGATCTCTCAGATTTTGTGGTAGCTTATTAAAAAACAAGGGTCCTTTCAACCACATGCTATTGCAGTATGTGGTCCTTATTCTCGAAGCGATGAATCGGATATTTGGCACTATACTGTCACGTCCTGTTCGTGGCTGGCTCTGCCTTCAATAGCGAAGTTTGGTGGTAACGCTTCTAAGATCTTCGATATATATATATGAATGCGTATCCCTCCCGTCTCCGCTCTAGTGAGAAAAGCTTTACTTTCTTCAGCCTCTCCCAGTAGCTCATCTCTTTCATTGAGGCAATCCTCTTGGTGTAGCTTTGTCGTATTGCTTTAACTTCTGCAGTTAATTTGGTACTGAGAGGCGACCAGAGCTGACAGCATGAGTCCACTCGGCTGAAGACGATTGTCCTTCAGAAGACCAACATGTTTTCCGGGTCTCGTCACTGTCAAGCAGCTGTCTGCACATTGCCATCATTTTGGTGATGTGTGCATGAACCGACGCATCATTGCTCATGATAATACCCATGCCCCGTATTTATTTGACTCTGGGATTTCGATTTCTGCTGTTCCAGTCTACCTTTGATATAGTGGTCCCATGTGTGTGTGTTGATAGCGGAGGGATTGACACTTACCTGCACTAAATTGCATATTGTTGTTTCAACCCGTCCAAAATCTTGTAGGAGAATAGCATCAGACGGTTTCTTGATTGACTGTGCTACTTTCGTGTGATCAGCGTAGCTTTTGAGGGAAGCTGTCAGTATTACAGAGGGCATATCTGAGAGAGCCACCACAAACAGTAGTGGCCCCAAGACAGTTCCCTAGATATGGATATACATGTAGTTACTAATTATTATAACATATTTTTTTCATATGTATATTTTTATACATACATTTGGAGAACATTCTAATATAGAAATCAATGTAAGTCGATATGCACACTGAAATTCTCATGGAATTTTTAATAATGTCTGTTAATATACGGATGTACTTAAGTATTACATTCTGATATACTGTTTTTAATACCACTTCTGATCTGCCGTTGTTTTTAATTGTACTTGTAATTTGCAATGTATTAATTGATATGGTATGAATCTCATCTATGGCGTGGAGTTATTTCACGTATTTGATACTCTTGAAACTTTTAACAATATCTAAATTCCTGTAGGTATGTAGAATTCAAATTATGTATTATGTATAACTTATTTATTCTCTCTCTGTCTGTCTGTCTCTCTCTCTCTCTCTCTCTCTCTCTCTCTCTCTCTCTCTCTCTCTCTCTCTCTCTCTCTCTCTCTCTATATATCTCTCTCTCTCTCTCTCTATATATATATATATATATATATATATATGGTAAAGGGGCGTGGCATAGAGCGACTAGATTACAAAGATGAGGATGTATGTTCTTGAGCAAGAAACTTTATTTCACATTGCTCCAATTTACTCAGCTGTAGAAATGAGTTGCGACGTCCCTTGTAACAAGCTTTATCGGCCTTAGACTTTCCCTTGGAGAACATTGGAGGTGTAAATAGAGGAGAATGGTATGCCTGCCGACTGCTAGTCTTCCACATGGGTAAGGTATCCCGTCCAGAACAAGGCAGGTCCTACTCACCAATATGTAACAAATACATTCAATTCACGTGACTTAATATCTTGTGAATCGGGCTCATGATCTTCGGATCATAAGTTGTATTTGGAACGTTGTCTCCACGAGCAAAACATTTGTTTTATCTGGTTTCAATCTACTCAGCTAGCTGTGCTCACATATATTTCGAGAAGAACAGTTTGACACATTTCAAATTACTAAATCTCCCAGATACGTTCAAGGGTAACGTCTTCGTGAAATGCTCTGGTACTTGCACATTTATTTCAGTTTTAGGATTGTCCGTACATCCCACTAGCAAAACATTCACCCAAGGAACGAACGGAGGTCCAACACTCTAACTTACAAACACCAAAACGAACGTCTACATAAAAGGTCGTTTGTTCTTTTAGTTAAGAGTTTTGTTAGAATAACATACATTATTTTTGGATAGAAATGTAGAAGGGAAGAAGCATGCATTTAGATAACGTATTAAGTCTAAATTAGCATTTGAACACACAATATCTTTTATTAATTCAAAATTTCGTATCCATTTATATAAAATCGGGAAGAAGAGGGGAGAAGAAATAACAATATAAATTGAAATCTCAGCTGCACCCCCGAGACGATGTGGCAAATCTATTGCCGCAGAGAACAACCAACGATAAACACGGCGACAGGCAATTCTCAACATGGTCATTCTTCCTCAGAGCAGCTTTCCTCCTCACCACATTGAGAAGAAAAACGGTAATACTTAGACCGAAGCACTGCGATACATTCTAATAATATGTGATATGATACACTCGCCTGCAATCAAGATATGAATCTTTATCTGTGAAATGATATGCATTCAGAAATCCACAGGACACTTGATGGTATCGCATCATCTTTGTTACCATATATATTTCGATACAACGAGATATTTTCCAATGTCATATATTACAATATTGAAAAAATATACAATAAACAATATACATTTAAAGTTCGATGTGACATGGCAGTGTTCTGTAGATTGCAATCAATAGAATAGGAAATGGATTCATGCCTACTGATATGTAATCTATATAAATATTGTTAAATGTTTAGTTTTTATCGAAATTTTTGATGTGAGATAATATATACACATACAAACATATATATATATATATATATATATATATATATATATATATATATATATATATATATATATATATATATATATATATATGTACATATATATATACATGTATGCGCGTGTATGTGTATGTTTGTGCGTGTGTATGCATGTGTACATGCAAAAATACATATATATGTATATATATATTCACTATATGTATTTTTTACACGTAGGAATTCATACTTTATTATTATTGATCTCCCCCTAAGATAGATATAAAATTTTGGCCGTTTGGACTGCTGCTATTTCTTGTGGCAGGACATTGAACTATCCACCCTGCCTTTTGTCTTTGCACACGGCATCAGACAGAATTATTTCTTTCATCATCCGCTCACATTTGGGAATGTTTTTGTATGGCGTCAGTTTGTTATTTGAACTCTGGAATTTTATATTCTCCGAGGGAGAAGCAAATTAGGCTGCTCAGCCGTTAATTTTCATAAGGAAAGTATATACTTTCGAACGTTCAACCATCTGGCAGAAGGGTATACGGTGCTGATGATAGCTAACAAGCTTGAAACTAGTACATCGTTCCTGTGTCAGTGTTGAGCAAAAAGGTGACGTGGTTACCTTAACACCGTACGGCATATATACAGGCTGTTCAATTTGTTTACAAACGAACAAAGCGGGTGTTATAATAAGCGTCCGCTCAACTGATACGTACATATATGTATGTGTACCTGTATGTATATATATATATATATATATATATATATATATATGCATGCTACTGTACGTCTGTATACATATATGTATGTGCGTATACATACATACTTACATTTAAGTAAGTGCCGTACTAAGAGTGAGAAATGAAATTTCGTTTTCATTTTATTACAACTTATCGTTTTCGGTACGCCTGGCCGAACTCACTCGATATGAAAATTAGGCTGCTCAGCCGTCAATTTTCATAAGGAAAGTATATACTTTCGAACGTTCAACCATCTGGCAGAAGGGTATACGGTGCTGATGATAGCTAACAAGCTTGAAACTAGTACATCGTTCCTGTGTCAGTGTTGAGCAAAAAGGTGACGTGGTTGCCTTAACACCGTACGGCATAAATTCAGGCTGTTCAGTTTGTTTACAAACGAACAAAGCGGGCGTTATAATAAGCGTCCGCTAAACTGATACGTACATATATGTATGTGTACCTGTATGTATATATATATATATATATATATATATATATATATATATATATATATATATATATATATATATATATATATATATATATATATATATATATATTTAGAAACACACAGATACATGCGGACGCACACATATATACATGAATGCATCCGCACCCAACTGTGAGTTAAGGGTGCCAACTTCACCGATGTTGCTCAATGAATGACTGGGACAGACCAATTCAGTTTGAACTAGACTGAACCAGTATCAGAGTTAAAAATACATTATGAAGAGAGAAGAAACATTTAGATATAATTAGTAATAAAATGTATCATACCTAAACTGTTCCTAAATTCCTCGACTACGTAGTTTCGTGGCATAAACAAAAACAATATATCAAAGATATAGAGTCCTTGCGAGGTCTGCCGACTTATCAAGAGGATACCTCATTTTACTAGTCTCAAGAACGCGTCTACACGACGTGAGAAAGAATCCCAAAAGGCGGAGGGGGAGATAGTCACGCGATATAACGGTCGAGAAACAGAGCTAAGCCTCTTATAACCACGAAGAAAATACCACGGAGGCGGAGGGGGTATTCATATCGAGGCCGTAGAAGAGGTAGTGAAGAAGGCGAGAAGTATGAGTAATGGAAGCTTTCCAGTTGTCCCCACACCTCAAAGATTGCTCGACCAGAGGGAGTTATTAATATATTTAGAAACACACAGATACATGCGGACGCACACATATATACATGAATGCATCCGCACCCAACTGTGAGTTAAGGGTGCCAACTTCACCGATGTTGCTCAATGAATGACTATGAATACCCCCTCCGCCTCCGTGGTATTTTCTTCGTGGTTATAAGAGGCTTAGCTCTGTTTCTCGACCGTTATATCGCGTGACTATCTCCCCCTCCGCCTTTTGGGATTCTTTCTCACGTCGTGTAGACGCGTTCTTGAGACTAGTAAAATGAGGTATCCTCTTGATAAGTCGGCAGACCTCGCAAGGACTCTATATCTTTGATATATTGTTTTTGTTTATGCCACGAAACTACGTAGTCGAGGAATTTAGGAACAGTTTAGGTATGATACATTTTATTACTAATTATATCTAAATGTTTCTTCTCTCTTCATAATGTATTTTTAACTCTGATACTGGTTCAGTCTAGTTCAAACTGAATTGGTCTGTCCCAGTCATTCATTGAGCAACATCGGTGAAGTTGGCACCCTTAACTCACAGTTGGGTGCGGATGCATTCATGTATATATGTGTGCGTCCGCATGTATCTGTGTGTTTCTAAATATATTAATAACTCCCTCTGGTCGAGCAATCTTTGAGGTGTGGGGACAACTGGAAAGCTTCCATTACTCATACTTCTCGCCTTCTTCACTACCTCTTCTCCGGCCTCGATATGAATACCCCCTCCGCCTCCGTGGTATTTTCTTCGTGGTTATAAGAGGCTTAGCTCTGTTTCTCGACCGTTATATCGCGTGACTATCTCCCCCTCCGCCTTTTGGGATTCTTTCTCACGTCGTATAGACGCGTTCTTGAGACTAGTAAAATGAGGTATCCTCTTGATAAGTCGGCAGACCTCGCAAGGACTCTATATCTTTGATATATTGTTTTTGTTTATGCCACGAAACTACGTAGTCGAGGAATTTAGGAACAGTTTAGGTATGGTACATTTTATTACTAATTATATCTAAATGTTTCTTCTCTCTTCATAATGTATATATATATATATATATATATATGCATGCTACTGTACGTCTGTATACATATATGTATGTGCGTATACATACATACTTACATTTATATATATATATATATATATATATACATATATATTATATTCGTTTGCAATAATGCAATCAAGCCTCAATTTTATAGCCATGTCAGTAGAATGAACCCTTCATTCCTGCGCTTGTGTTGGCATGTGAACATGTTTTAGTGTCTGCAGTTATATATATATATATATATATATATCAAATTTCGGAATAGGAGCAATTCCTTCCAGCAGGACCTGAAGAATAGAATTCGTTCTATTAAGGATTATAATGCCGTGCACGTCCATTCCGACAAAACTGACAACCTATATCAAGTGGAGCGCAGTACTTGCCATCAACTACTACATAATGCTGTAACTAAGGATTACCGTAAAACTAATCGGTGCGTCATCAATGAAATCAACGATGCTGGGTTTAAAATCACATCTGATCTCAACATCCTGAACCGGACCGAACCTCTGGAGCCTATTTCTCCCCACTTTATCCTGAAGGATCACAAATCCAATTTTCCGAACAACCCCTCTATTCGGCTTATTAACCCTACGAAGTCCGATTTAGGTAGACTTAGTAAAACGATTCTTGATAGAATTATACCAGAAATTAGAATTTTGGCCCCTCTTGCACTGTGGAACAATTCTTTCGCGGTGATTGATTGGTTCAACGGCATATGCAACAAGGAACATTGCCGTTTCATCCAATTCGACATCAACAATTACTACTCCTCCATCACTTTACAACTTCTCCTTAGAGCTATCAATTTCGCTAAAAGACTCAAAGTGGTTAAGGATTTCGAAGTTGATGTCATCCTCAATGCCCGTAAGTCGGTGATTAATTTCGACAACTCTATTTGGATTAAAAAATCCAATAGTACCCCATTCGACGTGAGTATGGGCGGCAGCGATTCTGCGGAGGTTACTGATCTTATTGGCCTTTTCCTTCTTTTCTCTATCAAGGACGAATTCCCCAACGCGGGAGGTGGTTTGTACCGTGTTGATGGTCTTTTGACCATGACTAAGTGCGGATCTCGTACTTGCGACAGGTTCAGAAAAGAACTCACAGCCTTCTTTAAAGGTTTCAACCACTCTATACAGGTTGAGGCCAATCTTTCGGTCATTAATTACCTCGATGTTACCCTCAACTTATCGAATGGGTTGTATTACCCGTATAGAAAGCCGAATGATTCGCTTAATTACATAAGTAAGCATTCCAGCCATCCTGCCAGCATAACCAAAAACCTGGTAAGAAACGTTTCTTTGAGGCTTTCCCGTCTATCTACTAACGAGCATATTTTCAACAACCATTCCACTTATTACAATGAAGCTCTTACTCGGAGTGGATTGGTCGATAAGGTAACATATACTGAGTACGAAAATAGACCTAGAAGAAATAGATCCCGTCGCATTTATTGGTATAACTCACCATATAATATGGAGGTGGCCACACCATTAGCTAATATCTTTCTTTCCCTTATTACGAAGCATTTTCCCTTACACATAAATATAGTAAAATTTTTAATAGAAATACTATTAAAATGTCTTACTCTACGACACCTAACCTTGCACATAACATCACAGCTTCAAATTTAGCTAAACTACCTAGCCGTAGGAACACGTGCAACCCTGTAGTTAGTACTATCTGTAATTGTAGGAATCGGGTTGATTGCCCCCTATCCGGGAAATGCCTCTCTAGTAACATTGTCTACAAATATAAGGTTGAAACACCCATGTCCCGTAGGGCCTACATAGGGTTAACCGCCAATAGATTCAAGAAGCGTCTTTACATGCATACCCATTCTTTTCGTTACCCTCTAAGAAGGAATATGACGTCACTTTCAGCTTATATCTGGAGTCTAAAAGACAACCACACCCAATATAAGTTACACTGGGAGATCCTAGCTAGGGCTCGATCGTATAACGGAAATAAAAGACCATGTGACCTCTGCGCCGCTGAGGCCATGGAAATACTCTACGCCACCGACCACATCTTAAACAAAAAATCTGAGGCAATTTCGGCTTGTAAACATAAATTTCACAAAACTTTCCTGTATTACAGCCCCACGTTATACCTTAACGGATAGTACGATCTATACGTGGATATTTTACGTCTTGATGTGGTAGCTATGTATATGTTTTGTTTATACCATTACTTATTTTCATAGGTAAGTATATATTACCTGTATGTTTTGTGAACGTACGTATACTTTCTCGTACATATATTTGATTGTATATGTTATGGCGTATAATTTTTTATATATTCTGGTACATATGGTTTGGTTATGTGTATACGGGAGTTTTGCGTCTGTGTGAGTATGCAGGTTCGTACGTATGTTGGTGTGTGTATATGTGTACTTCATGTTTTGTTTGACTTACGTCTCCGAACATTTGTGTATTTACATGTAGGTATGTGTGTGCGTTTGTTATATACGTACTTATTTATTTATATACGTTTATTTAATTATTTATTTATTTGTATACACCCACAAACACACACACATTTTTATATGTGCGTGGTTTTGTATACCTATAGCAAGTGTTTTAGCGTATGCTTGTGTATGTACGTATTTGCATGCATGTATGTATTTATTTAATTTCTATTACCTCTGTATTGTATTTTATTTACTTTATTCTTAACTCTGAAGCGGAGATTCATTTAGTTTCCTAGTTAGAATTTTAGTCTACGACTTCAGCTATACCATTTGCGTGGTTTTGTCTTTGCGTGCAATTGTTCTCCACGCACCACATACGACGTATTATCTTCGTTTTTTCCGTTCATTGCGAGAGAACGTCTTTATGAACCACCTAAGAGAACATTAGCCTACGACTTCTTTTATACCATAAATGTGGTTCTGTTTTTGCGCGTAACTGTTTTTCACCGCTCCTATTAATGACGTATTATATTCGTTTTTTCCCGTTCTTTGCCAGGGAACGTTTCCACGAACCAAAGTATCGTCTTCCTCTCTTCCTCCGGTTGCAACGTTTTTTGAAATATCCACTTCTGCGTTCACAGATTGACTTTGTTAGTTTTAGAAGATCCCGTTAAGGGTGAAAGCAGCGATTCTTTGCTTAAACTTTAATCTGTTATTTTAATAAATATATATATATATATATATATATATATATATATATATATATATATATATATATATATATATATATATATATATATATATATATATATATATATATATATACATATATATATATATAATATATATATGTATATGTATGTATTATCATGTTAGAAATGACGGAGTTTGTAGTCAAATCTTTTTAATCCGTAATTCATTGATTACAATATTATATATAAATATGCTTGTATGCAATTTTGTGTGACATTCTCACACGTGTCACTCCGATAATCAACGTATTTAATTGTAGATTCAGTAAATAAATTATAATGTTTAACTTTCATATTTTAATCATTATTAAACATACTTCTTTTAAATAACGTTGTCAGTCTTCCAAATCTCTATGTATGTATCACTCTCTCTTTCTCTCTCTCTCTCTCTTTCTCCTCCTCTTTCTCTCACACTAACTCTCTCTCTCTCTCTCTTTCTCTCTCACGTTTGATCTATCTATCTGTCTATCGACCTATTCATCTCTCTGTATATATCTTTACGTTAGTAAATATATATACAAATAGATGATGACAGTATAACAAATAGCCAAGTAGATAAATAGACTTTTTGGAAGTTAGATAGTTAGTTAGCTACAAACAGGTGTTTTCGATAACTGACAAAATTGTCAACAGCCTAGCGTGTAAGTGTGAGAGAGGATCACAGTACGATATCAAAATGTCGTGTCATTAGACACTTGTTTATATATATTGTTATATATATTTATATATATATATATATATATGTGTATATATATATATATATATATATATATATATATATATATATATATATATGTATATATATATATATATATATATATATATATATATATATATATATATATATATATATATATGTATATATATATATGTATATACACATATGCGTATATGTGTGTGTGTGTATGTGTGCGCCTAAAACCACGTAGCTGAAAGTCGGTTATGACTTTAATTATATTTGGTTTATATATTCAGTTTATAGCGCATCTAATCTAATAAACATTGTGATATGTTGATATGTTATCATATACGTGATATCTCATGAATATAAAATATATGGCAATGAATGGCAGTTAGATTTTTCTGGATAAAAACTGATTATTTTGAATACACAACGATGAAACGAAACAATAGAAAATATCAATGGAATTTTTATTGATTTATTTCCATATGATGATTAATCTGTAAACACTGAATTTTCTTCCTGACACTATGCCCAGCAATCTATATTCAGGTTTTTACATGTTATGTTGTTTTAGCATCGACGTATCAATTTTCTTGCAACATAATATTGTTATCGGATAAAATTCCGAATAATCTTCACTGTTTCCGTTGCTTTAATGTTATATTTCTTAGCATGTATATATTTTACCTTCAAATCCAATATTTGATCGTATGATAAAGTATTTGTTGTATTAATTGTTTCAGAAAGTGGATAAATGTAAGCAAAAATCACTGTTTGCTAAAGGAGTTCACTTTGCAGCCTCATCTCCCTTCAGTTCAACTGCATGACCTATGCCTTGTAAATGAAACTTGGTAGATAGAAGTAGACCGACAGACCCCCCCCCTCCCGACACACACACACACACACACACACACACACACACACACACACACACACACACACATACACACACACACACACTCATATATATATAAACCTGAACTCCTTATGGAGTTGTAAATGTGCCATCGTGATATAAGTAAGATCTGTCTAGCGCCCCTTAAATACGGTGAAGCCCTGCCCACCACCAAGCCATGGAACAATCGGGTTCTTCCATAGGAGGAGAGAGATAGAACAAGTTAGAGAGTAACTCGGAAAGAGACAGAGAAAAGGAACCGTTCATGCTGTTGGAATAATACATTTTTTATCGACCCCGAGATAATGAAGGACAAAGTTGACCTCTATGTATTTCTATAATATTTATAATCTGCTATCTATTGAGTACCTTACTTACTGTGGTCGTCCCCGATTGAACCCGGGATACACACGCACATACATACACGCACACACATACGCGCACACGCGCACACACACACACACACACACACACACACACACACACACACACACACACACACACACACACACACACACCACACACACACACACACACATACACACACACACACACACACACACACACACACACATATATATATAGATGCACTCTTTAACATTACACCAAAACACATCAAGGCAGAGACATACCCCATCAAGTTCAAGAAGTCTTTGGATAAATTCATTCAAGAAATCCCGGATAAGCCTCCTACACCCGGGTATACCTCCGTAAACAATAACTTTCTTCTCGAGCGGGCCATGGGGCCCAAACGCTGATTTGTAAGACTTTGCCAGGTGGTACTATTAAGTTAGACATGGCCTGGGTCAATACTGGCCAAAACCTATCAAAGTTAAAGTTATATATATATATATATATATGTATATATGTATATATATACATATTTATACATATATACATATATACATATACATATATACATATATATATATATATATATATATATATATATATATATATATATATATTTCGTTTCTGAATTTCTTATTGGCAACATGACCCTCCCAAAGTATAACAATATATATATATATATATATATATATATATATATATATATATATATATATATATATATATATATAAAATAAAGTTAAATAAAAGTCAAATGATTAAAATTTAGCTTCGTTTATTACTGCTATATATATTTCAGTGACAGCCATCTTTGGCTGTGACCTCTTCAGGCAGTTTGAATTAGTATGGTATAGACAAGTACATATGTTGTTTAGGTGTATGATATTGTCAATACTCTGATATGCCCAGTTCCTTGTTGGGTTGTTAATTCACTGGGGAACTGGAGTCATATGACTCCAGTTCCCCAGTGAATTAACAACCCAACAAGGAACTGGGCATATCAGAGTATTGACAATATCATACACCTAAACAACATATGTACTTGTCTATACCATACTAATTCAAACTGCCTGAAGAGGTCACAGCCAAAGATGGCTGTCACTGAAATATATATAGCAGTAATAAACGAAGCTAAATTTTAATCATTTGACTTTTATTTAACTTTATTTTACACTACTCCGGAGTAACCAAACCAACCTGCGCACTTCGTCGAGTGCTCCAGCCTGCATACTGAGGTGTTGGTATACAACCAACATAAACTCAAAATATATATATATATATATATATATATATATATATATATATATATATATATATATATATATATATATATATATATATAATGGATGCTTAGTAAAATCGAATCTTTGGCGGTGTGCAAGCAAATTCGACCTATTATATGAATGAGTTAGAAAAGCACTCGACAAGCTAGGTCCTTAGAGTAATAACATACGTTTAAATAGCTTGACAAATTGAAAATTGTGGTAGGCAAAATCTAACACACAATACCAAAGTAACGAAAGAACTAACAAGTTGAGAAAAAATACACCTGGACAAATCAAACGTTAAACATTTAAAGTGTTTCTATGAATCCGAAATCAAATATCAGACATACGTAACTGGCAAGCTGGTGGTATTGATGATCGAACAGAGGATTCAATTCATCAACAGGTTTTCGTTCTACCAAAGAACGGGGCGAGATGCTAAATGTTGCCGCTAGCTGCAGCTAATCGTGTATTTAATTGTCATGTGTTATTTCCAGCAAATGAAATAACCCCCCGTTTTTGGCGGGTCATTCAAAATGTTAGACAAAGGAAATATTATAATTCCCGGTAACTTTCAGAATAAGCTCTCGACCAGAAGTTATTAAACAAACACAAATAATTAACCAATCAACAGAATTGTCTAATTAAATTATTAATTATTAAATCTAGGAGAAAATAATATAATCGGATGCTTAGTAAAATCTAAACTTTGGTGGTGTGCAAGCAAATTCGACCTACTATATGAATGAGTTAGCAAAGCACTCGACAAGGTAGGTCCTTAGAGTAATAACATACGTTTAAATAGCTTGACAAATTGAATATTGTGGTAGGCAAAATCTAACACACAATACCAAAGTAACGAGTATATATATATATATATACATACATACATACATATATATATATATATATATATATATATATATATATATATATATATATATATATATATATATACATATATATGTATATATGTATATATATATATATATACATATATATACATATATATATATATATATATATATATATATATATATATATATATATATATATACATATATATATATGTATATATATATATATATATATACATATATATATATATATATATGTGTATATATATATATGTATATATATATATATATATATACATATATATATATATATATATATAGTATTAAGGATACAATTTATGGTTATGTATATATTAAAACCTTTTATAGTTATATATATTTTAAACCCTAAATAGTGAAAGACAGTAATTTATTACTATCTTATTACCAGTAAGATAATAGTTGTATATATATATATATATATATATATATATATATATATATATATATATATATATATATATATACATACATATATATATATATATATATATATATATATATATATATATATATATATATATATATATATATATATATATATATATACTTATATATATATATACATATATAAGTATGAAGAAAGAGGGATAGAGAATAATCTTAAAAACACGCTTGACATGATAAATCAAAATACATATTTCTGCAAGAAATTGACTAAATCCTTTCAAATGCAGTGCTCCAACATGACCACAGCCTAATACGTGAAACCAGTAAAATAATAAATAAATAAAGTAATAAAAAGTTTACATAAAATCATTAATAAGCATTTACGATCAATAACGCACGTTTATTGAACCGTTTATCGGGTTGATTCAGATGTTCGTTTCTCTGAAGTTATCAGGATTTAGCCTCTGTTTAAATACCTATATTGTTGACACACTATTGTCACAGAAAATACATTTACACTACCGAGATGAGTGAAAAAATCGATAGGTTGTATTACATAGCAATTCCACATACAAACAATTCATAATACGTGGGCGGAGTATAGCCGAATGGCTAAGTACTTAGCTTCGCAATTATTAGGTACCAGGTTCGATCCGGCTAGCATTTTGTTCAAGTATCCTATATCATCCAGTCGAATAACACATTGAGTAAAAGTTGTAGATATATTAAATGTACCTGTTGAAAGGGCCAGTCTGCTGTAGTCACATAACTTGTTTCGCTAAATCTCCTTCAAAATATACGTGAAGGTAAATTTGTATTTTGAATGCTCAGGCACTTTGAAGGTAATTTGAACAAAAATATATTCAATTGGACGAACTAAAACTCACATCGATGAAACAAAAGAACATATATAGTGGTGAGATAACAAGTTCTGTTCTCGAAACAGATAGCTTGTTTGTCTCCAATTGTGCCATTCAACTAAGGTATAATGATTAAACAATCTTTACTATAATCCAGAAAGGAGTGCGGGACTGCGTCTAGAATATACTTCTTTATCCCGTTTGTGAAATAAGTTGGATTACTTTGAATAAATAATGAATATTACATAATTTATACACTAAATTTCGTAACGCTTGATCAAATATATTTTATTGTTTATTTAAAGTTTCACTTCTTCAACATTTTCAAAATCTCAACACATCCGGTTAACGATCGCTTAAATAAACATTCATATATTTTCGTCACTAATATTTTTCCTAATGCAGTTTATAAATAATATCGTCTTTTTTTAAAGTATCATAGATTACTTTACTGATTACATAAGGTATTGTAACGCAGACTTCGTTCACTTTCTGTGGATATTGACAATTACGATTGTATTTGACGTATCATATCTACATGCATATATATATGCGTATAATATCAATATACACACTAGCAGAAAACCACCCGAAGTTTGGTTTTCTGCTAGTATATATAAAATACAAGCCATCTCTGGATGCTGTCCAAACAAAACAGCTGTTAGAAATTGTAAATTAGAAATGAAATACGAAAGGCACGAGTTCAAAATACCCACCACGACTGAAATTTAATGTTCAGCTAATCATATATGTATGGATGTATGCATGTATGTATAATTTATATATATATATATATATATATATATATATATATATATTTAGGTTTGTTGCTTCACTACTGGATAAAATTGGTCATTCCGTATGGTCAATCTTGATGTAATATTATGGAGAGTACTCAACGTAATGCAGCTCACCCGTCTACGTTTGTGTAGTTGGTGGTGCGAATACGGAGTTAATTATAATAAATAGAATAACAGGAGGCTGGACTGGTGTAAATCCTTGAAAGGGTTATTATACTATGATCATTTCAATGCCCAGGTTCAGTATGAATCTGGTGATATCATCAGGTATTCGAAATATAACAAAGGAATATAACAGATAAAATCCATGGGTCCGAAAATCAAAGACAAAGAGGACGACTGACCAACTAGCTGCTTTCACCTCGGTCAGTTGCCCTCAAGTGATGGTTACTCGGTCTACTAATGACCATCTGGTGAGGGGGCGAAGGATTATAATGTACTCCCACCTCTCCGTCAGAGAATAAAAAAAAAAAATTGGGTTTTACCACTTTCGACCGATGTGGTGGCTTTTCCCAGCTGTGTGCCGGGCGCTCGGGAAGTTCAGCCCTCCTTGAGTGCTTGGAAAAATAAATTTCCCCTCTTTCGGTAAACGAAGTTACTCGGAGCGGGTCGCTTCGCCCCGGGGCTCGCCGCGCCGCTTGTTTTAACCACCATATTATACCTATAAACTCTAGGCTTAAGTATAACTGTTAGCTGTATCATGCCTCCCACTACTGGCACGTAAATAAAGCCCTCCTGTGTGAATTAATAGTATTCGTTTGGTATTCGTTTGGTATAGACGATGGCCTGTCGAAGATGGTAGACTTCCCACTAGCATATCTGAAGCCTATGGCAGTTACGTTCCTAGATTACTCGGAAAAATTAATTTCCACTTCTTTCGCTAGACGATACACGATGCCACTCGAGACTGGATGACATGTGGTTAGAGGGTGCTGGCTGGGATTTACAATCGAAGGCTTTAATCTTTACTCTATATCCCACCCTGATAACTTATCGAGATTCCCTATAATACACTTAAACTTTTTTTCATATAAGACTCTCTCTGTAATTTCATTAAATAAATCTCGCGACCCAAACATTTAATTTTTAATAATTTTTTTTATTTTTTTATTTTTAATTTTTAATTTTTAATTTTTAATTTTTAATTTTTAATTTTTAATTTTTAATTTTTAATTTTTAATTTTTAATTTTTAATTTATTTTCATCCTATAACTCTAAGTACTAATTTTGGCATACCGCTTACGGAAGCACCATAGCTACCACTATACACAAATATATATATATATACACATATACATATACATATACATATACATATACATATATATACATATATATATATACATATACATACACACATATATACATATACATACACACATATATACATATCTATCTATCTAAGGCGGGTAAAATTCCCGAGATCCATGGACGAGTTCTCTCCAGCGGTCTCTGTCCCTCATTATCGCTGCCATGTCCTGCGTCTCCAACAGACCAGTGTCTGTCCTTAGGGGATCAACATACGTTAACCTTGGTCTTCATCTTCTAGTGTGTCCATGTAGGGGCTCCCACAGGAGCACTGAGTGCAATGTCAACTATGGATGTCGGTGAAAATGTCCAGCTAACCTCAGTCTCCTCTGTGTCACTTTTGAGCTGAATTTTGGGAGGCTCCCATACAGCTCTGAGTTTTTCATCCTCAGTGTATACTCAGTGTATACTCAGTGTATACTCAGAGCCATCCTCAGCATTCTCGTGTAGCACCCATCCACCATCTGAGTGAGTTTCTTGGTCAGTGTCCAAGTCTCAGACCCGTACAGCAGCGCATACTCCACTAAAACAATGAAGAGGCGGACTTTCAGGTCTTTACGAAGGTCCGATTTCAAGCTGTGGCACGCTGCCCAAGCATTGCTCTTCCTCTCAACCACATCATCTTCCATATTCCCAATCTTTGCTCCCAAATACAGGAAACCCTCAACCAATTCTAGTGGCTTCCCGCCTACATTAGTGATCCTCTCTGGCTTCTCAACATTCTCTACCAGATATTTTGTTTTAGTCTCATTCATTCTCAGCCCCACACTCATCGACACAGTATCAACCTCCCGCATCAAATCCTCTGCCTCCTTCACTGTATTTGTCACCAAAACAATGTCGTCGGCAAATTCAGCATCCGATACCTTTTTCGCCTTAACTCTCCTGCTCTGAGCCGGTGCTACACTAAAGCCAGAGTCCTGGTGTTTCTCCAGTGCAAGACGCATACAATAGTCCACTACGATGATAAAAAGGTAGGGAGCCAATGTATCTCCCTGGAGCACTCCAGCCAGTATCTCAAAGAACTCTGTCATCCCATCAGGTGTAATGACTTGGGCTTTGGTGTTGGTGTAGAGCAGTGATATGAGGTCCACTATCCTCTTGGGGATTCTATAAGCCTGTAACATCTTCATCAGGCAGTGACGGTCCACAGAATCCGTAGGATCAGCATAGAATTGGTCCTTGGCAGCTTTCAGGTGTTCTCTGGCTGCACACACTTTTGGGTTTGCAGAGCTGACGTGCTTCCTTTTGTTCTTTTTCCTCGGCACCAGGGTTTCACTTGCTTCCGCCACTGCATTGGTGAAGTGCTCCAACCTCCTCGTCACACTCTCCTCAGTCCATCCAATCTCTCTCTCCTCTGACTCTCCACACAGAGCACTGAACCTGTTTCTCACTTCCACTGTGAACCTCTCCTGTAGCTTATCATATTCCTTGTAACCGCCCCAGTCATAGATTGCTCTCCGTGGTCGAGCCTTGATCTTTCTTAAGCTGACCCGGACCTCACTCATAACAAGTCGGTGGTCACTACCCAGTGTACTGAAATAGTTGTATGCTTCTGTGTTCAGAACACTATTTCGCCACTTTTTCCTCACCAGAATGAAATCAATCTGGGACTTGGACAGGTGCATATCTGAGATGTAGGTCCATATCTTCCCCTGATTCTTCCTAAACCTTAGGTTGGTCGCTATCAAGTTCGCCTCCAGCAGGGTGTCTCTAAGTAGTCTTCCATTTCGGTTGGTGTTGTTATGGAAGTACCAGCAAGCATCTTCACTGACCTCCTTACTCAGATGTGCATTGAAGTCCCCCAAAACAAGCAGGATATTGTGTGCTTGAGTGGTGTTGACAGCTCTACACACCTCATGGAATTCTTCCGCACTCACATAACTGTCCCCCCTCGGTTGGACTATAGGCTGAGATGATTGTCAGTCTTGGGTTTCCATTGAAGGTCACCCTCAACACTCGCGGGGAGATAGGCATTATTTCCCTCACAAATAGATTGGTTTTTGCACTGAACACAAAACCCACTCCTCCTACTGCAGCATTTGTTGTGTTCTTCACTGCCGATGTAGTGATGAGCTGTCTCCTCTTCCCGATCATCACACTCCTCACGGGCTCATCGTGTAGGATCTTGTGTTCTTGGAATGCAAGTATCTATATACCACTCTCCTCGAACAGATGTCCCAACTCCTCTCTCTTCTCCAGCGTCCGAATAGTCCTCACATTCAAAGTGTCCATTTTGATGGCTCTTCTGCAGGACAAAACTGCATTCTTTATATTTGTCTCAGAGACAGCAGATCCATTATCCACTAGCCCTCTCTGTGGCTCTAAGCCAGCAGAGTCATAACGACCAGACCGCTCCTTGACAGTGTAATTAGGGGCTCTGACCCTAGTGCTGTTAGATCGACTCTCCATATTTCTTTTCAATGGTTGACAATACCTTACCGGCGCCACTCGAATAAGGTAGTTATTTAACCCATAAATGGAGCCCTAACAGGTACTACTACTTCGGGCCAGGGCAGATCTGGGAGTTATGACAACTAAGGGGTTACTCCACATTCCCTACAACTCCTGAACTCCCGAACTGGAGCCTTGCCACTGGATGTAGTTTAATGTCATACCCAGGACATAACTCTAATTCTAAACAAAAGTTTAACCTTCCAATTTTTTGTTCACACATTAGACCATACAGACACCTATTATATATGCCTTTGTTAAAATATAGGTTCTTTGGAATAACATTTTTCGCGGCGATTTCTAGCCTGACTGTAGTGTGACTCTTACGCTGACTTTTCTTCTTTCTTTCTTTCTTTCTTTCTTTCTTTCTTTCCTTCTTTCTTTCTTTCTTCTTTTTTTATTTTTTTAAAATTCTCTAACGGAGATGTGGTAGTACATTATAAGCCTTCGACCCCTCACCAGATGGTTATTAGTAGACCGAGTAACCATCACTTGAGGGTCACTGACCGAGGTGAAAGCAGCTAGTTGGTCAGTCGTCCTCTTTGTCTTTGATTTTCGGACCCATGGATTTTATCTGTTATATTCCTTTGTTATATTTCGAATACCTGATGATATCACCGGATTCATACGGAACCCGGTCATTGGAATGATCATAGTATAATAAACCTTTCAAGGATTTACACCAGTCCAGCCTCGTGTTATTCTATTTATAATAATTAACTCCGTATTCGCACCCCCAACTACACCAACGAAGACAGGTGAGCTGCATTACGTTGTGTACTCTCTCTCTCTCTCTCTCTCTCTCTCTCTCTCTCTCTCTCTCTCTCTCTCTCTCTCTCTCTCTCTCTCTCTCTCTATCTATCTATCTCTCTCTCTATTTATATATATATATATATATATATATAGATAGGTAAATATACAAGGGTGTGTATGATTGTGTATAGAAGATTATATTAATAAGAGGAATTCCAACTTTGTCTGATTTACTCGTTTTATTTACAATCCTTTAAAATATATAATGGTATTATAATGAAATAGTATGATAGAATATTAAATTCTAAGTGTTAATTGAACAAGTACTTTCATGCTTTCGCAATCTTCAGGTTCATAATATGTGGTGACAGTCAAGTTTGCAATTTTCAACTGTAATATGATGGGTAAATTTCCTACCTTTTATACATTTTATACAGAGAAAAGTGGCTCCAGAATGCTAAGCCCTGTAAACTGTATTTCGACCAATCAGTGTGTAGTTTCACTGAATTACTAAAGCTGATTGGTTTAAGCGTCACGGCTGGTTGAGCATGTCTAACGACCAATAATCATATCCAAAGCATCAATTGTTTTGCTATTTTTAGAAATGATGAAAATAGCATTTTCTATTAATCCTCACCATCAACATCACTTTTAATATTATTATTGTTGTTGTTGTTGTTGTTGTTGTTGTTGTTAGTGGTCGTAGTCATAGTGGTAGTAGAAGTAATACCCCTAAGCGTTATTATTGTTCATTTAGCTTGGGTTTGAATTTATCAATAACATTCTTTTCTTTGATTTTTCTCTTGATTTCACTTGGGCTGTGTAATTTGTAGAATGGGAATATTATAAATATTCCCTGACCACATGTTGCTAGATGCTTGCTTAGGGGTATCTGACGGACATTTGGGTCTCTTATTTGTTGACGGTGTACCCGTGAACGTTCCGATAGTGCATTTCCAGTTCGACCGACATATAGTTCTTCACAATTCGGGCATTTGATGCAGTAAATTAGATTTCTGCTTTTGCAGTTCATATTTGCATTTGGGAATATTTTTCCAGTTTTTGTGTTCATATATTGACCGGCGTGTATGGATTGACATGTGCCACATCGACTATCATTGCATTTAGATACAGTGAATGATTGGTCTTTGTTGTTAAGGTCAAACTTTGCTTTTGTTAGTAATTGCTTCAAATTTTTTGGCTGTCTTTTACTAAGAGTCAAAGATCGATCTGTGATTAAGCCTTTTAATTCATTACTTTGAGCAATGATCGGTAGGTTTGCTTTGGCAGTGTTGAAGATATTCTGGTGACATGGGTTGTGTGTCATTATAAATGGTATGACCATTTCTTGGTTTCTTCTTCCTTGGGTTGTCCTAAGTTGTTGTATAGGTATTTTTATAGCCCGCTGTATGCCATTTTCTAAGTAGAGATGGGTATTTTTGTTTGAGCAAACATTCTCTTAGTTTTGTTAGGCGTTTGTACCTGGTATTCGTATCTTCTACAATGGTACACATTCTTCTGGCTAGGCAGAATATATATACGCATATATATTTATAATCTCCCTATATATATATGCACACACACATTCATTTTCAACTATATATAACTCTTCGACAGCGTTTCACAGTGACTACCCTCATCACTTTCTACTACCTGTGGGCGAAAAAACAGACTAGCCTCGACATGTGACTTGATTCAAGAAATTGACCCTTATGGCTTGCTTCATAAAAATCAATAAAACATGTTTCACATCCAAGTATACACTTGTGAAAGCTTGATACACAAGCCAAAACAGTTAGAAGGCGTGGTTGGATGTATACATTCCTTTATAGACAATCTGTTTATTTTCATGCATAAAGTACTACCTTGATTATTGTTCTCTCAGGTTTCGGCACACGATTAAGCCACACACTAATCCACTCCCCAAACGAGCTACTAATCTGGGAGGGATATTTCTGGTAGGTATATATATGTAATAGGATACGTGCGAATAAATCAATTAATTTAGTAGACTGAAGATGTTCAAACATTAATAAGGTTAATGGATCGAAATATCACACATTACACACTTATATATATATATATATATATATGAAGAAAAAGAGATGAAATCGAAAATGTAACTGAAGTCTTATTTTTTTTAAAAATATATATATTTATTTGGTTCCTTTACCGGTTTCGCAGTTCTTCTGCTTTTCAAAAGGAGAGTTGAGATGGAGGGTCTGTGGTTTGTCTCACATCTGGTTGGTCTCTAAATGTTACTTGTTTTATATGGAAAAAGTGGCTCGAAAACCAGGTTTTTCGAGAAGTAATTTGATTGGTTTGTCAATAATTATAATAAATTTAGCGCCAGTTCGCGTTACAATAGTTCTTCAAATAAGAGAGGGGGGGGGGGGTTGTCACAGGTTGTTTTTTCATATATGAGTGTTTGAATTTCTTTTTACTTGAAAAAAGGAGGCTCACGAAGGCTTTTTTTTGGTTGGTTATAAATGAAATTTGGCTGTCACGTGAACAAGTTTTCATTACATTTTTGCGCCCTTATTTGGAAAACTATTCTGTAGTCTTTATAGTGAATGTTATGACAATGGAGAGATAGTGGTCAAGGGAAAAGGGATTGGGAGAAATGTTCTGGTTCAGTGAATATGGCCAGCTGTCAGAGTTCAGGTGTCAGAGTTCAGATTTTCTATTGAGACTGAAGATATGTGTTTATTTGTGTGCTTGTGTGTGTGTATATGTGTGTGTGTGTCTGTGTATGTGTGTATTGGAAGATGATTCTATTGGTAGAGATGGCGGAGGGAATTGTGTGTGTGTGTATATGGGTGTTATGTGTGTGTGTGCGAGTATGTTAAGATGGAGAGAATATTTATTTTGTGTGTGTGTATATATATATGTGTGTAGGAAAGTGGTTCTATTAGTAGAAATGGGGAGGGAGTTGTAGGTGTGGGGGTTGTTATGTGTGTGTATGGGTGTTGTGTGTGGGAGTATGGTTAGCATGTTAAGATGAAGAGAATATATATATATATATATATTGTGTGTGTGTGTATGTGTGTGTGTAGGAAAGTGATTCCTTTAGTAGGAAGATGATTCTATTAGTAGAGATGGGGGAGGGAGTTGTGTGTGTGTGTGTATGGATGTTATGTGTGTGTGTGCGAGTATGTTAAGATGGAGAGAATATATATTTTGTGTGTGTGTATATATATATGTGTGAAGGAAAGTGGTTCTATTAGTAGAAATGGGGAGGGAGTTGTAGGTGTGGGGGTTGTTATGTGTGTGTATGGGTGTTATGTGTTTGGGAGTATGGTTAGCATGTTAAGATGAAGAGAATATATATATATATATATTGTGTGTGTGTGTATATGTGTGTGTGTAGGAAAGTGATTCCTTTAGTAGGAATATTTTTGAATGAACATATTTTCTTGACTTTTTCGTGTTTGCTGTTGCATTGCCAGTGCAAACGTATGTTAAGGTTTTATTTAGTTCGGGTTTTTATTTTCTAAAGTAGAAGGTGTTATGTGTGTGTGTGTATGTCATATTGTGGTGTTGACATAATGTATATTAAACCTTATTTAATGTTGGTCTATATTTTTGAATAAACATATTTTCCTTATTTATTCGCATTTGTTCTGTTGTATTGTTAGCGCAAAGGTAAAATGGGAAGACTTGGAATTTGGGTGTCGTATTACTTGCGCAAATGTCTAGATGTGCACTTAGTGGTATCTGTCTCGTGGTTGGATCTCGTAATTGTTGGCGATGAACTGTCATTCTGTTTCTGAGTGTGAGTTTAGTTTGTCCTATATAATCTTCATTGCATCCTTTACATTTAATGGCATAAATTAGATTTTTTGATGAGCAAGTGAAGGGATTTTTTACAGTAAAATTTTGTCCTGATTTAAATGTATACGTGTTGCCTTCAAGGAAGTGAGTGCAGGTTCCACAATTAGAGCGACCACATTTTTTGATACTTGGTTGTGGTTTTGTGGTAGGTAATTTGGCATTGGTGAGTAATGTTTTCAGTGATTTTGGTTGTCTTTTGCTTTTGATTATTTTGTGTGTTTCAAGGGCTTTTTTCATTCTTGGGTTTTGTTTTAGTAGTGGGATGTTATTGTGAATAGTGTTGTAAGCTTCCGCATTTCTTGGGTTGTGTGTTGAGATATATGATAGAATATTGGATGTACCTTGAATTTGTTTCTGTTTCCGTAATTCATCAATGCCTATTGCTTTAGCCCTTTCTATTCCATTATTTATTAGTAATAGTGGGTACTCTCTCTCAAGTAGAATTTCCTTTAATTCTTGAAGTCTTTTATTTCGCGTTTCATAATTGGAGACAATTGTGCAAATTCTTCTTGCTAGGTTAAAAGGAATGTTCGCCTTCGTGTGCTTTGGATGGTTGGAGGTGAATAGCAGATATTGTTTGGAATCTGTTGGTTTGTATTGTATGTCAGTTTCGATATTTGTGTCTTTTTTTGTGATTAAGATGTCCAGAAATGGGAGTTGATCTTGGCTGTATTCCATTGTGAATTGGATGTGATTATTGATGCCGTTTATTATGTTTTTGAAATCCTTCAGTTGGTCGAGTGTGTGGGACCAAAGAATGAGGCAATCATCCAAGTAGCATTTCCAATTCTCTGATAAATATTTGTGGAAGTTCAATCCGTATTTTGATTTGGACTGTTCATATATCTGGACTTCTAAGTATGCCATGACTAAGTTGGCATAAGTTGGAGCGGCTTTTGTGCCCATCGCAGTCCCCGATATTTGCTTGTAAGTATTGCCATCGAAATCAAAAAAGTTGTTCTGTAGGATGAATTTTAATCCCTCGGTGATGAAGCTTTTTTCTATAACGATAATCCCAGAAACCATAGAGAAAACTATAACCCTACTAACAAAAACCAAAATCCCCGAACACAAGGCAGGACCTGATCCGCAGATCACAACCCACACAAAACCTATTCCAAAACCGTAGACCCCTGCCCACACAGAGCCTGTTCCAAAACCATAGATCCCAACCCACACAAAGGAACCAAATCTACAACCCGGACTATCAACAAACCGAACCTCAATACGTCCGAAACTTCTATACAAGACCACACAACAACAGGTGAAATACCATTAGATATAATAATACCAATAAAAAAATATTCCAGAAAAATCATTTTTTAGACCAAGGGTACAGGACTCACGACACCCGGTGGCACAAACCGATTTTGAAAAACCGAAAATAATTAACATTTCAAATACAAACCTCTCAGCCCAACAAGTAAAAATTCTCTCCAAAGGTCTGAAATTCACACCAACACCACAATATCCTAACCCCAACGAGATAAATGACGATATTTCACACTTCTGTAGAAAATTACGTCTCACAGAGGAATTCTTTGACAAGGAGAATAACGACGAATCAATTGTACGGAATAAAAGCAGCTACAACCCAACAAAAGGTAGAAACAGAGTTCTGGACAAATTTTGTGACCACATAGCTACCTTCCCATACCATGAACTACCGCAACCTAAACCCAAACCCAACACAAGTCGAAGGGAATGGGAGATTATCCATGAACTAAAAAACAATACGGACATTGTAATTAAGGAAGCGGACAAGGGAAGTACTGTTGTCATTATGGAGGCTGAAAAATATAAAAATTCTATGTTCTCTCTCTTACAAAATACTAATTACTATGAAAGAGTAAAAAACTACCAGCAATAAAAAATAATGACCAAATTAAACACACTGATTTATCGATAGCAGGAAGACCTAACTAAAAAGGAACGCGATTATTTAACAAATTTTGAATACAAAACCAGCAACCTTTACGGACTTCCGAAGATCCACAAATGTAAAATAATCAACGATGCCTGTAAACAATCCACCTCAGCCTGCGTGAACACACAATACTCCACAGACCTTAAATTAAGACCAATTGTAGCGGGCCCACAATGTGAAACACACAGATTGAGCAACTTTATAGACATACTACTGAAACCAATACTAAAAACATACCAAGCCTTGTAAGAGACGATCTGGACCTCTTAAACCACCTCCCCAAACATGTCAACAACGACACTATTATTGTGTCTTTCGATGTAGTGAATCTCTACACAACGATCCCACACCAATACGGACTAGAAGCAATATGATTCTGGCTAGAGAAATATCCCAATGAGATACCTGACAGAATAGAAAAAAGCTTCATCACCGAGGGATTAAAATTCATCCTACAGAACAACTTTTTTGATTTCGATGGCAATACTTACAAGCAAATATCGGGGACTGCGATGGGCACAAAAGCCGCTCCAACTTATGCCAACTTAGTCATGGCATACTTAGAAGTCCAGATATATGAACAGTCCAAATCAAAATACGGATTGAACTTCCACAAATATTTATCAGAGAATTGGAAACGCTACTTGGATGATTGCCTCATTCTTTGGTCCTACACACTCGACCAACTGAAGGATTTCAAAAACTTAATAAACGGCATCAATAACCACATCCAATTCACAATGGAATACAGCCAAGATCAACTCCCATTTCTGGACATCTTAATCACAAAAAAAGACACAAATATCGAAACTGACATACAATACAAACCAACAGATTCCAAACAATATCTGCTATTCACCTCCAACCATCCAAAGCACACGAAGGCGAACATTCCTTTTAACCTAGCAAGAAGAATTTGCACAATTGTCTCCAATTATGAAACGCGAAATAAAAGACTTCAAGAATTAAAGGAAATTCTACTTGAGAGAGAGTACCCACTATTACTAATAAATAATGGAATAGAAAGGGCTAAAGCAAGGCATTGATGAATTACGGAAACAGAAACAAATTCAAGGTACGTCCAATATTCTATCACATATCTCAACACACAACCCAAGAAATGCGGAAGCTTACAACACTATTCACAATAATATCCCACTACTAAAACAAAACCCAAGAATGAAAAAAGCCCTTGAAACACACAAAATAATCAAAAGCAAAAGACAACCAAAATCACTGAAAACATTACTCACCAATGCCAAATTACCTACCACAAACCCACAACCAAGTATCAAAAAATGTGGTCGCTCTAATTGTGGAACCTGCACTCACCTCATTGAAGGCAACACGTATACATTTAAATCAGGACAAAATTTTACTGTAAAAAATCACTTCACTTGCTCATCAAAAAATCTAATTTATGCCATTAAATGTAAAGGATGCAATGAAGATTATATAGGACAAACTAAACTCACACTCAGAAACAGAATGACAGTTCATCGCCAACAATTACGAGATCCAACCACGAGACAGATACCACTAAGTGCACATCTAGACATTTGCGCAAGTAATAAGACACCCAAATTCCAAGTCTTCCCATTTTACCTTTGCGCTAACAATACAACAGAACAAATGCGAATAAATAAGGAAAATATGTTTATTCAAAAATATAGACCAACATTAAATAAGGTTTAATATACATTATGTCAACACCACAATATGACATACACACACACACATGACACCTTCTACTTTAGAAAATAAAAACCCGAACTAAATAAACCTTAACATACGTTTGCACTGGCAATACAACAGCAAACACGAAAAAGTCAGGAAAATATGTTCATTCAAAAATATTCCTACTAAAGGAATCACTTTCCTACACACACACATATACACACACACACAATATATATATATATATATATTCTCTTCATCTTAACATGCTAACCATACTCCCACACACATAACACCCATACACACACACAACAACCCCCACACCTACAACTCCCTCCACATTTCTACTAATAGAACCACTTTCCTACACACATATATATATACACACACACAAAATATATATTCTCTCCATCTTAACATACTCGCACACACACACATAACACCCATACACACACACACACAACTCCCTCCCCCATCTCTACTAATAGAATCATCTTCCTACTAAAGAAATCACTTTCCTACACACACACATACACACACACACAATATATATATATATATTCTCTTCATCTTAACATGCTAACCATACTCCCACACACAACACCCATACACACACATAACAACCCCCACACCTACAACTCCGTCCCCATTTCCACTAATAGAACCACTTTCCTACATACATATATATATATACACACACACAAAATATATATTCTCTCCATCTTAACATACTCGCACACACACACATAACACCCATATACACACACACACAACACCCTCCCCCATCTCTACTAATAGAATCATCTTCCAATACACACATACACACACACACACACATATACACACACACAAGCACACAAATAAACACACATCTTCAGTCTCAATAGAAAATCTGAACTCTGACACCTGAACTCTGACAGCTGGCCATATTCACTGAACCAGAACATTTCTCCCAATCCCCTTTCCCTTGACCACTATATCTCCATTGTCATAACATTCACTATAAAGACTACAGAATAGTTTTCCAAATAAGGGTGCAAAAATGTAATGAAAACTTGTTCACGTGACAGCCAAATTTCATTTATAACCAACCAAAAAAAGCCTACGTGAGCCTCCTTTTTTCAAGTAAAAAGAAATTCAAACACTCATATATGAAAAAAACAACCTGTGACAACCCCCCCTCTCTTATTTGAAGAACTATTGTAACGCGAACTGGCGCTAAATTTATTATAATTATTGACAAACCAATCAAATTACTTCTCGAAAAACCTGGCTTTCGAGCCACTTTTTCCATATAAAACAAGTAACATTTAGAGACCAACCAGATGTGAGAAAAACCACAGACCCTCCATCTCAACTCACCTTTTGAAAAGCAGAAGAACTGCGAAACCGGTAAAGGAACCAAATAAATATATATATTTTTTTTAAAAATAAGACTTCAGTTGCATTTTCGATTTCATTTCTTTTTCATTATACTTCCACTCGTGTAGGACACATCGGTTATTTTTTATTTTGTAAAAAAAAACCTCACTTTCTAATATATATATATATATATATATATATATATATAAATGTGGAGAGGAGGCACACGAGTTAGGATACACTTCACTCAAAGTAAAATATTTCGTTTTAATTATTTTCTAACCCAGAAAAAAGAGAGAAAAAAATAAAAAGGGAAAACAATATTTTTTTCTTCCTAATAATCCTCTTTTTCTCCCTGTTTTCATATATATATATATATATATATATATATATATATATATATATATATATATATATATATATAGAGAGAGAGAGAGAGAGAGAGAGAGAGAGAGAGAGAGAGAGTGAGAGAGAGAGAAAGAAAGATAGATAGATAGATAGAGATAGAGAGAGAGAGAGAGAGAGAGAGAGAGAGAGAGAGAGAGAGAGGAGCTTTACACCTTATGAGTGAGCTAGATTTAGCATTTCTCACTGCCTAGTAGAGTCCAAAACTGTTTTTATCTAAGCCTCTATAATAGCATATTAGTTTTTGTCTCGATTCAAACTTAATTAATTACAGTTAATATCTAGCCTAATTTAAAAGAGGGCCTGCTGATGAGGGTCGGTTTCATTACATTAATTAGCATCCATTTAATTACGGCAATTGTCTTGTTTTCGGAAAGCCCGACACAGCCTTATCTGGGATACTATACATAGTGTTGTCTTTTTAGTATTTTCCCGCTAAATTCATATTGAGTGGTTTTGGTTCAGCAAGTCGATATTTTGTAAACCGATATAAATTCAATCGTATATGTATATATGTATATATGGCAGAAATCCCTAATTTGTTTGATAACCGCACGCTCATATTATCTACAGGTAGATTTAACTTTAAAGATCATAAATGTTACTTTGTTTGCATTCTTTTCTCGGTGTTACTCTTCTATAATAGGGGTTTATATATTTCTAGTAAGTATTCCGTTTGAAGACATTTTCTGGCTCTCCCCAGCGTGTATGGGTGGTGGATTGACAGTATCGGTAGAGTGTCGGACACCATGTTTTGTAGAATAGAGTTACGGCCTTTTATGGTCTGAGTTTAAATCCCACCGTGGTTAACTTTGCCTTTCATCTTTACGGGGTCGATAAAATAAAGCACCAGTAACATACTGGGGTCGATTTGATTGACTTGTCCCCCCCCCCAAAAAAAAAAATTAATGGCCTTGTGCCTATACTAGAAAACATTATTATGTTGATTTGAAACTTACGTTTTGTTATGCTTCTTTCCCCAACCATGTCGAGTATCAAACTGCAAATTTGATAATATTTACATTTTACAACCAATTGTCATAAAAATGATGCCACAAGGGCACAATAACAGTAAATGTCTTTGAAGATTTTTAAATCAATAACGCCCTCCTCAGGACGTGGATAGTGCCAGTCACTACTACTTTCTGTATCTTTTTGCAGAGATGACTTTCCAAGTATCTGGTTCAAATATTTTTCAGTACCCTTTTTTATCATTCCAAGTACGATGATTATCAATGGTTTTGTACTGGCCTAAGATTCCACATTTTCACAATTCCAATTGATATATATTCATACTTAGTGAGCTTTCCGAATGTTCATGTCAATTACGAAACATGATTCCTCTTTATCGTCAATTATTATTATATCAGCTCTGTTGGCCTTGATCGTTCTATCAGTATTCATAGGGAACTCCCAGAGAATTGTTACCTTCCTGGCTTCTATCACTGAATCTTGGCGATGGTTGAACCACTTTCCCTCCATTTCCCGACCATAAAACCTGCACATTACCTAATGTAAGTATTGCCATACTCTATCATGACTCGATTTGTATTCCTGGAGATCTAATACCTAACAGCCGGAAACCAGGTGGTCTATTGTCTCAACATCCTCATTAGAGAATCCACATTTTCGTCAATTCCATTTTTGATCACATTAGCTTGAAAATTGGGCGTTGGGAGACACTGGTTTTGTGCAGCCAAAATAACTCCGCAGCCGCTCACGGGGGAGAACCTGATCTACGTAAGGTGCAATGGAGAACATACGGCCCTTGCATTGGTTTTGCTCCCGCTGACCTTCAGGTTTGGCCAACAATTTGATGTTCTTTTCAGCTTTTATTGTAGAATCGCCAACATTTCCAAAATTTATTCCCATTTCTTCTGCAAGCTTCCTACTTTACTTTGTGATTGAATGTAACATTTTCTTCCTTCTGTGATCTGAATCCATTTCAGCATCCAATCGCCTGTAGAATCAAGGTATTGTTCAAATTCAATGTCTGATATTTTGCATTACCTCTAAAGCTGGATCATTCCTCTAACCCCGTTTTGTCTAGGGAGATAGAAGCAATCAACACCTGCTTTTGGGTGATGTAGTTTATTACAGCCCAGATGTTTGTTCATTTTAGTTTTTCGTTAATTTTCCAATTTCCGATATTGAAACTATAGGTTTCAATTTTATTATTTGAGGTGAGCTCAATCTTCAAGCACAGCAGGTCTTCTCCGGTAGCATGTCGTTCTAATTCTCTCTTTCATATTGGCCTCAATGATCCCACATATCTGTAGTTTTTTTCCTATTCTAGTTCCTTAATTATTGTATTCACATCTATTTCCATTGAGTTTGTGCTTGTCAATCTATCTTACGTGAATGTTCTTTTGGCGTATTATTCTAATCCAAAGTCAATTTCACCATCATCACTGAATGCCCTAACTGTCCTCAACAGTCCTTCCTATTCGCTGTCACTTTTGGCATACAGTTTCACGTCATATATATAAAAGAGATGATTTATGTATTTGCTGTCTACCTTTTAACCATGTTTCGTTTTGTTGAGTTAGACACAGCTGTGTGAGTTCAATGCAAAATATCAAAGAAGAAAATGAATCACCTTGAAAAATACCTCAGTTAATACTTATGCTGCAGAAATTTATAGTCCTATCACTGTCTGACAGTGATAGATTTGTATTCCATACAGACATTTTGTACTTTAGGAAGTTTGGTATTACGGGAGAAAATTTCAATACATCCAAATTTAAAACAAGTAGTTGTCAGACATCTATACTTGTTTTGACAGTTTTTTAGAATCATACAGCTAAAGAAGAGTTGGTCTTTACAGCCGTAAGACCCACAGTGATAACCTCGCGGCTCAATATATAATATGTGATTTTCCGGCAAATATATATAGGTTGTCTCAGTCAACATTAAGGTGAGTATTTTGTATGATATGGAAAGCAACTGATAGGACGATAATGTTTTTCAATATTTCTTTTTTTGGTAAGAGATATGTTATATCTCTTGGAAACGAATCCAAGGTTTTCTTAAGTTTGTGCAAAACGTATCATGGGTAGTAGTTAGAGTAGATAACCAGAAGTTTGGCATTTTATCAATGTCATATTTCCATTTGTTGGCGTCCTTAAGTGCTAACTCCAGTTCTTCCAAATTTATGTCTTGCAAAGTCTGCCTTTCTAAATTATTGTTCGTTTGTTCCATGTTCTTCATCCATTTATCATTGGCACTATGAGGTTTTTTCTGTACTCCATACTGTTTTCCAAATTTCGTCAATGTCATGAAATTGAAGTAGCTTCCTTTATTCGAATTGTCTGCGTCCCAATTTCCCTGTAATCTTTTTGCATCTGACGTAAACAACATATTTTGCCTGTAAAATTTATTTCGCTTTTCATATCTTCTGTTTCTTTGACGTTCCAGTTGTACGTTCTGTTTCAGCGTTTCTTTGATTGTTTGCATATCAGGTTTTGAAGTTACATTGTATTTTTTAATCCCTTTCCTTCCATTTCTTGTCTTGACAGATTTCCCACATTATTTGAATTTGTTTCTCAAAATTTATCTTCCAGGTTGAATTTTTGTGAGAGTTGTGGCCTTTCGCGTTTTCGCAAACAAACATTTCCGTTCCTTTACCGTTGCTGCTGCATAAATAACCCCTTTCAATTTTGATACACCATGCTCCATCTCCTACATTTTTGCTTTAACAGACTGAATTCCACTTACGACATTTGTTCTGATTATTGCTTGGCATTTCTTGCCAGGACTTTCTTTCACACATACTAATATTTTCATTTTTCAAAGTTCGTTGAGAATTTATTGTTTTATTCTTTTATATATGATATTTATGCTCACGAGTAGAAATATTCTCATCCTTATTGTCAATCTGTTTTTCAGCTTGACCATGAATTGTGGTGTTTCTGATACTTTCACTTTTCTGTGAAATATCTCCTGTTGTCAATACGTTTTGCGCTGTCTCTTCTGTCACATATTAATTTCTATTTCTTTCTGATATTGGTATTCTCAGATCTTTTTCAACATTCATCATGAATTCATTTAACTCTGAATCTGTTAGTATCATGTTTCTAAGAATAACTCTTCTTACGTTTGCAAGTTTATTTTCGTTCCATTTTTCGCGCGTTTTGCATTACTTTCTCTCCGTATACTAAAAGAATTTACTGTGTGCTTTGATTGAGATGGTTTGCCCAAAGATTAAGAGAATGCGTATAATCACTTCTTTATACGCTTCTAGAAGCTATTTGATACATTGAGTATTTCTTCTTCCTTATGGTGCTGAACTTGGACGGCTTTGGCTGCTATTACTGTTTCGAGAAGAGATCGTTTCAGCTGCAGACTTTTCGAATCTAAGCTGATTCCTCTGTGAATGATGCGGCCCTTTGACAACTGATGCTGTAAATTTTTTTGTCTTTAGACATTGAAGGTCTTTTTTGTTCTTTCTTTTTACGTTTCATCTTTCACCGTCAATGGGCAATTTTATTCAAGATACCACCTCAAGGACAGTTATCAACCAATATTAGTGAGCTCGTCTTGCACATTAGACACAGCTACTCCCCGCCGGCCACTGGTCTTAGTGCTGTCCTTCAGGTTTTATTTGTGTTAATAAAGTTGCGGTTAATAAAAAAAACATTTACCACCGTCAACCCACCCTATGATTATTGCTATCAAATCCCGCCGAGGTAACTTTGCCTTTCATCCTTACGGGGTCGATAAAATAAAGTACCAGTAACACACTGCGATAATTGCTGGCCTTTTGCCTAAAGTAGAAACAATTATTAATTTTATTATTCCATTATTATTGTTGTTATCCTTGTTGTTCCTTCCTAATATTGGTTTTGTATTTGCCTTTGCCTCGGCAAATTACAAAGAAAAGGGATTGGCAGATTGGATCTAACGTGGTCTACTTTCTATTTTGTCGCTGATATTGCTGTAGTCTTATGTCTTTGTCTGAGCTACCTTCTCTCCTCAGTAACTATTCGTCACCAGACAAGTTGATGTATAAGTGACTTATAGATGTATACTGGTTGCTGTCACCGCCGATCTGCGATTCAACTTCAGCAACATCAGATTAAAAATAGATTGATGTCGTCTGTTCGTATTTCATCAAAAAGCATGAAGTCGGGTGTGATGCTATATATATTACAATTAATTTGTTATTTCTCTCCACCATGTTAAGAAATCGTGCAGCATGTAAGAAACTATTACTTTGAAAATTTGAGTAAGTCATTGGCCTCTCCATCTCGGAAAGAAGCTCTTTCCGGATATCTATGCAATCCACTTATCCAAACGATGGAACACAATCTATAAACAAAAATACAGAAATAAGATAACAAATTGAAAATAGAATAATTCCTAAAATATCTGAAGAACCCTAAGTATGATATAAAACACAAATCTTGCATGGTATACCCTACTTCTTTGAGAATTCTTGAACTTTCAATAGCATTGACCCTAACGTCCGAATTACGATTGGTATTAATTTCATTTTAACCTTACGTATTCCAAACAAGTTCAGAATATTTGGAGATTTTTATCAATATCTTTTCACGCAAAATTCGCGTCATTTGGTGTAGCAACGTCAATGATATGACAGTATGTGTCCTCCTTGTTTCATACGGTAGTCAATGTTCAATTACTCTACCCGTCAGGAAAACATAATCCTATATTATCATTGTTTCCAATCTTCCTCCATTACTCCTCCTCCACCTCCTCCTCCTCTTGCTACTGCTCCTGCTCCACCCCATTCTCCTCCTCCTCCTTCTCATCATCATCATCCTACTACTACTACTACTACTACTACTACTACTGCTACTGCTACTACTACTACTACTACTACTACTACTACTACTACTACTACTACTACTTCTACTGCTTCTGCCAATAATAATAACAATGATTTCTTTATTGGCCACAAGGGCTGACATCAATAAAAACATTACAGGAGGCACAGGGCGGTACAGGATGGTATGATGTGGGTTTTGTGCGTGTAAAGATTTTTATTATTTATATAAGAAAGGAAAAGGAAAAGACATAGAAACATATATATATAAACAATAAAAATGAAAATTCAAACAATGAAAAAATTCCCCAATAGGAGGGGAAACCTCCGAGGGTTACTCGTGGCGAAAACCACACAAATGACCACGGCCACCATGACCACCAGGGCAAGCGCCCTCTCTCGATTTTTCCATCACTCAAACTACAGGCGTATATTAAGAGCGGTCCCGTTCACTCGCACCATTCTCGCTACATTCACCCACCTTTCAACAAACTTGCTAAAGGCAGCACTTGCCTCTCCACCCTGATTTTTCTCTTCAAGTGAAACTTGAAAAAGTTAATTAGGGATTCGCCCAGGCGGAAAGTGTATGTCTTTAACCCTTTCAACCTTGTCCACCACACAATCTCTTTCACCATGGCCACCAGGCAGAGGAAAACTGCCTGCCCTTCCACCTCGAAGGAAGACGGCGAAACCATCTGCACAATGAACTCAGTCGATAACCGGATCAGTCCTACACGCGACAGCTACTGTTCGACATAGCTCCACAAGTCAGAAATGCTCGGGCACTGAACGTGAGCGTGCACGATGGTTTCGTTGCTCTGCACGCATTTCGGACAGGCTCAACTGACGGCAATTCCGTGCCTGTAGAGCTTATCTCGAACCGGCAACGCTCCCCGGTAGCACTGCCAGGCCAGGGATTTTTGGAAGTTATCCATAGGCCCTGGAATGAAAGTTCTCTGGAAGAGAGCAAACAGCTGATCTTCTTCGACGCCCAGGATCTCTCCGAGAACGTCGTCGCTCTTCCCCTCCACTAATCCTCTATAGAAGACCGAGGTAGATGTTCCACCGATAGTGGTGCCCAGCTGGCAGAAGGCAGTGCGTGCCTGGGGATAATCCAGTTTCCAAGCTCTATCCCTCGGTCTTTTCCTCATTCAGGACTGCAGCTCCGTCAAGGAGACGAGCTGTGGTAAAACGTGCTTGGCTAACGGCGACCACACATGTTCACTGTCAAGGAAGCACCAGAGATGTCTCAGACTTAGCGCATGTTTGCGCATCATCAGCCATGGCATACCCAGTACTCCACGCAACGGGTGTTGACAGCAGGTGGATCGTCTGACCATGGGAGCGCGTCCCTTCCACAAAAAGCGGAAGATGAGGCGCTCCATTTTGGTGACAGTTGGGCCGGGGCAAGGGACGATTATGAGGCGGTAGTAGATGACCGATGCGATGTACGCATTCGCCACCTCCGCCCGGCCTTTCAGAGACAGCTTCCTCTCGGTCTTTTTCTGGGTGAGAGAGGCCACCCTGCTCGTCATCTCGCTCCAGTTTTTCTCCTACTGTAGATCCGGTCCAAAGCAGACCCCGAGCAATTTGACCGGTCCATCCGTCCTACGCCCCACGAGGCTGTCGGACGGCATGGACATGCCTCTTCAGGTGCCGAGCTGCAAGCCCACCAATCTTTCCTGGTTTAACTTTGCTCCTGTCACCGCTTCGTATTCCTTGAGAGCGGTGCTGAGCATCTGGACGTGTCTGGTGCTCGACACTAGGTCGGTGACGTCGTCGGCGCAAGCCGACTCGGATTTCCCGCATCCTAGTTCGCGTGGGACGCCCCTCATCGCCCCCAGGTTGTGCAGTAACGGCTCTTGAGCCAATACGTACAAGATGGACGAGAGGGGACAACCCTGGCGGACCGAGCGCATGATGCTGAATGGCTGCGACAGGTGACCGTTCAACCTCGCAACTGAGCAGATTTCGCTGTACATCGCAGCGATCCAACTCCTGAAAACGGGCGCGAAGCCGGCTGCCTTGAGGACCGCCGCCAGGTATCGATGGTCGACCCTATCGAATGCTTTGGATTGATCCAAGTTGATCAGGGCCCCACCCGTGCCAGGTTCCTTTACCACCCTCTCTACGATGTATCGCATGAGGTGGAGCCTGTCGTGTATGGATCTATCACGTAATGGCGCATATCTGCGCCTCTCCCACCAGACTCCCGCGACAAGCGCCAACCTCGTTGGTGACACCTTGGCCACAACCTTGAATTGTGCGTTTAGCAGAGTTATGGGCCTCAAGTTATTGATAACATCCCCTTTGTTGGGGTCTTTTCTCAGCATCAACACCGCTCACAAAACTGGGAATGCTCCCGTTCTGCTGCCAGTTGCAGTAGACGTCTGCCAACAGGTCACCGAACAAGTCTGGCATAAATGCAAAAAGCTCGTATGGCAGACCATCCAAACCTGGCGATTTACCCCTCGTGCAGTTAGCCATCCCTTCCCGTATTTCACCGGCTGTTATTGGCTTTTCGCAACACTGTGCTGCGGTCGTCGAGAGCCGAGGCAGTCCGTCGAGGTATGCCCGCCGCTCTCTCGAACAGTTCAGCAAAGTGCTGCTGAAAAGCCTCACACATCTGCTACGGCTCGAGCAACACGCGCCCGTTTTGGATCGAATTGTGGCTTTGTTGCCACGTCGCGCCTCTGCCACTCGGGCCCATTGAACGGATTTTGTCCCCTCGTTTTTCAGAGCACGGCCACTAGCTCTGACAACGCCGCCTGCGTGTTTTGCGTTGAAGAATTGGTCGAGTGCCAATCTCGCCGCAAGCGCGTCGGTTGTGATGCCTGTCCTAAACGCCTCTTCTAGCTTTCCGACTAGCTCTCCCTCTATCCTATTTTCCACTATAACTAGTCCTTTGCTAAAACTAATCGATTCTACTTTAATTTCCCTTTTCAGGGCGAACCACCACCTGTTATTGACGACCGCTCCCGTCAACGCCCGCTTAACTAATACGCTAATCCGGTCTCTGTAGGCATTGCGCGCCGGGAAAGAAGCGTTCAGCTTCCAGTAACCGGGTCCTTGTCTATGAAGTTTGTCTATGTCGATCACACAGATCACAAATTTGTGGTCTGTGTAGTCGACTATTTTAAATTGTGGACAACTTATACTAGCCTTATCTAGTTCTCTGCAGAATACCCTATCGATCTGGATGACCCGATGCGGTTTGTCCAGTCCACATTAGCACATTCGGGTGATCCAGTCGATACCTGTCAAACAGTTGAAAATGTCTGAGCAGGTTGGTGAGGCTCTTGCACCCTCCTCCCCTATCAACTATCCCCACACAATCCCAACGTGCATCCAAGATACCGTTCCAGTCGCCCACTAACACTAAAAGGGCGGGACGTTCCAATAAAGTTCTCTAGACGTCTGAAGAAATCTGGCCGTCCTGCCCCAGTTGAGGCGTAGACGGCCACTAGCCTGAAATCATTGCCTTCGCTGCCGGTCACGTCCAGCACCATCGACTTACCTTCTAGGTCCAGGAAGATGGCCCGTATGGCGAGATCCAAGCCTCTCCGAAAAAGGACGGCAACCCCTCCCCCGATCCTGGACGGCTGGGAGGTGCGTATACATCGTAGCCGCCGAAGATCGGTTTGAAGGCTCGTGCTTCGGAAATTCTGGTCTCGCTGATGGCCACCACATCTATGTTTAGTGACCTCAGGTCGTAGAGCAGGTGACCCTGCTTCCAAGATGACCCCAGGCCACGTGCATTTATACTGCCTATTCTAAGTATGGCCTTGTTGGATGAGAAACGGGGCAAGTGAGAAATGGTCATTTACCTTGATCGTGTGGTGAAGGGACAGTAGAACCGTCCCTTTGACTGGTCATGGGTGTTTCCAAGAGGATGCCAGTGTATATCCTCTTGGTATCGGACCCTCTGAAATCTGCAACTACGTTGGAGAATTTTTGTTTTAAAAGTTTGTACTGTTCTATTGTGATATCAATGATGCTTATGTTTGTTGGGAGATTCTTGGTGTTGGTGGGGTGTAGTAGTTTTGTCTGCGATGTCTGTGTCCTGCTTTATATATTGTCCGAGTTCTTTATTTGCCATGTTTATGGCTGTGTACTTGGGGGGGGGTGCTCTTTTCTTCTTCTTGCTGTTTGGTGTATGTGTTTGTTTTGTTTGAGTTGTTGCTGTTTTTGGTGATGCTGATGGTGGTGTGGTTGTTGTTGGTGATGGTGCTTGTGGTGGTGATGGTGGTGGTGGTGGTGTTGCTGCAAGTCTCTTTGTTGGATGAGAAACGGGGCAAATGAGAAAGGGTCATTTACCTTGTTCGTGGGGTGAAGGGACAGTAGAACCGTCCCTATCGCTGGTCATGGGTGTTTCCAAGAGGATGTCAGTGTATATCCTCTTGGTAACCGTCCCTCTGAAGTCTCCAACTGCGTTGGGGAATTTTTGTTTTAAAGGTTTGTATTGTTCTATTGAGATTTCGATGATGCTTATGTTTGTCGGGAGAGTTCTTGGTGTTGGTGGGGTGTAGTAATTTTGTCTGTGATGTCTGTGTGCTGCTTTATATATTGTATGAGTTCTTTTTTTTGCTATGTTTATGGCTGTGTACTTTTTTGGGGGAGGGGTGATTTTGTTGCCGTTTTCTTCTTGTTGCTGTTTGGGGTGTGTGTCTTGTTGTGTTTGCGTTGTTGGTGTTTGTGGTGGTGTTTCTGCAAGTGTCCTTGCTGCCTTTACCCCTCTTTGTATGCCTTCGCTTTTGGAGGGTGAATCTAAGGGTTTTTTTGTTTTTTGTTTTTTGTGGCAGACTGTTTGCCACGTTACTCCCGCCTCAAACTCCATGTCGGATTCTGTGGCGTCTGGGAGGGGTATGTGCTCCACGGCTGTTGGTGGTGGTAGTGGAGCCCTCTTCGGCAATGTTGTTGCTGGTGTAGCTATTTCAAATGTAGCTATTGGTGTTGCCGCTACTGATGATGCTGCTTTAGTTATCCGTGGCCTTGGTACGGGTGCTACGGACGTTGCCCTCCTACTCACCGTGGAAGGGGCTTCTTCGTTTGTTGCCTGTCCTGCTCTTGGTAGCAGCGGACCAGGTATTGGAAGGAGAGGGGACCTCTTCGGTGTCTTCTGCGGGCAAAAGGCCCTGAGGTGACCTTTCGACCCACAGAGATAACATTTTGGCCGTCTTCCTTCTACACTTATAGGGAGTTGGAGTCCGTCCTCAAAGTCTATGATATCGGGGATAGCCTCGATACATTCCTGGTCAGTTTGTATAAGCATTTGCATGCCTATACCTGACCAGTTTTCTCTCCCTATTTTTTCTACTTGCAACATGGTCGCCCTGTTCTCAATTCCAGCAAGGACAGACGCGGCCAGCCAAGGTATGGGCACGTCGGGTGGGACCTGGGTCACTTTGACCCTCACAATTTTCTGCCCGCAGTAGGAGGGCACCAAGACTAACTCCTCACTCTTTAGGGTTTCCAAAGAGTGAGACTTTGCTTCCTGGGGGGTGGCGAAAAGTACGTCTACTGTAGCGTACTTTCTGCCTCGGGTGATGTGGGTTTTGCGTGCCCAGACGCACGCCAAGGCCTTTTGGATTTGAGCCTCCGTGGCTCTCTCCACTCAATGTGAGATTTTGCTTACGGTGCGGTAAGTCACCGTTCGTAGCTGCTGGTCCTTGAAAAAATCGGGTGGAGGTTTCAGGGAAACACTATTTGCGCTTCTTGTCACCATGGCCCTTGCGACTGCCATCTCCTCCTCTGTGACTAACACTGTCTCGATATTTCGGGCGACACCTGCAAAAGAAGTGGTCCCTTTTTCAGCAGCACCACTATTGCTGCCGCTACTGGTCTTACTGGTGGTGCTGAGGTGGCTAATACAGGTATCGGTGTCATTGTTGTTGTTTTCGTTGGTACAGTTGTTGGTGTTGTTGTTGTTGTTTTCGTTGATACTGTCGCTGCTGTTACTGTTATTGTGGCTGTTGTTATTATTGTTGTTTTTGTTGATACTGTTCCTACTATTATTGTTGTTGTGGCTGTTGTTATTATCAGTGTTATTGTCGTTCTCGACATTACCGCTGTTATTTTCGTTATTGTCGTTCTCGACCTTACCGCTGTTATTTTTGGTGTTGTTGTTGGTGATGTTGTTGGTGTTATTGTTGGTGTTGTTTGTGTTAGAAATATTTGTTAATTTTAAATCTGTAACAATCTTTTTTTCCTTTGTAATATTTTCGTTTATATTTACCTCCGCTGGAACGCTGTCTTGTTGACATGCTGATAAAGTCTCCATCTCTCTGTATTGTCTGATAGCGCTCTCTCACTTTTTTGTGTTATCCATGTTGAAATTTTTCAAAAAATATTTTTACACAAATACGAATACGACACCCCATAAAGGGTTGCCGTATTATTTACTAGTGAACCCCTGTATTAGGTGGGTCACTTCTTCTAAACTTTTATCAAATTTAAAACTTGAATAAAAGGTTTAGAACGGTTGAAAAAGAGGTAAAACGTTGAAAAGACTGGAGGGGATAAGAAGCGTGGCTTCACCAACCAATAATAATAATAATAATAATAATAATAATAATTATTATTATTTTTCTTCCTCCTCCTCCTTCTTATACTGCTTCGGGTGATAAAGTCGTGAATATAATGGTGATAGTGATAGTTATGATGATGGTTTTGATGATGAGGAGGACGACGACACAGTTCATGAAAAGAAGATGATGATGATGATAACGAAGAGGTTTGATGACGTGAAAAACAACGACGGTGTTGGTTCCGACGTTGATGATGATTAGATTATGAAGAGGACGATAAGTACGAAGACGATAGTGATGATGACAATGAATGTGATGATGGCGACCAGAAACAAAGTGATGATATGGATTGTGAAGTTGAATCTAAGAACAATAATGCAAAAATAAAGGTATAGTTAGAAGGAAGAGGAAAGTAATGGAAGTTGTTGAAAGAAAATTACAATAACAACAAAAGAAAAACAAAACTAATATAGTATATTGTACGGTAAATGTAAATATGGCGACAAGGAACGTGCATTTCAGGGCTATTTTCGTGGTGGAGATACAGAAAACCTCGAAATGCATACACCACACAATCGTATATATGTATGTATTTATATATATATATATATATATATATATAAATATATATATATGTGTGTGTGTGTGTGTGTGCGTGTGTGAGTGTGTGTGTGTGTGTGTGTGTGTCTGTGTGTGTGTGTATGTATACATCTCCATTTCACGTTTCACTGTCATAGTGCTGCTGCAATTCTGTATAAATGTTGTTAACAATAGTGTCACTGAAAGAGAGAGAGAGAGAGAGAGAGAGAGAGAGAGAGAGAGAGAGAGAGAGAGAGAGAGAGAGAGAGAGAGAGAGAGAGACAAAGAGTGAGAGAGAGAGGGGGGAGAGAATGGGACACAGAGAGGCAGTGAAATGGAAAAGAGTTGTTGCTAGCATGTTTGACAGCTTGACAATCAATAGAGAAGAAAATCCATCCTGTTATATGATCGGAAATCGAACATATTTCAACATCAATGCACAGTTAAGATGATTCGTGTAACGGAAGATGAGCATTTGTTATGTTGATTTATTGGAACATTTTTTTTATTTATGGATATTTTATTTATTTATTTATTTTTTTTATTATTCTTCATTCGATTTTACTTCATTTTGTGTGTTCCTACGAATTTTTTAAAGTTAGTATGTCGATATGCATGCACATATCGTTATATTAAGACACATTTATTGTAATGAAGTCTGCTACTAGCGTGGAATTTACTATTACGATATCAACTACAAACTTTCTGAATTTGCACTTAAGTTTTAGATTTTGGAAAGCCATCAACATGGAAGCAGCAGCGAAAGAATCTAGATGAGGTCGGCTGAAGAGAAACGAACTTTGGGGTCAGTAGTATGAATGCCACTTAAACACAGACTGCGTCTTGTTCAACCTTCGTTGGTTCACCTGGGCAGTAAAGCAATAACAAGAAGCTGATTTGTCATTAAAAAAATGTGTATGCAATAGTAATCTAGATGACTATAACTTAAAAGAACTGATCGGTATGGTCAATAGTATGTGTGCTACATAGACACTGACAGAGGCTTGATCGACCGCTGATGCGACATCTGCATGAAGATATGGGTTTTTAAGATCAGAAGCATCCAATCATTCCAGAGTACGATTTTAATGATATGAAATACATTTTTTTGTGTAGTTCTGTCAAATAGAAAACGGTTTGTAAAAGGTTAACAAGCAGACGTGGTTTTATGAAGGACCATTAAATATACGTAGATGTGTAGGTCTGTCCAAGTGACACGACAAAACATCACAGCACTATTTACCGCAACATAGTACAACACAGCTCATCACACTACGCCATACCACAATGCATCACAGAAAACCACACAACACCATACGACACCACACCACTTCAAATCATACGACACCACACAAAGCCACACCACACCTCACCATACCGCACCACATCAAACCATATAACACCACACCAAACCACACTATCCCAAACCATACGTCTCCAGATAACACCACACAACACCATACCACAACATGCCACACCTCACCATAACATAAGACACAACACCACACCATGCTACACTATATCAAAGCACATCACACTCCACCTCACCACACTACAGCGTAGCACAAACGACCGCACTACATGACAGCTCAGCATACCACACTACATCACAGCATATTACACTACGTCACACTAAGCAACATTATACCGCACCATACACCACCATTTCAAACTACACTATATCTGAGCACATGACATCACCTCATACCACACTACGCCACATCCTATCATTCCACATCAAACCAAAATATACCAACTATACCACAACACATATCAGCACGCTACACAACACCATACCATACGAATCCATACCACACACCCCACAACATACCACTTTACCTGTTAATACCACATTACACCACATATTACAGCATGTCTCGGTATTCCATCCATACCACACTATACCACCCCTAACCCATCACACCAGACCATACGAAACCATCACATACCACACACCACAACACCACAACTCCCCATACCATAGCACACTAGAGCCCAGCTCAACAAACCTCTCCATACAACATACAATGATATACTACAACAAACTCCTGCACACCAGACCTCATCACCGCAGAGCACACCACTGTACTGCACACGACAACGAACTACAACGTATTACGCAATGGCACCCCCATCACACAACACCACACCGCACTAGAAAATACTACAACACAACCTAAAACATCACATAACACAATAGCACAGCACAAACCATGACACTACCACACTCCAATTTTTCTTTCCAGATTAAATTAAAAGTTGCATAACATCCATCGCTGGTCTTGATTTAACATCCGGAAGTCACTGGAACGCGTAATTAAGGACTCTGCCCCTACGAACATCCCAGGAAGAAGAAGAAGAAGAAGAAGAAGAAGAAGAAGAAGAAGAAGAAGAAGAAGAAGAAGAAGAAGAAGAAGAAGAAGAAGAAGAAGAAGAAGAAGAAGAAGAAGAAGAAGAAGAAGAAGAAGAAGAAGAAGAAAATATAGATATGTTCTTCTGTGAGTGTGTGTGCGCGTATTTACCACTGTTGATCCGATGTCGCTTATTCGTCTATTCGTCCAACAGAAAACCGCTTATCTCACAACTAACCATCATATCTGTTGACTGCATCACCTCCTACGATATATTATCTGGCAGAAGAGGGGAGGATGACACTGATAGCTCCTAACAACGTAGCTACAACGCGGCAAGTAAATGCCTCGACTAGAAAGTCTAATCATCGCAGGTTTGAACAAATTATTCGATTGGTGACTGGCATGAATAAGACCGCCAAAACTGCAATAGGGTTAAAACACAATAAAAGCAGTCAAACATCATCGTCGATCACTCGGAGTAGCAAGTGTCGCTTTCAGGCAACAGGTAGAGTGTCCTGTTCGAAAACTATTTTACAGTCACCATTGAAAGCCAGTAGAACTGGCGCTGGGTCAGTGATCTCTATGAGAGGCTTGCGCTGGACGTACAGACATTGTGTGTTCTGAAACACCAAAGAGGGTCCAGAGAGGAGCGAATCTTAACAATTGGTAACTGGAACTTTACAACCCTTAGAAGGTAAGGAAAAGGAAATAGTGGAGGAGTATCGAATACAACAGGCAAGATATAATCAGGGTTTTCTCTACAAAGTCCCGTGGTTAAGTTACTGTAGAATTTGATGGAAAATACGAAATTTAATATTCAGGTACGTTGCCAGAAATGACTACCCACGCTGGAGTGGGGATGATAACAGTTCCCATCCCTCGGGATGTGATATAGACTGGATCCCATCGGGAGTGAAAGTTTGCGTCATGAAGCTTAGAGTCAAAGCAGGGTCATTGCTAGAATTGGAAATTAATTCACCCAACTACGAACCCGAATAAATGCCCTGCTTGAAGATAGCGCTGCAGCGTTAGATATAGTTAATACTGAGCCATGTATCCTAATATGAGACTTCAATGATGATATTGGCAATGAATACCTGTCATGGAAAGGAGTGATTGAAAAGAACAACGATCCTAATCGATACCCGAATGGAGAGATCTAATCATACTTCTGTTTTAGTAATGATTTCTCTATTACGAATGCTTTACGCCAGCAACGAGTCATCCTTATATACATATGGTATAAGGAAGACCAGTAATTGATTTTTATTGTTCTGGGCATTCGTGTTAAGAGACGTGTTGAGCTGTGAACTCATCAGCAACTAATTATTATGCATCTGAGACTACTTAAAGTCAGGGACATCCACAATTCTAGTAGGTCTAGCTTAAAATGGGAACCGCTGCTGTTATTGAGGTCATGAAAAAATTGATGACGTATAAATGGAGTGCAAACTCTTCAGCTTGGCAATTTCTGCTTCAGCTGTTATATGCTGCAGACGAAAACAGCTTGTTGTGGCATGCGCTTTAAGCAGTTCTAAGGGACAGTCAGCGTATTACAGAATTTGATAAGGCTGTTACTTTGAATTACAGATACAATGAATCAGTTCAGCTGATTGGACAGTAGCTACTTGAAATAAAGTAGTTTGCCCAAGGATCATGGTACCACAACGGATCGTGAGTCGAATATCCTAATGACTAAGCCCCACACACCTACAAATATAAACACACACACACAACCATATATATATATATATACGTATATATCTGTATGTCACATCTCTCTACCACGTGTTACGGGGCGGTTATCTTATATTTCCTTAGAGTTGTCTGGAATGTATCAACCTAATACGCTGATGACCCATAGGTGTTTCCATTTCAGTCAATAAATTTTTGTCAAAACAAATCTCTTTGGATTTGTACCTCTGTGATATATAGTTATAGAGGTGATATAGTTATAGGGGTGATATAGTTATAGAGGTGATATAGTTATAGAGGTGATTCATATTTTTAATTATTATGTGCCTACCTTACCTTCCGTAGTTTATAGATTCTATTCACTGGTGGTTTCCGTGTTTATTGATCGCACACAATCTCTCTCTCTGTCTACTGTGTTATCCTTTCTACATAATGTATTTTGAAGAGATCAGGATTCTTTTTCTTTTGAGCACATAATTTGCAGGGAATAACGCGAGTCTATGGCTCCTTTAATTTATCTTGATATATATATATATAAATAGATACAATTTACATAAATTTACATAAATTTGCTTTATCCACGTAATGACATTGTTATCCACGTGATGACTTCCCCCTTCTGAATTTGTTACTGGTAAAGATCACTTTGGAAAAACTGGTCCTAACTGTGAATGTGGCTTGAAAAGCTTGAAGCCTCATGGATAGTGGTGCAGGTGAAACTATGTTGCTTTTTTTTTTACATAGAACATCGGAACTGCCGGCAGTCGGGGCTGGAACAAATATTTGATATGCATTTAACATTTTCTTCTTCATATCTATAATTTAAATTTAGCTCAAATTAATTGATTATTTATTTAGTTAATTTCTCTGAACCAAGAAAACAAATTCAGGTAAATTTTATCTGTCTATTCTTCAAACTTACAATTTTATATAGTCCTAATTAATTTAATTCATTCATTCATCGTGCCTCACTAAAATGAAGATGGTCTACACTCATATATACATCTGTGCTTATGTATAGATATGCATGTTTTCTCTGACTTTATATATATATATATATATATATAATATTTTGTGTATATTTATATATATATATATATATATATATATACACACAAAATATTAAAAGAATCAAATCTCAGTTTCACACATTTATTTGCTGGCAATTGTTTCTTCTCGGCTCTGTAATACACTTTCCTAATTTACATTGAGTCCGGTAACTGGTTTGTACCTAGTACTACCCTCCATATTTATATTTATATTTATAATTGTATATTAAACATACATATATTAGTATAAATATTATTATTATTACTATATATATATTTTTTTTTTTAAATAACAGATTAAAGTGTAAGCAAAAATCGGTGCTTTCACCCTTAACGGGATCTTCTGAAACTAAAAATATCAATCTGTGAACAAAGAAGTAAATATTTAGAAAAACGTTGCAACCGAGAGATGACAGTAAGACGATACTTTCCTTCGTGGAGAAGTTCCCTGGCAAAGAACATATATATATATATATATATATATATATATATATATATATATATATATATATATATATATATATATATATGTATATATGTATATATATATATATATATATATATATATATATATATATATATATATATATATATGTATATATGTATATATATATATATATATATATATATATATATATATATATATATATATATATATATATATATATATATATACATATATATATACATATATACATATATATATACATATATACATATATATATATATATATATATATATATATATATATATATATATATATACATATATATATATACATATATATATATATATACATATATATATATATATATATATATATACATATATATATATATATATATATATATATATATATATATATACATATACATATATATATATATATATATATATATATATATGTATATATATACATATACATATATATATATATACATATATATATATATATATATATATATATATATATATATATATATATATATGTATATATATATATGTATATATATATATATATATGAAAATGTTCAAGCCTCCGACGGCAGAGCTCAAGCTGTTTCGAAGGCTATTTCTGGACTAGTGGAAACGCTAGAGCTCCTGCCGCCGGGGTCTTGAACATTTTCCTATTAGCCACTCCACTGCCCGAAGTATTGAGTACTCTGGTGCCTTACCACACTTCCTTCGTTATATATATATATATATATATCTTCTTGTGACGCCAAACTCCGCCAGTTGCAGACTGTGCGTCAACATCTGATATCTCTCTCCACAAAGTTCGATCACCAGCAGCAGAATTCAAAGAGCAAAGATCAAGTCCAGTCCATAAGCTGAAATTGTCAAGCCATCGATTTGGCTGCCGACTTCTGCTTCTCTAACCAGCCAACTTCCTTCCAGTCATAACCTACTCACACCGCGAATTGATCTCTTTATATGGCCGTATAGTTTGAGTACTCTTGACTTGACAATTGATGCAATTAGTCTAAGTTTGATAATATTGAGTAGCTCACTGATACAGATACGGTCGCTGAGCCGCTTGCCAGTCATATGTCTCATGATGTGGTTCTGGAATGTAGAGAGTTGACGTGACCTTGTCGTCCTATTAACACAGTCTAGACCATATAACACAACTGGTAGTATGTATGTATCAAAGAACTTAGCCTTCAAATGATAGGAAACTCGTTTTGATGTTAGTACTTCCTTGTTCTTGTTGAAAGCTGCCCAACCTAGAACGATTCAATATGGCGGAGCGACCATCCCATTGTTGTTTGATTATAGTTTGTGACCTAGATATACAAAAATTAACATGAGAAAGTCACCTCAAAGATTCGTCGTACAGAGGCGGCCTCCTCGGGACGCTCGAGTAGTGAGGGCACACCAGCATCCTCAGACAGATGTCACAGATTTGAAATAGGTGATTACACCAACAACCACGGACTGGTTTGATTTATAGGAATAGAATGCATTCATGCATACATACATTCCTGCATACATACTTACATACATACATATAAACATACATATATACATATATATACAATCATATAGACACATGGCAAGATGAACCAGCTCAAATATTTGACGATATGAATCTTAACTTCACACTAAGCAACCTCAAAATAGATAACACATTATTATCCAACAATAATTATCGAATATTGAATAATTCAAATTACCGAAACGCATATAATATTGAAGCCTTATATTGCTCCCATCTTTCAGAATTCGAATGTTGAGCCAATGACAGTTATCTAGAAAAATCACTTATCTATTCAGCAAGTGTCTCATCCAACATTAATTAGAATGGAGTAGATTACGTTGGTTTGGCAGTTAATCAATTGAAGATCAGACAAAATCAGCATAATTATGAATATAGAACATTGCAAAGATTTCGTACTGGTCTCGCGATTCATTTCAGGATTTGGAATAAAAAAAATAAAAATAATTTAACCTAAAATATCAATTGGTACCTTATAAACTGTAGAAATCTATTTTTCTCTGTGGTTGAATCATAGTTGAAAACAGATTATTTTAAAAATATTAATACATCTTTTAAAATATGCTGTAACAATTATAAATATCTCAGGAGTTTTAGAAACAAAATGATATAGCTATATTACAACACACACACACACACACACACACACACACACACACACACACACACACACACACACACACACACACACACACACACGCGCACACATACGCAAACACACGCATACACACACACACACACACACACACACACACACACACACACACACACACACACACATATACACACATACACACATACAAACAAACGCACATACACACACACATATGCATGTGGACATACTCACTGAATGCGTCGGTTACAGCGGCCTCGATCGTTTCGGCCTCACCACCACCGACATCCACCAGCTTCTATTCATCATTGTCAACAACGCCTTTTTCAACTTTCTGGGACAAAACTACCGACAGACCTCGGGACTACCCATGAGATCCACCCTCACGAGTTTACTGGCCATTTCGTATATGAACATACTAGAATGCCGAGTACTCGGCTCCTGAGACACCTGCGATTTCTTCACTAGATATGCGGATGATAATCTCATCCTCACATACATCAACAACAATGCTTACAAGATTTTCGAATCTTTCACCATTGCTGACAATAACATCAAATTCAGCATTGAACATCCCATCGTCTTCGGGTCCCTCGCTTTACTTGATTTCAGACTGAAGATCTTTGGTAGCGGTGAAATCCACACTGATTTCTACCGCAAAACGGCCAGCAGAGACCTGTTTGTGCATTACGAATCTGCCCTTCCCAACAGCTCTAGGGCTCGCATACGCAAACGATGCAGCGATGCTTCAAATCGAGCTACACATATCAGACGATTCCACAGTGTGTTAGAGATTAACGGCTACCAAGCTTCCTTCTTCACTCCACGATGAAACCCCAGACCCAGAGACCGGACCTACACAGACAACAGTTGCTTCTTCAAGATCCCACATCTCAGCGAGTAAACCATCAGTGCCGTGCCATACGCAAGGTCATCGGGAGAGAGGGCTTCAATATAAAACTAGCTCAGTTTGCCCCTTTCCTGCGAAGATGCCTCGCCACAAGACAACCCACCACAACGAGAATAACGCATGCACCCTAGCCAATTGTCCTATACGCAACACTAATTGTTGCCTACGTACTGACGTAGTATACAGGCTAGAAAGTAACAAGTGCAAACTCTTCCTTCCGCAAACATATAATCCAATGCAGAAATTGGGACAACTACATTACCACCACAGTCTTAGCTAATTTAAATTATCCAACACAATTAAGCCATCATTCTAACATCCCAGTTGTCCGTTATAAGGAACGTTTCATTCTTTCTTTCAAATTAAGTCTACGTCCGCACAAATCATACACACTTAGACTCACACATACATATACCACACGCATATTTCCACCTTTTTTAAATATACATATTCGTATACGCCTTTCACTACATAAACTTACACTCAGTTACACACATACATACATCACTCAAATTAAATCTACATCATCGATACATACAAACATATATCACACACATATTAGTATGTTTCCCCTTATAACATATACATATTTGCACATGCCTTTAGCTACGTAAACTTACACTAAGGCTCACACATGCATATATCTTCCACTAGGCAGACGTGCATTCACGCAAACACATACATATATCAAATACTTTTTCTCACACCTATTTCACAACAGGCACGCTTGTAACATTTAAATCAAATCTTCCTAACAACAACTCATCTCCGATCAATCCTTTCAGATCCTCACAGGGATACTCCCTTGTTAATGGGTTTTTAAATCCCAAAATATTTTTGATAATTAAATTTGCTAAGGTAAGATTCTATGGTTATCTTGTCACCTGTAATTTTCTAATGCATTGTATGTCTTTTAAAATAAATTAAATTCAAGAACACAAACACACACAAACACGTACACCATTTTCCCACACACGCAACCATACATTCCCACGCATCCACAACGCGCATAAACACACACACGCGAGTGTATCATCACAAACATCCACTCCGCCTCCGGATTCCACACGCTCTCCCCCACCCCATTCGAGCCTTATCCATCCACACGCACACGCAAACACACACACACAGACTTACGCTCAACCCCCACCATATACAATGGTTTTCTAAAACCCAAGCATGCATCCCTGCTCTCCCCCAGACTCTCACACTTACATCCACGCATACACACACACACACGTACACCTACACCCCCATCTTCCACCCCCACACTTGGACCCCTTTTTTCCTTCTCCCCTCTCCCTCCTCCTCCATCCACCTATCACCTCTACATGCCTCACATCTTTTCACCACTTGTTTTAATTTTGATTCTCCAACTCATGTGATATTTTTTATTTCTATTTTTCCCATTAACCCCCCACCCCCCTCACTCACTCTCGGAGTTCCTCTTCCTCCTCCTTCTTCCCACTACTCTCTTGATGAAGGGCTTATGCCCGAAACATCGCAGACCCCCCCCCTATCTCAATAAGCGTGAACCTAATAGCTTTCATAACTTGTAATCATCTGTTGTTGTTTTTTTAGTTTCCCATATATATATATATATTTCTTTACACTAGAAGTGGAAGACCAAGGTTAACGTATGTTGATGCCCTAAGGACAGACACTGGTCTGTTGGAGACGCAGGACATGGCAGCGGTAACGAGGGACAGAGACCGCTGGAGAGAACTCGTCCATGGATCTCGAGAATTTTACTCGCCTTAGAATAGAATATTTATTTATTAAAATAACAGACTAAAGTGTAAGCAAAGAATCGGTGCTTTCACTCTTAGCGGGATCTTCAGAAACTAAAAATAAATCAATCTGTGAACGCAGAAGTAAATATTTCGAAAAACTTTGCAACCGTAGGAAGACAGGAAGACTATACTTTGGTTCGTGGAAACCTTTCCTGGCAAAGAACGAAAAAAAAAACGAAGATAATACGTCATTATTTGGAGCGTTGAAAACAATTACACGCAAAGATAAAACCACATTCATGGTATAAATGAAGTCATACACTAAAATTCTATTAAGTGGTTCGTGGAGACGTTCCCTGGCAATGAACGAAAAAAAACGAAGAAATACGTCATTATGTGGAGCGTGAAGAACAATTACACGCAAAGACAAAACCACGTTTACGGTATAACTGAAGTCGTAGACTAAAATTCTATTTAGGAAACCGAATAATTCTCGTCTTCAGAGTTAAGAATAATTGTTTCTACTATTGGCACAAGGCGAGCAATTATCCAGTACATTACTGGTACTTTAATTTATCGACCCTGTAAGGATGAAAGGCAAAGTTAACCTCGGCGAGATATGAACAAAGAATGGCAAGGGCCGTAACTCTATGCGTCAAAGCATGGTGTCCGTCCCTCTACCGATACTGCCAATCCACTGCCTTTAGAGTTAAGAATAATGTTAATAAATTACAGAGATTATTGAAATCAATAACAATGAAAAATATAGATGCACGCATCCATATACGTACATAAACATTCATACTCGGAAACATGCGCCATGGGTATGCAAATACAGGCACGTACACAAAACCAAAAACCCACGTAACGCCTGTTCCTGCGCACATACGAACGTATACACCAAATACACATAAAACATATAAATATATATATATGTATATATATCGTTTCTGAATTTGTTTAGCAAGATTCTTTATCTGAAAACGTGTGTTGAAACCGATATTGTTATACTTAGGGAGGGTCATGTTGCCAATAAGTATCATACGCACCAGTTGCATCACTCGAATTTATTATAAATTAAATTTAAGAATTTATAAATTTCCGGTTGGCTGGTTGGTTCCACAACCAGACGGTTGTTCATATATTGTCAAATTTCTTCGGCCATTCTGAAGCTCTCGCCAGAGTTCATTTAATCGTTCTCCTATACTACGAGCTGTCTCACCTATGTACACTATATTCTTATCTTTACATTGTGCTTCAGTACATCTTATGCTATATACCATGTTTCTAGTTTTACAGTCAATATGGGGGCTTTGGTTATAGATTATGCACGTCTTATCTATACAGGGATGTCTTTGAAAAGGGTATGTATTACTAATAAGTGTTTTTATGGAGGTACATGCTCTTTCTACTATCTTAATATTTAGTTTAAGTTTATCTATGACTTCCAAATAACTGATCCACCGAAACTCAGGTGTTTCGGTTCACACCAAAATCAACATACTGATTGCAGATTTGGTACGGGTTATGCGAAACGTGTCCCGCATGTGCAACCCCAAGGAACTAGAGAGACACATACAACACTTCATCCACCGTATGCAGTTCTCTGGTTACAATTAGAGAGATAAAATCACAGTGTATAGAGGAGCCAGAACCAAATAGGAAAAATGGTAAATAATGACACAAATGTGACCTGCCCCTTGTATAGGATTAATTTAGGAATAGAATAGAAAGAACTAGGAATAACGTTAATAGAATAAACTCATGGTATGATAGCAATAAATACCAGAGTGTAATGTTCGTCAATACAACCCGTAGAATTGAACTAGCTTACAAATTTAGAAGGGCACTAGATAAACTGAAACTAAATATTAAGATAGTGGAAATATCAGGTACCTCCATAAAAACACTTATTAGCAATACATACCCTTTTCCTTGACCTCCCTGTATAGATAGAAATGCATAATCTGTAAACTAAGCCCCCATATTAACTGTAAAACTAGAAACATAGTATACAGCGTAATATGTACTGAGGGACAATGTAAACATAAGAATATAGTGTACATAGGTGAAACAGCTCGTAGTATAGGAGAACCATTAAATAAACACTGGCGAGAACTTCAAGATAGAAAAGAATCATCGGTACTCCACCAACATGCTAAAATATAACACAAGGGCAAATTAGAGAAAATAGAAATAAAAATAAAATCTACACACAGAAAAGACACAGTGTTTAGACATGTAAATAAACAAATAAATAAACAAATAAAAACACACAGGGACACCCGGATGTAACACATGCGCAAACTAAGCACACAACACACACAAGAACAAGATGGCGTAGGACAGAACAAAGAAGAAGAACAAAACAAAGAGAAGAATCCCCAGTAACTGAAGAGGTCACATAATGTGTGACGAAAGAAGTTTGACAATATATGAACAACCATCCGGTTGTGGAACCAACCAACCAACCGGAAATTTATAAATTCTTAAATTTAATTTATACTAAATTGGAGTGAAAGCAGCTGGTGCGTGTGTTTCTTATTGGCAACATCACCTTCCAAAAGTATAACAATATATATATATATACATATATATATATATATATATATATATATATATATATATATATATATATATATATATATATATATATACATCTGTGTGTGCGCGTATACATATAATTATATACGCGTATAGAAAGCCGAATGATACGCTTAATTACATAAGCAAGCATTCTCACCATCCTGCCATCATAACTAAGAACCTGGTAAGAAACCTTTCTTTGAGGCTTTTCCATCTATCTACAAAGGAACATATTTTCACCGACCATTCCACATATTACAATAAAACTCTTGCCTGGAGTGGACTTGTCGATAAATTAGCATATACCGAGTATGAGCATAGACCTAGGAAAATTAGATCCCGGCGTATTATATGGTATAACCCACCATATAATATGGAGGTGGGCACACCATTAGATAAGATCTTTCTCTCCCTTATTATGAAGCATTTCCCCCCAGCACAAATATAATAAAATGTTTAATAGAAATGCCATTACAAATTCTTACTCTACGACTCCTAACCTTGCACATAACATCACTGATTCAAATTTAGCTGAATTACCTAGTCGTAGGAACACGTGCTCCCCTGTAGCAAGTACTAACTGTAATTGTAGAAATCGGGTTGACTGCCCCCTATCCGGGAAATGCCTCTCTAGTAACATTGTCTACAAATATAAGATTGAGACACCCACGTCCCGTAGGGCCTACATAGGGTTAACCGCCAATAGATTCAAGCATCGTCTTTACATGCATACCCCTTCTTTTCTTAATACTTTAGAAGGAATATGACGTCACTTTCAGCTTATATGTGGCGTCTAAAAGACAACCACACCCAATATAGGTTACACTGTGAGATCCTAGCTAGGGCTAGATCGTATAACGGAAATAAAAGACCATGTGACCTCAGCGCCGCTGAAGCCCCGGAAATACTCTACGCCAATGACCTCATCTTAAACAAAACAATCTGAGGCAATTGCGGCTTGTAAACATAAATTACACAAAACTTTCCTGTATTACAGCCCCACTTTATACCCTAACGGATAGTACGGAGTATACGCGGATGATTTACGTCTTGATGTAGATAAGTATATTTTATGTTTATACCATTACTTATTTGTATAGGTAAGTAGGGTATGTTTATATGTATACTTTGTTTTGTGTTGACGTACGTTTAACGAACATATGTGTATTTACATGTGGGTGTGAGTGTGCGCGCGTTACATACGTATTAATATGTGTATATTTATATACGTTTATATAATTATATGTATACGCGCACACATACACACACACATATGTATATATATTTTATATATATATATTTTTAGTTTTTATATGTTTTATGTGTATTTGGTGTATACATTCGTATGTGTGCGGGTACAGGCGTTGCGTGGGTTTTTGTATGTGTACGTTGTCTTGTGTATGTGCTGGTATTTGCATGCCCATGCGGGTGTTTCCGCGTATGCATGTGTCTGACTGCGTGAATCTATATTTTTAATTATTGTTGATTTCAATAACCTCTGTAAATTATTTACATTATTCTTAACTCTGAAGCCGAGAATCATTTGGTTTCCTAAATAGAATTTTAGTCTACGACTTCAGTTATACCATAAACGTGGTTTTGTCTTTCCGTGTAATTGTTCTCAAGATCCACATAATGACGTATTATCTACGTTTTTTTCGTTCATTGCCACGGAACGTCTCCACGAACGACTTAATAGAATATTAGTCTACGACTTCATTTATACCATGAACGTGGTTTTGTCTTTGCGTGTAATTGTTTTAACCGTTCCAAATAATGACGTATTATCTTCGTTTCTTTTTCGTTCTTTGCCAGAAAACGTTTCCACGAACCAAAGTATCGTCTTCCTCTCTTCCTTCGATTGCAAAGTTTTTCGAAATATTTACTTCTGCATTCAGAGATTGATTTTTTCAGTTACAGGAGATCCCGTTAAGGGTGAAAACATCGATTATTTTCTTAAACTTTAATCTGTTATTTTAATAAATATTTGCTCTACGGTTCTTATATATTTGATATATATTTATCGTTATGGAGGCCTCTTTGTATTCTACTCTTCAAATTGATTATTATTACTATATATATATAATGCAAATAGTGAAAACAATGAAATGAAATAAAATACGGGTAATTCATAGTAAAACTCATTATTTTACGATCGTTTCTGGGGTTAGTTCTCCGTATGTTCATTCTATTAGTGATCTATGTAAAATATATTACAAATTATAAAAGCAAGAAAATATACATACGTCTTCCATACCCGCCGTCTTCAGAAATAATCACGACATATTCTACATACTGACTACATTGAGTTCTTCATACGGCTTGGACCCTACCATTAATTGGTGGATTTATCTGTGTATATAATATATATATATAATATATATATATATCAACTCGTGTGTTACTTTTCTACATTCGATATATATATATATATATATATAGAGAGAGAGCGAGAGAGAGAGAGAGAAAGAGAGACAGGTCGCACTAATTATATATCACTGTATAATCGCGTGTTGGCATGTCAATGTGAATGCTTTAGGCACTACCATTGTCGCACTATTTTTCCCCATTGTACTTGGAGACTGGAGCCGAATACTACTATTCTATTTATTGTACAGCGATTGCAGACGTATTTTTTCTAATAACCGATTTTTTCACTCACTTGTTAATCTGTGTTTGATATATGTTGGCTAGGTGCTCATGGCGGGAGCGGAACTATTTCAATTTCGTCTACTACCATCACATACATTTCTGAACATGTAACCAATCGGTTGACTGCAATGTTTTGACACGTAAGGATTTCAGTTGCTAACGTACTTCTGTGTTGATGGTTACATTCACTGTCATAGTTCACACGGACTAGAATCGAATTCTGTCGATTGATTGGTCATTAATTAGGCGAAAGCCGCTGATAAAGCCACATGCGCTGATTGCGCATTGTTGCATAATAAATGCAGAGGGTGTATATTGCTGCATTAGGTGTGGCCGAAACTTATGTACGGGTATAGTTTGGGGGTACCCATTTAAGTATGATGTATAGAAGCAAATACCTATGTGTCTACTCTTGGATATCACATAACATTACCTATAGAGTAGGCTGAGATGCAACCGGTACTAGCAGGGAAACACATGCTAGTCCCGTCAACTTATATATATATATATTTGCAGAAGTGTGTTTTTTATCTTATTTTTTACTCTGTAACTTCTAGGGAACCAAAGTACTTCACGTCAGTTGATTGTCCCAGGTAGGTGATTATGAGTGATGGAGATTTCATTTATCAAATAATGGTAGTTAAGACGGGATTTATTTACCATAATTGCTTCTTGTATGATATTTATTTCTGTTCCATGGTTATTCATGTCACTTTCGCAGATTCTTACGCAATCATAGGTGCATTTATGAAATCATTGTGATATGCCGGCGGCTATATACCTCTATCCAGTAGTGAAGTGAGATCGAAGAAATACGATCAAGTTGAAGAAAGGTCATTGTGTTGAGCATACCTCTCTTCATTATTTACATCAATGGTGGCGGTGGATTGGTAGTATCGGTAGAGGGTCGGACGCCATGCTTTGACGCATGGAGTTATGGCCCTTGCCATTTTGAGTTCGAATCCCGCCGAGGTTAACTTTACTTTTCATCTTTACGGGGTCGATAAAATAAAGTTCCAGTAATACGCTGGGTAATTGCTGGCCTTGTGCCAAATGTAGAAACAATTATTTACGTCAATGACATTATAGAACTTATCTAGCAGATAAATGTATGAATGTTGAAGAAAGTGGCAAGTTACTGAAGGATATCAAATGAATGGGAGACAGGACATGTTTTATGTCGCATTCGCCTACTGTAATTCAATGATCGATAATAATAATAAAATAAACAATATTCTGATAAGCGAGAATAAATCTGAGTTAGACCAATTCGGATAAGAACATGCATTTAAGTTACCAAATACTCTTTAGAAAGATCTTGGGGAAACGATTGATAACAAGGTAAGCTGGCATACTCCCATAAATAAGAAAGTTAGTATGGCCGCGGTGTGCGTTCCTGGATTCTCAGAACATATCGATCGGGAGATATTCACATTATAATCATATATGTCTTCTTTCCACGGCTCACCTTCAACACTTTTGTCCACTGTAGTCCCCAACCACTAAAGAAATTATTATGAAAATTGAAGCAACCTAGAGTTCAATTACAAGTAAAGATGCATTGCATAACATGCCTTACTCCTTGAGTTCGACTGACAAAATTCACACTCTACTTTTTCCAGGGCCGCCTTGACTGTATAACCTTTGTATGATGTGAAAAATATTTTATCAAATTTGTCCAAATGATCTTATCAACATTAAAATCCACAAATGCTTTTTCTTCGTGCAATCCGCCCACTCCAAACATCTACCTTATATCCGATAACGATATTGTGAGATAATTATTTCTCCTAGATATCTCCTGTTCTCCTTTTAATATAATACGGTATATATAATAACAGAGACGGATCCCATGAAATTAAAAAAAACTCCTCTAAATTTGCTCCCAGAAATCCTGGATACCCCCGAAAAACCCTATACAGGATATGTTTCCAGAAACAATATCTTTTAACTGGAGTGGCCTATGGTTTCCAAAATATGAGTGAGGTAAGAATCATGATCAGTTAGGCGTCACCAGGTGGTGATGTTAAGTTGGATATGCTTGGTCCAATACTTGCCGAAAACTGTCAAAGCTATCAAGTTACACATGTAATGGTTTCTATCCTCTCAGTAAATTGTATAAATACAGAGTATCTAACCAAGACTGCACCAACGTGTATAATTATATAGATATATCTAATATGTAGGCGTCTAAATATGACAGAAAATACGAATTTCCCTGTAAATTAAAAAATGATAAACACATTTAATCTAATTTCGTGTCTAATGTAGGAGGCGTGTAGATGGTCTTATCAACAACAAAATAGTATGTATTTGATGGGTATATATATGGGTATATATATGGGTATATACATTCGCATTTAGTATTATATGAAATGGGCGTACTAATTTGCATATATGTAGCGCTTCTTCTTCTTCTTCTTCTTCTTCTTCTTCTTCTTCTTCTTCTTCTTCTTCTTGTTAAATCTAAAACTTGTAGGATAAAATGCAGTCCATCTTCGGAAAGAAAAAAAATCTCTTTCCGCGAAGAAAGGGAGACATTTTGCCCAATACCTGTGTATTTTGATCGATATATAAATTGGTAAGTTGAGCGACATAGAGATTATGTTGTTTTGCTCGCGATATGGAGGTCGTTACCGTGTCATTGATGAGGGCACTTCTTTTCTTGTTACTTTAATCCACTCAACTAAGAAACATTAGTTTAATCAGTAATTCAAAAACCCCATTTCTCAAATACCTCTTCACATTTTCCTATCTGAGGAATTAAATAAATTGTCTTAGTTTCCGAAGAATGCTCAGCCAATTGCACGTTCTTTCACGAGCATGATTCTTCCGGTGAGCTGAATAACTTGAACATTCGTGGTCGGAATTGATGGAGGTCCAGCAAACGTACATCCCCACTCCCACAAATATGCGCACACACACATGCACAAACTAATGCATGAATTGAATTGTTAAACTAGTAGTAATTTATTTCCCCTTGGACTAGCATGAGAAAGCCAACTCTAAATAACTTCATAAATATGTCGAGAATTTTTCAGAAATGATTACTAAAGACTTTAATTATCTCATTTGGTAGGACTTTTCATCGTGCCAATAATATTCTGATACACTCTATATAATTACACACACACACACACACACACACACACACACACACACACACACACACACACATATATATATATATATATATATATATATATATATATATATATATATATATATATATAGAGAGAGAGAGAGAGAGAGAGAGAGAGAGAGAGAGAGATGTGTGTATATATATGTGTGTGTGTGTGTGTTTGTGTCTGTGTATATACAACCATATATATATATATATGCAGAAACGCACAAACACATATATATACCAGAAACCACGTATTATCTAAAGTCTGATGGCGTCCATTGCTCCTGTAAAATTAATTGGTGCAGACTGTTGTTGTTTGGGAGTGTATGGGTAAGCTTTTAAAAGACGTGTTTGAATTTACACTATATGTAATTGACTTAACTTGAACAGATGTGGTATCAGTTTCATAACTGCAAGGAGAAAAGTATAAAATCAAACAAATCTCAAATCGGATCAGGGAAACAAGTCTTCCTTCTTTATTTCTACTGTTAATAGTCGCAAATTCTGAAACGTGAAACGGGATTTGAACTCATAATGCACAGAGCCGTATCAGATAACGTAAACTTTCATGTTCACATCTTTAAGAATTTCAATAATCCAAATAAATGATATGCAAAGTTGAGATACTCAGGATTTGTACTCACGACGCTCAGCTGGTTGAGATAACTTAAAACATTCTGAGCGCCTCTTTACGAATTGTCACATGCCACTACCCCTGAACTGTGATTTTATTTATCGACCGGAAAACGAATGGAAGTTTAAGTTGACATCGACATATCTGAGTTGAGATCGTTGCAATGAAACAGAACAGTTACAGATGTAGTTAATTCGACGCCGTTCTAAAGACGCCGCATGAGTTATCATATTCCAGGCATTAATAAATCTTATAGGATATAAGTGAAGTTCCTAAATACATTTATATTTATCTTTACCGTGTTTTCTGGGACTTGGATACAGTTAACTACATAGAAACAAAGTGTCAAATAGATTTAGTGTTATCTCTCACGTTAGTATAATAAACAATTATATATATATACATATATATATATATATATATATATATATATATATATATATATATATATATATATATATATATATATATATATATATATATATATATATATATATATATATGTGTGTGTGTGTTTGTGGGTGTGTGTGTGTGTATGTGCATGTGTGTGTCAGTGTATGTGTGCATGCCTGTGTGTGTTTTGTGTGAAAGAAAACATTCAAATATGTCGCTTCTATTATGTACTTGAATGGGTAAAATATCTAAATTCACAAGAGGAATGTTATGTTGCTACCTGTAAAATCTCGCTATGCTGCTCACAATCCCCAAATGATAGGATATCTATTTCACAACAGCATTGTTAGCTAATAGAAACAGAGGTTAAACCTGGAAACTAAAATCAATATCCCTTACAGAAAACATAGACGCAGTCGTTCATGTAAACTGTATGTACATAACTGCTACACTTTATAGTTGTTAAATATACTGCCGCACTAGTTTCATGCATGTGACAGCTATGTTTCTTGAGAACATGGAAAGAAGTTGCAAAACTAAAATTATAAGATTCATTACATGCATCCGTTAGAAAAGGATTCCATTTCTTAGAAATATATGCACGACATTATTATATTAAGTAGAGTTGACGTAAGCCTACCTTTACATATATTAAAGTATACACATAATACAGAGTTACACAAATAATCACACACTCTTACATGGGCACAGATATATGCATATATGCAAGGACACACACATACACACACGCACGCGCACACATACACACACACATGCATATATATATATATATATATATATATATATATATATATATATATATATATATATATATATATATATATATATATAGTTATATATATATAGTTATATATATATATGTTTATATATGTATGTATTCACATAGAGTGAGAAAAATAGAAGGACGAGGGAGTTGAGATGTTACCCGGTACATCACAGCTATAAACATTATATTCGATGATTTAAGGAGTGAAGATATATTTTATTACATGGAAAACAAGCAATACAATATATTTATCTTACTATATGTATATCGCCATGCTCTGCAGCAAAGAGTTCCGACCCTTTGTGATCTGATTTCAAATCCCGCCGAGGTTAACTTTGCCTTTCATCCTCACGGGGCCGATAAAATAAAGTACCAGTCACGCACTGGGGTCGATTTAATCGACTTTCCACTCCCCCAAAATCACTGGCCTTGTGACTATATAAGAAACCTATATATATATATATATATATATATATATATATATTTTATATATATATATATATATATATATATATATATATTTATATATATATATATATATATATATAGATATTTATATATATATGTGTGTGTGTGTGTATAGTGTTAGGTCTATAACGTTATTTACAAATAGCGCACCTGCTTGGCCACTCGATGCTTTCACAGGTGTCTAATTATCGTGTTGAAATTTCACACCAATATCACCTTCTGTAATTACCCGCTGTGACAGAGTGTTAATAATAATAAGACTGGAAATGATTACCAAGATTGCATCATATACAAATATTACCGAAAGAAGACACGTGTTTCGTTAACAATCAGCTGAAGGTATGATTGATGAAGATTCTTCCATCGTAATGGGGGATAAAATGTCAGGCTATCCTACATATACAAAAAGGATGACCGAGCCATTTCATCCTCAATTTGATCTAATCATTTATGAATAAAAGCCCACATATCTGATAAGCTATCCATTGCAGAGTTGGGCTCGATCGTGATCGATCATCTCTTGAGTTGCACGATAACTAAACACGTGTCATGTGTGAAGAAAATATGTAGATGATCCAGACTTTATATTTTATTCCAGCCTGCTTCTGATACATAATTCAGTTCAATAGAATTAGACATAAACACATACATAAGAAGTCTATACATATTGTATAAAGCTATGCTTGAAGCGAAATTCTATTTCTTTTCTATTATAAGTTGAGCCAACTTATGCAGCTTCATATGCAAATGAGACTAATTACCTCATTTAAACAGACGAGAAAACTATATATTGTCGGCTGTTTACAAGTCCAGCAGTCGCAGTGCAGTGGGAGGGATCGTCCTGACGATGGCCAGTCAAGCCTGAAATGCATAGACGGTTATCCCCTTTCTCCTGCTGGACAACACCAGGGGGCGTTAGTCCCCCGGTGTTCGCATAGCTACGGCTTCCTAAAATCGTATTTCTTTCGAAATACGAAATTTCTATACATACATATATATATATATATATATATATATATATATATATATATATATATATATATATATATATATATTGGTAAAAGGAAAAGAAAATGCTGACAAATTGTTCTCAGTGAAAAATAGTTTAATTAGGGATAAGTAAAAATTAGTAATAGTATTGGTTAGTATTCAGTTTTGGTTTTAAATTTTTACCGTTTGCGCATTTCTAATGCTTTTCAAAAATAATTTTGAGATAGAGCGCCCGTGATGTTTGCTCTAATCTGATTAGTTTTGGAAATTCTACCTGTTTTATGTGAAAAAAGTGGCTCCAGATGTATTAAAATAAGTTTCGCGCCAATTCGTGTTACAAAAGTTCTTGTGGTCAAAACAATTTTGATTGGTCGGTAAAGGTCATGTGAATGTTAAAAATTGATTTTGCGCCAAATGTAGGTTTGTCTCGGCTGATTGAGAAGTCACTGAAAAATAAGTCTTTTCAGACAAATATGTGTGTGTGTGTAGTAGTAGTAAAGAGGTTTGTTGTTGTGATAATGGTCAGTAGGGATATGTGTGCGAACCGCGGCCTGCTGACAGGTCAACAGTTCAAATGCCTATTAAGACAAATGTGTGTGTGTGTGTGTGTGTAGCAGAGTAATTCGTGGTAGAGGGATCGGTCAGTAGAAATGTGTCTGTACGTGTGTGGGGGATATTTTAACATGTTAATATATATATATATATATATATATATATATATATACGAGGTGTGTCAGAAAGGTTCAGGACTGATGTCACAAAAGATTTAGTTCAAACCCAAACTTCACACTAAGAGTTTTCTCCTTCAAAGTAATCCCCCTGGAGTATGTAACTGTAATCTTAGCTCTCTGCAGTGATCAAACTTTTTTCTTCATAATTTTATATACATGTCTTCTGTTTCAGGTCGTCGAGCAATGACCACAGAGCAACGAACAAACTTGAAGTTTCTGGTACGGTTGGGGAAAAGTCCGTCAGAAGCACTGGGATTGCTGCAGCAAGTGTATGGAGATGAGATGATGGCACACTCACGTGGTTTTGAGTGGTGCAAGATGACCCTAGGAGTGGAAGGCCCTCAACAACCAGGACTGAGGTCAACATTGAGCGCGTCAGGCAGATGGTGCGTAGCGATCGTCGGCTGGCTGTTCGACTGATGGCAAATGAGCTGGGCATGAATCGAGACAACGTCTGGAAGATTCTCACTGAGGATTTGGACATGCGGAAAGTCTGCGCGAAGATGGGTCCAAAACTGCTGAACGATGACCAGAAGGGTTGACGCATGCAAGTGTGCCAGAACATCCTCGAGCGTCTTGACACCGAACCAGACTTGCTAGGGACAGTCATCACCGGTGATGAGTCATGGATCTTCGAGTACGACCCTGAGGGGACCCGTTTTGAAGACGTGGACGACATGTAAAATTCCGTGACGACGGAACTGCGGAAGAATCCTTCCATGCACGCGTGCCAAAAAAGGATGGACAAGTGCATTAGACTCCAGTGGGATTACTTTGAAGGAAAAAACTCTTAGTGTGCAGTTTAGGTTTGAAATATATCTTTTGTGACATCACTCCTGGAACCTTTCTGGGACACCTCGTATATATATCTATATATATATATATATATATATATATATATATATATATATATATATATATATATATATATATATATATATATATATATATATATATATATATATATATATATATTGATATAGGAATGGTTGACATCGTTATTATATTGACTTGAAAGCATTTGAAACATGCACACTGTGACGTACAGTCTATACATCGAAATAATAGCTTTATTCTTTCATTATATAGTCCTACAAGAAAAGTATTTAAAATGAGAAGTCTAGGCAAGAGTATTTTTGAATCACTGTTGAGTAATTTGTGACCGCAGCACGGATGAATGGATAAGAAATTAGATTCTCAATCCTTAGTCCCCGGGAGACAATATCATTGTGTGGCTTCTAGCACTAGTAAAAACGCCTTAATTCTACCTATATCCCGTGTTTGAATTTAAGGAGGGGAAGCTGTTTGAAAGCTCATACGGCGGACTCTAACTGAAGTTCAAAGCTCCAGTTGCGTGATACAATGTCTCATCAACACTCCCTGGGAATTACATGAACGGTGTACATGACTATCGAATACTCAGCCATATATACATTGATATCATGAACAGGCCTTTCTATTGATCGAACAACAATAACTTGCATCGTTGAAATTGAAGCATTTCCTTTCCATCTGGCGTGTTATTTGCGGGTCCTTTAATGAATCAGGCAAATGAATTGTGGTATTCCGATTTCGCCCTTTACGTTTGCCGTTCAATTCTGATCGATATCAACATTCCAAAGTGACGAAATGAAGCATATAAAGAGTTATATTTGATTGAATTCTCAGACCAATATAATTGCAAGCCTTTTGGCTGCATAGAATGTGGCTCATCATAACACCGGTCATTCGACTAAAAAAAGTCAATTTTGAAATTAAGTGGGCCTTTCAGAAAGCACCGGGCCACAATTGGCCTATGACTGCCTTAAATTGTGAACAGTACTACAACTTTAAAGGGAATGCAAATAGAATGTCAGTATATAAAATTACATATACACACACGTACAAACACACACACACAAATATATATATATATATATATATATATATGTGGAAAGTTATATTTAAATTGTTGGGTTACAACGAGTAAATATTTATAACTGATATAAAGGCACTCAACAAGTATTTGGAGTATATTTACGATAATTAAATAAATGGAAATTATATTTATAAAACCATATCTATTTCACTATATATATTTCAGGGATATCATATTAACAATATGTTATGCCTTCTTCAGACAAAATACAATATAGACAGTCTTATAAATAAATAGATTCCTTTTAATTCATCCTCTGAGACATGTGACCTCTGCGCGGAGGAGATATTCTTTATACTAAAATCTAAAAATTCCCTTAATCTACGGACAAGTTTATTCAGTTGCTGCAGACATAGATTGAACTCAACTTTTAAATATAAATTTAAATTTAAAATGTAGTATATTTAGTTTGATTTGTAATTATTTATGAAACTAGCCGATAAATCTTTCGATTTCTTCTTTTTATTTTAAACATTCTTCATGAATAATTAAACTACCCTAAAAGCTGATGCTCCAAATATATCGAATAAATTTTACACTAGATAAACTTCTATATTAAATATAAGAACATATGTAGACCAAATGGATATCCTAAACTTTTGGAATGATTTCTGCTAGACAGGATTTGGTAAATAATTTTTGGTTTTATCTGTTTTTGACTCTGATGCTTATAATGAACTTGGCAATATATTGTCAATTAACTTTGAAGGGTTGATCTTTGTGGTCGATTTGCGTGGCATACTATGTTTTATTTTTATTATTTTTTAATTATTTTTTAATATTTTTAAATATTTTTAATATTTTTATTTTTAATATTTAATATTTTTAGTTTTCTGTTTATTTATTTTTGTTTCTGATATTTTTATTAATATATTGAAATCTGTTCTCTATTTCTGCTTGATCGATAATCATGTAGAGTAAAGACAAGAATACTATTGTTAAAATTAATATAGACTCTATATATATATGTGTATATATACACATATATGTATACTTGAATTTTTATAGCACAATGAGAATGTTTTCACGTAAATTCACATCGATGTTTATAGATATGATATAAACATATGAATTTTTAAAACTAGACATATGATCATTACTTTTCACACATTATAGATACATGTCTCATTCATGAATACTGATATTTACATTATAATGCCTGTTTTTATACGAACTAATATTTCTACATTGATGAAACATAGTGTTTTTAAATTCTGCCTCGCTTATGTCTGGTTATTTTTCATTTTTCTTTTTTCTCTCTATATAACGGCTGTTTTCTCTCCTAACCACATATATCTCTCTTTACATTAATACTAGAGCTAAATAAATAAATAAATAAATAAATGTATCATTGATACGTCATTCAACTGATGCTCAACTACCTACTTTTCTCTATCTATATCTATCTATCTCTATCTATTTCCTCTCTCTATATATCTCTCTCTGTTTCTTTACATGAAGTTCTTCTCTTTATCTATCTTTCTATCTCTCTCTATTTAGTTGCATGCATTTCTTCTTTTTCTTCGTTTTTCTTTCTTTCTTTCTTTCTTTCTTTCTTTCTTTCTTTTTACAACTGTCCATAATATTTTTACTGCAAATCAACTTTTCAAATGCAAGTCGATGTTGAAAGGTATGTCGAATCTATTTATTTATAAGACTGTCTATATTGTATTTTGTCTGAAGAAGGCATAACATATTGTTAATATGATATCCCGGAAATATATATAGTGAAATAGATATGGTTTTATAAATATAATTTCCATTTATTTAATTATCGTATATATATATATATATATAATATATATATATATATATATATATATATATATATATATATATATATATATATATATACACATGCTTAACAGACATACACACAAACACACACTCATACTTACGCATATATATATATATATATATATATATATATATATATATATATATAAAAATGTATATGTATATATATATATATATGTGTTATACTTTGGGAGGGTCATGTTCCAATAAGAAACACACGCACCAGTTGCATCACACTAATTTATTATAAATTAACTTTATGAATTTAAGAAATTTGTAAATTTCCAGTTGGTTGGTTGGTTTCACAACCGGACGGTTGTTCATATATTGTCAAAGTTTTTTCGTCACACATTCTATGACCGCTTCAGTGACTGGGGATTCTTCTCTTTGTTTTGTGCCTCTCCTTTGTTTTGTCCTACGCCATCTTCTTTTTGCGCGTGTAGTGTGCTTATTTTGCGCATGTGTTACATCCGGATGTCTTTGTGTGTTTTTATTTGTTTATTTATTTGTTTATGTGTTTGTTTATTTACATGTTACTAGTTGCTTGTTCGTTCTATGTGTGTGTGTTTTCATTTTGTCCTTAATTGTAAGTGGTGATGTTGCTATTTCATTCATGTATTCTATTTAATTTTGGTTGGAGTTCATTTATGTTTATTGCCTCTGTGATTTGTCTAAACATTGCGTCTTTTCTGTGTGTAGATTCTATTTTTATTTCTATGTTCTCTAATTTGCCCTTGTGTTCTATTTTAGCATGTTGGTGGAGTACTCATGAATCTTTTCTATCTTGAAGCTCTCGCCAGTGTTCAGTTAATCATTCTCCTTTACTACGAGCTGTCTCACCTCTGTACACTATATTCTTATCTTTACATTGTCCTTCAGTACATCTTATGCTATATACTATGTTTCTAGTTTTACAGTTAATATGGGAGCTTAGTTTACAGATTATGCATTTCTTATTTTTACAGGGAGGTCTTTGAAATGGGTATGTATTACTAATAAGTGTTGTTATGGAGGTACCTCTTCTTTCTACTATCTTAATATTCAGTTTAAGTTTATCTAGGGCCCTTCTAAATTTGTAAGCTAGTTCACCTCTACGGGTTGTATTGATGAACATTACACTCTGGTATTTATTGCTATCATACCATGTGTTTATTCTAATAACCTTATTCCTAGTTCTTTCTATTCTATTCCCAAATTTCCTCCTATACAAGGGGCAGGTCCGATTTGTATAATTATTTACCATTTTTTCCCATTTGGTTCTGGCTCCTCTATATACTCTGATTTTATCTCTCTGATTGTAACCAGAGAACTGCATACGGTGGATGAAATGTTGTATGTGTCTCTCTAGTTCCTTGGGGTTGCACATGCGGGTCACGTTCCTCATCACCCGTACTAAATCCGCAATCAGTATGTTTATTTTGGTATGGTCCGAAACAGCCGAGTTTCGGTGGATCAGTTATTTGGAAGTCATGGGTTTAGCATAATGGGAATGGAGGATTTTTTTTTGCTATTAATGGTTTCTAACCAGAGTATTATCGTTACTACCCAAGCAAACACCCCAACCATCGATTACCTGTACTAGACACAGAGCTAAATTTAATTTATAATAAATAGGAGTGAAAGCAGGTGGTGCGTGTGTTTCTTATTGGAAACATGACCCACCCAAAGTATGAAAATATCGGTTTCAACACATGTTTTCAGATAAAGAATCTTGCTGAACAAATTCAGAAACGAAATATATATATATATATATATATATATATATGAATTTAGCGCACAATATTAATAGAATTAATAATAGAAACTTAAAACCTAACCAGAATAGCATTAATACAGCTAACAATATCAAATATAATGTTACGGCTCCCAATAATATAAATTTAGATAAATGTAATTGTAGAAATAAATCTAACTATCCTCTAAATAATAATTGTTTAGTTAAAAATATAGTATACAATTGTAATGTTAAAACAAATGTAAACTCCTTTAATTATGTACGCTCTACCTCCACAGACTTCAAGTCCCGTTTTAATAACCATAAATGTTCTTTTACGAATATTGGTAAAACATCTTCAACTTCTCTATCTAACTTACTATGGGACTGGAAATCTAAGAATATTAACTATTCTTTACTTTGGAATATTATTTCCAAAGTTCCTTCATACACTGCTTTATCCCAAAATTGTTCCCTTTGTGTCGAAGAAATATTCTTTATACTAAAAAGTAAGAACTCTATTAATTTGAGGAACAATTTATTCAGTTCCTGCAAACATCGTTTAAATTCAACTTTTAAATATACATATAAAATGTAATATATGATTTATCTCTTTTACATAATGTCTTCTATATCTATATATGATTCATATACTTAATTTATTTTCTACTGCACATATATATTATTACACCTATCGATAGATTATAAAATTCATTTAAAAATTCCTTTATATGACTGCTTGAAACTCCTCTAAGGAAAATATTTTCTTGAAAAACTTACGGAAGGTTTTAAAAAAATCTTTTGAAAATTCCTTTGAAAGATATAGAAAAACTATAGTTTTATATTCTTATATTTTCAAACGTTTTTAATATATATATATATATCCAAATGTTTATATATATGTGGAAAAACATGATTTTTTATATATGTGGAGTAACGTATGGTTTATGCTTTAAATATTTTCTTAAGAAAAATGTTTAAATGTTTTAACTTTATAGCAAGTAAATTTATGACTTCGTATAAAATAACATAAGGTTCATATTTTAATTATATTCTTAAGATAGAAAATGTAACTTCTTAACTTTATAGCATTTAATCCTGAGAGTCATCTGCGTTCTTAAAAAATAACTTATAACTTCCTTTACGCTTCCTCACTGTTTTTATAATATAACTAAGTCGTCATTCTTTTGTAAACTCTCGAAAATTTTCCATAAATTTAGAATTATTTGCATGTTTAAAATTTTGACTTACAACTTTTAAAATAATATATATTTATTTAAATAATTTATAATCCTTAACAAACACATTTAAACTAATTATTAAATTATTAAATTAAATCTTTAATCTAATTTTTCAACCTATCAATATAAATATTATAATCGAAACATAATGAATCCTGCATTATAAATATTATTCTTCCACGCTATTTTCATTTCTTCTTTTCTTCATTTCTCCTCTCATGTAAATATACTTACGCTGTATTTGTCCTTTGGTTATGAACTCTTCTCTCACTTAAAAATATACTTAAACTCTTCTCTTCACGCTATTTTCACTGTCAAAATATATATTCTTTCTTTTCCTCTCCTATCTTTGTCATTCCTTCTTTTTTTTCTTTCTTTGTTCTCTATCCCTCACAAATTACCTTCTTCCAACAGTTTAATTTAAATAAACCGTTATCTTTTCAACCTTTCGGACACTCATTTGCATACTCAATCATAATTTTCTATCACCCTCAATAAATGTAATATCTCCACTATCCAGCAAGCTCCAACCGTTAAGGTTATCTTTTCAGGGTATTTCAATATTTATCTATAAAACAAATCTGTATTGTATTTTATCTGATGAAAGCGCACCATAATTTGACTTGGTCGCCCTTGAAATATGTATAATAAAATAAATATTCACAATCTTGGTCATCACTCCCCTTCATAATCCTGATCAGGATTTCCTCAAATGGACTACAAAATGTATAGAAGGGTTTTAGTCTTGCAAGGGAGAAGGTAACTTTTTAGTATTATTGCAATGATAAAATGTACCCTGCGTACTGTGTAAATTGGTTGGTCTTACGCTTTCAGCTATATAAACCATGCCTAAAATGGAACATATATATTAAAATATATAATGGCTTCTGATTAAGGCATAAAGCCAACAATTTGAAGAGTAGGGGAAAGTCGATTAAATCGACCCCAGGGCTTACTGGTACCTTATTTTATAACTCCCATAGGGATGAAAGGCAAAGCTAACCTCAACGGGATTTGAACTCAGAATGTAAAGCATAGTGTCCAACACTCTATGATGCTGCCAATCCACTGCCCTTTTATATAATAAAAACAAAACGCTTACCACTTTTGTACAGTCTAGTCCACAAGACTTTAAAACAGATTTGGACTCTGTATCAGCTGTAGCCCATTTGTAACACTGAATGTACTTGAGTATGTTTTGAAAGTGACAGCGCATTCGAATTATCTCTCAACATGGTGGACAATCTCTTGGATGACATGGTAATGAGCACTCATGGTTACAACCAGGGAGTCGTGGTTTCAAACATTCCTCTTCACATTTTGACCAATTGGATCCAGCCTGAAATTAAAAAGAAATAGAAATTTCTAAGTATTGATTATAATAATTGATAAATATATGTTTTTTTTTAAACTTGTAAATTTATAATTTGTAATGAATGGCATAGTTGTTAGAGCAACAGATAGAATATTTGCCGTATTCATTCCGGCTATTAGAGCTCTAAGATCAAATCCTGTTACGTCAACTTTGCCTTTCATCCTTTCTAAGTCTTTTTCTTCTTTGCCCACTTATTCCTTAGAGGGTGCACAGTCTTCAAAAGCGCCTTCCAGTAGGACTCAGATGCAACCATCTTCAATTGATCTGGCTGGATTCACAGGTGATACCAGCCAAGCTCGTGGATGTTATTCAACCATTTTGCTCTGGTCTACCCCTATAGTAGTTTCGATTTGTTAATATATTGTATATATATATATATATAAATATATATATATATATATATATATATATATATATATATATATATATATATATATATATATATATATATGTGTGTGTGTGTGTGTGTAGGAGGTGAGTTTTATTGTAATACAATAAAGCAATGCAGATATCGGATAAGAAGCACTCTACAGTTTGTAGGACTGGAGTATACATAATATATAAGATCAAAAGATGGTTAAAAGAGTTCCATGTATTTTATTATGCGCATTTCAAAAACAAATATCATCATGCAATAACATTTGTGTTTTCATCAGATAAAATAGGAGGACATGATATGAGGGTTAAAAAACACTCGTGGATAGTTCAGTTTTAAATCAACATATGAAAAGTAGTTTTAGATTGATGTGTGTTATTGGAGAAAAAAATTGTTGAGGGGGTGGGGGGTGGAAAGGATGAAAAAGAGGATGAGATGAGAGTAAAAAGTGGAGGGGGGAGGAGTATATTGAGGAAGGATGAGATAGGAGGAGAGATGGGTGATAGAGAGAGAGAGAGATAGCTTTTATAACTGAGAAAAATATATTGTTTTACATAGAGAGGTTGAAAAACCGTTGGAAGATAATGTATGAATTAAAAGAATTTGAAAATTAACGAAGAGAAAAATAATATTAATATTAATATATTAATATTAATATTATTAAGAACAATATACGTAATCTCTTTAACCAACATAACCTAAAAATTGATTTTGATAACAGCATCAAACTAGTTAATTTCTGGGATGTATCTCTTAATCTTGACACTGGCCTATATTACCCTTACCATAAAAACAATGAGAACCTAAATTATGTTAATTTTAAATCTAACCACCCTTCTAATATTAAGAATGCTATAGTTAGTAATATTGGAAAAAGAATATCTAACCTATCTTCTAATAAAAACATCTTTGATGCTAACGCCAATTACTATAATAACGCGCTTTCTAAAGCCAGCTATCCTGATAAAATCAAATATAATAAAGAAACAAATTCTAGAAGATCTTACAGTAGAATAATTAATCATGATCATTCCAATAACTTTAATAAAAGACCTAGATACAAAAACATAATCTGGTATAATGCTCCTTTCTCCATCTCTATTAATAATAATATTCCTAAATTATTCTTTAGTGCCTTAAATAAATGCTTCCCTCCCTCACATATCTATAGTAAAATATTTAACAAACACACTATACAATTTTCCTATTCGAAATCCTCCAACATTTCCAACATTATCTCTAAACACAACAATAAAATACTAAATACTAAATCTCTTCCTTCCAACACTGAATATCATAATAATAGTAATAGTACTCCCGACGTCATTGTTAACTCTAGGCTAATTTCTGCAAACACAAATATAACGTCAAACACAACTTCACTAAATGTTCTTAATCCCATTCTAAATCAAGAAACTATTATTCCTATCGCAAATAACTTGTCCAATCCAATTCTTTCTATAGATAACTCTAAGTCACTCGTTAATAATCTCTCTAATCGCAATTACAATTGCCCTGCTAAAAATAAATGTCCTCTCAACAACCATTGTCTTGATAAAAACTTAATCTACGAATGTAAAGTTCTAACTGACACCAATTCCTTCACCTATTTTGGCTCCACTTCCACCTCCTTTAAAGCTCGTCTTTATAATCATCATTCGTCTTTTAAATACCAACTTAAATGAACCAACACGGCTCTCTCAGAACTCATATGGTCCTTGAAAGACAAAAGTATTAAATATAACATCTCTTGGAAAAAGGCTTTTTCTGCATAGTTGAACAGTTCTCTATCCAAGACTTGCAATCTCTGTCTAAATGAAAAATTTACCATTATATCTAATTTAGATTCTATAATAAATAGACGCACTGACTCGTTTTCTCTCTGCTTGCATAAATTCAACAGAACATTCCATAAAGTATACATCTAATATCCTAAACTTTATCAATTCAGAATCCTTTTCTCAAAGGCACATATATATATATATATATATACTTCTTTAAAAATATACCCATCTGTCTACCTTATTTCAAAGTTATTTATTATACATTATATAATACTTGTTACTCATTCTATATCACTCCTATTTATCACTTCCCTTTCTTCCTTTTCCTTTTCTTTTCTTTTTCTTTTAATTTCTAACCCCTAATCTGTACCTTTTCTCACTGTGCCTAACATAGAAGCAATTATTACACAATACAATATATTCTTACTTTATATCACCTTGAAACAATCCTTCGTAAACATAAGCATTTTTTTGACGTTAGATTATTCATCTTCAATTCATTATTTCTTTCTCACTTTCATGTTTCGTCCTATCTTCTATTTTTGTTCACAATATATCCTTACTTACATTACCTTTGCTATTTTTAATAATACATATCAACATTTTCTTTCCATCGCACATATTATTAAACCCTTAAATATTATTCTTAATACATATTAACAATTTCTTTTCATCGCACATATTATTAAACCATTCAATATACAAACCTTAACTTTACATTATTTTTCTCTTCGTTAATTTTCAAATTCTTTTAATTTATACATTATCTTCCAACGGTTTTTCAACCTCTCTATGTAAAACAATATATTTTTCACAGTTATAAAAGCTATCTCTCTCTCTCTCTATCACCCATCTCTCCTTCTATCTCATCCTTCCTCATTATACTCCTCCCCTCCACTTTTTACTCTCATCTCCTCCTCTTTTTCACCCCCACCCCCTCAAAAATATTTTTCGGCAATATCACACATCAATCTAAAACTACTTTTCATATGTTGATTTAAAACTGCACTATCCACAAGTGTTTTTTAACCCTCATATCATGTCTTCCTATTTTATCTGATGAAAACACAAATGTTATTGCATGATGATATTTGTTTTTGAAATACGCATAATAAAATACATGGAACTCTTTTAACCATCTTTTGATCTTATATATATATATATATATATATATATATATATATATATATATATATATATATATATATATATATATATACATACATATATACATATACACACAGGTACACTCGGACAGAGACACACACATGCATATATATATATATATATATATACACATACACACACATACACACACACACACACACATATATATATATTACCTCACACCATGATATTTTGAAATACTACTAAAACAATTGAGGCATCTTATATTTATTAATATATGTAAATTTCTGAAATAATAAATATTAATTTATGCAGATTCATAGTTTATGTTGTAGTTTAAGTAGCCGTGACACGTTAGCTACTTGGATAAGGTTATGCACCCATGATCAAATGAACTTATATATGCAACTATTTCTGCAGATACAGACAATCAAATGCGGCGATGCGGCTGAGACGTTTGAATTTCGAAAGCTTTACATTATTGTAGTAACTTACTGCGCCCTACTGTACAGCTTTCTAGCACACAGCCTTTTCACGTATTACGCGTTCTAACACAATAATTCTGTAAAATAATTTAGGAATAATAGGATATCGGTTTGGGAGAATTGTTAGAGCATCTGTCAAAGTAGCATGTGTATTGTGCTGAATTCGATTCTCACCGAATGTATCCTTCTTGAATCGATGTAATAATGTAATAGTTAGGTAGAGTGCCGATGATTCAATTAAATCCTCCACGAAAATATGATGGTAGATTAGTGTCTAAAAGCGTAATAAATATCATCGTATAATGATATTGCTGTCAGTGAGTTGCCAAGTAGCTTCCTAAGCAAAGGATTTCTACCATAGACTCCGATCGTTCCAATTCATTTGAGTTAAATTGTGTAGACGAATGCGGCTCGTCAGATGTAATGTACTTCTAGTTTAAAGGAGCGTATTGTGTCAGGCTGTTTCAGCATTGAAATTACATTAGGGGTAAACATGACCCTGAAATACTCAGCATTAATTTCTGGAGCACACTGCTGATTTTTCAAATCAAATGTAACTGGAATAATCGCAGTAACTTTCATCCTTACGAGGTCGATAATACAAAGTACCAGTAATATAATGGAGTAATTGCTGGCCTTGTGCCAAAAGCAGAAACAATTATTAATAATATTAGTGAATATAATTGTTTTTAATCAGTATTAATGAAATACACAGGTAGAAATATATATATATATATATATATATATATATATGAGTGTGTATATATATGTATATACATTTATTTATATACAGGAAAATGTATGACTCCGACGGCAGAGCTGAAGCCGTTTCGACGGCTATTTCTGGACGCCTAAGTATTGAGTACTCTGGTGCGTTATGGTCCATCTGGTTCCTTACCACAACTCCTTCGTTATATATATATATATATATATATATATATATATATATATATATATATATATATATATATATATATATATATATATATATATAAAAATACGAAGGTAAGATATTGTATAGACAAATGGTCCCACATTAAGCGAATGATATCGGCTCAATGATATAAGAAGTTCTGAGAGAAATGATCTTATAAGACCAATTCTTACCAACAAATCACACACACGCACGCACACGCGCACACACACACACACACACACACACACATACACACACACACACACACACACACACACATACATACACACACACACACACACACACACACACATACACATACACATACACACATATATATACATACCCTGCCAAAGATACATTTAATACACACACACACACACACACACACACACACATATATATATAAACACATATATATATATATATAATAGGTTATAGTATCGTAAAAGAGGATAGACAGAAGAAATATAAAGAGGTGCGATACAGAATATTATTATTGGCGATGTGATATTATTATACCCTCTCAGAGTTTGCAATTAAGGACTTTGCTTATTAATAATATCTGCCTCCGATGAGATCCCTGGGCAAACACGTGTAATGTTTTAACGGCTTGTAACTCTTTCATTCACTCATTATTTGGCTTATATATATCTCTGATCTATGTTTTCATATAGCGTAATATTTTCTTTACATTGACGGTGTGTGGAATTGGATATGATAACGGTAATAGGAATATGATTATATATACTGTTTTCTCCAATTTAATGAAGACTATTACTCTCTATATATGAAATATAGAACACATACAAAATATACAGGAACATTGTTCAAGTGCAAGATGTGGTTAAACATTTGAATACAAAGAAAATAGCATTTCATCTAAGTTGCTATGACAGTGACCACAGATCAACAACCAACAAAATCTTGTTTATGCCATAAACCTCCTATAGCAGAACGAATTACGCAACTTAAACATCATCAAAGGCTGTTGGAGGCCATTAGTGCCCATCAATGGAGAATCTTTGTAGTTGTCCACGTGAATATAAATAGGAGGGGGTATGGAACGGTAATTATCCGATCACTATTGGAAATTAAGAAAATAACAAAAAAGAAAACTAGTTTTGTAGAAAATAGAAGAAAACAAAAGATGAAACCGAATAATTTGCTTTAATATCTTTTATTTTTGGCTCCTTTGTCTTCTTTGCGCACAAATCGTTTTATGGCAAACAAACTCAGTGTGGTGTATTCAACATCATATGTTGAAATTACATTTAGAAATTTCCTTTCATGATTAGCATGGGTCTGGCAAAGGTATGTAATTCCGGAGTCAGTGAGAATGGAAAGAGTAGCAAATATATTAATTGTTTATATATATATATATATATATATATATATATATATATATATATATAAGTATGTACACGTACTAAGAGTGGGAAATGAAATATCGTTTCATTTTTTTCCGTTTATATATATATATATATATATATATATATATAGGTATGGTCACACACACACACACACACACAGACAGACACACATACACACATATATATATATGTGTGTATGCGTGTGTAATTCTTGTTCACATAAATATTAGGGAATACGCTTATATTGGAAAACGGTGTTGTTAGTTGATATACATGTTTATATTTGTTTCTAAAATAGGAAAGTTAATAGGCACGATTACTGTTTCAGATCAAAATATATCAGTATAGTATATAGTTTACATAGCTTTTGGGAATTTTGGCTCTCAAATTTAAAATATGTATTTTTTTGTACACGTCGGAAGTGATATTGGAGAAGTGATTATTAGCATTGCAATGCCATTGCTTTGCAGAGTTCAACTCAGTGTCAAATCGAGAGTTACAAATTATATTATATCAATATGTGTCTGTATGTTGAGCTTCCATCGTATTATTTCACGTGTATTCCAGTTGTTCGAACAGGAATTCCTTCTCCAGAAATTAATATCCTAGTGAATGAGCATGACACTGATACACTTAACGGAGTTCCCAAGACGATTCAGCGTGATAAGGTGTTTAACAAGCCTAAATATGTCAATTACAGTTGCAACTCATTTCTTCATGCTAATTATACTACAGTAACTTAAAATAAAGTGATTTGTACAAAGACACAATGGACGATTGAGAATCCTACTCACGACCTTGCGATCCTGAAACAATAACCCTGATCTCTAAGACACAACCGTCTATATATTAACAATATATTACATTACAAAGCCAATTCTAAACCGTTAGTTCTATGATAAAATATTACCCCTGATATAGCTGCGTCATAGCTTCTTAGTTCATAGTTTTAATTTCGATGAAAGAATGTGGATTAGTACTATTCCGATGTCAATTTGGCAGATAGTCAGTAAAAATGATGATAGGTACAAACACTGGTTACATATAAAATCCAATTAGTGATTAGTAAAATTGCTTTTGAGCTCAATGTTTGTAACGATATACACAGGATCAATGAAAACGGATGCTCTAAATACTCATTTAACTATAAATAAAGCAGTAACATATATTTAGCATTACTTCTGTGATGCATGTTGGTTTATTCCAGAAATAGTAATTTCAATATTGAATAACTTTTTTCAAAATCTAGCTCATTACTATTTAAGCGAAGGATTACGCTAACTATAATCTAGAAATCAAAAAACACTGCAATGACGTATACTTGCATGTTTTGCAATTATGAAAAATATTATTATTACACATGTTCTACATAATTGATTGTTAATTTAGTTTCTTAGAAGTTAGCCATAGCACAATTAACAACAATATATGTATAAATAGATCCCTTGCGTCACGTCTGACCATGGGTTTGGATCGGGTACCTGCTTCTTCAAGGCGGCGCAAGACAGGACTCTAAGTTTATGGAAGAATAACAAGTCGTTCAGGTATACAAATATCCCTTCTAAACCTCACGTGTGTTACAAAACGAAACGCAAGGCCCAATAGATAGTGTCGTTGCAACTTATATATATACACTGTATACACTATATGTTGTCCAAACGAAAAATAAATACTGATACAGCTTGGTACAATTGACGTCTAAAAATATTTTGATTCCTGTTGAAGGAACAAAAGTGCCGTGAAATATTGTGAATATGGTTGAGGATAAAAGCAATTCATTCAGTAAAAGAAACAAACACGTGCATAATATCAGGAGCTAATCATCATGCCACACGACTCTGATATATATATATATATATATATATAAATATAAATTATAAAAAAAATAATGAATAAACAAAGAAACAATTCCTTATATTAAACAAATTCATCATTTTACGATCGTTTCTAGGATATATATGTGTTAGAGTTGGTATGCATATTCTATAGATCTATGTACAATATTTATACAAACTATCAGAGGGAATATACATACCTACACATATATATGCTGTCTTCTGAAGACAGCATATATATGTGTAGGTATGTATATTCCCTCTGATAGTTTGTATAAATATTGTACATAGATCTATAGAATATGCATACCAACTCTAACACATATATATCCTAGAAACGATCGTAAAATGATGAATTTTTTTAATTTAAGGAATTGTTTCTTTGTTTATTCATTATTTTTTTAATAATTTATCTTCACTCTGTTTTCCGTTTATTTTTCACCGAAAGTAGTTTTTGAATGCATCTTCTCTTTTCATGATATCCGGATTACATTGAGTTCTTCATACGGATTGGACACTACCGTAAACTTTTGGTAGATTTATCTACATATATATATATATATATATATATATATATGTGTGTGTGTGTGTGTGTGTGTGTGTGTGTGTGTGTGTGTGTTTCTCGAGAGATATATTTGATAGGCCTCTCATTGTACTTTTCAATTTAAAATAATCTTCAGACTAACGAATTAAAGTTTCTGCAGTATATATCCAAAACCACGAGAGGACATGAATTATGAATCGTATGTTCCTGATATGTGATGAGTATCTTTGGTTAAATAATACTAGATGTAGCACCAGCTATTGAGTATAACATTAAAGTATTGTCATTAACAAAACATTAAGCACATCACCCATTTCGTATTATATACAATCAGAAATGTTAATGCGACTGTTTACTAGTATGTAAACTCTATCACACAATTATTTCTTATTCTAGTTAGTATTTAACGAAATGTCCTTAAACAATAGACACGTATCCTTCAACGCCCTAACAATTATTATCCGGCAGAAGTAGTGGCATTTGCTTTAAACGGTTGTAAACAGAAAATATTTACAATTTTCTACAAATTCTCCTAAGGTATTTCCTAATTTAAGTGCACCGTTTCATACTTCTTGTTTTATTGTTTTATTGTTTCTGGTTACAGTTATTTGGGTACCTTTATGCAGGGGCACCACGTTTAAAGAATTAGTCGACCATATCAGTCCAATTATTTACTTCTCAAATCTAATTGATATAGCTGTACGTAAATACAGGCAAGGCAACATCTACAATCACTCACGCGCGTACAAACACTCACACACACACACACACACACACATACACACACACACACACACACACACACACACACACACACACACACACACACACACACACACACACACACACACACACATATATATATATATATATATATATATATATATTTATTGTTATACTTGGGGAGGGTCATATTGTTGTAATAATATTGCCAGAATTAATAACAGAACACACTCACTGTTCAGTTGGTTTTCTCTTCTGAATCTTTTATATCAGTCAATTTATTCGGTCCTCAATGTTTACCATTGACTGACCAACGGTCAGTTGTTATACGTATGTACGAAGCTAAGAAGAAATATGTGTGTATATGTGAGTAAAAGTGTGTGTGTGCATGTAAGTACGAAGCTATGAACAAAATTATGTTAACATAAGAGCAGTGGACGGAAAAGTGGAGTGAGCGTATATAGTCGGCATGTATTAGTTGTAAGAAAAGCTGCTAATGATCAAGAGAAATCGATAGAAATCTAGTGGTGTGATAATGGACGGGGTATTAGATAAATTGGGGAGGTGTATGAGTCCAAGAGGGGATTAGGAGCCAAGGACGTGAATCAGACTTTGTTCAGTCCTGGTGCGCGAGGCCTGAGTTTATTAATATGAATTTCTCCTGATGATTGAGTGTTTCATCTTATGGTTCCTTCTGGTTACCATTCCATGTTGTATAGAAATATTGAAATCTCGGAATTTTCCATCTACCTTAGTTCTTTTGTTTATTATCCTACTTTCTTTGGCAATACACCTATGTATATGTATGCATGTATGTATATTATAATTATATATATATATATATATATATATATATATATATATATATATATATATATATATATATATATATATATATATATATATATATATATATATGTATATATATATATATATATATATATATATATATATATATATATATATATATATATATATATATATATGTAGTATTAAGGATACTATTTATGGTTATGTATATACTAAAACCTTTTATAGCTATATATATTTTAAACCCTAAATAGTGAAAGACAGTAATTCATTACTATCTTATTACCAGTAAGATAAATAGCTCAATGCAACAACATCAGTTGTTTTACAGAGCAGTTATATAGGAATTACATGAATCAAAGTTCAGTTTAAATCATTTATTTGCTTACAATTGTTTCCTCCAATCCGGGACAGAATTTAAGTTTAAATAAAAATAAAAATAAAAATAAAACATTGGCAGTTTATGAAGATAAAGCAAGAGGAAAGTTTGGAGTAGCCAGTGTATGCAACAGTCTCGCGTGTGGCATGCACGCGTGTCCTATTTATACAAGATTATAGAGCGGCAGATTGTTACATGTAACAGATTGTTACATAGTACCATAAAAGGAAACAACTCACCAGACATAAAGAACATGTAACAGATTGTTACATAGTACCATAAAAGGAAACAACTCACCAGACATAAAAAAACAAAAATAGAAGAAGAAATAATACATTTTTCAACCCTCCTTTCAATCTAAACGTCTCTACCAACCTACCTAGGGCTTTCTTCTCACTACTAGATAAAAACTTCCCATCCGGCCACAAGTACCATAGCCTTTTAAACAAAAACACTATTAAAATCTACTCTACTACGCCTAACATAGCATACCACATAGCTAGTAGCAATAAAAGAAAAAATAATTCCTATTTCCAACAAACTAAATCACAACAGACGATAAACCTTCAAAATAACATTATAGCAACTAACCCTAATATCAATAGAAATAATAGTAATAGCACTAGTGTAAACAATAACGCTGGGAACGACAACCCACATAACCATAACCCTATAGCTACCATCCAGACTTCTACACAACATAATAACTGGCAGACTAACACCCAGAATAATTGTAACTGTAGATCAAATAGAACCTGCCCTTTAGATAAAAAATGCTTAAACAAGGATATCATATACTCATGCACAGTCACAACTAACAACTCTTCTGAAACCTATATAGGCTCTACTTCTAACTGCTTCAAAGCTAGATACAATTCGCACCTCCACTCTTTCAAAAAAACACAGTCTAGCCAACTCCACTTCACTATCTAGCTACATACACTATCTAAAAACTAAAAATAATCCATATACACTTAAATGGGAAGTGATAGGTAATGCGACATCGTACAAACCATCTAATAAATTGTGTAACCTCTGTCTACTAGAGACCCATACTATCATCTTCTCAAACCATAACCTCCTTAATAAAAAATCAGAAGTGTTCGCGTCTTGCCAACACCGCTTCCGACACTCCTTCCAAAACTTTAAACCCAATATATAACAATGTCAGACTTGAACCCGCCACCACCTCTAGCAACTAACATCAGGGGCACACCATACACCTCATCTCCACACACATTAATCCACTTTAACGCAAATAGTGACACCCTCATAGTACCTTTTATCCTAGAGATATCCCCATGTACTTCTACTTTTGGTATATTGGCCTTAAATTACTTGGACTACATTGCACCAATATATAATTAATATAAACTGTAAGCACTGAATTGGTTGTGCTAACATTGTCCTGTGCATGGAGTGCCACCATTGGATAAATAGTAGATTAAGTAATTAATTTATTAACATAAAAGAGCTATATAATATGTATGCTAAGTGCAATGAATTATGTACAGGTGATGTATGAGTTATAGGTATGTATGGCTTGATGGTCAGATTAGTGTCTTTGTATGAGAGAATTGATCTCTGGACCACCCTGGTGATATTTAACTTTGCCATGCATTCAGACATACAATGACCCAGAGCTTACCAGGAGTCATATATAGAAGTGATTCTAATAAGACCCTGCCAGCTTCTGCGGGTAGACTACACTTACAAAGATCATTGATTTGGAGGTCTGACTCTTCATGTAGAATGTTCGGTTGTGGCACTCCATGATAGAAGGTAATCATCCTAATATGAACACCTTTAGTACTTCTTGATAGACTACACCTTAATTTATAGATAAGATACTTAAATTTAGAAATTGTTTATAACCTTATATGATAGGGACTCATTTGAAACACCATTAATGTACTTTAGGATAATATATTTAACTATGGAAATCAGCTAGTTATCTCCCCTTATGCATTAACTCCCCTTAATCACACACATACTTCCGGAATATAATACGATGTCAACTCTCACAACAAAAACAACCTGCTCTATAGAATCGAATAGAGAACGACAAGCTATGATTTCTAACATGGTTCACCAGGCACCCAATGTAGAATCATCGTGGATTGTGTGATGGACATGTAGTCTATAAATTGCGTTTCCTGGATTGTGTGAGTGGTGGTGTGTGCGAGGACAGTGGTGCTATTTTGCTTCTCATTTGTAATATTTTTGATATTTTTGATATTTTTGGTGTTTCTCTACACACGGGCTTCTATATCGTACAGGTGTGTGTGTGAAAAATGCTTTAACAGTACAGCCCCCATGATGCTATTGATTGCCTGCTTTGACTGCTTGTTTTACATGTAACAATATGCCGCACTATAATCTTGTATAAATAGGACACGCGTGCATGCCACACGTGAGACTGTTGCATACACTGGCTACTCCAAACTTTCCTCTTGCTTTATCTTCATAAAATGCCAATGTTTTATTTTTATTTTTATTTTTATTTAAACTTAAATTCTGTCCTTTAATATGACTGCAATCTGTGTATGTAAATTGCCATGCTATATTAATATGATGGATGTCAACCCACTGTGGGTCAATATATACATATGTTTCTATATGTCTCTTGTGTTGAAAAGGAGGTCAAGTATGTAAAAATTCACTAAATAATTGCTCCGAAGAATCCAAACCTCGGTTTGGAGGAAACAATTGTAAGCAAATAAATGATTTAAACTGAACTTTGATTCATGTAATTTCTATAATTTCTATATATATATATGTATATTAATAAAAGGAATTCCAACTTTGTCTGATTTGCTCGTTTTATTTAGAATCCTTTAAAATTATAATTATATTATGATGAAATAGTATGGTAGAATATTAGCTGTTAAATGTTAATTGAACAAGTACTTTCATGCTTTCGCAATCTTCTCGTTCATATTCAGTGGTGACAGTCAAGTTTGCAGTTTTCAACTACTCTACCATACTATTTCATTATAATATCATTATAATTTTAAAAGATTGTAAATAGAACGAGTAAATCAGACAAAGTTGGAATTCCTTTTATTAATACAATCTTCTATACACAATCATACACACCCGTGTATATATATATATATATATATATGCAAAAGTTCTATTTAAATTGTTGGGATACAACAAGCACATATTTTTATAACTGATATAAAGCACTCGACAAGGATCTGATGTCTTCCAAAAGTAACGGTTGCATTTTGAAAGGGTACGTCAATGTTTATTTATAAAACTGGTATATATTGTATTTTGTCTGATGAAGGCATACCATAATTTAACATGGTATCCTTGACATATGTATAATAAAATAGATATGGTTTTATAAATATAGTTTCCATTTGTTAATATCGTATATATATATATATATATATATATAAAATATATAATATATATATTGTATATATAATATATATATAATATATAATATATAAATATATAATATATATATATTATATGTATATAATATATATAATATATATATAATATATAATATATAAAATATATATATAATATATATATATATTATATATATATAATATATATAATATATATATATAATATGTAATATATATATATATATGTATGTATACGTACATACATATATGTATACAGACGTACAGTAGTATGTATATACATACATGAACACATATATATATGTACGTATGGATTCACCGAACATTTATTATAATGCTCGGTGTGTTTGTAAACAAACATCCCGTATTAAGCCGTAGTGTCTATATATATATTGAGTCCAGAAATAGCCGTCGTAACGGCTTGACCTCTGCCGTCGGGGTTAAACATTTTCCTATATATATATAATAAATGTAATCTGAGTTTTTGGAATATTAATAATAATATTCGATTCGTTTTCAATTATGCAAACAAGCCTCATTTTAAAGCCATGTCTGTAGAATGAGCCACTGATTCTTGCTCGTGTGTTGACATGTAACAGAACTGCAGACACTAATGTTTCTGGGTATAACCCTTCATAAATGCAGTTCTCATACACTAATGTTTCTGGGTATAACCCTTCATCGGTGCAGTTCCCTGTTCACCTGCTATATATATATATATATATATATACGAGGTGTGCCAGGAAAGTTCCAGGACTGATGTCAAAAAAGATTTATTTCAAACCCAAACTTCAAACTAAGAGTTTTCTCCTTCAAAGTAATCGCCCTGGAGTATGCAACTGTAATCTTAGCTCTCTGCAGCGATCAGAGTTTTTTCTTCATAATGTTATTTACATGTCCTCTGTTTCAGGGCGTCAAGCAATGAGCACAGACCAACGAATATACTTGAAGTTTCTGGTATGGTTGGGAAAAGCTCTGCTGCAGCAAGTTTATGGAGATTAAGACGATGTCATTCTCACGTGATTTTGAGTGGTGCAGGAGGTTTAAAGAAGAACGCGAGGACGTGGAAGTTGACCCCAGGAGCGGATGGCCCCCAACAACCAGGAGTGAGGTCAAAGTTGAGCGCGTCAGGCAGATGGTGAGTAGCGATCGTCGGCTGACAGTTCGACTGATGGCAAATGATCTGGGCATGAATCGGGACAGCGTCTTGAAGATTCTCACTGAAGATTTGTACATGCGGAAAGTCTGCGTGAAGATGGTGCCAAAACTGCTGAACGATGATCAGAAGAGTCGACGCATTCAAGTGTCTTGAAACCGAACCAGTCTTGCTAGGGACAGTCATCACCGGTGATGAGTCATGGATCTTCGAGTACGACGATGAGGGTACTCGTTTTGAAGACGTGGACGACTTAAAAAAGGCCGTGACGACGGAACTACAGAGGATCCCGGATGAATCCTTCCAGGAGTGCATGCCAGCGTGACAGAAAAGGATGGAAAAGTGCATTACACTCTAGGGGAATTACTTTGAAGGAGAAAACTCTTAGCGTGAAGTCTGGGTTTGAAATAAATCAGTCTTTGAATGCTTCTGACACACCTCGTATATATATATATATATATATATATATATATATATATATATATATATATATATATATATATATATATATATATATATATATATTTATGGAAGGCAAGAATTGATCGATCTGCCAACAACTATACACACAGATCTTTTCATGTCATTGTGCCTCTATAATCGTAGAAACACGCATATGTGGATGTATTTGTCTAAAAATGTTCATATCCTAGAATTATGTATATATCTATATCTATCTATATATATATATATATATATATATATATATATATATATATATATATATATATATATATATATATATATATATATATATATATATAAGAACGAGTAGGACCCCGACGACTGAGCTCAAGCCGTATCGACGGCTAATACTGGACTCCAGAGTCCAGAGTCTAGAATTAGCCGTCGAAACAGCTTGAGCTCAGCCGTCGGAGTCCTACTCGTTCCTATTACCCACCCTACTACCCTAAGTATTGAGTACTTTGGTGGTGTTATGGTCCATCTGGTTCCTTGCCACATTTCCTTCGCTATATATATATATATATATATATATATATATATATATATATATATATATATATATATATATATATATATACAATGATGATGATGAGTTTCCTATGCATTTTTCGTCGAGTTAATTTCAGTTACGCGCAAGATAATTTCTGCGTGCTGGCTCCTTCCCTAACCACACTGCCAGGTATGCTACTTGCTGTAACATTAAATATTTGAGTAAACTAGTTGTTTAGATACTTTATCAATAACTGCTCACGACGTTAGATATTTTCAACGTTTCCAAGAAAGCAACAACTATTGGGTACATTATTATTTGCACCTAAATACATCACATGTTTTCAGCTTTTCAACGTAAATATTTTTCACTGGCAGTATTTCATTTCCTGTGATTTTGCCTGTAGCCAGTTTCCTCGCTGGAGTCAATGTTCATCTCTCTCATTCTCTTTTCTTTTGATATATATTTTCCTACAGCGGTCACAAAATCGTTTTTCTTCCTTTTGGCAGGATTATTAGTTTTCATTTCCTTGAATAAATTCTATCCCCGCAGATGTTGATATCCTCAAAATTTCATTACGATTTTCCTCGCCAAACAAACACTATATGTTGCTAGGATTATTAACTGTCTTCCTCTGCAGTTTATTTCTCAGCTATTTTGTTTTAAATGGATATGACTACTGAATATTCATTGAATGTTCAACGATAGACTAAATATTAGACGTAGATAAATATTTTTAAACCGTTACCTCCATTCTTTCTACAATTGATTGAGGAAATAAAGCCTCAGATTAAATGCTTCTGTATGACAACCGGATTTCAGTGACATGAGTTCAAATCAAGCCCGCCTTCTGTTACTAGAAAGGCTAATGAAGCATGTTTGTCAGATCATATCTGTATCGGACAGTCAATTGAAACCAACGTCCAGCAGAATGTGCCAGTTACTGAAAGGCCGATAGAAATAACGAGAAATTACAAATTTGGTCCATGTCAAAATGGATATTAATATTGTGTACGAATAAATAATGATATATACACCAGGACAAGAAAAATACCCTAACCACCAAGTCACGCGCCGTCACAGAACTGATAGAGAAGAATCAACACTAGTAGTGAGCTGTTTATTCCTTTATCGATCAGGTTTACATCATGAAATGTAATGTTGACATCCGCAGGATTTGAACTGCTTATTTCTTGTGGATGGTGAGAGACCGAGAGAGAGAGAGAGAGAGAGAGAGAGAGAGAGAAGGTGAATGGGCGAGGGAGAAATATTTAGAGAGAAGGGAAGAAGAGATATAGAGGGAGTATAGATACCACTATTGGGTTGGTAATTTTTTTTTTTATTAACACCGAAATGCTGAAAGGCAAAGATCACCACGATGGGATTTGAACTCAAAGCGAAAAGTGTAGGAATGAATACATGCTACGGATTTTATCCAATGAACTAATAACTGCCAAGCCAATTAAGCTTATATATTTAGATGTACATATATATTTAGATGTACATAAGACATCCTTTTCTTTTCAATCGATCAACTTGATGACGCCCACATAATAAAAGTACGAAAAAGGCAAGCTATGTGTCTGCGTGTGGATATATTATATGTATTCATATTTCTTGGTTTGTAGAATGTACTAACATCTAGTAAGAAGATTCATATTTTTCTATGTTAGAGATAATATCATGTAACAATATGATGCCGTTGCAGAAAGAAAATACAGTGTATCCAATTAAAGAAGCCTTGGTCTCCCTCTCTTGCGAGATATAGTAATCCATGAACAACGGGAGAATCAATTCTTTTTAATGACGTGAATGGAGATACCTTGCTAAAATTAGACAAAAACGTATTGATTGCATAACATATAGACATTCATATATATATATATATATATGTGTGTGTGTGGGTGCGTGTGTGTGTGTGTGTGTGTGTGCGCGCGCGTGCGTGCGTGTGTGTGTACACACTGACGCATATATATATAAATGTGTATATGTATATATGTATATGTATATATATGTAAATATATACATATATATATATACATATATATATATATATACATATATATATATATATATATATATTTATTTATTTATTTATTTATATTACTTTGTTTTGTTTCTTTGACTTATGTTTCTTCGATGTTAGTCAGCAGCAGAAACTTTAGCTTTTGTCTATATCTGGAACTAATATCTCTTATTCTATCAATATTGCAGTAGTCATGCGTATTTCACCTCCATTATCACCTAATTCTTGCCTTTTATTGTGTTACATTTTACCCTCCTTCTACTGCTATTTTTTCCTACCCGTTTCTCACTTCTAATGTTTCTTTCTCCCTCCTATTTTTCATTTCCTAATCTAAATATTTTCCACTTAATTTCAGTCTGTTTATGCTTCTCTCCTAATGTCTATGTCATTCGTTTTTCTTTGCTCTGCTATAGTCCGTTTTCCCATATTAGGAACTCTATTATGGCTGGTTTTCTAACTCGATGCAATAACGAAACGTAGTTTAGTAGAGCTAAAAGAGAGATATTGTTCACACGACCAGGCAGGTACGCTAACACACACGCTCACACACACGCATTCACACACACACATACATTTACACACACGTACACATGTATATATATATATCATATCATATAGAAGTTATTTGTCCATGAAATAAATCGTGTATTTTCTATACTTAATTTACTAATGTTTGAATACCTTATTTAACTGATGTCTCATTCTATTTCTATTGGGAAAAATTTATTTATCATGAATACACACACGCACACACACACACACACACACACATACATATATATATATATATATATACATATGTATATATATATATATATATATATATATATATATATATATATATATATATATATACATATATATATATATATATATATATATAATATATATATATATATACACATATATAATTATGCATATATGCGAAGAGTAAACAGAAAAACAACACTAAAGATATATATTAGTTTAACACTTTATATATTAGGAAAGAATCATAACCTTTCCGACGCTAATCCTTCATTAGACGTTACAATTAGAAGTAGAAGAAAATATAGAAAGATAGATGGGTGTGAGATTTGAAAAAAACGTGAACATTGGAGGTACAACATATTTAAGTTAAGTCAGTATTTTTATGCACACACCTATATTTAGCCTCTAAATGGTTGATGTCTTTCTCAGCAGAAAATAAATTCTTCCCGTTCCTTCACCTTCTTCCATTCCTATATATTCATTTCATCTTTTAGACTTTGTTTTTCTTTATTCTGATGAATGACTAACGCCGGAAACATTGAAACTATTTTCATACTGTGTCAAGTGTTACACTAACATATATATTATCATTGTACTATATCGTTTCCGTGTGTTGTGTATCCGTTTAATTTTCGCATTCATGCCCACACAAAAAACATCTAGATATATCTGAGTGTGTAAATGTATATACCTATATGTATAAGTATGTATATGGCAATACATACACACACGTGCATATATATATATATATATATATATATATTTAAAGGTTAAACAAGGTTCAATGAATAAATCAAAAAATAAAGTTTTACAATAGATTGGAAGTACTCCACAGTTTTGGTTTTCCGGAGTTATTAATATTAATTCAAAATATTAACAAAAATAGACATTCGTGTGATCAAGTATATTTTATTATACATATTTCAGAGATACTGAGCTAACTTCAACAGTACGTCCTCATCAGATAAAATAAGATGATGCATGACATACCCTGACAAAGTAGATGGTTAAGATTCAGTCATGGCTGTGAATAAGATATGACAAAACTCAATATTTATATAACTTAGGATTGAGACTTGAAAAAATTGCATATAATACAGAGGGTGCGTGTGAGAAAGCTTATAAAAATACATAGTAATAACCAACTAGTAATATAATAGAAATTTACATAACTGTTAGAGATTCAAATAATTTAAATTATTGAAGTAAGAACAAAGACAGAGAGAGACATAGATGAGGAAAAACATAGTTACTAAAAGTATAGAAATATCTTCTGCATGAAAGCAAAAGAGAATTGATTAAGGATAGAGAGACAAGGAAGAATAATTTTTATAGTATAAAGCATAATGAGGGAGATTTGTATTGTCGTGGATAAATAGCGTATTATTAGATGATGCAAAACTGTATATATATAAATAAATAAATAAATATACATTTGGGCATAGATTTGTGAATGAATAATTTCGAATCGTTGAATTATCTAGAAATAATTAATCAATCAAAATATCAAAAATATCTGGGTGTAGTTATATGAGGGTTTAATTTCTAGTCCTTAAGTTAATTAGAAATAGACTATTAATCAATTATATATATCCAAACGCATTCGGATGACCGTTAAATTTCGAATGTTAGTTCAAAATAGTGAATTAATCTAAAGGTATAATATTTTGGGCTATAAAAATGTATAATATATTATAGTATAATATCATATTTAAAGTATTTGCAAACATGAGAAAGAAGAGACTTGATATTTTCTTCATCCCGAAGGTAATCCATATTAAATTATATTAAAAACAATTTATATTAAAGAGATTTCATATTAAAAAATAATCATTAGATAATTTAGAAAATAATTACAATTATAACTTTAAACATTTAAAATTAACAATTATAATGCCCTAAAGTATCCAACAGCCTTATAATTATACTTAAAAGGGATGTTATTAAATTAGATATACGCATTTGTCTAAATTTATACGAAGAGTATATTGTTTAAGACAATATTAGTCAGTTATATATAATATAATATAATATAATAAATAAGTTACTGTTAATATTGTTAAAAGTAAGGTTTTACGTCAATTATTATATTAGGATCATATAATACTTATATACTATAAATATACAAATCAAACTTCATGAATCATAAAAGATAAGACACAGATTCAAAATAAATAAATGGTTTGCGATCCTATAAGTGTCAAATATCTAAGCTACATGATTTAAAAATACAAGAACATTTTTAAGGATCTATATTATAGTATAATATCATATTTAAATTGTCTGCAAACATGAGAAAGAAAAGACTTAAGATTTTCTTCAACCCAAAGGTAACCCAAATTGAATTATATTAAAAAAAGAAGAAAATTAAATTAAATTAATAAATAATCATCATATAATTTAGAAAATATTTAACAATTATAACACTAGAATGTCCTTAAGGCACTTATAAATGTACCTAGAAGGATGTTATTAAACTAGATATATACATGTGTCTAAATACATACAGAGTATTCTGTTTAAAACGTAAGACGATATTAGTGATGTATATACATATAATAAACAATAAATACAATTACTGTTAATAATGTTATAATTGAAATTTTACATCAAGTTAAGGGGAAAAAGTTTGTCGACTAGGATCGTGTGCGACATATATACCATGAATATATAAATCAAACATCTTGAATCTTAAAAACAACATATTCCAAATAAATAAAGGAATGGTCTACGGTTCCTTATATCTGTTAACCATATAAGCTATATATTAAAAAAAATACAAAAGTCCCGACAAAATTAAATGTATTTACACAATCAAACGATATGCATATTCATCAAGTGATCATTTTAACAGTCTATATATTTATATATTTATATAGAACCTTTAATCTAGCATTAATCATATCGTAAATGAATAAAAATTATTATAAGGTTTTATAATCTGTTATAGTATCATTTTACGCACTCAGTTGATAATAAACGTCACAAATTAGAACTTATTTATTCAATGTTTTTCCTGACTTTTTGCGAGGCTTGGAATGTAGAAGAAGCTTTATGTAGGCAATTTGAGAATAATTCACTTTTTTTGTTAATTAAATTTTCATAATTATTAATTATTAATAGGGTCTCCATAGTACAAAGATTGCAGTTAGGTTATATTGAAGAATTCAAGAAGATTCGACTATTACACAGCTTTGACCAAGAAATCGAGTATTTTAAATGTTTGTCTTTTAATGATCATATAAGTTGTGAGAAAGAAGTCGAAGATTTCCTATTAGGATTCGAAAAAGAACATTTGTGATTCGAAAATCTTAATTTAAATGTCGATGAAGTTGCACCAATATAGTTGTATGTGATGTTATTTGCTTTTACGGTGCATTTATAGACCAGATTGCTATCCAGACAATTATTTTGCAGAGGGCAATTTGATCTATTTCTACAATTACATTTCGATTTATTGTTATTATTATAACCTGGACAATTGACATTAACATTGCTAGTACTTTCAAGTGTTCTATTGATAGTGCTTAGATTAATGTTATTGTTATCATGCATCATCTTATTTTATCTGATGAGGACGTACTGTTGAAGATAGCTCAGTACCTCTGAAATATGTATAATAAAATATACTTGATCACACGAATGTCTATTTTTGTTAATATTTTGAATTAATATATATATATATATATAGTATAGTATAGTATGTATATATATATAAACAACACGCAAACAGGAATGCAATATCATACACTCTTAGCTGTTTCAATCTTGTTGGAAGCAGAAAAAGAATATTTCAATTTATCAGACGTTATTCCTTCACGAGGAAAGTGCAGCGTTAGGACAAAGTAAAGCCTGGGAGAATAAAAATGATAGAAACATTTTTTTTATCAGGATAGGTGAGGTGGGGTGAAAAGAATCCAGGATTGGAAGTGAAGCCGAGTTTCCGAGTTCATCATTAGAACCATTTAAGTGTGTGTAGATTGAGAACCTTTCGTGAGTGGGCATATCATTAATTTGATTTTTTTAAATTAATGTATTTGTGTGTGTGAATGCGTTTGTTCAATTTATCAGTGTGTGCATGTTTGTGTACTTTTATCTGGTTATTAATGTGTTTATGTGTGTGTGCGTGTGTGTAATCGTAGTTGACTGATTGTATCACTGTGCGTGTGTATATATATATATGTGTATAATACATGAGAAGGCTCATATATCCAATATATATGTGTTGTGTGGTGAGGTTTGATGTGGTGGTGTGTGTGAGCGTTTGTGTATTATTCGTTGCCTTATACTAAACGTTCAATAAAGTGCCGCACGCTTATCTATATTTAATAAATATAAACACATACATGTACATACATATTTGGATAGAGGATGAAAAAAGAGAGAGGGTGGGAGAGAGTAAATGTTCGAGAAGGCGTGAATTAGAGAGGGAGAGAGTTCACAATGCATAATTAGTATCAGAAGGACGTTTTGTTTATTAATTTTATTTGTATAATATGGCATATTATAAATGAATAAACACAGACACAATCACACACATATGTATAAATATATAATGTAATATGTAATAATTGTTTCTACTTTAGGCACAAGGACAGCAATTACCCAGTACATTACTGGCACTTTATTTTCTCGATCCCGTAAGGATGAAAGGCTAAGTTAACCTCGGCGGGATTTGAACTCAGACTGTAAAGTGACGTAACTGTGCTGCAAAGCATGGCCTCTGACCCTCTACCGATACTGCCAATCCACCACCACACAATGTAATAATAATAAAGTATATATACATTTATAACTAAATATATAATGTAAAAGCATTGTATATAAGGGATTACATTTTAAACAATAATCTATATTATTACACAAATGATATATCTATTTGGACATATAAACAGCTATTTTCCATAATATATATTTTGTCCAGTAATGAATGGATAACAATCTTAAGGGATTTTAATGTATTATAATAAAATACACTGTATTTAAAATCAAGTATAGCATTATGTATAGCATTATGTAATAGAGATTCAATTGTATCACACTATAATGTGTATTAGAGCAAAGATTTTAAATAACTAAATTTAATTAGCTAGTTGCCACCTCTTACGCATTAGCTCCCCTTACTCACTTCCGGAAATTTTAACCGTTAGAAAACCTACCTGTTGAACAACTATAGTCCATGAATATGAATAAAATAAGACTAATTTACAATCCATTGCTTTAACTAACTTAAACATTCAATATAAACATTAACTAAAATATAATTCAACATATGTAATGGAAGAGACTGCAATAACTTTATTCTCCCCAACACACACAAATTCAAACACTATCAACATACTACGTCCACCTTAGATTTTAATACATTACATTTTGGCTTAAAATACAGTATTTATTTATCTATATATGCATAATAACTTTCCTTATTTCCTTCTCGTATATATCACTAACGCATGTGCACTTTCTACACACCTGCATATGTATTGCTAATGAACTCTTTCTTTCTCAAAGCGCCTTTCACAATGCCTCTCTAATTATTAGACTATTCTTTTGTATTATCTGTTGCATGTATTCCACTCTGTGCTTTTAATTTGAATTTGAATTTTTGTACAATATATGTCACATCATTCCTCCCTGTAAATACGAAACTGTTGCTCACAACATCAATATATATGTATCTATATTATTGTTCAGTTGAATAGGAGGTTAGTTACATGTACAAACATTGATAATGCTCCGAAGACTCCAAATGAGAGTATGGAAGAAACGATTGCCAGCTATTAAGTGATTTGAACATAATTTTGATAATTGCCTAATTTATATATATATATAAATATATATATATATATATATATAAAATAAAGTTAAATAAAAGTCAAATGATTAAAATTTAGCTTCGTTTATTACTGCTATATATATTTCAGTGACAGCCATCTTTGACTGTGACCTCTTCAGGCAGTTTGAATTAGTATGGTATAGACAAGTACATATGTTGTTTAGGTGTATGATATTGTCAATACTCTGATATGCCCAGTTCCTTGTTGGGTTGTTAATTCACTGGGGAACTGGAGTCATATATGACTCCAGTTCCCCAGTGAATTAACAACCCAACAAGGAACTAGGCATATCAGAGTATTGACAATATCATACACCTAAACAACATATGTACTTGTCTATACCATACTAATTCAAACTGCCTGAAGAGGTCACAGCCAAAGATGGCTGTCACTGAAATATATATAGCAGTAATAAACGAAGCTAAATTTTAATCATTTGACTTTTATTTAACTTTATTTTACACTACTCCGGAGTAACCAAACCAACCTGCGCACCTCGTCGAGTGCTCCAGCCTGCATACTGAGGTGTTGGTATACAACCAACATAAACTCAAAATATATATATATATATATATATATATATATATATATATATATATATATATATATATACATATATACACACACATATATATGGTTATATATATATATATGTATATAGATATGTATATATATATATATATAAATATATATATATACATACATATATATACAATATATACGTACATATATATATATATATATATATATATATATATATATATATATATGTGTGTGTGTGTATATATACATACATACAAACACACACACGCACACACACAGAGACAGGTATATATATATATATATATATATATATATATATATATATATACATGTATAAAACTTATTTAAATAATGTGTATTGGGGTTTTATAAGCTTTCGGGTTTACAATGTAATTTGGAATAACGCTTGTTAGATTTGCGTGTAGATATTTGAATTTGTCGAATACTATAATTTATTGTGTTGGAGATAAAACGATAAGTATATAATTAGCTTTGCTAATTATTGAGAATCTCAAATAAATCTAAATATGAAACCAGCGAGTGAAATATGTAGAATTAATTATTTTAGTTGAAATATTAGTAGGAAATATGACAAGATAGAAAACTGAATAAATGGAATTGCATATGAACGCATACACACATATACACACACACACACGCACACACACACACGAACACACGAACACACACACACATATACATATATATATATATATATATATATATATATATATATATATATACAAAATATTAACAAATGAAGATATTCACATAATCAAAATATATGCTTTATTATATATATTTCGAAGGTACTGTGTTGTTTTTTTTCCAGTACGCCCTCTTCAGAGAAAATATATGATTTGATATATGACATACCTCTTTGGTCTTGATATTTAAATTCCAATATATATATATATATATATATATATATATATATATATATATATATATATATATATATATATATATAGGGAGAGAGAGAGAGAGAGAAAGAAAGAGAGAGCATCCGTGTATTCCCTCAAATAGGTTGTTCGAACAACTTTCAAATTAAATTAATGTTCAACTGACTGAGTATTCCACTGATTTCTATATATATAACGCAGTCTACAGCGACATTACTCACTGTATACAGTCTGACATGGCTCGCTCTTTGAATTACAGACAGAAGCCATTTTATCACGTGTGAGGACAGGAATAACGTGCAATATAATATCTCGCTCTAGGAAGCAATGCACAATTGAACTCACGTGGAATATACATGGTCAACAATTTGAAGGTTGCTAACAGACATTAAAAACAATAATTTAGTTGCAGACGACTAGTGTGAAAATATGTGGCAGACAGCAAAAACCAGTAAGGTCACCATCACAATATCAATATCAGACCTTACAAATATGACAATGACCATCTATTTAATATCTAGCTTGCCAGCGACACAAATCAGAAGACCCAAGTGACACACTGACGCCAGCAGCTTCCCAATGATCTCACATATCCGATGAAGCTGGGCTACAGCGATTGATTGTGCCAGTGAGACGTAAAATTCTGTCACTGACTTATTATATCCCAAGGTGACCTGTACTAACGAAATGATACAATGTCCTTAAATTCATAGTCATGCTTTACTTTACTCAAATCCCCATCGTTGATTTTGAGATATTTTCGTTTCGGAACAGGTAGTAGTGCGAAATTAATCCAAACATTTAAACTGTCTATCCATTTACCTATACTTTTACCACATACAGAATTGTGTCCCTTTCAGACGCTCTTTCCTTCCTTATCTCTTCCTTGCCCTAAATCTCTACCTAAAGTTCTGTCCCCAAGAAATTCAACGTAAAATGCCCACACATATATATATAATACCACTACTGAATTCAACCACGTCTTTGTGGTGTTATGATGAACCTTTCTAAGTCACACGATCAAGCATCAACATGTTCACTGTCTTTTCCTTATATATATATATACTAGCAGCTGAGCTCGGGTGCACTCGGGGCTACTCGGGGCGACTTTTTATTAAGTTAATAAGTTGAGGGGTGACGTGAAGAGAGTGGTATGACAGAGAGACGTTGAGTGGAGTAGGGTTCAAAGATGTTATTGCAGGGCTTCTTTGTAGACAACGTTCCTGGTGTTGCCCGGGTTACCACAAATGAAACAAATGAAGAGATTGTGTGGACTGCCGACGCGGGAGCATCCGCCGTATAGTTGACCATGGGCAAATACCTGCTGTGTTAGATTTAGGCCAACCATTTGCATCGATTGTCTTTGTGCTTTGTTAATGCTCATTGCAAAGCAGTGTTTTGTGGGAAACTGCCGTCGCGTAAATTCTTAGGGGACGTCAGAGGGACTAAGGCTCATAGGGGTAATTAACCTGGTCACGCCAGCAGCGGGTCCGCTCAAACTCGTTGTCTCCAGAATTTGGTTCCTTATTTTTTTTATGATTAAACGCGTTCCGTTGCATAACTCTGGTGCATCCAGGTTTCTCAGCAGTATAACTGGCACACCAACCTTCAGTTTCAGATCATGAGGAGGAAGCCCTGGAGGTAGTGGACTGTTGAGGAATTCAATTGGTTAGATGACGGCGTCGTCTGCGATTTATTGGTGTCAATCGACTTGAAGGAGACTTCATTTCTGGGAATCTGATCGAGTAGTTTTTGGTTCATCACGTTAACAGTGGCATTGTGTGGTGCCAAAATAGCTCTCCCTTTTAGCCAGGTGTGAATATAGAATCGTGATTCAAGGTCTGGAAATACAGAGGACATTAATTCGTCAATGTTTGACACAAAGTTCCCAAAAGGCAAACGGATATGCTCTTCATCAACTGCAAGTGTAGTCCCATTACCAACTTCCAGTAGATATTTTGAGAAATCGATGGAGTCTGCGTCACCATTCACATGCACTCTTATGTTGGTAGTCAGATGTAGTTTATGGACATACTGCCATACGTGGGACGACTTGATGCATGCGTTCACTTCATCAGCTCTAGTGCCTCTAGTGAAAACAGGAAGAGTCTGTCGGAAATCGCCAGCAGCAATAATGTCGCTCCACCCATGACGCGTGAGTTCCGATGCAAGTCCTTGAGAGTTCGATCCAGAACCTCAAAGACCGCCTTGTGACTCATGGCCTCGTCCCATATTATCAGGCAGCACTCAGAAAGAAGATGTGCTTTAGGGTCGCCATGATCTACTCTACATGTAGGATTCTCCTTCTTTGCAATGTCCAAAGGCAATTTGAATGCAGAGTGTGCCGTTCGACCGCCATCTTACAGTGTCGCCGCAATACAACTGGAGACGTGCTAAAGCAATCCGCTTGTCTTTTCCTAGCTTCGCAAGTAAAAGTTTGATGAGAAAACCTTTTCCTGTTCCGCCAGGAGCATCCAAGAAAAATAGCCGTCCCTCATTTGAATTGACACTGGAGAGAATTCTGTCATATGCCCGTCTCTGGCCATGCAAAAGTCTGGGTTCGCCCTGATCTACCTGATGTGTCATATCGTCGATGTTGTAATTTAACTCACGCATAAAAACCAGATCTAAAGCACTGAGTGTTTCGAGGTTGTGGCAGACGGAAATCAGATACACCACCAACTCCAAGAGCTTTAAGATGGTTGTCCATGTCGATGAGGGCCTCATTGTACACCGCATCGTTGAAAGCTAAGCCAGCCGCTGGATCTTTGCTCGTAGTCTACGGAGGATGTCTTCTGACGTGTTGTCCTTATGTGTTTCCCAAATCTTAAGGGGCTCACCTATGCCGCAGAACAATAACGTTATGCAAAACAGACGTCTCATTTCTCGAGGAATCTTACATTCAGCAGCCTCTGTCAACGCCACGTTCAGGTGGGCATCATCCTCGAGTTGCCCGCGCTTCACGCACGCGTCCCTGTAACTGGAACAAATGTGGCCATCCAAAAGTCTTAGGTCGGCGAATGACTTAGGCCCTTTGATTTGATGCAGCAACATTGGCAGGGAAAAGCATTCTTGTTGGTTCGGATGAACATTGTACACGCGTCCGATGGCATTACTTCTGAAGACACCTACCCAATCCTCAACTTTTTCCCCTTGTCGCTCGCAGCCGATGCCATATTTTGTTCGACCAAGTGAAGTAGTTAGATATATCAACGTAAAGAAGGGTAACTGCAAACGTATCGACAGAACATAGCTTAAAAAATGCTGTAAGCGTCGTCACAGGTGGCTCTTCGGCAGCAACCGATGCGGTTTCCTCGGTGAAATAAACGCGTTGACCATTCTCTAGGTGAACATCCAAGTTAACAACTGCTGGCGTACACGGATGAATTTCCAGCTACAAAATGCGCCAAGCCGCCATATTGGACGAAATGTATCTTCCCCTTATGACCTGAATAATTTCGTCATTTGATTCTACGCCATCACTGAGGCCATCCATCACCATGTCGCCGCCATTTTTCAGGTATTTGCAGATGTATTAATGCTTTTAACAGATGTGCAGGACTCCACATTGATGTGAGCATTAAATATTTTAGCAAGCAAGGGGCTGTAAGGCACCACCCAGCTGTTGTCAATGTCGTATTCTTTCCCTTTCTTCTTAATCCTAACCGAAAGGTCGCCAATATCGGGAGCACGCCGCCGGTAGATGAGGTAGCCGTCAACCCCAGTGCAAGTTTCCCTGGTGAAGGCTCTGGTGTAGTGTTTGGTGCACTTGTTCCCCTCCATGCATGAATTATGCCTGTTAAGGGCGCCACATGGTCCATGTATCATATTAGCCAGCACAATGTTGTAAAGCTGCAAATCAATTTGGGGATCGGGTAACTCTGCACATATAACGCGATCAAAGTCCGTAGGTCTGATTCGTTCTTTGCACCAAATAAGAATATGTGCGTGTGGAAGACCCCGCTTCTGCCATTCCACAGTATACATCCAAGCATTGAGTTGTCCGTAGATAGCCTTATCTTTCAGCAAGCACATTAGTTTCCTCAACTTTCCGTGGAAGACTGGCTGTAATATCATGCCTGTCACTCGTCACCTGGCCCGCGAAAACATTCTCCTTCATCTCCACCCAATTAGGATTACATGTGAAGGTAATAAAAAGATCCGGCCGCCCAAACTTACGGACATACGCCATGGCATCCTGTGTCCGTTATGCATGTACCGGGGTGAGCAACTAAAGCTTGAAAGAAGGATCACCTGATGCCCAACATTGGTTGCGTCATCGTCACGCTGGAAATTATCCTTAAGATGAACGTATTGAACCCCTCTTAGTTCTTTTTGATGGGTACGTATGTACAGAAGACGTTCCGCTTCAATATTTGCGTGCATATCAACCAAGAGCAGGTTTGTCACCTCTTTGAACTTAAGTAGTTGGTTGAATTGACCGTCTCTGATCATGAGTCGGTATGGCATAAAATTCGATGCTGGAAACTTTCTTTGGTAAAGCAGCAAGACAGTTCGGATCAATTGTGGGAATCTCGATGTTGTAGCCGTCCTCGCCGTAGGGAAAAAGAAGAGGGTACTGCAAGCAATCGTACGACCGATGGGTTTCTGCAACGAACGTCAGTCTGCTATTGCAATGCCGAATGATGATGTCACGTGCACCATGATTTTCGTCAACCATGATTGCTGCCACCTCGTTCATAATTGGAGCATTGAAACATCCAGGATGCCGACCTGCAGGTCGTCTGTAAGCTCTGTTGACCAATTTCATCTCGTGTCTAGAGTCCAAAAGCTCCAAAGCACTCTTCACGGACGTACGGGTGACGGGTGGGTTGCATGGAGCATGGTTGGAAGTTCCACAACAATGTTCCCGTCAACAGATGATTTGATCTTGCATCTTTGGGAAACTTCCTCATCATTCCCGCCCATGAAGAATAGCTGGACGAATTTAAGCTCCTCGCCTAGCTGAGGGAGAAGGCTTCCCATTAGGTGGTAACACTGACCTTGAATTTTGTAGGTGTAAAGTTTATATTTTTTCTTTGTTCGTTGTTGTCACAATTTCTGGAGACACCGGTGTTGTTGCTGTTGTTGTTGTTCTTTTTGTTGTTTCTGCCATCCCTTACACCAAATGATGTCATAGCGAAGCATGAATTGTATCTCCAAATTCTATTGCGAAACTTCACTCCGTAGTCAGAGTTACCAATTAGAAGATTTTGCAGCAAATCAGGAGGATCAGCCAGCGCCTAAAGTCGAACTTTGCCCCCGGAACAGCAAAGACCTGGAGCCTCACCGACCCACTTCTTAGCCCCGCAAGACTGACATACCTTATCCATTTTTCCAAGAGCCAAATCAGAAGGTTTGTAGTTACAGCCAGCTTTTAAGCAAAAAGTGTCCCTTGTAGTAGCAGCATTTTCTTGACGTTTACGCCGTCTACCTGCCAGCCTTTCTTCCCTTGCCTCCGGAGTCTCGTTGACACTTGAGCGTTGACGTCGAGTGC
>OZ024742.1:258594938-258622438 GCA_964016885.1 Eledone cirrhosa | reverse complement strand
TTAGTAGAAATCGGTGGAAGAAAGATATGTTGAAAAAGGGCTTATTTTGTATAAACAACCTTTCATACAATTAAAATGCATGTTACCATTGGTTTCGGAGTCCATTAATGGCTTCCAATGCATGATGTAGGAGACATTTAAACTGGCCTTTCATTCAGGTACATAGGCATAAATCTGAAAAAGAGTTGTTATCCCGAGGTTAAATCGCCCTCGAAATTGTAGAGAAGTATATTTGCAACAGGGGAGGCAAATCTGGAGGGAATGCCCATAGAAATTTTGATAAAATAGTATACAGAAAGATATCAGGTCAGATTTGCTTCTCTGTTTCAAATAAATGTCCTCACTGTTCGAAGGGAGATTTAGCATAGGTACAACTTCCTTTTATCATACTTTTGTAATTAAAGGCCAGTTTAAATGTGGCGGTCATGACTGGACACCGAAACCAATGGTGGCACATATTAAGTATATGAAACGTTGTTTATACTATATATATATATATATATATATATTTATATAATTGGTGTGGGATTCTTAAAGCGTCCTTAAGCCATTTGAACACTCGATGCTCTTACAGAGCAAAGTATAAGACATAAGAAACGGAGAAGCATTGTTGCGACGAATAAAATTTATCAGACATATTACAATCGTTTCTCTGGCGACAAAATCGTAATGATCGAACCAGACTCTGAAATCGCAAGCTCCTCAGATACGTCTCGATTCTATGAGGTAGATTTTCCAAATGTTCAGTTACACCCGCAGCCTTCACTCGGCAGCTTAGATTCTGTTGTCATTCGAGGAGTGGTCAAGAATTGTACACGTCATCGGTATTTTTTGCTACTCCTGGCCGTCGTATATTTGGTTCCATTCATTTGCCAACTGTCAATCAAAGTTGTTTCTTAAATCCGAATTACTACTGTAAGAGGTAAGGGGTTGTATGATTGAACCGCTCGCGCCCTGACACAGCCTTCTGAACCTGTATGCACCCGCACCCATGCCCATGTTTCGCCCAGACGTGATACATATGGACACTTATACACCCACAGCGATCACATACACACCCGCAACTGTATTATATGCGACAATCACATTAAATATTGAATGTGTAAAAAGAATTAAACAAAAAAATGTAAAAACATTTAAAAGAACGTTTCAGAAAATCACACCCTCAAAATACCTTAAAAAACACACATTTCAAAAAAAAAATAAAACCTATAAAAAGAATGCTTGAAATAGCCTTTCAAAAAAGTTATTTCAATGGTATTTTTGATAAATATACACATATCTATACACACACACTCTACTCAGGAAAGCATATATAGTTAATACGCTGCACATATATACAGATGAAAAAATGGAAGAACTACACGTACATATGCATACACTTACACAGACATGTTCTTAAAAATGCACCACCCAGGCATGCATACACATGCTTGTATGCATTTGTGCGTGCACACACATACATACATGTCTTAGCGCATGGGCATGTTTATACATTTCAAAAAGGCACATACTTGATGAATACCTACATATCCACACACACACGCAACTGTGCACATGGACATAAAATATTATATGAGACAACATTCTTGAAGCCTGGACCCAACCCATTCATGTGGCGATATAAGCCTGAATGTGCATGCACAATATGCATAAATGCAATAGCTACGTAGTAGCCATGCCCTAATCTCAGATAACATGGGGGTGGGGGGGGGGGATATATATATAAATGCGTGTACGTACATAAAATAAAATAAAATAAAATAAAATACTGGAAAAAGGAATGTATACATGAGAAAGATGCAGAGTGGGTATCTGTTCACGCCACCCGGAGATTATTGGGATGAGCATAAAGTTGCATAAAATACTTGAGGACTGTGATGCATAAGTTCATATAAGATGCAGAAGGACTGACGATGCAAGGGACTGGGTAAGAGCCTGCACATCAACCATGCATATGAGACAGGTTTCATGATTGGTGGACACAGGGGACCGTGTGTGCATACACAAACAAGTTATATATATTGTGAATGCGTAGAATATCCTTCCCATAATAGTATATATGAAATGTACATGGAATGGTCGCATACATGGAATATATCGGGAATGTATCGTATATGTCTTTTCAAAACAGTATATATGAAATGTACATGGAATGGATGCATAAGTGGAATATACCAGCGGCTTGTGTTGTTGGCATGTATATAGCAACGGCAGGCAAAGCTAGAATTAACTGTAACACTAACCTTAAGACCAGCAACAAGTCTAACATCAAAGTTGCAAATTAAAATCACGAATCGAAAATTAAAAATTAAAAATCATAAATTCAAATTCAAATCCACACATAAGGTTGTAGACAAAATCAGATTTATATTGAGTCGGCGTCCCCAAGTTGGTGGGATGGTGTTATCCAAGGTCCGCCACGATGTAGGTATCGTTGGATCTGTCGTTGATATCAGCTTGTTCCGCCTTGCATTCTTAGGTATGCTGTGGTATATCATGGTGCGCTGCTTGCGCCCCACCTGGCATTGTCATGCCGGTAGTGCCTTAGATAGACCCATTCGGTATCACTAAAGCGGAGAGCTTTCATTTAGGTTGGTGTCTGCAGGCCATGATGATTTCAGATTTGAGGTTGACTGCGTCGCTCATTAGTTTTACTATCTCCATAGCCTCGGACAGGCACAACTTGCACCTAATCTCGCCAGCCGGGAACGCATTCGCGCGCTGAACAATACACAAGATGAGGTCAAACTCTGTGCTACTGTCTTTGAGTCCCGATATTAGGTCCCCCAGTCTGGTGGAGTGTCTCTTGTTCCTGTCTTTGAACGAGTTCTTGTGGTTGTACATCCTCGATTTAAACGTCGTGGATGTGACCCCGATGTAGGTGAGCCTATCATTGCACGTGGTAACCACACATCTGTAGACAACGCCCTTTGTCAGGCACATTCCCTGCAGAGGGCACTCATCTCCTACACGGCAGTTACATGCCTTGCATCATTTTTGTTATTCCCTTTATGTGGGCCTGACGTCTTATTTGGGTTCTCCCCGGTCATGTGGTGTTCCGCAGAGTGGTGGACTCGGTGTTCACAACCTGCTGGTCTCTGTAGTCAGGTGTTGCATCCTCTACGGCCACAGCTCCGCCCCCAGGCACATCTCAAGAACCGCCAGCCACCTCCGCATGCGCTCAACTCAGCCACCCTGACATGCCTGAGGCCTGTAAAGTTTGTCGGTGGGGTGTCCTCATTTTCATTACGTTGGCCTTGGCCATGTAGTCTGCCGTGTTGGGTGCCGTAGAAATGGAGAACTTCACGGCGTGGCAGTTGAATATGTTGTGGTGCCTGTGGGATGCCGGGAAATACTCGCCCAATGACCTGTATATGCTTTCCTGAGTACAGTGTGTGTGTAGATGTGTGTATATTTATCAAAAATACCTTTGAAATAACTTTTTTTGAAAGACTATTTCAAGCATTCTTTTAAAAACGTTCTTTTTATAGGTTCTTTTTTTGACATGTGTGTTTTTTAATGTATATTGAGGGTGTGTTTTTCTGAATGGTTCTATTAAATGTTTTTCCATTTTCCATTTTTTTTAAAATTATTTCTAAGTATTCGCTGCACTTTCAACATTTACTGTGATTGTTGCGGGTGTGTATGTGATGCCTGCGGGTGTATAAGTGCCCATATGTATCACGCCTGCGTGAAACGTTGACATGGGTGATGGCGCCTACAGGTTGAGAAGTCTGTGTCAGGGCGCGAGCGGTTCAATCATACAATAAATTGAGTTCAGATGGAGCACTGCGTTTTCGTTTTATATTATATCATACTCTGCTCTCTAAGAGCATAGAGTGCTCAACCAGTATACTGCCTATAGAAGCACGTTAGCTACCATCAGACACACACACACACACACATATATATATATATATATATATATATATATATACCTCCGATTGAACCCGGAATAACTTATATATATATATATATATATATATATATATATATATATATATAAACAGAGGATGCCTGTCTGTCTGTCTCTCTAAATCCCTAAGCTTTGAGAAGTACCCGACCGATTTTTTTCAAACTTTACACATGCGTATTTATATTTGTTGAAGTGTAAGGGGCTTAAAATATTTTAGCTATTTCTGCCCTGGGACCCACATTAGGGAAAAGACGCGTTTTAAAGGCATGTTTAGTGTGTATTGAGGTGTAACTTAAAGATAATCCAGCCGATCTCCTCGAAATTTGCAGCTAAAATTAGTTAGTACCCTCGCATCGCTGTTGATGAAAAGAATTTCCGATTCCATTAATTGTTTCTAGGAAATTTACGAATTAGCATTTGGCATTAAATGCCATTTTTATTTTCAATATAAACAATACTTCAACATCGTAAGTAGCGTATAATATTTCGTTAAAAATTGGGTTTATTTAACAGAGGACACAACGCTTACTTTTAAGCAGTACCATTTTCGGGGGATTGAGGAAATGAGGAGGACCTTAAAATATTTGTTGGCGCTCTGTTGACGCTTCGTGCTTTCATCACGCGCAAATAATGGCACTGTGTAAGTTGCCGTATTATTGACACCGTAAAATTCACGTCTGTGCTACTTCTACTAAAACTACCTTTATTGCACCTGCAACACAGCATAAACAGCTTGCGCAAGTTCGCCGAACAGTGGCTGTGCTAATTCCGCTGTGTAAATGCTGTGCAACCAGTGCCGCCCAGCGTTTGTGCTAATTGCACTATAACCCCCTCCTTCTGCAGCTGCGATGCCACGTTGATTTCGTCATCTCAATATCCCTACTTAAACGTACATCCCTACTTGGTTTTCACACAATTGACTACGTCACTCCTCAATCATTCCCTGAGATTAAGGGAATTCAAAAGGTACATAGCTACATTGCTAAATCTTTGCATATGCGTGTTGCTATTTCACGTTTTCTACCCCGTGCAACGCCGGGTACTGCTGCTCGTATATACATTCATACATATATATATATATATATATATATATATATATATATATATATATATATATATATATATATATATATATATGTATATATATATATATATATATAAATATATATAAACGGAAAAAATGAAACGAAATTTCATTTCCCACTCTTAGTACGGCCGTTATTAAATATAAGTATGTACACGTACATACATATATGTATACAGACGTACAGTAGTATGTATATATATATACATACATGCACACATATATATATATGTACGTATGGCTGGGTTCCTTTGTCAGTGTTGAACAAATGAGCAACGATGGTTGCTAGACACTACGGCTTAATACGGGATGCTTGTTTACAAACACACCGAGCATTATAATAAATGTTCGGTGAATCCATACGTACATATATATATGTGTGCATGTATGTATATATACATACTACTGTACGTCTGTATACATATATGTATGTACGTGTACATACTTATATATATATATATATATATATATATATATATATATATATAAACATTTGAATATGTGTAATAAAGCCAAAACAATGCAGGTATGGACATAGAAAAAAGAATCCAATTGTAAAAGATATTGTTGACAATTCGTCCTTTACCTTAGATTTATTTAAATGTCCTTAATTTTCGAGATAATATCTCTTCTTCAAAGGGAAATAAAGGTCTCAAACCAACGTTCTAAATATCTTATACGAGGCTATAAGTTTAAAATGGAAAAATAATACACAAATGATATAAACTATCTTCCGCGATGTACAGCCATATACAATTTATCCACTTATTTCTTTTAGCCTGTAGAAATTGACTAGACAAATAATTAACTACACGGAGTTAGGTACAAAATAGAAGTTTGAAGAAAAAATGCACATACACCCTACCAAAATTCCCCTAGTCCTGACTACCGGTTGTTTCGTTCCATTTTCTGGATATACCCGATCTTGGATTTATCCATGAGTCTTGGAACTCATGAGGAGAGACCCCAGTCTGGAGTAAGTTTTCTACCATGATCCTCGCCAGAAATGAATTCAAAATGGCTAAGAACCAACACGCGGCCAGCGGTCCAGGCATATATCGATCGTCGATCGACAAGATCTCAGACATCACTCGCTTAATGATTTGAGTGGAGCTCGCAAATTGAAACGTGGAAACAATGTTTCAGATTTTCTTTCCAATTGCTAATAATATCGGCTCGTCGAAAATCCAGGCAGAACGAAACATATGCGTGTGTGTGTCTGTCTGTGTGTGTGTGTTTGTGCGTTTGTGTATTTGTATGTATGTGTATATATATATGTATGTGTATGTATATATATATATATATATATATATATATATATATATATATATATATATATATATTCGCTGCTGAAAGGTCTATTTTCTAAGCGCTCATATATTCACCTAGCTTATGCTAACAGAATAACTATGAAGCTTGTTCCCTTCGTTCTACGGTTAGCTATCCTCTTTGTTGTTATCTCGTCTCACTCGCTTTACGCGTTTTAATTGTCCTAATAACTTAATTTAGTTATTATTGCACCGACGTGAGGTATATGATTTTTAATGCAATGAAATATCCATGATCGTCGGCAAATCACTGATGAGGGACTTATATTATTTTATTACATGTTATCCATAAGCAACCAGCAGTATTCTTCTCCCCATTTTTTCACGTATATTTACCTATACAGCGCTTCTGTTTTTTTTCTCTCTCTCTCTCTCTCTCTCTCTCTCTCTCTTACTGCTCCCCCTGTTTCTCCTACTTTCTTTCGCCCCCTCTGTCATGTCCGTTAACTCTTCCTCATACTTCCACTCACTCACTCACTGTTTCTCCTCTTCTCACTTCACCCCGTTCGCAACGAAATCATTTTCTTTCTCACTCACATTTGAATTCGCTGCTGAAAGGTCTATTTTCTAAGCGCTCATATATTCACCTAGCTTATGCTAACAGAATAACTATGAAGCTTGTTCCCTTCCTTCTACGGTTAGCTATACTCTTTGTTGTTCTCCTGTCTCACTCGCTTTACGCGTTTTAATTGTCCTAATAACTTAATTTAGTTATTATTGCACCGACGTGAGGTATATGATTTTTAATGCAATGAAATATCTATGATCGTCGGCAAATCACTGATGAGGGACTTATATTATTTTATTACATGTTATCCATGTGCAACCAGCAGTATTCTTCTCCCCATTTTTTCATATATATATATATATATATATATATATATATATATATATATATATATATATATATATATATATATTTATATTTATGTGTCTGTATGAATGTATATTTATGTATGAATCTATGTGTATTTGTGTCTTTGTATATCTATATAAATGTTCATCAATTCTGCAAAAAGGTTTAGTGACTAGTCAGGTTGCTGAACCGCCATAGGTATATTGTTTTCAATTGATTAAATAAACTGGTGTGTTAAAGGGAAGAAACACAATTCACCGGAAGTAGACTGGAATCTCAGCAATATATGTCTTTATTGTTCGATTTTCTTTATTCATAAGAATGAGTTTAATAGTTCCTCAGCGTGAAATGATCTCATTAGTGCGAGGACAAACAGACCCTGGACACCTTTCAGCTCAATGTAACCTGACCTATATAGAAATTATATTTCACTCTCAGACGTTTTCTTTAAATCAGATTTGTTTTTCTATCAAAAAGCATCAATAGCTAGAGGTTGGAATTGTCTTTTCAATCAGTCATTATATTTGTTCGAACACCAGTTTGAATCCGCCTTCCCTTTGCCTGAAACGGACACACATACATACTCACACAAACAGACACAGTCACTGACACACACACACACGTATACAAACACGATATTATTTCTCAAACATCCGCAGCTATTACGCTAGCTCATTTCAAAGATATTCATTCTATTATTCATACCATCATTTATATATGTGTCTTAGCTTTAATTTATTTTGTGTCTTTATTAAACCTTATACCCACTCAACATAGCCGCTATCTATAACGTCAAGCGTAATTCCATTAAATTCGATGTCTATCATTTTCTCTATTATTATACGAGGGTATTTCTTTGTTTTTCTTCGGTCTTGACATGGCCAATAGAATATTTGCAGAAACCGATCGTTAAAATAAAGACATCACTTTTCTAAATTGTCAGAATTGTATCAACAACACAAGCAGAATGCAAAATTTGTTTGGTTGTTTTAGCCAGAAAAACCTGATTATTATTTGACCAATATTGGCTGCCAGCTTGCTGATTCAACAATGCAAATATTTATCATGGCCGCCTCCTCTTCTATAGTTTCCTGTTTCTTTCTACGTTATTCTTCTTCATTATCGTGCCCAAACAACACAGTTTCCATCAGAAAAACATCATATATATATATATATATATGTGGGGGGGGGGGGGGATGTGTGTGCTGGTATAGCGTTACCTTGCTATATTTCTAATGTTTTGAGAGCGCAAATTTATTTAACTGAAATTTTATGATTTGTGTGATGCTGTCAATATCATCACAGGCACTGGGTGGTGTTCACGTCAGTTTTTATATTCGGCCACGCTGAAGAGTAAAATAAATTCTTTTAGATACTAAATGATGATATTTGTTGTAAAATCACACACAAACACACATGCACACGCACTCATACCCACTCACACACACAGAGAGACACATGCGTGCGCGCAAGTGAGCCTTTAGAATTCTGTGCAATGAACAAGTCCACCAAATTCCAGGTTTTCCCATTATACCGTTGTGCAGATAATACAACAGATCAAACACTAATAAAGAAGGTACATATATTTATTCAAGAATACAAACCATGTCTGTATAGACTCTAACAATCTCAACACACACGAACACGTAACATTCTTCACTTTGTTAATGTAGTTATTAGCATCATTATTTGGCAGTATCCGTACATCCCTTTACGATCTGAGTTCAAGTCCCGCCGTGGTTAACTTTGCCTTTCATCCTTACGGGTTCGATAAAATAAAGTACCAGTAATGTACTGTTTAATTGCTGGCCTTGTACCAAAAGTAGAAACAATTATTAATGCTTTGTTGTTGCCAATTATTATTACTCTATCAAATCCCGCCGAGGTTAACTTTGCCTTTCATCCTTACAAGGTCGATAAAATAAAGTACCAGTAATCTACTGGGTAATTGCTGGCATTGTGCCAAAAGTAGAAACAATTATTACACTATCATATAATCCTCTGTACCCCAACAGAGACAGAAATAAATCAACATTGCTAGACACACACGGACACGCATTGACCAGACAGGGATAAATAAATGAAAATATATTTATTCAAAATAAAGAAAATATATACGTGTACCATGCTAAATACTAAACCATAACAAACGAATGCACATATGCCCGCATACATAACCCTCTACACAACGTACAGTTATGTACAAGTCATGTTAATTTTGTGGATTGGATCATTAGCATTGTAGTTGTAATTATGATAGTAATGTTAAGGGGTTAATGGTAATAAAAATAATTATTACAATGTTTGGTGTTCTTATTGTAAATTTATCTGGAACTAGCTACACACACATATAAAGAAACATACACGTACTTTTGAATTTTGCAAATTGTAACAAAGACAATCTTCTTCTTCTTCTTCTTCTTCTTCTTCTTCTTCTTCTTCTTCTTCTTCTTCTTCTTCTTCTTCTTCTTCTTCTTCTTCTTATTCTTATTCTTCTTATTCTTCTTCTGTTAAATAATGATACAAATGGGATCTGCCCCTTGTATAGAAGCACATTTTGGAATAGAATAGAGAGAACTAGGAATAAGGTTAATAGAAAAAACTCATGGTATGATAGCAATAAATACCAGAGTGTAATGTTCATCAATACAACCCCTAGAGGTGAATTAGCTTACAAATTTAGAAGGGCCCTATATAAACTTAAACTAAATATTAAGATAGTAGAAACACCTGGTATCTCCATAAAAAAAACACTTATTAGTAATATATACCCTTTTCAAAGACCTCCCTCTATAGATAATAAATCTGTAAACTAAGCCCCCATATTAAGTGTAAAACTAGAAATATAGTATATAGCATAAGATGTACTGAAGGACAATGTAACGATAAGAATATAGTGTACATAGGTGAGACAGCTCGTAGTATAGGAAAACGATTAAGTGAACACTGGCGAGAGCTTCAAGATAGAAAAGATTCATCAGTACTCCACCAACATGCTAAAATAGAACAAAAGGACAAATTAGAGAACATAGAAATAAAAATAAAATCTACACACAGAAAAGACGCAATGAAATCACAGAAGCAATAAACATAAATGAACTCCAACCAAAATTAAATAGAAAACATAAATGGAATAGCAACATCACAACTTACAATTAAGGACAAAATGAAAACACACACACACAGAACAAACAACCAACCAGTAACATGTAAATAAACAAATAGATAAACAAATAACACACCCGTCACCCGGATGTAACACATGCGCAAACTAAGCACACAACACACACAAAAACAAGATGGTGTAGGACAGAACAAAGGAGAGGCATAAAACAAAGAGAAGAATCCCCAGTCACTGAAGAGGTCACAGAATATGTGACGAAATAACTTTGACAATATATGAACAACCGTCCGGTTGTGGAACCAACCAACCAACCGAAAATTTATAAATTCTTAAATTTATAATATATTGGAGTGAAAGCAACTGGTGCGTCAACCCTACGCACACGAACACACACACCCTCTTACACCACCCACACTACACATCCTACCACAACTGACCCCCACTCACACCCGCATTCAACCCTTTCTCCCCCTCCAGTATACTAACACCCACTAACACCCCCTTCACCATACACACACACCAGTACACTACACTCCCACCATCGATCCCACACCCTACTCTCCCCGCTCCATCCACACCCTTTCTTAAACACTCACACATCCCACTAACACCTCTACTAATGCACACACACACCCTCCTCACTCCAACTTTCACACTTACCCATCCTCTCCTCTATCCACCGCACCTCCGCACACACTGTCACACCGACTTTCTTCACTTACCATTCTACCCTAGTGCTGCTATGCCTCTCTGACCACCTCCCCGCACACACAGACACAAAACCCTCCTCCTGCCTTGACCCTCTGACCACTTCCTGTTGCGCGCGCACCCCACATCTCCCCTCTTCCGACCAATCTCTTGACGGATTACACATATGTGAACCTTGATCCCGAGAATCTACCGCATCCCAAGGATTTTACTCAGCATTCCACCACATCTTTTTACGGAATTACCTTTACGACTAACCCCAGACATACACCCAAAAAAACTTTTTTTCCCACACGCCACCTACATCCACAACACGCATAAACACCACACACACACGTGCCTACCACCACATATTTACACATTCAGTCTCCGGAATCCTCTCCCCCCACCCCTCTATCCACACACGCACACACACTCCGACCTACACCCCACCTCACACACACACCTCTTCCTGAACATGCAACCCCGTTCTTCCCCCAACCCTTGCTTTCACATACATACACACACACACACGTACACCCACACACACCACCTTCAGCCCTCCCCGCTCGGACACCCCGTCTCCCTCTCGCCACTCCACCCACCACCAGCCCTACACGCCCCACACTCTTTCACCACCTGTTTTACCCCATTTTAATTTTAATTTGATCATGCCTTTATTTTTAATTTCATTTGCACCGTTTCCTCTCACCCCCTTTTTGCTATATGTCTCTCCACCACTCCCCTACATACCCTTTGAACTCTCTTCCCACACACTTTACACCTGAAGAAGGGCTTATGCCCGAAACGTCGTTCCCCACCACCACCCCATTCTCAAGAGCGTGAAATTAATAACCTTTGTTCGTACTGCCTCTCTGTTTTGTTCCCGTTCAATTTTTCACTATATATATATATATATATATATATATAGTATGAAGCTGAAAGACTTCATAGAAGAAACATTTCTTCATTTAAATGTTTCGCCCCTTCACTCCTTACACTCTAACGGAGCTGGGCCGCATATAGATCATGAATCATGGGTGGCTTCCTGCTAACACCTATTAGCTACTTGAATATCGGAGACTTGTGATGCACTTGAATCGGTAAGGTTCGTCTAGAACATGTTTTCGTTGGCTCTGCTTTTAATCTTATATTTAAATAAATTCTGGTGTTTTATTGAAAATTAACGTTAATAGTCATGGTAACTGTGAAACAGCAACTGTGTGACCTCCACCACCAACACTACCACCTTGACGACTCAGAGTAATTTCTCTTAGTATACCTTTCAATTCTCAAATGTTAGGCAACATTCATCTGTTACTTGATATCCTTTTTCTGGGATGCTATACAACTCCCACTGACGTCTGGATTTCTGAGGAGGTCTTTTCACTGACTTACTCAATAGGCGTCCTTCGAGATTGCATAAACAATGTCTCCGAAAGATGCTATCTTTTGTTCCAAAGTGCTCTTTCCTAAGGGTTAAGATTGCTGCACCCGCTATCAAAGGCTTGTACTAACTCCACATCGGAATCAACAGACTGGTTAACCTTCCCCCTTGGGTTTTAACATGTTATATTGATATTTTATACTAGGGGATATTTTAAATTAAACATATGGATTATTTAGAATCAGCTAGTTTTGTGAAATCATCGATCTTTTCTAATGCCTTAATGTTTGGAACATTCCCAGCCCTTTAGATATTTTAGTTCATTGACAGGAAACTTCCATACAATATAATATCAGGGATTTACTGAATGCATAGTGAGATTCATTGTAGCTATAATAAAGAGTTACGAACCAAAAGGTGATCAAATCTTCCAACCTTAGTATTAACATTTGTTTTACCATCCTGGTTATCGCACTGTCGATACTTCTTGTAACACAGTTCCATGTTATATCAAATGACGTGTCTGATGATCCTATGATTAGACAGGTGAACCACTAAATTAACAGGACTCACCACTTTAGAATATTTAAACGCGATTCGGGTAATTGAGTACTCCTTTTAATCTCAATCAATTTCGCAAGGATATATGTATGCATATATATATATATATATATATATATGTACATATACAAACACACACACACACACAAACACACACACACACATATACACACACACACATACACACACACACACACACACACACACACACTCACACATATTTATGAGAGTGTGTGTTTATGTGTGTAGACCCTTAAAAAAGCACGTAGGGCATATAATGGTCACGGGAAACTCGGAAAAAAGCGACGCATAGGCACCATTCACTCATTGAGCGTCTTTTGGGATCCATGAGCGCACGGGTATACTTGCCATATTATAGTAGGAGCCTATTTGTATCTATACAGACCCCCACGCACATATAATCAATGCAAACAAAAGAAAGAGTAAACACTGCAATCGGACAAGATACCTGAAAGAAAACTGAGGAATCGGACTCGGATAGCGAACAACAGGCGAATTAAGTTGCCTGGGGCCCGCCCTTAGAACCAACATGACCACAAAATACAGACCTTGTCGCACACACCAACCCAACTGACAGGAAGGAATATAGTTAACTGGCACTAGAAATAACCCAACATAAAATATCAACATAGTTCCCAGAATCATTGTCCCTCCAATATCTAACTTAAATTACCAGCCAAAACTAGTAAAAATACGTAATAATTGAAAATATGTTAACAACATATCTAGATTAGGTAACGTGGTATGTTATAACTCACATAATCCTGCTGATCACAAAACAAAACTTTATAGCTTTTTCTTTAATAGAATAGACACATGTATTCATAGGTACAACAGAATATTCAATACACTTACTGCTGAATTTTCTTTCTCTGGGACAAAACAAATTAGCCAGAAAAGATACGGAGCCTAAATAAAAGCATACATAGTTCAAAAAGAAAAACATAAACAAACGCAAACAATGCTGCAAATCATGGAGCCCTTAGCAATAAACGTGATAGTATATGCCCAGACCCAGCTATAAGCGGCGACATTATTTTTCGCCATAAACGCGATCCCCTCAGAAAACACAGGGTGAAAATATAGAACCCCGCTAAACAGGTCACTGTATATTTGATGCTTTCCGAAAACAAACATTTTATATGAATGCAAATTAACCACGAGCATTAGACCTTTTAGGTACGTAGTGCCGACATCAATTGTCTTACGGACAGCTGGTGCAACGATTGACACACATTTGATAGAATACACAAGCTTGAGAGCACTACAGTATGTATTTGACAAATTCCCGGTTATCCAGTTGTAAAATATATTCTTCTACTGAAAGGAGAAAAATTGAAGTTAACCTGGTTGGATTTGAACTGAGATCCCAAATTGGCGGAACAAATACAAGGCATTTAAACAGATGTTTTAACATTTGGTAAATTGCCGCCGTATAACATAGCATGGATTGAATGCTCTTTGGTTCCGATGATGAATGCACTAGTTGTTCAAAGTACGGAACATTCTAGTCATATTTCGTTCAATGCATTATAATAGAATAGAATAGAATATATACACTATCGTAATAAATGTGATAGAGTAAGTCTATTTAAAATAAAGAGTGTTCACTGATACATTCAAGTGTATTTGGGATATATCTGAATGAGGATTTATGTCAAATTACTCAATTACGAATTAAAATAATTTTTGAGCTTATTCACGAAAGGATATATATGCTATAGTGCCTATACTAAACTGAATTTCTTATACACAGTGACAAGTGTCCTTTGTTTATCTATAATTGACTAACCCACTATTGTAGACGATAAATGCAAGGTTTTCAAGTTTCTCTTACGATAATACTTTGGACATACTTGTTACAAAGTTGGTAAGGATGATTGACATCTGAGTTAATCTAATATGACAGTAATGTTAGTGTGCGATAAACACGAGGCTAAATAAACTTCAGTCATTTTACTCTCTATAATCACCGAACTTTTTCCTGAATTTACAAGCAGAACTTGAAAATGATAGTGCACTGAAATACCTTTTGTATGAGGATACAAGAATGATTGTATTATGCGGTAGAATTATCCATGTCGTTCTGATTGTTTTCACTTATTCAGTAACGATAATACTATTTGAGCACTTGCCCAAACTAGTTATGATTTCGTATATCAGACTCTATAGGTTTGCTGAATTAAATCACACTTAACATGACTTTACTCAATATTAATGTGTCCCTGTCAAATAATATTTTTTATATAGAAGTAAAAGGTATTATCACTTTAAATAAACGGATGACACTTTCTCAAGATATCGACTATGTCTTTGTAACTGATATATACTGATTTAATAGCTTTTATCTATGAATTGAAAGAGTTAATTTTATTAACTGGCTATATTTCAACTGTTATATCTACGAGGAAGTTAAACAATGGCGGCATTAATATCACCAACAAAATACATTGTTTCTTTCAGCGCATCGATCTTTGCAATCACTTAGGGAAATGACGTCTCTTTGTCGGGCCGGTGACACAACAGGAATATCAATACAACTGATCTAATAACTGACACAAAATAAGGTTTTAAATTATAATGAATAAGGAAATCCCAATTGTGTTCAATAGTCCTGTTGGTTGTTCGTTTACGTGTTCAAAACCAGACAGCAAGGAGACTTGTGTCCCTGAGGTAGATAATTTATTTCACCTTGTCTCATCAAATTCGCTGTAAAAAGAAATTATTTGTACCGGTAATTAGAGGAGCCGGCATTTTACCAACTTGTGACCCGCTGAATGTTCCTGGGAATCCACATGTCTATGGAATGCAGCTTGCAATATATATATATATATATATATATATATACGTGTGTGTGTGTGTGTGTGTGTGTGTGTGTGTGTGTGTGTGTGTAGACAGTCAAGCGACTGTCGTCAAATTGGACCGAGGAAACAATGTTTCCATTCGTATAATTGTAAATATTCTCTATCGGTCGCAACTCCAGGAAGAAGGAGCAACGTGAAATATAGTGCCTTGCCCAAGGATATAATGCATCGCCCAGTCGTGGAATCTAACTCACGATTCGATTCCAATGCTGTAACCACTCAGTGACGCGCCTTCACTAAATATATATATATATATATATATATATATATATATACATTAGTAGTGTATAAATATTAAATTTAAGGCAGAAATCGCTTCGTATGTTGAATTCGGAAGTAACGAAACTGTGAACTTTTTTATATATATGTAAACTATGTTCTCTAATACTCTCTTCTAATTAATATACACCTTAATTTTATTATATAATTTTTATCATATTTCCTGTAGCATGACGAAGCCAAAACAATTATCGGCTGAAACCGATACGATAAATTACTTTTAAAAAATGTGTTTCTGTTATTCTATGCATCTCCTACTTATTTTCTTATTTTCCTAATATATATATCAACTCGTGTGTCACTTCTCAACATCTCTCTCTCTCTCTCTCTCTCTCTCTCTCTCTCTCTCTATATATATATATATATATATATATATATATATATATATATATATATATATATATATATATATATATAAACAATTCATGACAACGATACAAGCCATATGCCGACAGTTTGTCCAGGAGATAGATGCTAACTGAAGAAATAAAATTGTTCCCAGAGTCAGGAAGATCCTTATGAAACGAAAAGCAAAGATCTCAAACATGTTAAATGCACAAAAGAAGAACAAGAATGAGCCTTATCTGAAACAGGCATTGCTTGAAAATGAAACTGCACTCAAACACTCCCATGAGGAGGAGAATTCACAGGAGAATGCACGGTCATAGACAATATTAAAACAAGCCCTAAGGCTTTCTTTAAACTTGTAAAACAAAATGCTTTGATGCACCAAAAGATTGGGACACTTTTCCTTAAAAGAATGGATCATTAACGGAGGATCGTCAAGGAATTAGTGACATACTCAATGAACAGTACAAAAGAGTTTTCACATCCTCAATAAGACACATGGAAATAGCAAGACCAGAGGAATTCTCTCATGTCACAGCACTACACGAAGAAATGGAGACCATCAAACACATAGACATAACCAAGAAAGATGCAAAATCAGCCACATAGAGAAATGAGAGCCAACTTACCTGCTGGACCTGATGGATTCCCAGGAATCCTCGTAACAACATGCAAACATCCCTTAGCAAGACCACTGAAGATCCACTTCAGATGTATTTTTGGCTAGTGGTAAATTACACAGAGACCTAAAAGAAGGATATATATATATATACATTATCCATAAAGGCGGAAGCATATCAGAAGCTAAGAACTACAAGCCAGTCTCCCTGACCTCCCATAGCAGTAAGTTAATAGAAAGAAACTGAGAAAGAAACTGATCACTTTCCTCGAGAAAAAGGACAGCCTAACTAAGAGCCCGCATGGCTTTCGCCCAGGAAGAAGCCGCCTTACATAGCTTACACAACACTATGAATGGATACTGAGACAACTACTGGACAGAACACATGTATACGTGATATATTTTGACTTTTCGAAGGCCTTCGACAAGGTTGAGCAAGGAATGATATGTCCCAAATTACACTGTCTCAGCATAACTTGAAAAGTAGGTGAGTGGCTGAATGATTTCTTAAAAAAAAGAAGCCACACTTTTGCAACCAATAGGGCCCTCTCAAAGGAAACATCAAAAACAAGCAAGGTACCACAGGTCACGGTTTTAGAATCACTAGTTTTTTGGTGTCTCTTTCAGACATGTCCTCTGTAGTACATACAACATCACTCACTAGCTATGTCGATGACGCAAAGATAACACAGGCAATCAGGAACCCGGCTGAGGCTACTCCATTGTAACATGTTCTGGATACCCTATACACATGAGCTGAGAAAAAACAACATGAAATTTAATGTTGGAAAATTTCAAGCCCAACAATGCCGAACTGTTAACACAGAAACAGTAAAACAAAGCTACATGGGACCTGCAGGGATCGAAATAACCATGTCGAAATCGATAAAAGATCTGGGTATAGAAATGAACGATGATGAATCATTTTCTTCACACATCATAAGGGTGGCGACAATGTGTAGACAACTTGCTGGCTGGATCTTGAGGACTTTCAGGACACGAAACCGCAGGACTATGTTGGTACTATGGAGGGCACTTGTCCTAAGCAAACTAGACTATTGCTCCCAACGGTGGTCAACCCATACTATGAAACTGAAACTACAGAACTTGAAGAGGATTTCCACGACGACGTAGATGAGCTACTGAGTGGGGATAAAACAACTAATACTTTACACCTTGGAACGAAGGCGAGAGAGATACGGAGTTATATACATATGGAAGATCGTGGAGGGACTAACACCAAACTTTGGCATTGATAACTGGATCAACGCACGAACAGGGTGACTGTGTGGTGCCAAATGTCCCGTCTTACACATCCTAATAAGGAGCAGATATTGCAATAATCTGGTGCTCAAAGGCTCTCACCTGCTTAATAAGTTGCCAAGAAATGTGAGAAATCTGCATGGAGTGGACGTGGATGTTTTTAGGAAACCGCTTGACACCCTGCTATCCAGGATCCCAGATGAGCGCACAGTACAGAACGAACTCCCTCAATGGTTAGCCAACGCAACCAGGGTGGAGCCCCAGCATGTTTTCAGTCGGATGACTGGAATAGGTAAAAGAGTATATATATATTATATATATCGTAGCAGGCCCGCGTCTGTCACGAATGACCATGCGTTTATACCTAGATATTTCCCCTTCGATGCAGAAGCCTGGGCATTTTGTGGTTGTGGAAGACCAGAATTCAACCATGCATGTCACTCCCCAACTCACGTCAGTCATTTCATGCCAGTGAAAGCAATGGCCGATACATGCAGCAATTACGTGGAAACACATTTCTACAGCTGAATGAACATGGAGCAACGTGAAATATAGTTGGCCAAACTACTTACAACCGCTTGGCACAACATACTATAACATAGAAATATAAAAACATCAGACCTCACAGACTATATTAATATCAATAGAGCAGCCAAGCACCTAGTGTAGATAGGAAACTAAAATACATAGCTAAGCGTGTGGCCTTTCTAAACTTCAAGAACCATATGACCGATTTTGCTTCTAATCATATTTGTAGACTGCTAAACTCAACACGTACAGAGATGGGGCTTGTCAGCAAATCTATCCTTAGAGGTATAGTGAAGACTTTTAGGATGAAATGCAACCTGTCCCAATGGGAGAACAGTGACTCTGTTATTAAGATGTTATTAAGATGTTCCATTCCTTCAGCACCCCAAAAATCCAAATTCACGCAGTTCCATATAGTGGACTTTTACCCGTTGGTCTCAGCGACCCTCTTTGATGAAGCGTTAAAATTCGCAACCCCTTACACCCCCGTTCATGACTTGGATAGACAGAACATTACAAACTGCAGAAAAACTGTATTCTTCAGTAATGGCACAGCCTGGAAAAAAAAGAAAGAAAAAATCAACTACCTCATAACTATTCAATGTCTCAATGGAATCATTCGATAGTGCTGACGTATGCGATTTGGTAGGATTATACATTTTAGATACAGTGTGAGTCAGATTTCCCTCATGTTTATACCACGTCAACCTGGAGCATTTTAGAAAATACCTAATAGCTACTTTTTATCAGATAGGACTTCTAACATTTTTCTAAGAAAGCCAACTTTGATAGGGTGACATCCTACTACAACACTGCATCAGCAACAGCGGCTTTTCTGATATAATTTCTTACTCCCCTTCTAACCCCACCACCAGTAGTAAAAGAATTCGAAATAAATGTATATATATATATATATATATATATATATATATATATATATATATATATGTGTGTGTATGTGTGCCTGCGCGTATGTGTGTGTGCCTGTGTGTGTGTGTGTGTGTGCGCGCGGTGTGTGCGCATGCGCGTGTGTATGTGTGTGTGTGCGTGTGTGTGGGTATAAGTGTGTGCATGATGTATGCATGTATTGACGTGGGTGTCTGTAAATAATGGTTTGGCTACATGAAGCAATAAGAGTAGTGGGTGGCTACATGTACCTAGTAAAAGAAGATGTTACATATAAGCAACCTAATAAAATTAACGCTGATAAATACTAGATCATTTTAGCCATTATTTACGTCCATATATTTCATAACATTAAAGCTAAAAAAAATAGATATTGAGGATAAATGTGATTATAATTTCAGTAACTGTTAATATAGTTGCACTAATGACAGGCATATATTATATTAACATCAGAATAGGACTGTCGGTAGAACAACTATTAAGAGAATTACTGCAAAATTATTCTGGTAATTTCAACCTTCCATAATCTTAGAAAAAACATTGGTCATAGTTTGCAGCTACAACATGCGGTTACGGACAAACATCGTTCGGTAATTAAACACTTTCTAATATGTTATATATATATAATCGATCCTGACTTTCACTACATAATACATATAGATAATGAAACACGTATAGATCAAATAAATAATGTATTAACTTTTGAACTTGATGCTCTATATTCTTTGTTACTATATATATATATATATATATGTGTGTGTGTGTGTGTGTGTGTGTGTATGTGTGTGTGTGTGTGTGTGTGTGTATGTGTGTGTGTGTATGTGTGTCTGATGGTAGCTATGATGCTTCCGGGACGGTATGCCGGTTGAGCACTCTATGTTCTTACAGAGCAGAGTGTGATATAATGTAAAACGAAAAATCAGTGATGCATCTGGACTCAATTTATTGAGTGTTACAATTGTTTAGCCGGCAGACAGCTCGAGACACGATCATTGTATGGATCTGTGTGATTCTGGACTTGCAGGTTCATCGAACACTTGTAATAATTTCGGATCAAATGTTCTCAATGGGGTGTTAGCGTCAAAAAACATCTTCCTCGCTTGTCCTGCTGTTGGCTGTTGTTTTTTACGTCATCATAAATTGTGGCCAATAGTTGGTGTTACACTGGCCATCAACTGTCCCTCCGCCTGACACACTTCAATGAATCCATGCTGGGTTTGGTATTTCACAAGTCCACTCACGCACTCACACACACACACACACACACACACACACACACACACACACATATATATATATATATATATATATATATATATATATATATATATATATATATATGTATATATATGTATGCGCATGTATATGTATACACATGTATATATATATATTTATATATATGTATATATATGTGTGTAAATACATATATATATCTCCAAATTATTTGTCGAGCAATATTGGCCGCGACTGCTGCTATGGTAGCAGGCTGGCCGCTGTCTTATTAGCAAACCACTTTCCACTGATTGACCTCGATGTCACGTGATTGATTCTTTTTGAATTTGCCACCGACGTAGAGGCAGTGATTTTCTCAATGGCTAGGAATTCAATCCACGCTTTGCTATTTTCTATCCACTGAAATATTTTTTAATAAGTTTCCAGTGTCCACGCTTTGCCTGGTTACTTAGATGAGAATAGTCTTCCCTGACGACGGAATGTTTCTCCATGTTTTCTTCGGAAAATATATTTACTCCATTCCAGAAACTAATTAGTTGGAAGTGATATTTTAGTAAGTAAGTTAATTTTATAATTTTCTTATTTTACGTCTCTCGTATTATTGTTCTGCAACCCCATGCATTGAACCACAAAGTTACTAAGACAAAACCAATATATTTGCTAGCATAGATATGCATCTGTATGTATATACAGGTTACTAGATATTAATTCTTTATAATTCTCTCCAAATTATTTGTCGAGCAATATTGGCCACGACTGCTGCTATGGTAGCAGGCAGGCCGCTGTCTTATTAACAACCACTTTCCACTGATTGACCTCGATGTCACGTGATTGATTCTTTTTGAATTTGCCACTGACGTAGAGGCAGCGATTTTCTCAATGGCTAGGAATTCAGGCCACGCTTTGCTATTTTCTATCCACTGAATTATTTTTTAATAAGTTTCCAGTGTCCACGCTTTGCCTGGTTACTTAGATGAGAATAGTCTTCCCTGACGACGGAATGTTTCTCCGTGTTTTCTTCGGAAAATATATTTACTCCATTCCAGAAACTAATTAGTTGGAAGTGATATTTTAGTAATTAAGTTAATTTTATAATTTTCTTATTTAACATCTCTCATATATATATATATATATATATATATATATATATATATATATATATATATATATATATATATATATATATTGATAAACGGAATAGAAAATGCTGACAAATTGTTCACAGTTGAAAAATGGTTTAATTAGGAATAAAAGAGTATTAGTGATTGTATGGGTTAGTATTCAGTTGTGGTTTTAAGTTTTTAAGTTTTTACCGGTTGCGCATTTCTAAATGCTTTTCAAAAATAATTTTGAGATAGAGTGTCCGTGCTGTTTGCTCTGATCAGAGCAAACAGCACGGACACTCTATCTCAAAATTGTTTCTTCCTCTATGGGTTTTTTTTCTTTCCTCTTTCTTCAGTAATTTAAATTATTCAACAGTTATATTGCTGCCATGTATTTTTTTAAGCTTTCTCACACGCAGCCTCTCTAGTGTATGTATTATATATTTTTCTCATGTTCTCAATATTAAGGTATATAAATATTGAGTTTTGTCATATATTACTCATTACCATGACTGAATATTAACTATCTACTATGTCAGGGTTTATCATGCATCATCTTATTTTATCTGATGAGGCCGTACTGTGGAAGTTAACTCAGTACATCTGAAATATGTATAATAAAATATACTTGATCACAAGAATATCTATTTTGTTACTATTTTGAATTAATATGTAAATATATATATATATATATATATATATATATATATATATATATATATATATATATTTGTGTATGTGTATTTATGCATTTATGTGCATGTGTGTATATATGTGTAGATGTGTTTGTATATGTTTGTATATGTGTATATTTATATATATATATATATATGTGTGTGTGTGTGTGTGTATAGGTGAATGTGTCTGGTGACACCTGAAATATAGGCACCCAATATTTGAACTGGTTTATAGAATTCTCTTGGCCTTTGTCACTCTAAGTAGAGCTTTAAAGAATTAGATTTTCAAGAATTTCCCTTTTCTTTAAATCCATCAACCATGACCGAACCACAACCATCTTATAGACACCTGAAATATAGGCATTGTTAGCTTAAGAGAAACTTAAAAATAAGAAGTGGCATTCCAACTTGAACTTGTTTATAGAATTCTTTCTCCCTTTGTCACTCTAAATATAAATTATAGCCTTAAATAATTAGCTTTTCATGAATTCCCTTTTCTTTCAACTAATGACCTCCACCCATGCCACTCCCCACCCTCTTCTACCACCTGAAGAGATATAAATACCACAAAATTTATTTTGGTCAGCCAGATTCTTGCTGGTTTCTAAAGAATGAAACAGTTCTAGTCCTGTAGAATCTCATCTATATTAAAACTGTTATACTCTGCTATGTATTGAGTCCCTTACTTACTGTGGTTACCTCCGATTCAACCCGGAATAACTTACCATTTAGCACTGTGTGCCCCTTATAACCATCACCAAGAAACTCTGCTGACCAAACTCGACCTTGATGTTTACTTGAAGAACATCCCTATCCCTCCAAGGAAACTATACTTAAAACACTCATCAGACGTACCGATGAGTTCATCAAGCGAATTAGATGGAGATCCTTCTTCCTCGACAACCTTGATGTATCATCTACCAATGATGAGAAGTTCGGCTTCAAAACGAATAAGGCACCACCCACCAACAGCCTACTTGAACCATTTGAAGAAGACCTCTTCAAGATGATCAAATATATCAAATTTCGTAGAGCCACACACCATTCCATGCCTACTTAAATACTGAATTGCGGAATATAAACAAATCCTCTAATCTCCATGTCGCCTCCGATAAAACCAAAAACGTTTATGAGGTAGACCCACAGACCTACAATGAGCTGGCAAAAAATGCCATCACGACCACCTACAAAAAGGTAATAGAGATGGCATTGACTGAGACAAACGTGGCCGGAAAAGAAATCGCCAAGTCCCTTAAATTACATGACCGAACCGAACCTTTAAGGGGAAAGACCCCGCACTTTACCCTGAAGGACCATAAGAGAAACGTCCTCAACAAACCATCAGTCAGACTTATCAACCCCAATCGCTCGGACATCGGCTCTATCAGTAAGAATATTCTTGATAGAGTTCTATCATCATTGTGCGTTGCCTCACCAGTCCCACTCTGGAGCAGAACATCTGAGGCAATATCTTGGTTCCAAGAATTACCCGATAAACGCCACACTCGCTTCCTGCAATTCAACATAGAAAACTACTATGCTTCTATCTCGGAGTCCCTCCTGAAGGACGCAATTACTTTTGCCAGTAATTTTACCACCATAACCGATGCTGAGCAAGATGTTATCCTCCATGTCCGTAAGACCTTCCTATACCACGATGGATCTTACTGGATCAACAAGAAGTCTCAGACCCCATTTGACGTCAGATTGGGAGCGAGTGACTCGGCTGAAATAAGCGACCTTGTGGGACTGTACATTTCAAATCATCTGAAGAACCTCTTTACTGGGCTAACCGGAGGTTTATACCGAGATGACGGCCTCTTCTCCCTGCACAAGGTTAACATCAGAACCACCGATGGGTTTCGGAGAAACTTAAGCTCGTTCTTCCGTAATCTTGGATTTAGTATAACTATAGAATATAATATGACTAGGGGTAACTTTTTCGATGTCACTCTCGACCTAGATACTTCCTTCTATTACCCGTACCACAAACCTAATGAGTCTCTTAGATATATTAATGTTAATTCTAACCACCCCCAAAACATCACTGATAACTTAGTAAAAAGCGTCTCTATTAGAATCTCTGGCCTTTCGGCCAATGAAGATATATTTAACGCCTCGGCCTCCTACTACAATGAGGCTCTCGCCCGCAACGGATTTAAAGAAAAGATAACCTACCTAGGAACCACCGCAAAACTACATAGGAGGAATAGGCATAGGCAGATTAGCTGGTACAACCCTCCCTTCAATAGAGAGGTCTCTACACCTATATCTAGGATTTTCTTCACTCTGCTGAACATACACTTCCCTATACAACATAGGTACTACACCATCTTTAATAAAAACACAATAAGACTCTCCTACTCCACTACACCTAACCTCGCTAGGAATATAGCCAATCTCAATGCTAAATAATTAAATAAGCCAACCAGCTCCGAACCCAATCCCCGGACTGAGGCCTTGTATAATTGCCTAAATAAGGAAGCTTGCCCACTTGAAAACAAATGCCTGACAAATGATATCGTATAAAATGCAATGTCATCTCAGGCACCGATGATTGCATCAACAAAAAGACTTACATCGGCATGACTTCCAATAAATTTAAGACCCGGTGGTATGCCCATACCCACTACTTCGGAAGACCGGACAAATCAAATCAGACAACACTCGCCTCCTATGTTTGGGACCTCAAAGGAACTCCACCACCTTCACGCTTAAATGGAAATACTCCAGAAAGCGCGCTCATACAACGGAGGACACAAGTTGTATCTCAGAGAGCTACGAAATATTATTCGCCAAGGGCCCGCTACTGATCAAACTCTCTGAACACTGCCCGCACTTCATGCACAAAAACTTTGCAACTTTCAAATACCTTAAGCCAGCGTTAATGCCCGATGGCTAAAAACGACTTCCCTTTTTTTTAAATGCCACCCGACAAAATTTCCCCTTCACCTCCTTTCCACCCTACCCCTACCCAACATGAAACACAGCACTATGGTTATGTAAGTAACTCTTACCTATCTGCATTTTCTGCTTGTAGAGCTGGTTTTATGTGCCTGTGTATATGCGTATTTTGATGAGTACATTTTTGTATGTATTTGTATGAGTGGCCGTTCGTTTGTATGTGTATCGTTGTGTGTACGTAAGTTCATATGTACCTGCATATGGGCATGTATGTGTATGTTTGTTTGTATATATATATATATATAGATGTATATGTAGATGTGTATATCTATATATATATAAATATATATATATATATATATATATATATATATATATATATATATATATATATATATATATATATATATATATATATATATATACATATATATATATACATATATATATATATATATATATATATATATATATATATATATATATATATATATATATATATATATATATATATATATATACATATATATATATATTAAATGCCCGAATTGTGAAGAACTATATGTCGGTCAAACTGGAAATGCACTATCGGTACGTGCACAGGTAGACGGAGAGAAAATCAGAGACCCAAATGTCCGTCAGATACCCCTAAGTAACCATCTAGCAACATGTGGACAGGGAATATTTATAATATTCCCCTTCTACAAATTACACAGCCCAAGTGAAATCAAGAGAAAAATCAAAGAAAATAATTTTATTGATAAATTCAAACGCAAGCTAAATGAACAATAATAATGGGATATTCACTCCTACTATCACTATGACTACAACCATGTCGACTACGACCACTAACAACAACAACAATAATAATAATAATAAAAGTGATGTTGATGGTGAAGATTACTAGAATATTCTATTTTCATCAATTCTAAAAATAGCAAAACAATTGGTGCTTTGGATAGGGTCAATTAGTAGTCGTTAGACATGCTCAACCAACCGTGACGCCTAAACCAATCAGCTTTAGTAATTCAGTGAAACTACACACAGATTGATCGAAATACAGTTTGCAAGATTTAGCATTCTGGAGCCACCTTTCACTGTATGTAAGGTACAAAATGTACCCATCTCGTTACAGTTGAAAATTGCAAACTTGACTGTCACCACACATTATGAACCTGAAGATTGCGAAAGCATGAAAGTACTTGTTCAATTAACACTTAACATTTAATATTCTACCATACTATTTCATTCTAATACCATTATAAATTCTAAAGGATTGTAAATAAAACGAGTATATGAGACAAAGTTGGAATTCCTTTTATTAATATAATCTTCTATACACACGTGTATATTTATCTATCTCCCCACCACCTGCTGTTGACGATGGCGCCCGTCAACCGCTCCTTAACTAAAGTGCTAATCCGGTCCCTGTAAGCCTTACTTGCCGGTAAGGACAAGTTGAGCTTCCAGTAACCGGGTCCCTGTCTATGAGTTCTGTCAGGGTTGATCATGCAGGTCACTAACTTGTGGTCTGAATAGCCAACCATGCGCATCTTTGGACAACTTAAAAAGTCCTTATCCTTAATTCTAACTAAGAACCTATCTAGGTACGACCTAGATGATCCGCTACGATATATATATATATAATATATATATATCTCGCTCTCTCTCTCTCTCTCTCTCTCTCTCTCTCTCTCTCTATATATATATATATATATATATATATATATATATATATATATATATATATATATATATATATATATATATACGAGAACAAATCCAGGATGCAGTTGCAGGAAGCCGGAT
>OZ024742.1:258547438-258579938 GCA_964016885.1 Eledone cirrhosa | reverse complement strand
CCATTGGATTGAACTGGAATACCCATCATAAAAAGCGATGGAGATCAATATCATTCCTGCCCTAACATATCTTCGCTCGACACAACAATCCCGTAAAAGTTTGTGTTGTCAGAATGTTGTTAACATATTCACAGTTGTCAACACTTTGATACATATATTGGCCATTAAACTGCGATGTACTGGGAGTTCACTTTCATTTAATCGCTCATAGCCACCTCATTACTTATTTTAACAGGTATATTAAGTATTCAGTCAATCTCTTAGTTGACCCACTATGTTATGTTACATAAACACACACGCACACATACACATACACACACACACACACACACACACACACAAACACACGGATACATACGCATTCAGACAAACAAACTCACATACACTCACAGAAACACACATACACGCACAGCCACACAGAGACAGAGAGACTCAGAAACGCCAGGACACACACACATACACACACACACACACACACAGACACAGACTTATGTATATATAAATATATGTATCTACGTGTGTTTATATATATGTACCTATATATGAATATATATATATATATAAAGAATTAGTATATCTACCAACATATATATACAGATGCATACCTATGCTAGCAAATATATAGGTTTTGTCTTAGTAACTTTGTGGTTCAATGCAAGGGGATGCAGAACAATTATATGAAAGACGTAAAATAAGAAAATTATAAAATTATAAAAGTTTACTTATTTACTAAAATTTCACTCCAACTAATTAGTTTCTGAAAGGGAATAAACAATGGTTTCCGATTGGAACAACATGGAGAAATATCCTTTCGTCATCAGGGAGATCTGTTGTCAGCTAAGTTCCCAGGCAATACGTGGACACAGGGAACTTATACAAAAATAATTCAGTGGATGGAAAAAAGCAAGCGAGGACTAAATTCGAGAACCTTGAAAAAATCACTGCCTACTTAGTCGGTGGCGAATTCAAAAGAGTCAATCACGTGACATCGATGTCAATCAGTGAAGAGTGGGGGTGCTAATAAGACAGTAGCCTGGCTATTACTATGAACCATAGCAGTAGTTTTGGTAAATTTTTGCTCAACAAAATAATCTGGAGATAATTATACAGAATTAGTATATCTACCAACATATATATACAGATGCCTACCTATGCTAGCAAATATATAGGTTTTGTTTTAGTAACTTTGTGGTTCAATGCAAAGGGATGCAGAACAATTATATGAAAGACGTAAAATAAGAAAATTATGTTTGTATAAGTTCCCTGTGTCCACGCATTGCCTGGGAACTTAGCTGAGAACAGATCTCCCTAATTAGTTGGAGTGAAATTTTAGTAAGTAAGTAAATTTTTATAATTTTCTTATTTTACGTCTTTCATATATATATATATATATATATGTGTGTGTGTGTGTGTGTGTGTGTGTGTGTGTGTGTGTGTATACAAAGTGTTAAAACGATCAAATGTTAGTTTAGAACATTTATTTGCTGATAATTGTTTCTTCCAGAGGGAAGTCTGGATTCATCGGAGCATAAGGAATGTCGAAACATGTAACTAAAATCCTAGGCATTTAGAACATTTACGGTACATATTTGTTATTAGTGTCAAAGATATCATGTGGAGAGTCAGAAGTTAAAAAGATGTTCTGCTTGAAAGAACACAATTACAGGCAGCGCTGGTTGGAAGTGTAATAGGTATAAGTAAATATCACAAGCAAAAAAAAATCACAAGCAAAAAAAACACAGGCAAAAAAGTTATAAGCAAGGAAAATTGGTGTATAATGCAGGAGTCAATGCAGTCAATAATGCATGTATGAGGAAAGAGTTATAATGCAGTTGAAATAAACATATTTTGTGTGGAGTGTTAAAGCATGTTATAATTTTTATAAATGTTTAAGATAGTGTGCAATTTGTTAGAGAGGCATGTGGTGATAATGTAGGTATTTGTTATGTAAGGTGTAATGCAAAGCACGTGATAGAGTTGGGTATGTGATTTTGATTTAAGTGTTTTTGTGTTGTAGTTCGTATGTATGTGTGTATGTTGTTTGTTACTCACAGTTATTAACAGTGGGATTATTTTGAGTCGTTTGTAGTCAATAGGTGTTTGTTTGTTAAATGTAAATTCCGCCGAATTACTGGCCATGTTCTTATTTTAGGTATATTATTTTATGCATTTTTTATCTACAAATTATTTTTTCTAGGGTTTGTATTAACCATTATTAAGCTGTAGAGGGTCGGACGCTATGCTTTGCAGCAAAGAGTTACGGCCCTTTATGATCTGAGTTCAAATCCCGCCGAGGTTAACCCTGCCTTTCATCCTTACGGGGTCGATAAAATAAAGTACCAGTAACACACTGGGTTATTGCTGGCCTTGTGCCAAAGTAGAAACAGTTATTAAGCTGTTGGTAAACCGTTATGCTGCTCAATTTTATAAGTTTAAACAGGAAGTTGTAAAGGGGGTTAATAACAAAGGGGGGGGGGGGGTAATTAAGGTTGTTGATGAATTAAGGATGGTTTTAAAATTGTGGTAGTGTTATAAATTAATCTTTATAGAGTATATAAAATATAAAATATTAGTTATATAACACCGTGTACCATATATTGTGTTCCCCGGTTCTAAGTTTCATTTCCTGGTTTGTTATATACCATTATTATGAAAGAAATCCCGCCGAGGTTGACTTTGCCTTTCATCCTTAGGGGGTCGATAAAATAAAGTACCAGTAATGCACTGGGTAATTGCTGGCCTTGTGCCTAAAGTAGAAACAATTATTTAATCAAAGGTTTGGGTTTGTGGTCAGGAGTTTGATATTTCAAAATTTTCATATTTTTCAAGAAAAAAAACATTTAAAAAAAAAGTATCAGTTCATATTATTAAATCAACAGAGTATATATTTATTTTATTGCAGAAGCTTATCAAAAGCAAACAAGTAAAAACAAATAACACTTATAAAGCAACTTATGCACGTCCGAAATGACTGGATTTTCTGGATTTGCGGTTGTAGTCCAGGTCGCATTCCCGCACTAGGCCCCAGATATAGTCCCCCATCATTTTTTCATTGTTGTGAGCCTGGTACCTCCGCTCTATCTCTTTCACATCTTGGTGGGTTCGTTAGCCTTGTTCTTCTGAGTAGGCGCCCATATTGTCCTTGAATGTTTCCAGGTGAGCGTCCAGCATATGGAGTTTAAGCGACATCCCGCATCCCATGGCGCCAAAAGCCTTTATCAGATCCTGCACCAGTTGCTGGTAGTTTTCAGCTCGGTAGTTGCCCAGGAAGCCCTTAACAACTGCCTTGAAACAGTTCCATGCTGTTCTCTCAATCCTATTGAGCTTATTTGAGAACTCGGTAGACTCAAACACCTTCTTTATCTGAGGTCCAACAAAAATTCCACCTTTGATTTTGGCCTCAGATAAATTTGTGGAATAACGCAAGAAGGTACTTAAAAGCCAATGATTCTTGGTTGAGAGCCTTCACAAATTGCTTCATCAACCCCAATTTAATGTGCAGTAGCGGCATGAGGACAATCCCGGGATCAACCATGAAGTTCCGGGTCCCAACTACAAATTCTGTTCCTGGCTCCAAGTTCTTTCTTTTGTAGTGGTCAGAAGTGGCTCTGCTGTCCCAAAGACAGAGGAAGCATTTGAATTTGATAAAGCCCCTTGGAGTCCAAGCAGGAAAGCCACCATCTTGAAGTCTCCAATGATTTCCCAATTGTACTGGTTGTATTGCAGAGCTTCCAAGAGGACTTCACACTCTAGTAATCTTCCATCAGGCAGACTGAATGAGCTAAGGGCAGTGTCGGGAACGTGTTTCCATTGTGGAGGAGGACAGCCTTCAAACTTGTGGTGGAGCTGCCTATAAATATGAAGGGGCATTAGCAATCACTTCCCATTTTAAGGTGTATGGTATGTTACTTGATTTTAATGAGTGTATATATGTGGATAGTGAGGTTTCGTTGCTAAGTTTAGGGTATCTGAACGAATGAATGTGTGAATTATATCTGGTGTTAAAGCTATTTGATGTTGAGCCTATATATACTTTCGAGATGTGATTAGCGGTTACAGTACCGGAGTAGACAATGTCTTTAATTAGGCATGTCTTATTTAATGCGCATGTATTGTTAGGCCTACAATTACAATTGTTTTGGTAACTAGTATACTGTTTAAGGGGGTATGCATTTGAGTGGTTCTTTCTGTTCCCACTTCTAGTATTTTGATTATGGTAACTATTATTATTATTGGTATTATTAGTGTGACTTGCTGTATGGTCTTGTACTGTGTTATTGTTCAGGTTATTTATATGCTGGGAATTATTAATTTGGTGTAATTTGAAGTACTTTTTAATCTTTCTCTTGTTGGTGCTGGCTATATGGTCTGCTATGTTAGGTGTGGTGGAGTAGGATATTTTAATTGTGTTTTTGTTAAATAGGTTGTGGTATTTATGGTTAGTTGGGAAGTTTTTGTCTAGAGTAGAGAAGAAAGCTTTAGGTATGTTTGTTGATACATTTAAGTCTTCTTATGGTTGTTATTCATGCGCCTGTTTAGTGTGGTGTTAGGTTCCTTCTCATCTATATTTTTCTTTCTGTGGTGTTTCTTAGGATTATTGCTGTGGTGTGATTTAACTTTTTTATGGTGCACTTTGTATAGGAGGCACCATAAAAAAAGTAAAATCACACCACAGCAATAATCCTAAGAAACACCACTGAAAGATAAATATAATCACATATATATATGTGTGTATATATATATATATGCATACGTGTGTGTATATATTTATATATATATGCATACTCACACATATGTATATACTTATATTATATATACATATACTAACTATGTAAAAACTATCTAGTTATAACAAACTAAATAAAAAATGTTTTAACCCCCTCCACACAAGTTTAAAAGATGACAATTATGTAACCAATTATATTTTATATTTTATATACTCTATAAAGATTAATTTATAACACTACAACAATATTAAAACAGTCCTTAATTTATCAACAACCTTAATTACCTCTCTTTGTTATTAACCCCCTTTACAACTTCCTGTGTAAACTTATAAAATTGAGCAACATAACGGTTTGTATACACGCACACACACACACATATTTATATGTGCGTGTATTTGTATACCTATGGCGTGTGTTTTCGCGTATGCTTGTGTATGTACGTATTTGGATGCGTGTATGTATTTATTTAATTTCAATTACCTCTGTATTTTATTTACTTTATTCTTAACTCTGAAGCGGAGAATCATTCGGTTTCCTAGTTAGAATTTTAGTCTACGACTTCAGTTATACCATTTACGTGGTTTTGTCTTTGCGTGCAACTGTTCTCCACGCTCCACATATGACGTATTATCTTCGTTTTTTCCGTTCATTGCCAGATAACGTCTCTATGAACCACCTAATAGAAGATTAGTCTACGACTTCTTTTATACCATAAACGTGGTTCTGTCTTTGCGTGTAATTGTTTTTCACCGCTCCAAATAATGACGTATTATATTCGTTTTTTCATGTTCTTTGCCAGGGAACGTTTCCACGAACCAAAGTATCGTCTTCCTGTCTTCCTCCGGTTGCAACGTCTTTTGAAATATTCACTTCTGCGTTTACAGATTGACTTTGTTAGTTTCATAAGATCCCGTTAAGGGTGAAAGAAAGCGATTCTGTGCTTAAACTTTAATCTGTTATTTTAATAAATATTTGCTCTACCGTTCTTAAATATTTGATATATATTTATCCTTATCGAGCCCTGTTTGGATTTTATTCTCCAAATTTATTATTATTACTATATATATATATATATATATATATATATATATATATATATATATATATATATATATACATGTGCATGTGTGTAAGATTACATTTAATTACCAAAAGAAACGAGAAAAGTATGTGTATTGATAATTCAAATTCAATTATGAAATCTTTAGTTACATTCACAGTTCTATAAAATTGCTAATTTATTCTGAACTAGTAAATTAATGACATGTTTTTATAATAACGTTAATTCCCGATGCATAGAATTTTTCATTTCATTTCCTTTACATTTTTAAATTTAGATGTAACATATCTATTATTTATTATTGCATCCAAGTAGATTTATTAAGAACTTCTATTCAATTACATATTGTATGTACATTTTCATATTGTATGATATCATATTGTGCTCAAAGCTGTTATGCTACGTGTGCCCTTGAGAAATGAATTAATGTCTCGATAATATAATTGTTTCTACTATTGCCACAAGGTCAGAAATTACCCAGTACATTACTGCTACTTTATTTCATCGACCCCGTAAGGATGAAAGGCAAAGTTAACCTCGACGGGATTTGAACTCAGAATGGCAAGGGCCGTCACTCTATGCGTCAAAGCATGCCGTCCGTCCCTCTACGATACTGCCAATCCACCGCCAATGTCTCGATAATATAATGCTTTCTCAACTAGTTATTTGTAACCCGAGAAAAACATTATTATCGGGAAGATCTCAAAACCGTTAAAATGTTCTTTTAATATTTATTACCATAAAAGGGAGTAGATTGGCATAATTAGTAGATGTTTGGCTAAAATGCTATTGTGTCAATGGTTCTGGCACTTTATATTCTGAATTAAAATCCCATCAAGACCAATTTTGCACGTCAACCTCACTGGCTTGTTAAAATTAAGTACCCATCAACTACTGGAGTCCATTTAATCAATTGAAACCTTTCCCTCAATTGGATGAACTCGTGACAATTTTAGAAATTAATAATTATTGACCTGTAAATTGTTTAATATGTATTAACTATATTTATAATATTATTATCAACATATCGGTTTAATATTGACAATATATTAATATATATTGACTTATAAGTAACTGGTTAATATCGACACACACACACACACACACACACACACACACACACACACACACACACACACACACACACACACACACACATACACACACACACACACACGCACACACACACACACACACACACACACACACACACACACACACACACACACACACACACACACACACACCACACACACACAAACACACACACAAACACACACACACATACATACATACATATATATATATATATATAAATATATGCACAGAGATATCCACACTTCGTTGTGGGGTCCAGTCTGCATGAAGAACTGAATGTAATCCATATGCTGAAAATGTAGGTTAAAATAAATCCCGGAAAACAATAAAAAATTAAAAGGAAAACATTGCTTTTGACAAAGGCTGGTGATATGCATGAAAGTAAATATTCTCCCTATCTGATATTTTGTAACTAACCTTACATAGATCGATAACGAAGTATAGTTACGATGTATTATCATCACCTAGAAATGATCGTAAAGCAGTGACATATATTTCTAATGACTTGACTTTTTTATTTCATTGTTTTAAATTATATATATATATATATATATCTTCTTAAAATGAATTGATATATAAATAATTGCTTAATATGTATTGCTATATAAATATCTCATTACTATTGATATATAAGTATCCGTTTTATTTGAATTAATATATATGTCTTTTAATAAAACGAATTGAAATAAAAGTATTTGTTAGATATGTATTGATATACAGACTTCGTTTTAACATATACTGATACCTTCCTATCTGTTTAACATATATTGACATGCAAGTTTCTCTTTAATTCTTTGATTTTAACAGCAACCCTCTTCAACCCTGTCCAAACCGGCTGAGCGTGGCTCCTCACACAAATGTATTGTTCTCAAAATAAATAACATCACAATCTCAGAGATAATATTCTATGAGATAATTATCTAAGACAAAAATGCATTAGTATAGATAGAGTAATGTAGATGCTAAAGGATTATATTGTATTGACGTATAAGTGTATGTTTAATATATATTGCAATATTAGTATATGTTTTATATGTATTGTCATATAAGTCACTGTTTCATATGTTTAGTATAAATCCTTCATTAAGATGCATTGGTAAATCTGTGACTGTGTAATATGGATTGACATAAACCTTTTTTTAATATTTACTGATATATCGTCTGTTTAATATTTATTGACACACACTTGTCAGTTTAAACTTGATATATAAATATCTATTTAACACGTATTGACAAATAAGTGTCTATTTAATATGTATTGACATGTAAGTCTGTTTACTACGTATGGACGAATAAGTGTCTACTTGATATGTATTAAGATATAAGTGTCTGTCTAATATATATTGAGATATAAGTGACTATTAAACATCTATAGACATATAAGTGACAATTTAATATGTATTGGTATATAATTGAGAGTTTATTATGTATTGGTATATAGGTGTCTCTTTATGAATTTCTTTGCAATGGAATGATTTGGTCACTCTCAAAATAATTTACGACAACACGACTTTTGTATAAAACATAAAGAGAAAACAAAAAAAGAGAGAAAAAAATCATTGGTTTGAACTATGGAAGTAATATTTCCTTTCATCTTTCTATTGCTTATGCTATTAGACTGACACAATTCCACACACATACACACACACACATATATATATATATATATATATATATATATATATATAGAGAGAGAGAGAGAGAGTGTGTGAGATATACAGAGAGAGAGAGAGAGCGAGAGAGAGAGGGAGACAGGGAGAAAGAGTGAGTGAGTTAATCAGGTAAATAGAAACAAAATGCATGTATGTATATACATATATATACCTATGCATATATATATATCGATACGGCTTGAGCTCAACTGTCGGTGTCTTACTGGTTCCTATTACCCACTCTACTACCGCAAGTATTGAGTACTTTGGTGCGTTATGGTCCACCTGGTTCCTTACCACATTTCCTTCGTTATATATATATATATATATATATATATATATATATATATATATAAGTTGAAATAAAATGAAAACGAAATTTCATTTCTCACTCTTAGTACGGCACTCTTAGTACGGCACTCGATATGCAAATTAGGCTGCTCAGCCGTTAATTTTCATAATGAAAGTATATACTTTCGAACGTTCAACTATCTGGCAGGTGGGTATACGGTGCTGATGATAGCTAACAAGCTTGAAACTAGTACATCGTTCCTGTGTCAGTGTTGAACAAAAAGGTGACATGGTTGCCTTAACACCGTACGGCATAAAAATTCAGGCTGTTCAGTTTGTTTACAAACGAACAAAGCGGCGTTATAATAAGCGTCCGCTAAACTGATACGTGCATATATGTATGTGTACCTGTATGTATATATATATATATATATATATATATATATATATATATATATATATATATGCATGCTACTGTACGTCTGTATACATATATGTATGTACGTATACACACATGCTTATATATATATATATATATATATATATATATATATATATATATATATATATATATATATATGAATATAGACATAGAATATTCGAAAATATTCTGTATGTTTATAATAAACATTTTGAAGACCTAATCGCTATAGAATAGAATACGTCACGTATTACAATTAGATTCTCGATAAAAGCAAGGGAAGTAATCTACGCGTTTCATTCTTGTTAGAATTCATCAGGACTACATATCCAGTGCTTTTATCGAGAATGACACAGCTAGAGACTTATAGAATACTTAGCTGTGTACAGGAACTGGTTTGAAAGAGCGGTTGCCGGTCCGGCAGAAATTAGAAATTGGAATAAATGCTCTGAAATAGCGATATATATGTGAATATAGACATAGAATATTCTATGTCTATATTCACATATATATCGCTATTTCAGAGCATTTATTCCAATTTCTAATTTCTGCCGGACCGGCAACCGCTCTTTCAAACCAGTTCCTGTACACAGCTAAGTATTCTATAAGTCTCTAGCTGTGTCATTCTCGATAAAAGCACTGGATATGTAGTCCTGATGAATTCTAACAAGAATGAAACGCGTAGATTACTTCCCTTGCTTTTATCGAGAATCTAATTGTAATACGTGACGTATTCTATTCTATAGCGATTAGGTCTTCAAAATGTTTATTATAAACATACAGAATATTTTCGAATATTCTATGTCTATATTCACATATATATCGCTATTTCAGAGCATTTATTCCAATTTCTTATATATATATATATATATATATGTATTAAATTAATAGTAGTATTTATATTTATATATATAATTTGTATACAATTATGAATACGAAAGGGTAATATATTGTATTACCCAATTACCAGTCAGAAAATTAGCTCAATGTAAATTATTAACTAGAAATTGATTGACATATATATACATATATATATATATTAGAAAGTGAGGTTTTTTTTACAAAATGAAAAATAACCGAGGTGTCCTACACGAGTGAAAGTATAAAGAAAAAAAGATGAAATCGAAAATGCAACTGGAGTCTTATTTTTTTTAAATATATAAATTTATTTGGTTCCTTTACCGGTTTCTCAGTTCTTCTGCTTTTCAAAAGTAGAGTTGAGATGGAGGGTCTGTGGTTTTTCTCACATAAACCACAGAACCTCCATCTCAACTCTACTTTTGAAAAGCAGAAGAACTGCGAAACCGGTAAAAGAACCAAATAAATATATCTATTTTTTTTAAAATAAGACTCTAGTTGCATTTTCGATTTCATCTTTTTCTCTCTCTCTCTCTCTCTCTCTCTCTCTCTCTATATATATATATATATATATATATATATATATATATATATATATATATATATATATATATATATATATATATATATATATATATATATATACTACCAATTAAGTATAACAAACAATGTACACACTATATGCAAATAGGCATTTCAAGCCGATATTTTTATATGCTATATGCAAATGAGCGACTCCAGGAAATATTTATCACATAATGTATATGGCTTGTGGTTTATTTCCACCTCATTTCTTGTAGGTTGAATGCCAATCATGAGAGGTTAAATAATATTAAGACAGCTGGCTGGCTTTCTTACTGGGTACTGAGCTATCAGCTACATCTTGACAGGGCTGAAGAGAGGAAAATAAATTCTTAATAACGAAATATTTTTAATTATTATTATTAATTATTTCTTTGATAGCGAGGTTCGCGTATATATTTTGCATATAAACATGAATTTTCTGCTTTAATACACACCCATATCATGCTTAATGCTATATTAGCGCCAATTTTATTATATACTAGCTGAATTACCCAGCGTTGCCCGGGTTATTGTTGTTCTGATGCAGCTTAGTAAACAATAAATATGAGGATGTTTTTTTTCTCATAATTATTTCAAAATATCTATATTTTAAAAAAATATCAAAATTGTAATGACAATAGAATTTAGAAATGAAAATATGTCAATCTTGAAACACTTCAGGTTAAACAATATTCATTGTGTCATATTTTGTTGGTGTCCAAATGAATAAATTGTTGCGCACACACATACACTCACACACACATACACTCTCACATACGCTCACACACATTCACATACACTCACATACATATACTAAGACAGACACGCTCAGATGACATACACTCACGCACACCAGTCTGTCATCATATATGTATCTGTATGTTTTCTCTGAGGCATAACATTAAAATAAAAATTATTACACATACACTCAGACACACATACCCTCTAACATACATATACTAAGACAGACATACACATACAAACATTCACGCACAACTGTCTGTCATCACATATGTATATGTATGTATAGATTTGTGTGAGTGTTTAATTCTCTGAGGTCTAACGAATGCAACGAACTCGCAAACACACACACACTCACAGACACATACACACTCATATATAATGTGACGTTATCGCGTCCGTCGTGGTGGTGGTGGCGGTTTACTATAGTTCACTATAGAAAGGTATTTTAGATAAAATATTATATTTTTTAACCCAAATGAACATAAAAATTACATGTTGACACTCCAGGGGTCTAATACTAGTACCTTCTAAAATTGGATTTGATTTGGTTCAGCCGTTTGAGAATGCATAGGAACATTCAGGCAGACAGAGAGACAAAGAATTTCATATATATAGATAGATATATACATACACACACACACATAAACACATACATACACACACACACACACTCTCTCTCTCACACACACACACACCATATATATATATATATATATATATATATATATATATATATATATATATATATATATATATATATATATATGTACATATACATATATATGTATAATGTTATATTCGGGGAGAGTCATATTGTAATAATATTGCCAGGAATAATAAAACACACTCACTGGTTTATATTGATTTTCGCTTCTGTGTCATTTATATCTCCATAGTTAATTTATCTGGCAATCACTGTTAATATCAGAGTATACAAAGGAGCCTCATAGAAATGGACATGACAGAAATTTGCCCATTATACAGGAGCAAATGATAGAATAGTTTAGATAAGACTAAACATAAGATATGAAAACCACTTCTTGGTACGAAAATCAAAGATACCAGAGTGTCATGTACGTCGATGCTACCCCTGGCGCGAAATTAGCTGATCAATGTAGGGTGGTCCTAAGAATGACCCATATAATGATTAAAGTGGTAGGAACTACCGTAGAATTCCTGTTCAGCAAAACATAGCCGCTGTAAGAATAAGAAATGTGTTATATGTAGAATGATCCCTCAAATAAATTGTAAAACTAGAAATGTAATCTATAGCATAAGATGTACAGAGGGTACTTGCAGAAACATGACAACGACATATACAGGTGAGCCACCTTGAACCATAGGAGAGAGATTAGACCAACACATTGATTAAAATGACAAAAAGACGGTTCGGTTCTATAAGAATACGTCAGACAAAGACATGATGGTAATATAGGCAACATAGACATTAAAATACTATCTAAACATAGAAATGACTCAACAAGTAAACAAATCAGAGAAGCAACTGAAATAGAACTAAGAAAACCAAAGTTGAACAGAAGAAACAGATGGAATGACAACAGCAACCATATCCAAACACACAATACTGACTTAAATTAAATATAAATAAATATATACACAAGTACAATTACCAAAACACACATAAACACACAATAGTGAACAAAGATAGAATACAAACACACACAACAAACAGAAAACACGCACGAAACGCAAGCACAAACAGATACAGGGACAAGAATAAATAAATCAATAAAATAAAAATGGGTAGACATTACAATACAACTGGAAGGAACATAATAATACCACTGATGATGTCCCTGATATGTGACAAAAGAACTTTGAAAGAATATATATATATATATATATATATATATATATATATATATATATATATATATATATATATATATATATATATTATTAAATAACAGATTAAAGTTTAAGCAAAGAATCGCTGCTTTCACCCTTAACGGGATCTACTGAAACTAACAAAGTCAATCTGTAAACGCAGAACTGGATATTTCAAAAAACGTTGCAACCGGAGGGAGACAGGAAGACGATACTTTGGTTCGTGGAAACGTTCCCTGGCAAAGAACGGGAAAAAATGAATAGAAAACGTCATAAATAGGAGCGGTGAAAAACAATTACGCGCAAAGACCGAACTACTTTTATGGTGTAAAAGAAGTCGTAGGCTAATGTGCTCTTAGGTGGTGCATAGAGACGTTCTCTGGCAATGAACGAAAAAAACGAAGATAATAAGTCATATGTGGAGCGTAGAGAACAATAGCACGCAAAAACAAAACCACGTAAATAGTATAGCAGAAGTCGTAGACTAAAATTCTAACTAGGAGACCAAATGGATCTCTGCTACAGAGTTAAGAGCAAAGTAAATAAATACAATACAGAAGTAATAGAAATAAATAAATACGTACACGCAAACAAATACGTACATACACAAGCATACGCAACACCTTACCATAGGTATACAAAACCACGCACGTATAAATATGTGTGTGTGTGTGTATGCTTGTGTACAAATAAATAAATAATTATATAAACGTATATAAGTAAATAAATACGTATATAACGAGCGCACACACATACATACATATAAATACACGAATGTTCGGAGACGTAAGTCAACTAAAACAAGAAGTACACATATACACACACCCACCATACGTACGAACCTGCATACTCACGCAGACGCAAAACTCCCGTATACACATAGCCAAATCCTAAATACCAGAATATAAAAAGATTTTACGCCATAACAATCAAATATACGTACGAGAAGGTATACATACCTTCACAAAACATACGGGTAATATATACTTACCTATGCAATTAAGTAAAGGAATAAACAAAACATATACTTCGCTCCCACATCAAGACGTAACATATCCACGTATAGATCGTACTATCCGTTAGGGTATAACGTTGGGCTGTAATACAGGAAAGTTTTGTGCAATTTATGTTTACAAGTCGAAATTGCCTCAGATTTTTTTGTTTAATATGTGGTCTGTGGCGTAGAGTATTTCCAGGGCCTCAGCCGCGCAGATGTCACATGGTCTTTTATTTCCGTTATACGATCTAGCCCTAGCTAGGATCTCCAAGTGTAACTTATATTGGGTGTGGTTGTCTTTTAGACTCCAGATATAAGCTAAAAGTGACATCATATTCCTTCTTAGAGGGTAACGAAAAGAATGGGTATGCATGTAAAGACGCTGCTTGAAACTATTGGCGGCTAACCCTATGTAGGCCCTACGGGACGTGGGTGTTACAACCTTACATTTGTAGACAATGTTACTAGAGAGGCATTTCTCGGATAGGGGGCAATCAGCCCGATTCCTACAATTACAGTTAGTACTAACTACAGGGTTGCACGTGTTCCTACGGCTAGGTGGTTTAGCTAAATTTGAAGCTGTGATGTTATGTGCAAGGTTAGGAGTCGTGGAGTAAGACATTTTAATAGTATTTCTATTAAAAATTTTACTATATTTATGTGTAGGGGGAAAATGCTTCGTAATAAGGGAAAGGAAGATCTTAGCTAATGGTGTGGCCACCTCCATATTATATGGTGGGTTAAACCAACAAATGCGACGGGATCTATTTCTTCTAGGTCTATATTCGTACTCTGTATATGCTACCTTATCGACAAGTCCACTTCGAGCAAGAGCTTCATTGTAATAAGTGGAATGGTCGTTGAAAATGCGCTCGTTGGTGGAAAGACGGGAAAGCCTCAACGAAACGTTTCTTACCAGGTTCTTGGTTATGCTGGCAGGATGGTTGGAATGCTTACTTATGTAATTAAGCGTATCATTCGGCTTTCTATACGGGTAATACAACCCATTCAATAAATTGAGGGTAACGTCGAGGTAATTAACGACCGAGAGATTGGCCTCAACCTGTATAGAGAGGTTGAAGCCTTTAAAGAAGGCTGTGAGTTCTTTTCTGAACCTCTCGCAAGCACGAGGTCCGCACTTAGTCATGGTCAAAAGACCATCGTCACGGTACAAACCACCGCCCGCGTTGGGGAATTCGTCCTTGATAGAGAAAAGAAGGAAAAGGCCAATAAGATCAGTAACATCCGCAGAGTCACTGGCGCTCATACTCACGTCGAATGGAGTACTATTGGATTTGTTAATCCAAATAGATTCGTCGAAATTAATCACCGACTTTCGGGCATTAAGGATGACATCAACTTCGAAATCCTTAACCACTGTGAGTGGTTTAGCGAAATTGATAGCCCTAAGGAGAAGTGGTAAAGTGATGGAGGAGTAGTAATTGTTAATGTCGAATTGGATAAAACGGCAATGTTCCTTGTTACGTATGCCGTTGAACCAATCAATCACCGCGAAAGAATTGTTCCACAGTGCGAGAGGGCCCAAACTTCTAATTTCAGGTATAATTCTATCAAGAATCGTTTTACTAAGTCTACCTAAATCGGACTTCGTAGGGTTAATAAGCCGAATAGAGGGGTTGTTCGGAAAATTGGATTTGTGATCCTTCAGGGTAAAGTGTGGAGAAATAGGGTCCAGCGGTTCGGTCCGGTCCAGGATGTTGAGATCAGATGTGATTTTAAACCCAGCGTCGTTGATTTCCACCACCTAAGAGAACATTAGTCTACGACCTCTTTTATACCATAAACGTGGTTCTGTCTTTGCGCGTAATTGTTTTTCACCGCTCCTATTAATCACGTATTATTCGTTTTTTCCCGTTCTTTGCCAGCGAACGTTTCCACGAACCAAAGTATCGTCTTCCTGTCTTCCTCCGGTTGCAACGTTTTTTGAAATATCCAGTTCTGCGTTTACAGATTGACTTTGTTAGTTTCAGAAGATCCCGTTAAGGGTGAAAGCAGCGATTCTTTGCTTAAACTTTAATCTGTTATTTAATAAATATTTGCTCTACGGTTCTTATATATTTGACATATCCTTATCGAGCCCTCTTTGGATTTTAGTCTTCAATTTTATTATTATTATTACTATATATATATATATATATATATATATATATATATATATATATATATATATATATATATATAATTCAAAATATTAACAAAAATAGACATTCGTGTGATCAAGTATATTTTATTTTACATATTTCAGAGGTACTGAGCTATCTTCAAAAGTACGTCCTCATCAGATAAAATACGATGATGCATGACATACCCACACTTAGTAGATGGTTAAGTTTTAGTCATGATAGTGAATAAGATATGACAAAACTCAATATTTATATACCTTAAGATTGAGACATGAACATTTTTTATATATAATACAATATAATCAACAAACAATTAATGATAATGAATATAATAACACTAGCAATATTAATACTAGGAATAACAATAACATTAATCTAAGCACAATCAATAGTACACTTCAAAGTACTAACAATGTTAATGTCAATTGTCCGATTTATAGTAATAACAATAAATCGAAATGTATTTGCAGAAATAGATCAAATTGCCCTCTCCAAAATAATAGTCTGGATAGCAATCTGGTCTATAAATGCACCGTAAAAGCAAATAACATCACATACAACTATATTGGTGCAACTTCATCGACATTTAAATCAGATTTTCGAATCACAAATGCTCTATTTCGAATCCTAATAGGAAATCTTCGATATCTTTATCGCAACTTATATGGTCGTTAAAAGACAAAAGTTTAAAATACACGATTTCTGGGTCGAAGCTGTGTAATAGTCGAATCTACTTGATTCTTCAATATCACCTAACTGCAATCTCTCTACTATGGAGACCCTATTAATAATTACTAATTATGAACATTTAATTTACGAAAAAAGTGAATTATTCTCAAATTGCCTTCATAAAGCTTCCTCTACATTCCAAGCCTCGCAAAAAGTCAGGATAGACACTAAATAAATAGGTTCTAATTTTTTATGTCACTTATCAACTGAGTGTGTAAAATGTTATAACAGATTATAAAACCTTATACTAATTGTTTATACATTTATGATATGATTAAAGTTAGATTAAGGGTTCTATATAAATATATAAACATATAGATTGTTAACATGATCTCTTGATGAATATGCATATCGTTTGATTGGTAGATACATTTAATTTGATTTGGATTCGTGTATTTTTTTTAAGTATATAGCTTATATGGTTAACAGTTATATTGAACCGTAAACCACTCATGCATTTATGTATTTATGTATTTATTCTTTTGAAGTATCTTAGTTTTAAGTTTCAAGATGATTGATTTATATATTTATATTTATGGTATATGCGTCGCACACGATCATAGTCGACAAACTTTTTCCACTTAACTTGATGTAAAACTTCAATTATAATCTTTACTAACAATGATTATATATATTATTTATTATATTTATTTGGATCACTAATATCGTCTTGAGTTCTGAACAGAATACTCTGTATATATTTGGACAAATGTACATATCTCGTTTAATAATATGCTTCTAGCTACATTTATAAGTACTTTAGATACTTAAGGACATTCTAGTGTTATAATTGTTAAATATCTTCTAAATTATATAACGATCTTGTTATACTTTGGGAGGGTCATTCAGAAACGAAATATATAACGATTATTATTTTTTAATTAAATTAAATTCGGGTTACCTTCGGGTCGATGGAAACCTTACGTTTTCTCTTTCTCACGTTTGCAGACACTTTAAATATGATATTATACTACAATATAGATCCTTTAAAATGTTCTTGTATTTTTAAATCATATAACTTAGATATTTGGCACTTTTATGATCGCAAACAATTTACTTTTTATTTTTGAATCTGGTTCTTATCTTTATGATTCATGAAGTTTGATTTGTATATTTATAGTATATATGTATTATATGATTCTAATATATTAATTGACCTAAAACCTTAATTTTAACAATATTAACAGTAACTTATTTATTATATTATATCATATTATATTGTGTATAACTGACTAATATCGTCTTGAACTTTAGACAATATACTCTTTGTATATATTTAGACAAATGCGTATATCTAATTTAATAATACCTTTTTATGTCTAATTCTAAAGCCTTTAGATACTTTAGGGCATTCTAATTGTTAATTTAACATTTTTAAAGTTACAACTGTAATTATTTTGTAAATTATATAATGAGAATTATTATTTTAATATAAACATTTTTTAAAAAAAAATATAATATAAAATAATATAATTTGATATGGATTACCTTCGTGAGGATGAAAATATTAAGTCTCTTCTTTCTCATGTTTGCAAATACTTTAAATATGATTTTATAAATTAAATATGATTGTATACTTTAATATTAATATATATATTTATAAACTTTTATAGCATGAAATATTATACCCATAGATTAATTCATTATTCTGAACTAACATAAATGATTCGAAATTTAACGATCAGCCGGATACGTTTGGATATATATAGTGTATATGATTAATTGTTAGTATATTTCTAATTAACTAAGGAGTCGAAATTAAACCCTTATATAATTACACCCAGATATATTTAACATTTAGATTGAGTGATACTTCTAGATAATTCAAAGATTCGAATTTGCTCTTTCACAAAGCTATGCCTAAATGTATATTCATGTATTTATATAGATATATATATTTTTGCATCATCTAATCACACCCTATTCATCCACGACAATACAAATCTCCCTCATTATGCTTTATACTATAAACATTTTTCTTCCTTGTCTCTCTATCCTTGATCAATTCTCTTTTGCTTTCTATACTTCTAGTAACTATACTTTTTTCCTCATCTGTTTCTCTCTTTCTTTCTTCTTTCTTTCTTCTTTCATCAATAATCTAAATTATTCGAATCTCTAACAGTTATGTAAATTACTATTATGTATTTTTAAACTTTCTCACACGCACCCTCTGCTTTATATGTAAACTTTTTTCATGTCTCAATCTTAAGGTATATAAATATTGAGTTTTGTCATATCTTATTCACTACCATGACTGAATCTTAACCATCTACTAAGTGAGGGTATGTCATACATCAACTTATTTTATCTGATGAGGACGTACTGTTGAAGATAGCTCAGTACCTCTGAAATATGTATAATAAAATATACTTGATCACACGAATGTCTATTTTTGTTAATATTTTGAATTAATATTAATAACTCTGGAAAACCAAACTTGTTGAGTGCTTCCAATCTATTGTAAAACTCATTCTTTGATTTATTCATTGAACATTGTTTAACCATTAAATATATATATATATATATATATATATATATATATATATATATATATATATATATATTTAACCGTTGGATCAATCAATGATAAACACTCATTGCCAGATAAATCGACTCTGGAGATTTAAAAGATACAGAAGCCAAAACCAATCAAAACCAAACAGTGAATGTGTTTTATTATTATTTCTGGCAATATTATAACACTATAACCCTTCCCAAATATAAGAATATTTGATTCAACACACGATTTCATGTCAAAAACATTGAAAAACAAAATATATATATATACACATACATCAAAAATAAATTCTCAAAAGATTTGCATTTTAAGTAAGGTGTCAAAACCTAATCTCGCGTAGGTTTTAAAGCTGCTTGTGTTGCTTATCTTTGAGGCCAATGTACGGTCCCTAAATCATATGCTACTATAGGCCTTGAAATCTTAGGTAGCATGCATCTGTGTTGAGTATTTATTTATGAAAAATAAAGCTCTGTATCTAACATACAACACTCGTTTTCTCTATGTGGCCTCCGGAAATTCTAAGCACTACACTATGCACACGCACGCACACACATACATACACATACACACACACACATTCACACGCACACATCCACACAGACACATACACACGCACAGTTCCACATACACACACATGCACACACATACACCCATACACATACACCCACACAGATATATATGTATATATATAGAGAGAGAAAGAGAGAAGAAGAGAGAGAAGCAGAGAGAGGCAGGGAGGGATAGAGCGAGAGTAAGAGGGAGGGAGACCGAGAGAAAGATAGAGAGAGAGAGAGAGAGCGAGGGAGAGAGAGAGAGAGAGTTAAGGGTGGAATCTCAAAGAGAATAGGAAAATGTTTATAGTTAAAAAAGTACTCAATACTTTGCTATATGTTAGACATCATTAAATTGGCAGTATCGGTAGAGGGTTGGACGCCATGCTTTCTAGCATAGTTACGTCCCTTTACAGTCTGAGTTCAAATCCCGCCGAGGTTAACTTTGCCTTTCATCCTTACGGGGTCGATAAAATAAAGTACCAGTAATGTACTGGGTAATTGCTGGCCTTGTGCCTAAAGTAGAAACAATTATTATCCGAGGTTAACTAGGGCGGTGAATTGGCAGTATCGGTAGAGGGTCGGACGCTATTCCTTGCCGCATAGAGTTACGGCCCTTGCCATTCTGAGTTCAAATCCCATCGAGGGTAACTTTGCCTTTCATCCTTACGGGGTCAATAAAATAAAGTACCAGTAATGTACTGGGTAATTGCTGGCCTTGTGCCAATAGTAGAAACAATTATTATCCGAGGTATACTTTGCCTTTCATACTTACGGGGTCAATAAAATAAAATACCAGTAATACACTGGAATAATTGCTGTGCTTGTGCCACAAGTAGAAACAATTATTATATATAAGGGCGGTGGATTGGCAGTATCGGTAGAGAGTCGGCCACCTTGCTCTGCAGCACAGAGTTACAGCCCTTTATTATCTGTGTTCAAAGGCCGCCGATGTTAACTTTGCCTTTCATTCTTATAGGGTCGATACAATAAAGCACCAATAATACACTGTGATATTTGCTGGCCATGTGCCATAAGTAGAAACAATTATTAGTATATGGGAATGACTTCTATAAGACTAGAACTTTTTCATTCATCAAGAATGGCCTGATGATTTCATATGAATGAAAAAGGTCTATTCCCGTTGAAGTCATTTCGAGATAAAATACGATACATACATACCTGCACAGACAAACACATATCTATCTATCTATCTATCTATCTATCTATCTTTCTGTCTAACGTGTGGAATATCGCCGGTAAGTTTTTTGTTAATTTCTATGCAAAAAACCGATCTAATTGTTTGAAAAAAATACAACACTTTGTAGATTAACCCCTAAGCTGAATTGTCAGCTGGGTGGTAATCCCATTTTTCGCCCCTGTAGGGGCGAAAATTTTATTTAAAAGTTTGTCTTAACATATCAAATTTTACAAAGTAAAAAAACTTGAGCAACACTAGAACGCTGGAGAACGTTAATAGTGAAAAGAGAGAGAAAGAGGCAGATATTAACGTTATATCTGCTTCTGCTGCTATGGACGTTGCCATAGATACTGTCACAAAAGAAAAAAATATATCAACATTTGAAAATGTTACAATTTCTACCGCCGAAGCGGAGAAAAATGACAATAACACACGGGAAAACACGGCAAAAAAACCCATTGACATACATACACATGAAAAAGACATCAACAACTCTACAGATACATCTACACATAAAATTTCCAACAACGATAACATCATTATTAACAACAACATCACACAAAAAAAGAAAATGTCTTTTGCTGACACAGTCAACAAGAAACAAGATTTTATAAATCTTGATATCTCCAACGCAAGAGATATGCTCCAGCAAGGGAGAAAATTTGTAACTTTCGAAGAAAGAGGTGGGTTTAGAATTAACTCACCCCTTGAAATAAAGGAAGACACAAACCGCCGATCAGTCACTTTTAGGACTGTGTCAAATTCGTCAAGAAAACCGACATTTGTTAATCAGTCAGATATAGAAGATTCTTTCAAGGAGATTCTAGCAAATGTCGATTTTCTCCAGCGAGGAAAACAGTACGGAAGTGTTTCCGTACTGTTTAAAAGCGAGACACTGGCCCAAAAAAACTCTGTGACACCAATAGTGTCAAAAGCATACACCTTTTTCCCTACATACATGGGGAAAAGGACACAAAAAATAAAAATAAAAAACATACCTCCAAGCATTAACATCTGGTGGATCTTGGCTGGCTTCGTAGAGCCAGAAACAGACATAATACTTTCGATACGAAAATCCATCCGACAAAGGTGGGCGGGCACCGATTTGGAGATTCTGTTGCAAATGAAACCGGAGAGAATCTCCAAAATACCCGAAAGAGTCGTTATTGATAATAACAACAAAATAAACATTTCGGTAGAAGGAAGAAAATTTCACTGCTTTCGCTGTGGTAGCACATCTCACCTAAAAGCCTCTTGTCCACAAACACACAACAGCAACATCATAAAAAAAACGCTATTACCAACACCAACACCAAAACAACCACCCCCACCACCACAAGTACAACGACAGACGAAACGAGCAACCACACCAAAATAAACAGACACTCAACCAACAACAACAGAAAAAACAGAGACAACACCCCTGAAGAACACATCCCCACTCCATCCCACTCCATCAAACACTACCACAAACACACATACCGAAACACCACCACCACCACACAACATACCCTTACCCCACACACCTGACGATGATTATTCATCGACGGATGAAGCTGCTTCTCCTTCTTTAAGTAAAGAAGAGGGAGAACCGCGGAAATCCAAAAAACAAAAAAAGAGACACCACAAAACCCCCAAAACTCCAATCACCAACACCAACACACAACCACAGACACAAACAACAACACAAACAACACCACAGTCAAACACCCCCCTATCAGCAAAACCAGCACCAACACCACCCCAAACACAAGCACCCACCATAAAAAGAAAACTCCCAGATGAACAACAAACTAAAACAATACAACAAAAACACAAACAACAATACGCATACATCAACACAAACAACAAGAGTTTGATGGAGGTCATCTCCCAAAACCCCAAGGTGGAGACGGAGGGCAAAACTTTCGTCAAGGCAAAATCGTCTCCACACCTTAAACTTATAAGGGTTTCTATGGAAACCTATAAAGACCTGAAAATTAAATTTTCACAGGACGTGGGCAACCCCTGCCACAAACCCATCAACCGCGTCCTGTTGAAAGGTTTCCCCACCCCACCCAACACCCCATCCAGCACCCAAATGGAGATTGAACAACCCGATCTCCAGGAAACGAAAAGGTAAGTGCACCTTTCGTCCTTTTTCTCCAACTTTTCTTCACCAACATGGCTGGTTTACGAGTTGGAACCGTGAATGTGCGTGGCCTAGGGATGCCCTGGAAACAGGGCCAACTTTTAAACGACCTTAGGTCACACAGTATGGATGTGATAGCCATCACCGAGTCCAGAATCCACAACAGGCAGCAACTAACCCCCATCTTCGACGACTTTGAGATCTACGCATCTCTCTGTCAGCCAGGAGGTGTAGGTGGAGTGGCTGTTATGTTTCGGAAGAACCTGGACGTCGGAGTACAGCAAGTACACTTGGACCCGGAGGGTAGACTAGTATCGGAGGTGGAGCCTTCAGACTGGTGGCCGTTTATGCCCCGACCGGGCAATCGCAATCACGGCCAGACTTCTTTAAGCGTCTAGAGTCTTTTCTGGGAACGTCTCGCTCCTTACTTTTAGTGGGGGACTGGAATGGTATCCTAGATGCACGATGGGACTATGTGGGAGCATGTCCCAGTAGAGCGGGGTGAAACAGCCTCAAAACTTTAATCGGCCAATTCCAACTGGCCGATAGGTATCGACAGGATTTCCCGACTGCACCACAGTGGACGTGGGTAAACCGCAGTGGGACATCTAGATCGTATTTAGATAGGTTCTTCATTAGAGAAAGGGACAAGGATATGTTAAGCTGTCCACGAATGCACATGGTTGCCTATTCAGATCACAAGTTAGTCGTCTGCTTAGTCAACCGTGATAGAATACATAGACAGGGTCCCGGATACTGGAAGCTGAACGTGTCGTTGCCGGCACGTAAAGCTTACAGTGAACGGATAAGTAAACTAGTCAAGCAACAGTTAACGGGAGCCATCGTCAACAATAGATGGTGGTACTCTCTCAAGAAAGCAATTAGAATAGAATCGATAGGGTATAGCAGAGAGTTAGCCTTAGAGAAAAACAGAATAGAAAGAGAACTAGTAGCCAAGGTAGAGGAGGCACTTAGAAGTGGCAACGCGGCTAGAGTGTTAGCGTCGAGAACGGCACTGGACCAGTTCTTCGATGCGAAACACGAAGGCTGCGTGGTCAGAAGCAAAACACGTGCTCTAGGAAACGAAGGAGCGAAAGCTGTCAGCTGGGCCCGAGTGGCGGAGGCAAAAAGTGGCAACAAGTCCACGATTCGGTCTTTGAAAGACCAAAACGGACGCGTGCTACTTGACCCCAAGCAAATGTGCGCGGCCTTTCAGCGGCACTTTGCGCGACTGTTTGAGCAGAACGACGGTGAGCCGAACGGGGCAATGGACTTTAGTTCATACCTCGACGGCCTGCCGCGTCTCTCGAACACGGACGCCGAGTTCTGCGAAAGACCGATCACGGACACTGAGATACGGGACGCTCTGGGCCGCTGCGGGAAACGCAAGTCACCCGGTCTAGATGATCTACCCTACGAATTTTACATAGGCATGCCGGACTTGTTCTCTGGCGTCCTCGAAGCCGTCTACTGCAATTGGCAGCAGAACGGGAGAATTCCCAGTTCTGCAGGCAAGGGCGTAGTAACGCTGATCAGGAAAGACGAGAACAAGGGGGACGAAATTAACAACTTCAGGCCCATAACTCTGCTCAACACAGAGTTAAAGATTTTGGCCAAGGTGCTAGCGACGAGGTTGGCGCTTGTCGTCGAGAACCTGGTAGGGAAAGCGCAAACGTGTGCAATCCCGACCAGGTCCATACACGACAACCTCCACCTCATGCGATACATCATAGAGAGGGTGGGTAGTAAACCCGGCTTCGGTGGGGCTCTGATCAACTTGGATCAGTCTAAGGCGTTCGATAGGGTCGACCATCGATACTTGGAAGCGGTTCTCAAGGCGGCCGGTTTCGGTCCCGTGTTCAGAGGATGGATCGAGGCGATGCACACCAACATCTGCTCGAGGGTCAAGGTGAACGGCTACCTATCGGAGCCGTTCGCAATCACGCGTTCCATTCGACAGGGATGCCCTCTCTCCTCCATTCTGTATGTATTGACTCTAGAGCCACTACTGCGGAAATTGGAGCTGTTGCAGGGCATCCCCCTAGAACCGGGACTGCGCAAAGCGGCGTCGGCTTATGCCGACGACGTGACAGTAATGGTGTCGAGCACCTCAGAAATCGGGGTGATCGGCAACATACTGAAAGAATACGAAACGCTGACGGGAGCAAAACTAAACCCAGACAAGTCTGTCGGTTTGCAACTCGGTACGTGGAGAGGCAAACCGATGACATCCGACAGCGTCGTTGGACGCTGGACGGACGGACCGGTGAAATTGCTCGGGGCCTGGTTCGGTCCAGACCTCCAGGTGGAGAAAAACGGGAACGAGGTCACGGCCAAGGTGTTTGCACTCACTCAGAAGTGGGCAGAGTGCAAACTGTCCTTGAAAGGTCGAGCGGAGGTGGCGAACACTTTCATAGCGTCCGTCATCTACTACCGCTTGACTGTCGTGCCTTGTCCCCGTGAACACCTCGCCAAGATGGAACGCATGCTCTTCCAGTTTCTGTGGAAGAAGCAGGCTCCGCTGGTGAGGAGATCCGTCTGCTGTCAGCACCCTTCCAACGGAGGGCTGGGAATGCCGTGGCTGATGATGCGCAAACATGCGCTGAGGCTGCGGCATCTCCAGGTATTCCTCACCGACCACCAACCGGTGTGGGCACCGTTTGTGAGACAGGCTTTCCCACAGCTCGTCTCGCTAACGGAGCTGCAGTCCTGGGTGAAGAAAAGACCGAAAACGATGGGCGTCTGGCACATTGAATGCGCTCAGGCGCTCACAGTCCTCTGGCAAGCGGGCGCAGCAATCAGTGGAGACTCCACTTCGACATTCTATAGAGGGATTGTACGTTACAAGGGCGACGACGTGCTCGGAGAGACTCTGGGCGTCGAAGACGATGAGCTCACCAGTATGTTTGGTAGGACTTTCCGCCCGGGACCTATGGACAACTTCCAGAGGTCCCTGGCCTGGCAGTGCTACCGAGGAGCTCTACCGGTTCGTGACAAGATCTACAGGCACGGACGCCCTGGCAGGGATCCTTCCAAGAGGACGTGTCCAAGATGTGCGCAGAACATTGAAACAGTTCTGCACGCAATTGTACACTGCCCGGGCGTAAGCGACCTGTGGAACTATGCAGAACAACTGCTGTCGCGTATGGGACAAATACAGTTGACTGCCGAGTCCATAGTAAGGATCAAACCGCCAGACTCTTTCAAAAACGAAAGAGAGGCGGTTTTCCTCTGTACGGTGGCTATGGTGAAAGAAGTTATATGGTGGACGAGGTTGAGAGGACTGAGGACAGATGCCTTTCTCTCCGGACAACAATAGATTCCATTCTTTAAGTATCACTTTAGAAGGAGAATCAGGGTGGAGAGAGAGGCACTGCACCCCAGTGAATTTACTGAAAGGTGGGTGAATGAAGCGAAAATGGCCCGAGTGATTGGGCCTTCTCTGTTTATAAGCCTGTAGGTTGAGGAAGAGAGCAAAAGGAAGAAAGGAGCACTTGCACAACACGCTCCTTGAGTTGAGGGTTGTTCTATCGACGGGGTATTAAACAACCCATTTGTGGCGCCTCCCCCCTATTGGGGATTTCGATTGTTGAAATTGTTTGTTTTTATATTTTTTACACGACTATGTAAAATCCCCGGCATGTCTTTGTATTGTCCCCTTTCTTGTTGCGCCCTTGTGGCTAATAAAGAAAGCTATCTATCTATCTATCTATCTATCTATCTATCTACACCCCCTCGCCAAACACCCACACAACTCCAAGCTCCCCAACCACACAACACACTGATGCCCCTACACTTCCACAAACCACCACCCCACCCAACAACCCATCCCCCACCCTAATGGAAATTGTGCAGCCCGATAACCGGGACACAGAGAGGTAAGTGCCTTTTCTCTTCACCACCAACATGGCCATGCTAAGAGTAGGCTGTTTAAATGCGCGTGGCCTGGGTTCAACTTGGAAGCAAGCAATGCTTCTAAATGACCTTAGGTCACAACGTATAGATGTGATGGTTATTTGCGAGGCCCGGATCAGCAACGTGCGACAGCTGGCCCCCGCCTTTGATGACTTTGAGATGCACGCATCTCTCTGTCAGCCCGGAGGTGGGGGTGGAGTTGTCGTTCTGCTGCAAAAACATCTGGGTCTCGCAACACAGATGGTACATTTGGACCCGGAGGGTCGACTAGTGGTTCTGGACCTTGGCAGTGGTAAACGCGGAGCGTTTAGGTTGGTAGCCGCCTACGACCCTTTCGGGTCAATGCGGCCGGACTTCTTCCATCGTCTGGAGACTTTTCTAGGGACGTCCCGCTCCTTGCTATTAGTGGGGGACTGGAATGGTATCCTAGATGCACGCTGGGACTACGTAGGGGCCTGTTCCGATAGTGAGGGGTGTAATAGCCTCAAAGGGTTAATCGGTCGATTTGACCTGGCCGATAGATATCGACTAGATTTTCCGACTGCGCCAACCTGGACTTGGGCAAATCGTAGCGGATCATCTAGGTCGTACCTAGATAGGTTCTTAGTTAGAATTAAGGATAAGGACTTTTTAAGTTGTCCAAAAATGCGCATGGTTGGCTATTCAGACCACAAATTAGTGACCTGCATGGTCAACCTTGACAGAACTCATAGACAGGGACCCGGTTACTGGAAGCTCAACTTGTCCTTACCGGCAAGTAAGGCTTACAGGAACCGGATTAGCACTTTAGTTAAGGAGCGGTTGACGGGCGCCATCGTCAACAGCAGGTGGTGGGGATCTCTCAAAAGAGAGATTAGAGTAGTCTCTATAGAATTTAGTAAGGAGTTAGCGTCAAATAGAAATAGGAAGGAAAGGGAGTTGGTAGATAGTGTAGAAGAGGCAATTAGAAGCTACGACGTGGCCAGAGTGCTAGCGTTGAGAACGGCCCTGGGCCAGTTCTTCGACGCGAAACACGAAGGCTGCATCGTCCGAAGCAAAATACGTGCTCTGGGAAACGAGGGGACCAAAGCTGTTAGCTGGGCCCGCGTGACAGAAGCCAAAAGTGAGACCAGGATGGACGGGTGATCCTTGAACCTAAGCAGATGTGCGAGGCTTTTCAAAAGCACTTTGCTGGATTGTTCGGAAGGGGCGGGGGGCCGGTTGGGGACGTGGACTTCGGTCCATACCTCGACGGCCTGCCGCGTCTCTCGGACAGGGAGGCGAAGTCCTGCGAGGAGCCGATTTCAGCTGCTGAGATAGAGGACGTGCTGAGCCAATGCGGCAAACGCAAATCCCCGGGTCTCGATGGTCTTCCATACGAACTATATCTAGCTATGACGGACTTGTTCCCCGAACTCCTCGAGGCGGTCTACTGCAACTGGCAACAGAACGGGAGAATTCCCTGTGCTGTGACCAAGGGTGTAGTCACGCTAGAGAGGAAGGACGAGAAAAAGGGGGACGATATAAATAATTTCAGGCCCATAACTCTGCTAAATACAGAGTTACAGATTTTGGCCAAGGTGCTAGCAAAGAGGTTGGCGCTTGTCGTGGGCAACCTGGTGGGAGATGCGCAGACATGTGCTATCCCGTCCAGATCCATCCACGATAACCTCCACCTCATGCGATACATCATAGAGAGGGTTGGGAACGAACCCGGCTTTCGTGGGGCCCTGATCAACTTGGATCAATCTAAGGCATTCGATAGGGTCGACCATGGTTACCTGGATGCGGTGCTAGCGGCGGCAGGCTTCGGACCCGTTTTCACGGGCTGGATCAATGCCATGCACAGCAGCCGCATCTGCTCTAGGGTCAAGGTGAACGGGTACCTCTCGGAGCCGTTCGAAATCGCGCGGTCCATCCGACAGGGGTGCCCTCTCTCCTCCCTTCTGTATGTAATGACTCTAGAGCCACTTCTGCGGAACTTGGAGTTGTTGCAGGGCATCCCGTTGGAACCGGGATTGCGAAAAGCGGTGTCAGCCTACGCCGATGACGTAACAGTAATGGTGTCGACGGCCTCGGAAATCAGGGCGATCGGCACCTTACTGGAGGAGTACGAAAGGTTTACAGGGGCTAAGCTGAAGCGGGACAAGTCGATCGGTCTGCAACTCGGCACGTGGAGGGGCAGATCGATGCCCTCCGATGGCGTCGTCGGGCGCTGGACGGAGGGCCCGGTGAAGTTGCTCGGGGTCTGGTTCGGACCAGACCTCCAGGTGGAGAAGAACTGGGGTGAGGTGACGAACAGGATGTTTGCACTGACCCAGAAGTGGGCCGAGTGCAAACTGTCCCTGAAAGGACGGGCGGAGGTGGCGAACACTTATATAGCGTCCGTCATCTACTACCGCCTGACCGTTGTGCCTTGCCCAAGGGAAACGCTCGCCAAAATGGAGCGCGCACTCTTCCAATTCCTTTGGAAGAAGCGGGCCACCTATGGTGAGGAGATCTATCTGCTGTCAACACCCTTCGAAAGGAGGGCTGGGGATGCCGTGGCTAATGATACGTAAACACGCATTAAGGCTACGGCACCTTCAGGTATTCCACTCCGGTCAACCGGTGTGGGCCCCGTTTGTGAGGCGAGCCTTTCCCAGACTCGTCTCACTCACCGAGCTGCAATCCTGGGTCAAGCAAAGACCGACAAAACTGGGCGCCTGGCACACCGAGTGTGCCCAGGCACTCACGGCTCTCTGGCAGGCGGACCCGGCTGTCAGTGGAGAATCCACCTCGTCACTCTATAGAGGGCTGGTGGTTAGCAGGTGCGACGACGCCCTCGGAGAAGCCCTAGGCATGGAGGAAGACGAACTGGCCAACCTGTTCGGTAGGACATTCAGCCCGGGACCCATGGATAACTTCCAGAGGTCCCTGGCCTGGCAATGCTACAGAAGGGCTCTGCCCGTTCGAGAAAGGCTCTACAGACACGGGCGCCCGGGTAGGGACCCATCGAAAAAGATCTGTCCCAGATGCGTGTGCGACGAGGAAACCGTTGCACACGCATTGGTACACTGCTCGGGCATTGCCGATCTGTGGGGTTATGTCGAACAACTGCTGTCAAGGGTAGGACCAATCCGGTTGACCACCGAGTCTATCGTAACGATCAAGCCGCCTCCCCTCTTCAAAAACGAAGGAGAGGCGGTGTTTCTGTGCGTAATAGCCATGGCGAAAGAGGTTGTATGGTGGACGCGTATGAAAGGACTGAGGTCAGACACCTTTCTCTCTGGCCAACAAATGGTCCGTTTCTTCCGATATCATTTCGGAAGAAGGATCAGGATGGAGAGAGAGGTGCTGCACCCCAGCCGTTTCTATGAAAGATGGGTGAAAGTGGCGAGAATGGCCCGTGTGAATGGGCCTTCACTCTACATCAGACTATAGGTGAGGAAGATGAAAGACCAAGGAAGCACCCCTTCTCTGTGCTCCTGAGGAGAAAGGTTGCACACTTTTTTCGGGGGTGTGTGCGACCCCCCAAGGCGCCTCCTCTCTATTGAGGACTTTGTTATAAATTTTATTTTTTGTTATATTTTATTTTATTTTTATATATTGTTATTGCCTCCTCCTTATTGAGGACGCCTTGTTTTGTAAACTCCCCCCATTGTACTTGTCCCACTTTTGATGCCCTGGTCGCAAATAAAAGAAACATATCTATCCTTCTATCTATCTATCGCTCTGTCTATATTTCTCTCTCTCTACCCCACCCCCCATATATATATATATATATAAATATATACATATATATATTTATACAATTATAAATATATAATTGTATAAATATATATATATTTATACAATTGTGCGCGTGTGAACGTGTTTATGTTTGCGCGCCTACGAGTGTCTTCATGTATTCTGCGCATACAAAATATACATTTCGGTTTGTATACAACAGCGTAGCTTTATGAAATGAAGAAAATTTCCCACTATATTTTTTCTGTTTTGATTTCATCATTCTCTGCTCTATATAAATATATATCTGAATTCATTCATGCCATAAATTTAATGAACCACTTCTCCAACATTTCCCTATTTCTTCATTACATTACTTAATAGCAAGATAAATCTTACAAAATTGGTTTAACGCATATTTCGATCACCTTTAGCAATCTTACGGCTAGATTTTTAACAGATTAGCTGAAAGCGTCTGGTAGATTACCAAGAATATTTCGCATCATTTTCACCTTTATCAGGAAAAAGGGAAGATTTCATTGGTATACTTCATGCTTGGCGCAACCGCAAACCTATCAATCACGTGGTGTTAAATCTGATTTCGACACCAACTTGTTGGCTTCTACTTCTAAACAAGACATGAGTGATGATAGATAGTTGGCCACTCTCCGAGAGTCACTTTGGACAATTATACCGATCGTGATCGATAGAGAGAGAGAGAAACGAAGAACGAGAGAGAAGGCGTGATCTAGAGAAAGATGAGAGAGAGAAATAGAGTTTACTAGGGCAAGCATTATACAATTCTTGCGCGATTTATTTGTTCTATCTATCTATATTTCTTTATGTCTGTCTGTCTCTCTCTCGCCCTCTCTCCCTCTCTAAAGACACACATACACACACGCACACACATACATAATATAAATATATACCATATAATATGATATAGTATATATGTAAAGAGAGAGAGGATGAGAGAGAGAGAGAGAAAAAGAGGTGCAGACAGAAATAGAATAAATAAATCTCGAAGAATAGTATAATTGTTGCCCTAGTAAATTCTATTTCTCTCTCTCTTCTTTCTACCTCTCTATCGCCTTCTCTCTATATATATACATACACACATACACACATACACACACACATATATATATATATTGTGTGTGTATGTCTGTATACATATATGTACAAACATACACACACACGCACACATATATATATAAAGTTTTATAGCAATGATTTTTTAATTTAATTCGATACAAATTACTGTTACATGTACTATATTCTACATAAAACACCCTCCTTAATTTAGGCCTCAAACCAGTTTTCTGAGTGATAGGAGGTGGAATATACTAAATCGACCACAGCAC
>OZ024742.1:258504938-258542438 GCA_964016885.1 Eledone cirrhosa | reverse complement strand
GGAGTGGGTTTGGCGTTAGCTGTCAAACCCTTGTATTATCTTGCTGTGCTGGTTTCTGTATTCGCAGTCAGTGTTGAATATTGTATTCGTGTGGTGTTAGTATTCCCTGCCTGTTTGGTGAATGCTACTGTGTGTGTGTGACTGTGCGTGTGCGTGTGTTGTTGTCTCGCTTGTGTGTGTGTGAGTGTGCGTGTGTTGTTGCCTCGTTTGTCTATATTAGCAGTGTAGTATATACTCGTATGGTGGAATGCTACTGTGTGTGTGTGTGTGTGTGTGTGTGTGCGTGTGTTGTTGTCTCGCTTGTGTGTGTGTGTGCGTGTGTTGTTGCCTCGTCGTGTATAAGGTAGAATGTAACAAGTGCAACCACTACTATATAGGTAGCACAATCCGGCCGCTACACATCCGGATCAAGGAGCACATCAACACCAGGGCCTCGTCAAAAGTCTATAGATATTCTTTCTGAGGCAAGGCTATCTGTATAGGTTGTTTTTGTTATTGTTAAGTACATCTGACCTCTACCCTTATGTTGGTAGTGGTGTTGGTGCTGGGGTCAGAATTAATTCCTGCTGGTGTTGATCTGTGTGTATTGGCATCTATCCTGCCACCATTTCTCGTGGTTGTGTGTGTGTTGGGGGGGGGGGGGGTACCAAGCATATGAAGGAATATGAGGCAATACGATGAAGAAAATAAAAAATAAGAAATAAATAATAAATAGTAAAAAAAACAATAGAATGCAATGAAAAGATAAAAGACTAAAAATGCGAATAAAATAAACAAAAGTATAGTAAAATAAAATAAAATAAAATAAGATAGACCAAAATAAAATAATATAAGATAATATAAGCAAATAAGTAAACAAAAAAGTAAACAAAAAGAAGATAAAATGGTATGAGGAATAAGATGATAAAAGAATAAAATAAGATAATCCAATAAAACGTGTGTGTGTTATAACCAATCTCAAAGTTAGAAAGATTTGGAAGATCCTCTCCTCCCATTGGTCAGTTGTGAGAGCATTCCTCAGTCAAAAGTCTATAGAAACCACTACGAGAAATTGTGGCAGGATAGATGCCAGTACACACACACAGATCCTCCTAAAATCAACAGCAGCAGGAATTAAGTCTGACCCCAGCACATAAGGGTAGAGGTCAGATGTACTTAACAATAACAACAATAACCACTACAGATAGCCTCGCATCAGAAAGAATTTCTATAGACTTTTGACTTAGGAATGTTCTCACAACTGACCAATGGGAGGAGAGAATGTCCTTTGACGCTGAAATTCGTTTATTTAAATTCATATGACTCCATTTCCTCATAGAAACAACAACACAACCAGGAAATGGGCATATCAGAGTACTGATACATTTAACACCTCAACAACATGTGTACTCGTCTCTACCACAATAATTCGGACTGCCTAAACAGGTCACAGCCAAAGATGGCTGTCACTGAAATATATATAGCTGTAATAAACGAAGCTAAATTTTAAATATTTGACTTATTTATTTTAGTTTATTTTACTAAAATATATATATATATATATATATATATATATATTTTATATATGTATATTATATATACCGACCAATCAAAATTATAGTGCTTATTCACGTGACATTCAACAACCAACCAAATCACGAACGCTCTATCTCAAAATTATTTTTGAAATGCATTTGAAATGCGCAACCGGTAAAAAAAACTTAAAACTAACACTGAATACTAGCCATTACTTATATATACGTGCCTCGTGTGTATGTATGTACACATACATGCGCTTTTGTCTGTACGTATTTGTGTGTATAAATATTTTTATGGATATATGTTATTTATAGATATATCTGTATGTACGTGCGTCCCTATGTTTGTTTTCTTTTCTCTAGTGTTAATTGATTACTTTCTCTTTCATTTAAACATTTTTTTCATTCTCATATATTGTTTCATTTTTATACATATATCGAGAATGACACTTTTTTCACTAAGTGACCGCGCGTATGTGTGTGTTTATACGCGTGCTTTCATACTGGTATGTGTATTTAATACCTGTATCTAGATGCGTGTCAAACTATATCATCATCTTCTCTTTCAACTCATATTATATCCGTATTTGTGGTCACATATACACAAATATACTTGCCCTCATATATATACTTACGCACATATTTTCACCATACACATGCATTTGTACATACACACATATGTACATTTGTGAGTGTATATACATACATATATACATACCTAACTATATTTCCTTATATTCTTTGTATATTTTTCTGTATTTTTTAATATATCTCTTGCATTACTTTTATTTATATATTTTTGCATTTCTTGATGAGACTTTCAAAATATTTCACTATGTTTTATATTACCTTGTCCGACGAACGAATGAGGACGTGTTTTTCGTATTCGTCTTATTCGGGAAACCTCGAGCAACGAGGTAATTATATTGTATTGTTTATTATACATTAAATTTTGCTCTGGTACTTACCTTGAGCACTCTTCACTCCTATGACTTTTTCAATTTTCAACGGAAACTTCAATACTTATATATATATATATATATATATATATATATATATATATATATATATATATATATATATATATATATATATATATATATATATATATATATATATATATATATATATATATATACAGTATATACTAGCAGTAAAGCCCGGCGTTGCTCGCGGCTACTCAGTACCTGTGTTAAAGTTACAATGTTAAGTTCCTTTCTTGGATTAAAAACTCTAGAGTCTACAGTGTAGACTTTCATGTGGTACTTTTGATTAATATTCCCTCAACCACTAGTATGCCTTATGAAGTTAAGAAAACATAACCATAACCCGAATGTTAAAACAAAAGAGGATGCTGGGGATGTAAACTGCACTGGTAATCTATTAACAAAAATCGAAAATGTAAACACTGCAACACTTGTCTCAGAGAAAAACATCAGCGTAACCAAACTATCAGTTATTTTGAAACAAAGAAATTGGATGAACATGAAAAAAAAAAAAATGCGTTATCTGTCTGTCGTTTAAAATCATTGCTTCTAAATGAAAATCTCATATGTGACGTCGTCAGTGACTGATTTGTTATTTTCTGTCTTTTCCTTTTTTCTGTCCTACACCATCTTGACCTTGTGAGCTGTGTGCTGTGTATTTCTTTATTTAGACGTTTGTTTACTTATCACTAGTTGGTTGCTTGTACTATCTCTGTGTGTCTCTTATGCTTTATTAATTTTTTACTTGTATGTCTCTGTATGTCTTTATCGTGTCCTTAATCAATAGCTGTGATGTTATTGTTATTCAATTCATGATTTTTGTTTAATTTTGGTTAGAGTTCGTTCGGTAAATTTGGTTGTCGCTTCTGTAATCTGTCGGAGCATTGCTTCTTTTCCGTGTGTGGATATGATTTTTAATTTCATGTTTTCTAATGTAACCTCATGTTCCATTGTGGCATTTTTGTGGAATACTGATACATTCTTCCCATCTTGGAGCTGTCGCCAGTATTCAATTACTCTTTCTCGTATGCTACGGGCTGACTCATCCATGTAAGTTGTGTTCATATTGCTACACTGTCGCTTAGTTTATTTTATTCTAAATAATATGGTCCTAGTTTTGCAATTAGTTTGTGGGCTTAATTTGTTGACTATGCATTTTCTACCAGTGCAGCGTCTCTTTTGAAACGGTATGTTCTACTAATTAGGCCTATTATTGGAATACCTGGTTTGTCAAGTATCTTAATATTTAATTTAAGTTTGTATAGAGCCCTTCTGAAGCTAGTTCACCTCTGGGTGTTGCATTACAGTGTCGTATTTATTTCTGCCATACCACAGGCCAAGTCCTATTTGCATCCTTTTCTACAATCACCATACATTTGAATCCGATTCTTTTATACAGCCTGATCCAGTGTCTCTGTTTGTAGCCAGAGAAGTGCTTGTGGTAGATACATTGTTGTATGTGTCTCTCTAATTCTTCAGAATTGCGCATGCGGGACACTTTATTCATCATTCTTAATAAATCCGCAAGTAGTATGTTAACTTTCTTGTTATCCGAAATGGCTGAGTTTCGGTGGATGAATAAAGTGGTCATGGGTTTGGCATAATGCGAATGGAGGATCTGTTTTATTACTAATGGCTTCTACCCAGAGTTCTGTATGATTGGGATATTTGGCTGGGTAGTCTATGGTAGATTTAATACTCTGGTGGAAAATTTCTATTGTGTTCATTTAGAATTCCTGACCGTCGTCTTGTTTACACTACGAAGGTCATATCATCTACCATGCTGGAGTACATAGAGTTCTCCTCTAAGTGATCCTTAATTCCTTTGTCCCACCATACCGTAAAAAGGTTAGCTATGTCACCGGCATTGTTGACGATAAAGGGTGCCACCGACTCTTAGGCATATGGTTTGCCATTGAACTTAAGCATGTTCCTTAAGGGTTTGTCTTATGCTGCCCTCCAGCGCATATGCAATCATTACCTTTCTTCGTCGTGGTTTTTGGGTGTCCGTTTGGCTCTGGTCCACCAACTCCATATTTCTGTGTGGGTCTTCTTGGCTATTGAGGCAATTGAAGATCGTCTGCCTCTCACTGGCCTTGTGCGACAGAGGCTGTATCTAAGAAATCCTTAGCCCGTGCAAGTCATGTAGGTGCCCCAGTCGAGTCACTGGTATCAATCCCACTGAATTCCATATCAGCTCTCTTATAATCTTTACACATTTTCTACACCAAAATCAATTGCCATGAATGAGTATAGGGACACCACATCCATATTACCTGTTTGGTTCCCAGATTCGTTGATTCTACTGAGGGAGTCTTCTGTACTATCACATATGCCTTGGGATATATTGATTATGGGGCGTATAATCATGGAGAGGAAGTCTGTACTTACTGACAATGTTGATTCCACAGTGGCCGTGTTGGATGTCTTGTGACTGTGTCACTATTCACTTTGTGGTTTTGGAAGCTGTTTGCTGTACGCTTTTTAGATTGCATTAGGCTAGATCACATTATTATATGAGCGTTGAGGGTTTTTCTCTTCATTAACAAATGGTGTTGTTTCTCTTGCCTTGGGAGTGTGGAATTCCATTGACTGCATATAATTTGGCAGCCACTGTATTGCCATCCTGCCAGACTTGTCCGTCAGAAAGAAATATTTCTCCATTTCGCTATCTCTGTATGAGCTTATGCAAGACATTTGCGTATGTTCACCCATCTGCTGGAGCTCCATTCTATTCTGTTTCCTACCATGTTCGTCAAGTATCTATCTAAGTATAGCCCTAGCTATTGTGAAATGAGCATCGATTTCCTCATCCACTTATGAGGGGATACAGGTACGTTTTTTAAACGAGAGTCTCATCGGATAAATGTGGCGTATGACGAAAGACATCAGTTGGGTTATATAATGTGAAACTCGAGGGTGTATTGCCTACTGTTAGGATCAGTTGTGTTGTTGTCTCTACTTCTACCAACAGCTTCATGTTTATTTCTATAACTCTCATTTTTTCTCCTGTGCCTTACTTCTTTTTCATTGTTATTGTCTAATCTGTTCTGTCTGTCAGTGTGTTCGTCCTGGTTATTTTACGTATCATTTTTATTCGTCCTAGCTTCGTTATGTCTCTCATTGTTAATACCGTAGCTTCCTACCATGCGAATGTTGTTTTCTAACCTGTTTTGTGCGTTTCTGTGTCTGTCGTTGTTTGAATTTCCATGTGCGCTGTTGTTGCGTGTATGTGTGTGATGTTACCTTTGCTTGTGTTGTTGATGTCTATTTTAGTTTTTTATCCTCCATCTATTTTTGTAAATGTTTAATCTATCTCCGATAAGCATTCTATCATATTTACATTACTCTATATGGCATATTTTGGTGGTAACTTTAGGACAATTCGTCAGGAGCTACTGTTGTCCTGACGTATACGTTTTTGTTGTTACTGTTGAACTCGGCAGTCAGTGGAACATCCATTATGTTTATCGCATCGATATTAGCTGGATATTTGCTTCTCTTCTCTGATGTGTCTTGTTTGAGTTTTATCTGTTTTAGCCACGCTAATTTCGTGCTAAAATATTTGTTGCCGCTTAGTGATATTGTTTTTCGTCTTGGTGTATAGTATTCGTGTATTCTGTTTTTCTTCTCTTGGTGTAGTGATATTACTTGTTTCTTGTAATAGGGTGAGATTCTATTTTTCTTTGTGGCTTCGTTCTGTGTAGTTGTTCTTTTTAATGTGCATGATTAGTGTTCGTTTATGTCTATCAGCTTGTCTTTTATTTATTTGAGGTCTTCTTACGTTGTTGTTGATGGTGTTAGTGTAACGTCTTGATGAGACACACTGTTTTATGACGTGTAATTTCGAGTTGCTATTGTTTACTTCAGAAAACAGAACATTAGTAGGTTTCAGTGTCGTACTAGCTTCGCTAAATCCTACAGTGCTTCGTTTTTGTATTTGTTTTGCAATAATGCGTATCAGAAAATGTGTGTTGAAACATGTATTGTTATACTTTTGGAATGGTCATGCTGACAATGAAAACACGTGCACCCGATGGTTTTCACTTCAATTTATTACAATTAGTTTAATATTCGAATGATTGTTTATTTGTTTCTTGTCGAAACTCTTTCGTCACACATTCTGTCACCTTCACAGTGATTAATTCTCTTATGTTATGTCTTACCTTTGTTCTGTCCTATATCAACTGGTTTTGTGAGCTGTGCGCTGTGTACCGTTGCGCGCACAAATCTATACAAGCACATACATATATTCGCATATATACGCACACGCGTGCATATACATATATATACACACGAATTGGGAAATGCTTCTCTTCAACCCTTTCAAATGCGACCACTACCCAACCCAATTTGCCATTTCCACCAAGGAGAAAAAAACTGTCTTCACTTCACTGCAAAAGGAAGAAGGTGGGATGATCTTAATGATGGACTTAGTTGATAGTCAGATCCTTCCCACACGTGACAGCAGGTGTTCAACATTAACCCACAATTCAGAAATACTCACACATTCAATGAGTGCGTGCAGCACAGTTTCGTCGTCCTGCGAGCCTCTCCGGCAGTCTTAGACGGGAGCATTTCTGTGCCTGTGGAGTTTTTCTTGACTGGCAATATTTTCTACTAGCACTGCCAGGCCAGGGATTTACGAAAGATATCTCTGACCTTGGAACGAAATTCCCCCGTAAAAGTGTGGCTACTTGATTTTCGTAGGCGCCCAGATTCTCCCCAAGATCAGAACCACTTTTAGAAGAAGAAGAAGAAGAAGAAAACAGTAACATTAATAATAACTGCAACCGCAACGAATATAAATTTAGGTGTAATCGGCATATTCCATGCTGTAGTTTAACATTTTGGAATTACTCAGTCGTTTTATGCTGTAAATATATTACCTTAACCAATATGCAAAAATCTATTTTTATTTAACAACAAGAACGTAGGATGGCTGTTATATTAGTTAATCAATCAAACATGTTCATATACACTGTATCCGTTGTTTTGAAGAAACGCTGAACATAGTTTGGTTTATGGAAATGGCTGTGAAATTAGAGCCGGTTTGCTTTGCATATACATGAGGGCAGATCTGATATAATGGTTATTCGATTAAAAGTCGAGACATACAGTAACATTTGTAATATTCTTAATTAACATGTCCTTCGTGAAGAACCTTTCTTTATAGTTTCATATTTATTAGCGATTACATTAAAATATATTTTAATCCTCTATGCTAATATAACGTTGAATAATATTACCCTTTAAACTTCAGGCAAAAATGCGTATTGTAAAATATGCATAAACAGAATATAAATACACTTGTGGAAAGTTAATTTTAGCATCCTTAAATTCCTTGTCTCATAGAATAGAATAGAATTCTCTTTTGGTTCACAGCATCAGATTTGATAAACATATACTAGTGCATCAGGCTGTAGCCAATCGATATTACCTTAGTTACTTAGAAGAGAGATCTTTATGATAAGAGATCAGAATGTAGTTACCATACTGATATAATGTCTGCGAATTTATTCAAAAACCAATAAAACAATGATGACATCAGAAGAAGCGACAGAATCGTCTGCCGTAATTGCTCTATATTACTCGCAGAAACAAATTCTTGTATAAGCCGTAGTAATTTTTATTGGATGTGCAAATACTTCTCCATCACCCTCAACAACTGATCACCAATAAAATTTGATTGATTTTGTATCCAAGAATATAAAACGTCATGTGCGATTACTACAGCAGCTGGAATGAAATTGTCAAAGATGTCATAGCGAATTTTGATATCTAATGTTTCAGAAGACGTGGTGTATTAATTAATAGTTACTATTGCTGGTTTCGTTCGTTTCGTTACGCCTCCATCTAACAACTTTACATTTTCATTTCTCTCTCGCTATCGTTTTCACTTTACATATAAATTGACGTTATTCTATTTCGAGATTAATAATAAGTATCATACTCATAATCGCTAATTTTGTCATTTATTTAGTTTGTTTTTTCATCAATACATTATCATCAAATCATCTTGATATCTCATGTGATATTATATATATATATATATATATATACATATGTGTGTGTGTGTGGGTGGGTGTGTGTGCGTGTGTGAGTGTGTATGTGTGTGTCTGTGTGTGTGTGTATGTAAGTGTGTGTGTATGTGTCAATATGCGTGTATACACACACACACATGTATATATATATATAAATATATATATACAAATAAAGATTCAGCGAGAATCGCATTTCGGCGGGCAGGAAAGGCGAAGCGAAACGCAAAAATCAGAAATGATACTGGCAAAGTGCTGAATAGTTAAAAACCTGAGATAAACAATGTGTTAAGAAGCCATACAGAACTGAAAAGGTGGTCAAGAAGGCATTAACCACCCAAGCCAAAAACCAAATCAAGTTAAATATGTCAAAACAAAATAAATGATAAAAAATAAATGATAACCAGACCTAAATATATATATATATATATATATATATACATCTATATTAACCAAATCTATGAAGGATTGTACTAGAATAAAATAATTGTTTCCACTTTTGGCACAAGGCCAGCAATTACCCAGTACATTACTGGTACTTTATTTTATCGACCCCGTAAGGATGAAAGACAAAGTTGACCTCGGCGGGATTTGAACTCCGAAGGGAAAGGGCCGTAACTCTATGCCTCAAAGCATGACATCCGACCCCTCTACCGATACTGCCAATCCAAATGTAGAACAGTCAGAATAATAACGGTTTTTAATTTGAAAACAAGGCCAGCAGTAAGGGGAAAATCGATTAAAATTATTTAGTATTTAACAACTAATTATCTATTGAGATAAATCTAATCCGCTAAGGCATGGATGTAGAATTTCTTCGCTCTTTACCTCTTTACCTAGATCTCATTTTTATTTCTTTTCTCTCACATTTTTCACTCCTCTTCATTACTTCTTCCTCACTTTTTGTTAATAATTTCATCATTCTATACATCTGTTTAATAAGAAAATGCATGAAAGACGAAAGGCAAATTTGACCTCGGTGATATATGAACTCAGAAGTTAAGGAGGCGAAAATAAATGCCAAAAATTAAAATACTCTATACATTTACATTAATTGAGACTTAAGTAATTGAAGTTTACGTGGATTTCAGCGTTTAAATAGAAAAGCAATGGGTGGTTACTTATAGCGTTTCTATTCTATCGGAATGTAACAAACATTACTGATAAACATATCTTGTAGAGAAGGGTAAAGGTGTTTGTTGCACTTTTATATCTACTGAAAATTAATTGGAATTGGGTGTAGTGTAAAATGTACAATGTGGTAAAGAAAATCTGATTACTGTAATTAGGAAAAACAAAGGAAATTAATACAAATTGATGCTTCTCCCTCCAAAAAAAAAAGAAACAATAAAGTACAACCTACAAGCTAATTACTCTAAACTACCTAATTATACTGAAGTTAAAAAATCATTGAAACAAAAGGTAGCACTAACTATATGAAAAAGATAAACGGTAAGAAATAAAAAAATGACACCATAACCAATAACCTCCAGGACATGATACAAACCAAGATAGAGAGTGATAGTCAACAATTGTTGACTGGGTGGGTGGGTATGTGTTGGTTAAGTGGTGTATGTCTGGATAATCAGTTAGTTTTCAGCTACGTGGTTTCTGGTTCAGTCCCGTTGCATGGTAGTTTATAGAAATATATTCCACGATAGCCCTGGAATCAGCAATCTCTTGCGAATGACATTTATATGTTCAATTTGTGGAGCATCCCTTCGTATATACGTATGTGCCTCTTGGTGTGTGTCTGCGTCTGACTGTTTTATCTGTGTTTAGGTTTACGTATATAGATTGCTTATGCCATTTAACGTAGCGGGTTGAGAAAAGGTGATCGGGAATATGAGAAATAGACTTGAAATGTTCGACTAAATCTCTTCATGGCAATGTTCCAGCTTGACCGCATTCTAATGACCGAAACGTGTAAAAGAATACAAGCCTAAAATAATGGCATTGCACAATAAATAGCTCAGTATATCGAGAGTGAAATCGGAAACGGATGTCTAGCACTTGATTGTATTGAATTTATAATTAGGCAAATGTGCATAAACGTGTGAATTATGGGTTAGTTTTGCGACTGCAAACGTTAGGAAGGTATATGGCTTTATTATTGCCGCAGCTCTTTTCAAATACTAGATTTGACTTAACTGGACGTATGTGGTGAGTCCTACAGTGAATTCTATTTTAAATAATTTTAGGTAAGTGTCTGCCACCCACCTCTATTCGTGATAAATATAATATAATGTATTTGTATTCTCTCTCTTGGTCTTGTCAGGATTTCTTTCCTGTTTTTCTATCTTGTCTTGCTAATGCATCTCAGTATATCGGGCATGTCAGAATATTATGTCTATAATTAATTACTGTAATACATAAAGATTCGAAGTATTGATACTTATTACGTTCTGTTTGTATTTAGCTATATTATAAATATTAATCTAATCAGTCTATATTATTACATTCTGAAACTTGTTAGTTTTTGTGTGCGTTGAATATTTTGTCTGGCGAGTTAATTATTCAAACTATTTGTAAGATTGCGTTTGGTCTAATTATTTTATCAGTTTCTATATCGAACATGACATTAATGTTTTAATTCAATTTTCCTCATTGCATGGCTTCCTGTGTCCATTTTAAAACTACAAACTTCTTATCAATTTTTAAAAGTAAACCTGTGCAAGTGTGTCTTTTAATATGTCCAGTTGTTTATCATAGACAGCGCACATCTTCGTGTCATTCATGTAAAATTAATGCTTTATTGTCAAATTATAACGTCACTGTCCTAGTAGACTGTAGGCTAGAACTTAATGGCTACTTTATGTTATCCATTCCAGACAGAGAAAAGGCAAACTGACATCTTCGTGTGGCAGAAAAGTATTTAAAGATTAAACTAAACATACAAAGAACCTATAGTTTTCCAGAAAGCTTAACAATACCCAAGATGTATAGCGAATATTTTGCATGGCATATATATATATATCCTATGTATGAAGGTGCTGGGCATAGTTGTAATGATGATAGCATGCAACCGTAAGTTCATTACTTTAAAATCGTGCAGCTCGTTTTTAATCGGCTTCCTACTATGTTTTTATGTGAGCTTATGTATGTGTATGTGAAAGAGAGAGACAGATATAGAGAAAATAAGGAAGACAATGAGTGAGAGAGAGATAATGAGTGTGAGATTGAGTGAGAACATTTGTGAAAGTGCATTCAATTGGAATTGTACAAAAATTATTATTTTTTCCTCCCGTAAGTGATGTATAATCTGTCTGCACTGTATAATCTGTCTGCTATGCTTTTCAGTTACGACCCTTTATGTTATGTGTTCAAGGTTAGATTTGCGTTTGATCCTTAAAGGGACGATGAATTAAAGTACCAATATCACACTGGGGTCGATTTATTCAACATTCTCTTCCCTTAAAATGGTTGCCCTTGTTCCTACGTCAAAAACCATTATTGTTATTTTGAATTGTTCGTATGACCTGTTGTTTTTCCAGTCTTTTTAAAACCTATTTTGTTTGGAATTTTATCTTGAGATATTTTCGCTAAAATAAATACGTTCATAGCTATTTTCTATATCTCAAGACTTAAATGGCTAAATCTGTAATTGCTTCACAAACTCCCCTTTCCTTTTGAAAAAAAAAAAAAATTGAAAGTAAACACGGTGGATGGAAAATTAGCAACTGTATCAAGGAACAATCATCATCATCATCATCATCATCATCAACATCATGTTTGTTCTATTTTCCCAGTTGTTCCCCTTTTTGCATTGGAATGTTGTTATTGTTTTGAAGTTAAGCGAGCCAGTATCTTAGTCAGCTGGGTAGTTTAGCTCAACCTGAAGGCCTTAGGAGCCAAATGAGTGTTTCTCTTTCAAACACCCTCCCTCAGTTTTCTGTCAAATTATGATGGTGGTCAAACATGTTCCAACTAGTAAACGGTATAGCGGGCTGCGCATAGAGTGCAAGAAGCAAAATTCTGAAATCAATGACAGCAGTACCAAAAGATTACTTGATGAAACGAATCGGGGTTTCTGGCTCTGGCACCACCAGCATTACGACAACGACCACCACCACCACTACAACCTCCAATACCACCACCACTACAACAATTGAAACGAAATGCAAAATCACGTCAGACACAAACGACTGGGACAACACAAATGAAAACAACATGAACAACAATAACAAAAAGAAAAACAACAACATCACCAAAAACAACTACAACGTGAGTAATGGCATCACCACCAGCAGCAACCATAAGGTGAACAATAATATTACTTTTGTAGCCATAGTTGCAAATGCTCAAAACTATTATAACTTTGATTTCACCGAAAAGAAAGAACGTTTGGCACAGGCGGAAAAAAACTCATTAAGAGAGAAGAAACCTGGATCAAATTATACGTCCCTGCAGAGGTGATAGTAGTGACGGTGTGGATAATTTTAAAATATAGATGCATTTCGTGCAAATCCACAGAGCGGAGATAGCCTTCCAAGGACAAGTATAGGCTAAACTGAAATGCATCATTAACGACATTGAGCACATATCAAGTGACAAAATTTCAAGTCCATATATGAGCTCTTTAAAACTGAAGCCCTTGCTATCAAGCATTCAGTGGTCCCCTGCAAGACGGACCAAACAATCATCTACCCGGCCTACCCGGGGAAGAGGTCAATAAGGGTCCGTGTTCCCAGGATTTCGACGGTACTGGATCAATGGTGGTTCCCGGGATTCGTAACAGCAAAGGGCGTTGACAACCTCCTCGATGTGAAATTTACAAAAAAGGACTGTGTGAACCGAGGCTGGTTCATAGATTCTTCTCTAAATCACACCTGAATGCATGGAAAATATCCCTGATCACATCTAGGTGCCAGAAGGGTACGAAATATTCAAGTAATAACAGTGGGAAGACGGCAAAACTGTTTCGTTTATGATGAAACTATACACCTGCGAGCCTTTGCTACCGCACAAACAACACCAGCACCGACAACAGTAACCGTAGAAGAAACAGTGTCATCACCAGTCGCATAGACAGCTAAACCACCACCACTAACAAATACAGAATCAACCTAAGGGGAAGATGAGGAAAGCTCTCCAACTCCCTCTCCTCTTCACACAAAAAAGTGAAAGTGCTCAGGTAAACACACAAACACAAACACATTCATATACTGAAACCTCATCTTTTCATATGGAAGATGAGGGACTACAACAGCGTTCTAAAAAACAGAAATGCAGACAGAGAAAGTGTAAAAAAACCTTCACACACACAGCAAGAAACGCAAACACCAAACAGACACATCCACAAAAACACCAGCACAACCACTAAAACGAAAGCTGACACACAGAAGAACCGATAACATAAGCACCATACTTTGTGCTGATAAGAAGGGCCAACCAAGATCTCATGGCCCTTACAGCACAAAGTGGGGAAATTGAGAGAGAGGTAGTGATTTTTGCCACCAGCACCTTCAAAGTCCCACAGTCACTTATAGTGAGGTGAATGGCACCTTAAACATATAAAACCATTAGGGAGAGCTTCTCTGCTAGACATGTAAACACACACGAAATAGCCACGGGCTTTTAAAGGGGTTGCCAAAGGAACATCCACTAAACATGAAGAGCGAACTCTTAGTAATATTGATGAAGAAAAGATGAGAACAAGAGACATAATGTAGACAATTTCAGGCTCATATTTCTGCTAAACAACGATTTTAAGATTTTGGCAAAGATATTAGCGAAGAGGTTGGTACATGTCGTCGAGGATATGGTGGGAATAATACAAACTTGTGCAATCCCGACATAAACGACAACCACGACATTATGCGATACACCATTGAAGGGGTAGGATGAAAACCTGCCTTCGGTGGGGTATGATCACTTTAGATCTATCGAAAGCTTTCGAAGGGACCTTAAGTCTATACTAAATGCTGCTGGCTTCGATCCCAGCGGCATCTCTTCCTTGGTTAAAGTACATAGCCACTTTAAGGAAACATTTCATATTGCACGATATCCGTCAAGGGTGCCCTCTCTACTCCCTTATGTATGTATTCACACGTGAGCCTTTACTGGGAAGCTGAAATTGTTTGAGGGTATCTAGCTGGAACCTGGACCTGGACGTGGAAGGGCTTTCTCGGCTTATGCAGATGACATCACCGTGATGATGTCAAATCCCTAAGAAAACGAGGAGATCGGCACCTTCTTAGAATAATGTTGGTAGGAACGCAACTCAACCCCGAAAGGTCGGCTGGTTAGCAGCTCGTCCCCTGGAGAGACAAATACATGCCGTTCAACAGCGTCATCAGATGCTGGAAGGACAGACCAGTGATGTTGCTCGCAGTCTTGTCGGAAGAGACTCGCATGTGGATAAGACTTGCGACGAGGAAACGAGCAGAGTGGCCACTCTCACCTGCATATGAGTCGAGTAGAAGCTGTCTTTAAATGGTTTCCTCCTGTTCGCGCCTGACTAAATACGAATCCGAACGTCTTCTCTCCAACCTTTTGTGGAAGACAGAGTTACCATTAGTGATGATGCTCAACAATGCGCTGAAGCTACGGCATCTTCAGATATTCTTAAATGGTGAACATATGTCGTCACCGTTTTGTGAATGTTACGAAAATGGTCCGTGTATATGGGTCTACTCTCAGCATGCGACTGTAGGCTGGGTTATTTGAAGAGGAAAGGTGTAACATCCCCGGATGCACTCGCAACGTAGGGTTTTAAGGATTGGTATGTTTACTGAGACGATCCTGGTTGGTTCTGGCACTATTGAGGGAATCTTTATTGTTATTTTTCTTCGGTATCTTTTCTTTTCTATTTTTTTGTCTATTGTATTGTCACCTATTTGTCGGTCCTTATGGTCAATAAATAAAGAAATCATTATTATTATTATTATTATTATTATTATTATTACAGTTGCATTTATCTTGCTTTATGTTCATATGAGTTATCACCAAGTCACAACCAGTGACCTCAAGAGACCACAAGGTCCGCCATGTTCAAGAAAGAACATACATGCACACACATGCATCTTTAGATGTTTAGAATTGTAATGTACTTATATTGACATAATCTTCCTTAGTATATGGGCAGTTCCCATTAGTATTATCTTTTGTATTTCTTCTATACGCGGGTTTCCTGGTATTTGCGATCAGTAATCATTAGACCCCTTAGGTATCATTCCTAGAGCGCCTACAACCACTGGTATTGTTTTAATTCTCAATTTCCACATTTTTCCAATTTCTATCTCCAGGTCCTTATACTTGCTCAATTTTTCAAATGTTTTTATAGATGCATTGTCTATTGGAACGGACATATCAATTAGCAGGCATACCCTCTTTTAAAAGTCCTTCTGTATTATATCAGGTTTATTTGCATCTATTTTTCGGTCTGTTTGGATGCTAAAGTTCCACAAGATTGAGATGTGATCCTTTTCAAGTACGGGAGGTGGTTGATACTCCCACCAATTCTTCTGATGGGGCACGTCAAGATGCTTACACATTATCCACTGTATGTATTGTGCAGCTCTGTCGTACCTGTTTAGGTATTCAGTTGGAGCTATAGGACTGCACATTGAAATTATATGATCAATGATCTCTGGTTGTTTTTTTACATACACGACATAATGGGTTGCATCCATTTTTTATTATGTTGGCTTGGTAATCTTTTGTTAACGGACACTGATCTTGTGCTGATATAATCAGTCCTTCAGTCTCCGATTTCAGTCCAGAGGATGCCAACCACTGATGAGTTAAAGTTTTGTCAACATCAGGATTGATAGCTCTTTCTGGGTATTTTCTATACAGAGGATTTTCTTGCCATTTCGTAGCCAGTTTCTGTAGCAGTTCTTTCTTTGCAGTTACTTTTACCTGCTTTGTATTTTCTGTGATTTTAATTTCAGCAGTAAATGGGACTTCTGAAATGTGTAGTTCATTACTGTATCTTTGTGCATCTTTTGTAATGGAGTATGATCCTTTGATGCTTTCGTGTTTCAAAACGAGTTTGATCATCCAATCATGGGATTCCCTTAGATATGTAGATAATCCAATTGTTGCAGTTTTCAACGCAATATCTATCTTGATTAACCCACGTCCTCCTTCTTTCCTAACGAGATATATTCTATCTGTATCTGCCTTAGGGTGATGCATTCTGTGCATGATTAAACATTTTTCTAATTTTTGTATCGAGCCTATGGTTCTTTGTGATTGACCAGTTGATGACATTGTAACTGTAGGTTACTACTGGTATGGCAAGCGTGTTTATGGCATCGATCATGTTCCTTGTATTCAATTCCGTTCTTAAGATTGCTCTTACTCTGTGGTAACATTCCTTCCTTATCCTTTCCATCATTGTGGAGTGCTTGATTCCGTCTCCTTCACAAACACCTACATATTTATAAGTTTCCTCTTGATCAGGTTCTCTTATCACATTGCCTCGATCAAGATTAATGTCTGAACTTTTCAGCAGCTTTCCTCTGGTGAACGTGGCGCATTTAACTAGTCCAAACTTCATTTTAATGTCATCACTGAAGTGCTTCATAGTGGATAATAGCCCTTGCAATTGCTCATCATTTTTTGCAAATAGCTTTAGGTCATCCATGTAGAACAAATGATTAATGGTTTTGTCATAGACTTTATATCCATGTTTTGTTACATTGAGCATTTTACTTAGAATAAAAGCTGTGATAAAAGTCACCCTGAAATATTCCACAATTAGTATTAACTTCTCCAGCTGCCAGTGATTATTTTTCACTATTCAAAAGGACTGTCGTTTTCCATGTCTTCATACTGAATGACAAGAGTCTCGTTTTCCATACTGAATGACAGGAACCTCCTGACAACGGGAGATATTTTGAAAATCTCTAAACATTTTTCCATCCAACCGTGTGGCAAAAAATCGAATGCTTTTTTGTAATCTATCCAAGCAATTGATAGATTTTTGTGTCTATTATGACAATCTTCCAGTATCATGTTGCCAACCAAAAGCTGATCTTTACAGCCATATGACTCTCGTTTACACCCTTTCTGCTCATTGGGAAATAGATCATTTGTTATCAGGTGGTCATATGTATATTCAGTTAGGACTGATGTTAAAATTTTATACATTGTGGTCAAGAAAGTTATCGTTCTGTAATGTTTGGGATTGTTTGTCGCATCATTCTTCGGAAGTAGGAATGTAATGCCGTTAATTAGCGATGATGGTATTTTTTCTGGCTCCTTAACCATTTCATTGTAAATTTCGGCTAACAGCTCATGAGACTCTGTGAAGGCATTTATCCAAAAAATTGGTATTTTGTCTTTTCCTGGGGATTTCCATTTTCTGGTTTTTCTAAGAGCTAAATGCAACTGTTCAACTGTTATATTTCCTCATGTTTGTTCCTCAAGGTGAGCTGTATCTTTCATTTGTTTGTCTATCCATGAGGCATGTATATTATGAACTTTTTCTTCGGCCCAGATCTTTTCCCAGAATTCTTGCACTTCCTCCTTGGGTGGTATTGATTTAGCAGTTATTGTTGACTTGCCAATTTTTCTGTAGAAGTTTCTTTCGTTGTTTTTGAACATATTATTGTCCTTATAGAATCTAGATCGTTTTTCAAAGCGCCTTATACGAGCGGCTTTGGCCGACACTTTTTGCTTGATTGTTTATATCAGCATGTCTATGTCACTTGTTGATTTTAAACTGTATTTTCTTTTCAATTTTCTAAGTTTAGTTTGTTTAACACGTTCACCTACTTTGTAGTTTTTTAAAAGTTTTATGTCAGATCGGAAAAGGTTTATTCGGCGATTGATATTCTCTTGCCATGTAGGTCTCTTGTGGAAATTCCTTTGTTTTTTAATTTTCACTCCACATAAGTGAGTGGTGAGTTTAGCCGAAGCATAATAGAGTTGATTTAGATCAGTAATGTTTAGTTTGTTTGTGATGATAATGTTTTTGAGAATTATGTAGTCTTGTGTATTATCTTTTGTTTCTATTTTGGAGTTCTGGATCTTAAGGAGAGTGTCTCCTTCCCCCATGTCCGATTCTTTCATTTTCATAATTTCATTCTTCAAGTTGGCGAATTAATTCTCATTCATTTCTTCATCATTTACGATCTCATTGTTTTCATTTTGACTTTCATCTTGAGCATGCACCTCTTCCACTCTTTCGATCCTTTCTTTTTTTGTTCTGCTGTCAGTGATTCCCCCCAACCATGGGATTCGAAGTGTTACAATTTACCTCGTTTTCACTGACACATGTTTCATTTTCCCTTCGCTGTCTTTGTGCTAATTGCTTGATCTAATCAATTTTATATCAGTTAGTAACAATATTTTTCTTAACAATATTTTTCGTATGTTGGCTAAGTTTGTTACTGTCAAGATAGCCTCTGTTTTCGGGATGTTTCCTTTTCCATTTGATATATGTCTGTTCTCTATTCGATCTATTTGATGGATAGTACATGGCAGTGTAGAAAGCCTCAAGGACATCTATATTGTCTTCCCTTGACCATTTTTCTCTCTTTTTCTTTAGATTTCTTGGTGTTGAGCATGGAGGGACACCAGTAGGAGTATTCCGGTTATGGGAGGTCTCCAGCTCCGAATTGATGGGAAGGTTTGAACCATTAGCCAATTTTTCGACCCCAGTCTGGTTCCTCTCTGAAGGACGCGGCCCTTTTTGTACCGGGTGACGGCCGATCCGGTATGAGATTTTATCATTTGACATTGGCTTTATTTTGTTGCGTTTTATCCTTAACCGCCAAGGGGTAATCATTTCATGTTACCACTCCTAGGACGAGTGTCAACCAAGACTAGAGGGGTCGTCCTCCCCTAGAGACACGGCTATTCACCACCGGCCGCCATCACTGTATTTCTGCGTCACGGTTTTTTTATTGCTTTTTAAATTGTTATTTTCATGAGTGGTTCCTTAATGTGAGCACTGCGTGGGTAAGAAAGAAATTATTATTAATAATATGATATATTTTTCGTTGAAGCTACCTGTTGTTGTTGTTGGCTATGTCGCTGGTGGTGCTGTGGCCTTTTCTATTGTTGGTGAGGAAGGCGGGCGCAGTGCCATATTCGTTAACGTTTGACCGGGTCACTAAGTCAGTCTAATAATAATAATAATTATTATTATGCTGGGATTGGTGGTGGTGGTGGTCAAATTGCCATTATTTGGCTGTTGTATTTAGTGTACACAAAGGGGTGGTGGGACAGGTGATTCATCTAGGTTTTGGTGGTGGTGAAATTGCTGTTATTTGGCTGTTCCATTTAGTGTAGACAGGGGTTTTCTTCCATTTATAACCATTTTCTTTTTGAATATAAAATGTATAATACAAAATTGAATATTTGAGCCATATGCCAGGATATTTGCTGAGAGTAAAAGACTGGTGCCTTATGTCCCATTTGTACTAAGAATTGTTATATCACAATTGTTTTAAATGCGTTAAAAATCAAAAACTTACGGGAGCGATTCCATAACAATCTATCCACCACGTGATTCTTCTTCCCCTCTACTTCTTCTTATTATTATTATTAATAGTATTATTATTATTAAAGGTGAAGCCACGCTTCTTATCGCCTCCAGTTTTGTTCAACAGTTTACCTCGTTTTCCACCGTTCTAAACCTTTTATTCAAGTTTTGAACTTGATAAAAGTTTAGAAGAAGTGACCCAACTAATACAGGGGTTCACTCGTAAATAATACAGCACCCCTTTACGTGGTGTCGTATTATGTAAACATAGTTTTTGAAAATTTTTTTATTTCAACAGTGATAAAACAAGAAAGAGAGAGAGAGCCCTGTCAGACAACACACAGAGAGGGAGACTTTGTCAACATATCAACAATACAGTGTTCTAGCGAAGGTAAATATAAAATAAAATATTACGAAGGAAACGAGGAAAAATATCATTTTTAATGATATTGTTACAGATTTAAAATTACCAAATATTTGTAACACAAACAACACCAACAATAATACCAACAACAACACCATCAATAACAACAGCAACAACAAAAATAACAGCGGTAATGTCGAGAACGACAATAACAATAACAATAACAACAGCCACAGCAGCGATAATAGTAGGAACAGTATCAACAAAAAAAAACAATAATAACAACAGCCTCAATAACAGCAACAGCAGCAACAGTATCAACGAAAACAACAACACCAGCAACGAAAACATCAACAATGACATCGATACCTGTAACAGCGATCTCAGCACCACCAGCAAGACCAGTAGCGGCAGCAATACTGGTGCCGCTGAAAAAGGGACCACTTCTTTTGCAGGTGTAGCCCGAAATATCGAAACAGTGTTAGTCAAAGAGGAGGAGATGGCAGTCGCAAGGGCCATGGTGACAAGAAACACCAATAGATTTTCCCTGAAATTCCACACGATTTTTTCAAGGACCAGCAGCTACGGACGGTAACTTACCGAACCGTAAGCAAAATGTCATATCGGGTGGAGAGAGCCACGAAGGCTCAAATTCAAACGGCGCTGTGGTGCGTCTGGGCGCGCAAATCCCACATCACCCGAGGCAGAAAGCACGCCACAGTAGACGTACTTTTCGCCAGGAAAGCGAAGTCTCACTCTTTGGAAACCCTAAAGAGTAATGAAATAGTCATGGTGCCCTCCTACTGCGGGCAGAGAATTATGAGGGCGAAAGTGACCCAGGTCCCAGCCGACTTACCCATAGCTTAGCTGGCCGCCTCTGTCCTTGCTGGAATCGAGGACAGGACGACCATGCTACAAGTAGAGAAAATAGAGAGAGATAACTGGTCAGGTATAGGCATGCACATGCTTATACAATCTGACCAGGTATGTATCAACGCTATCCCCGATATTATAGACCTCGAGGAAGGACGCCAACTACCTAAAAGCGTGGAAGGAAGACGGCCAAAATGTTATCTCTGTGGGTCAAAGGGTCACCTCAGGGCCTTTTGCCCGCAAAAGACAGCGAAGAAGAAGGCCCCTCTCCTTCCAATACCTGGTCCACTGCTACCAAGACCAGGACAGGCAACAAACGTAGAAACCCCTCCACGGTAAGTAGGAGGGAAACGTCTGTGGCACCCGTACCAGGGCCACGGACAACTAAAGCAGCAGCATCAGTGGCGGCAACACCAATAGCTACATTTGCAGTAGCTGCACCAGCAACAAAATCGCCGGGGAGGGCCCCACTACGACCACCAACAGCCGTGGGGCACATACCCCTTCCACACGCCACGGAATACGACATGGAGTTTGAGGCGGGAGTGACGTGGCAAACGGTCTGCCACAAACAATAAAACAAACAAAACCCTTAGATTCACCCTCCAAAAGCGGAGGCACACAAAGAGGGGTAAAGGCTGCAAGGAGACTTGCAGCAACACCACCACCATCGCCACCACAAGCACCACCGCCAACAACAACCACACCACTACCAGCATCACTAAAGACACCAACAACGCAAACACAACAAAACACACACCCGACAGCAACAAGAAGAAAATAGCAACACAATCCCAACTCCCCCCCCCCCTCCCCCAAAGTAGACAACCATAAACATGGCAAATAAAGAACTCATACAACATATAAAGCAGCCCACAGACATCACAGAAAAAAAATACTACACCCCACCAACACCAAGAACTCTCCCTACAAACATAAACATCATTGATAACAAAATAGAACAGTACACACTTTTAAACAAAAGTTCCTCAACGCAGTTGGAGACTTCAGAGGGTCGGTTACCAAGAGGATATACACTGACATCATCTTCGAAACACCCATGGCCAGTCCCTTCCCACACGATCAAGGTAAGTGACACTTTCTCACTTGCCCCGTTTCTAATCCATCATGGCCGTACTTAGAATAGGCAGTATAAAAGCACGTGGCATCGGGTCATCTTGGAAGCAGGGTCACCTATCCAACGATCTCAGGTCACTAAACATAGATGTGGTGGCCATCAGCGAGACCAGAATATCCGAAGCACGAGCCTTCGCACCGATCTTCGGCGGCTACGATGTATACGCATCTCCCAGTCATCCAGGATCGGTGGGAGGGTTTACCGTCCTTTTTCAGAGAGGCTTGGAACTCGCCATACGGGCCATCTTCCTAGACCCAGAAGGTAAGTCGGTGATGCTGGACGTGACCGGCAGCGAAGGCAATGCTTTCAGGCTAGTAGCCGTCTACGCCCCAACTGGGGAGAACGGCCAGATTTCTTCAGACGTCTAGAGACCTTTAGTGTTAGGGGGCGACTGGAACGGTATCTTGGATGCACGCTGGGATTGTGTGAGTCTAGTGGATAGGGGAGGAGGGTGCAAGAACCTCACCAACCTGCTCAGACGTTTTGAACTGTCTGACAGGTATCGACTGAATCGCCCCAATGTGCCAATGTGGACATGGACAAACCGCATCGTGTCATCCAGATCGTATCTCGATAGGATATTCTGCAGAGAACTAGATAAGGCTAGTATAAGTTGTTCACAATTTAAAATAGTCGACTACACAGACCACACATTTATGATCTGTGAGATCAACATAGACAGACTTCATAGACAAGGAGCCGGTTACTGGAAGCTGAACGCGTCTTTCCTGGCGCTCAAAGCCTACAGAGACCGGATTAGCGTATTAATTAAGCGGGCATTGACGGGAGCGGTCATGAACAACAGGTGGTGGTTTGCCCTGAAAAGAACAATTAAAGTAGAGTCGATTAGGTTTAGCAAAGCACTAGTGATAGAGGAAAATAGAGTAGAGGGAGAGTTAGTCAGAAAGCTAGATGAGGCGTTTAGGACAGGCATCGCAACCAACGTGCTTGCGGCGAGATTGGCACTCAACCAATTCTTCAACGCAAAACACGAAGGCTGCGTTGTCAGAGCTAGAGTGCTAGCTCTGAAACACGAGGGGACAAAAGCCGTCCAATGGGCCCGGGTGAGACGTGGCAACAAAGCCGCAATTCAGTCTTTGTCTGACCAAATCGGGCGCGTGTTGCTCGAACCCGAGCAGATGTGTGAAGCTTTTCAGCAGCAATTTGCTGAACTGTTCCGGAGCAGTGGCTTACCGGATCGTGGTATGGACTTTAGTGCATGCCTCAACGGACTGCCTTGGCTCTCGACGACCGCAGCACAGTGTTGCGAAAAGCCAATAACAGCCGGTGAAATACGGGAATAAATGGCAGAACGTACGAGGGGTAAATCGCCAGATTTGGATGATCTGCCCTACGAGTTTTATGCATTTATGCCAGACTTGTTCGGTGACCTCTTGGCAGACGTCTACTGCAACTGTTTTGTGAGCCGGGTAGCGGTGGCGCTGCTGAGAAAATACCCAAACAAGGGGGATGTTATCGATAAATTCAGTCCCATAACTCTTTTAAACGCAGAATTCAAGATTTTAGCCAAGGTGTTAGCGACGAATTTGGCGCTTATCATGAAGGATCTGTTGGGAGAGGCGCAGGTATGCGATACGTCGTAGAGAGTGGTTAAGGAACCTGGCACGGTTGGGGCCCTGATCAACTTGGATCAATCCAAAGCATTCGATAAGGTCGACCATCGGTACCTGACGGCGGTCCTCGAGGCAGCCGGTTTCGGGCCCGTTTTCAGAGGTTGGATCGCTTCGATGTTCAGCGACATCTGCTCGGTTGTGAGGGGGAACGGTAACCTGTTGCAGCCGTTCAGTATCCGCCAGGTTTGTCTCCTCTCGTCTCTCTTGTACGTACTGGCTCTCGAGCCGTTTCTGCAGAAACTGGGGTCGATGAGGGCGTCCCACGCGAACTAGGATGCGGGCAATCAGAGCCGGCTTACGCCGACGACGTCACCCTGGTGTTGTCTAGCACCAGACACGTCCAGATGCTCGGCACCGCCCTTAAGGTATACGAAGTGGTGACAGGAGCAAAGATAAACCAGGAAAAGTCAGTGGTCTTGCAGCTTGGTTGATGATGCGCAAACATGCGCTGAGGCTGCGAAATCTCTGGTGCTTCCTTGACGGTGAACAGGTGTGGTCGCCGTTCGCAAGGCACGTTTTCCCACAGCTAGTCTCCTTGACCGAGCTGCAGTCCTGGGTCCGGAAAAGACCGAGGGATAGTGCTTGGATACTGGAATGACTGCACGCGCTCACTTCATTCTGCCAGCTGAGCACCAGTATCGGTGGCACATCCACCTCGGCGTTCTATAGAGGACTAGTGGAGGGGAAGAGCGACGACGTTGTCGGAGAGATCCTGGGCGTCGAAGAAGATCAGCTGTTTGCTCTCTTCCGGAGAACTTTCAGCCCAGGGCCTATAGATAACTTCAAAAATCCCTGGTCTGGCAGTGCTGCCCGGGAGCGTTGCCGGTTCGAGATAAGCTCTACAGGCACGGAAGTGCCGTCAGCCGAGCCTGTCAGAGATGCGCGCAGAGCGACGAAACCGTCGTGCACGCACTCGTTCAGTGCCCGAGCATTGCTGACCTGTGGAGCTATGTCGAACAGTTGCTGACGCGTGTAGGACTGATCCAGTTATCGACTGAGTCCATTGTGCAGATGGTCTCGCCGTCTTTCTTCGAGGATGAAGGGCAGGCGGTTTTCATCTGCCTTGTGGCCATGGCGAAAGAGATTGTGTGGTGGACAAGGTTGAAAGGGTTAAAGACAGTTACTTTTCTCTACGGCGAATCCCTAATTAACTTTTTCAAGTTTCACTTGAAGAGGAAAATCAGGGTGGAGAGGCAAGTGCTGCTATCTAGCAAGTTTGTTGAAAGGTGGTTGAATGTAGCGAGAATGGTCCGAGTGAACGGGACCGCTCTGAATATGTGTCTGTAGTTTGAGAAATCGAAAAATTGAGAGAGGGCGCTTGCCCTGGTGGTCAGGGTGGCCGTGGTCTTTTGTGTGGTTTTCGCCACGAGTAACCCTCGGAGGTTTCCTCTCTATTGGGGATTTTTCATTGTTTCAATTTTCAATTTTATTGTTTATATATATATATGTTTCTGTCTTTTTTTTCTTTTCCTATATAAATAATAAAAAATCTTTACACGCACAAAACCCACATCGTACCGTCCTGTACCGTCCTGTGCCGTATGTAATGTTTTTCTTGATGTTAGCCCTTGTGGCCAATAAAGAAATCATTATTTTTATTATTAGAATACACTGGGTAATTGCTGGCCTTATGCCAAAAGTAGAAACAATTATTATTATTATTAGTAGTAGTAGTAGTAGTAGTACTAGTAGTAGTAGTAGTAGTATTAGTAGTAGTAGTAGTAGTAGTAGTAGTAGTAGTAGTAGTAGTAGTAGTAGTAGTAGCAATAGCAGTCGTACTAATAGTAGTAGTAGAAGTCGTTTTATAGCAGCAGCAGCAGTAGCAGCATTTTTTTTATAAAAGTCGAAGGTAAGATGCATTTTCCTCGCTTTAAACCTAATCAGCAGGAATCAATTATGTTCCTCTTCCTCTGTTATTAACCTCGAGAAATAGTTTTCAGTTTTACAAATTTCTATTCCAAATTACATTGTAAATCTGAAGGCTAAGTATGTCGAAGCTAAGATTATCATTAATATTCGTAATTATTTTATTATTTTACTTCACTGTATTGTATTATATTTACGGGCTTAATAAATTGTAATTATCCGTTTCAGGTTAATTAACAAATCTATTTTGCGGTATAGTTCCAGAGATGATTGTATAATTTAGAACCCATTCTATTGCCTTAACTGTTATGCCAATATTTAATAATTTTTGCGGGATTTATTTTGAACTTTGTCATTGATATTACTAGTATTCTAATTTCCAGGTTTAAAATTTCTAAAATAATTCAGCTAAAATTAATTTCGGTTATAATGTAATAGAGCACGTTACTGAAAATGCAGAAAAGATAAAGAAATGTGTAAAGCCAAATAAACCATAACTGTTTTCTTTGGTTTCAAACTATCAATTTCATTTGTACTCCTTCCTTCACTTACTTTACTCTAGTTCTATATAACATTTAGCCCAAAATAACAGATTCTATGTTTTACTTTTTATTCGGGGAACATCTTTTCATCGTGCCGATATTTGGAATGGATTCGTGCAGAGATTTTGTCTAACACGCGGCTAATTTGTTTTCATCTTTTGTTACACATGTCTTAATGATGTTCAATGACCTGTCCCTTATTCTCTCTCATCCTATTTCCTTCCTGTCTTAGTTACTCCATTCTGGCTATATTTTTCTCTTTCATGAGATGATTTTAATTTGCCGTGTTTCTCCTGTTTTCAAGAAGGTTTATTTGTCCTTTCTATAATAGTATTCGAAAATGATGTGTTATTTCATTATCTCTTCAATCTATTTCTCTCTCCGCCACCTCTCTCTCCCTCTCTCCCACTCTCTCTCTCTATATATATGTATATATATATATATATATATATATATATATATATATATATATATATGTTTGTATGTATATGTATATATATATCATCATCGTTTAACGTCTATCTTCCATGCTAGTATGGGTTTAAATATACATATATACACACACACACACACACACATATATGTATATATGTGTGTGTGTGTGTGTGTGTGTATCTAACCCCCACCCAACATTCTCAAGAGCGTGAAACTAATAAACATTTGTTTGTACTGCCTCTCTGTTTTTGTTCCCGTCCCAGTTTTCACTATATATATATATATATATATATATATATATATATATATATATATATGTATGTATATATATATGTATACATATATATATTTACATATTTACTATGTATATATATATATATATATACATATATATTATGTATGTATATATATACATATATATATAAATATATATATATATATATATATATATATATATATATATATATATATATATATATGTATAATTATATATATATATATATATATATATATATGTATAATTATATATATATATATATATGTATAATTATATATATATATATATATATATATATATATATATATATATGTATGTATATATATATGTATATATATATATATTATTATTATACTTTGGGAGGGTCATGTTGCCAATAAGAAACACACGCACCAGTTGTTTCACTTCAATTTATTATAATAAATTTATAATAAATTCATAAATTTATAAATTTCTGGTTGGTTGGTTGGTTCCACAACCAGATAGTTGTTTATATATTGTCATAGTTCTTTCGTCACACACTCTGTGACCTCTTCAGTGACTAGGGATTCCTTTCTTTGTTTCTGTGCCACTCCTTTGTTCTGTCCTACGCCATTTTGTTTCTGTGTGTGTGTTGTGTGCTCAGTCTGCGCATGGGCCACATCCGGGTGTCTGTGTCTGTTTATGTTCATTTATTTATTTGTTTATTTACATCTTACTGGTTGGTTGTTTGTTCTACGTGTGTGTGTGTTTTCATTTTGTCCTTAATTGTAAGTTGTGATGTTGCTGTTCCACTCATATTTTCTATTTAATTTTGGTTGTAATTCTTTTATGTTTATTGCCTCTGTGATTTGTCTAAACATTGCATCTTTTCTGTGTGTAGATTCTATTTTTATTTCTATATTCTCTAATTTACCCTTGTGTTCTATTTTAGCATGTTGGTAGAGTACAGATGATTTTTTACTATCTTGAAGGTCTCGCCAGTGTTCATTTAGCCGTTCCCCTACACTACGAGCTGTCTCACCTATGTACACTATATTTTTGTCTCTACATTGTCCTTCAGTACATCTTATGCTATACACTACATTTCTAGTTTTACAGTTAATATGGGGGCTTATTTTACAGGTTATACATTTCTTATCTATAAATGAGGGTCTTTGAAAAGGGTATGTCTTGCTAATAAGTGATTTTACGGAGGTACCTGGTCTTTCTACTATCTTAATATTGAGTTTATGTTTATTTAGGGCCCTTCTAAATTTGTAAGCTAATTCACCTCTAGGGGCTGTATCGATGAACATTACACTCTGGTATTTATTGCTATCATACCATGAGTTTATTCTATTAGCCTTGTTCCTAGTTCTTTCTATTCTATTCCGAAATTTGCTCCTATACAAGGGGCAGGTCCCATTTATGTCATTATTTACCATTTTTTTCCCATTTGATTCTGGCTCCTCTATACACTCTGATTTTATCTCTCTGATTGTAGCCAGAGAACTGCATGCGGTGGATGAAGTGTTGTATGTGTCTCTCTAGTTCTTCGGGGTTGCACATGCGGGACACGTTTCTCATCGCCCGTACCAAATCCGCAATCAGTATGTTGATTTTGGTATGGTCCGAAACGGCCGAGTTTCGGTGGATCAGATGTTTGGAAGTCATGGGTTTGGCATAATGGGAATGGAGGATTTGTTTTTTGTTGTTAATGGTATCTAACCAGAGCTCTGTGTCTAGTACAGGTAATCGATGGTTGGAGTGTTTACTTGGGTAGTCTATAGTAACTCTAATGCTCTGGTGGATGGAGTTTGCTATTTGCTGGATGCTTTCCATTGTGTTTTTCTCTAGTTCCTGACTGTTCTCTAGTGGGGGTGTCTTAACTACGATGTTTATATCATCAACGTAGCGGGAGTACATTATCAGGGTTAAGGAGTCTTCTAATTGTTCTTTAAGTTTAAGTTTAAGTCTATTGTCCCACCATACCATGAATAAGTTAACTATGTCGCCTGCAATGCTAACACCAATGGCTGCTCCTTCCTCTTGGGCATATGTTTTTCCATTAAATTTGAACATATGTTCCTTAAGAGTTAGTTTTATGCTGGCCCCTACCGCATGTGCAATCATTTTCTTCAGTTCATCGTGGTTTTCGGGTGTCCGTATGGCTCTGGTCCACCCGTTCCATCTATCTGTGTGGGTTTTCTTGGCCATTGAGGTAATGGTAGGTGGTCTGCCTCTTGCTGGTCTTGTAGGGCACAATCTATTAATGATCAAACCTGACTCTGGAATCGGAAGCTCCTCAGATATGTCTTAATATTTAGGCTCGCATAAATATATATATATATATATATATATATATATATATATATATATATATATATATATATATATATATATATATATATATATATATATATATAGGAAAAGAGTCAGGACCCCGACGGCTAAAATCCCGCCGTTTCGTCAGATAGATCCGAACTGAACCAGTAGTATTAAGGCGGTAGGGACCTAGCTGAACTTATCAAGTCCATATACGGGCATGAAATCAAAACACCGTAGAAGTATATCAAACAATTCTAAAAATTGTTGTTTTTCTTTTCTGTCACGGGGAGTGGTGAAAGATTTTGGGATGTCACATGCATAATTAAATTTCTTCATAGCGGCGGGTGTGGTTGTGGCTGAACTTGCCTGCACAACGAAGGGGAGTGAGTAAGATGACATTCTGACCTGTGGATGCCATGTCGGTCATGCGTTAAGAGAGAATTCTTTACAGCTACCTTTAAAGAGGGGTAAAAACGTATGAGAAACAAGGGATGTTGTAAAGTGAAAATGTGTATGGCAGGTCTAACAATTGGATAAAGAGCAAAGCAAATATAATTTAATAATAATTATACTCCTAATTAATAAAATTTAGTTATTAGTTACTCTAATGCATTAGAACTGCGCCTCAATGTAGTAATTTATCAATATTATCAACCATAATAATACACCCCGCAAAAAAGAAAAACATAGCTATGTGTTCGGCCGGTACTATGTGTATTTAATAGGAGTGAAAATATTTGGGGTAACATGAGGAAGAATGGAAACTGAATATAATAGTGTAGATATTCAAAGATCCACCTAAGTGTAATTAGAGTGTGTAGCTAATGAAGAAAAAAGAAAACAAGAAAAAATTCGACTTCTACCTAAGTATGCTTGGGGTTCCCTCTATCTTAGTTTGTAAATAGGAAAGAGATACAGCCGAGGTCTACTCATCCGGGTCGTGAGGATATATATATATATACATATATAGAGAGAGGTAGAACACTGGAAGGTTATATCCGTAGTGGTAGAGCACTCAGTCCATGGGACGTGTAGGTAGAAGTGGTTACACAACAGTTAGTTCACCATACCGAGAACAATTATTCGGTAAGATCCAGTCATGGTAGTCCATGACTGGATCTTAACCATCTACTATGTCAGGGTATGTCATGCATCATCTATTTTATATGATGAGGACGTACTGTTGAAGTTAGTTCAGTACCTCTGAAATATGTATAATAAAATATATTTGAACACAAGAAGTTCTATTTTTGTTAATATCTTGAATTAATATTATATATATATATATAGGCGGTGGATTGGCAGTATCGGTAGAGGGTCGGACGCCATGCTTTGACGCATAGAGTTAGGGTCCTTGCCATTCTGAGTTCATATCCCGCCGAGGTTTACTTTGCCTTTCATCCTTACGGGGTCGATAAAATAAAGTACCAGTAGTGCACTGGGTAATTGTTGGCCTTGTGCCAAATGTAGAAACAATTATATATATATATATATATATATATATATATTTGTAAATGTGTGTGTGTGTGGGAGGGGGGAAGCGTGTGTGTTTTATACTTATATATTTAATTTTCTTTTCTCCTTTTCTTCTTCTTCCTCCAGCCTCACTTTCATATTCCTTATATTTTTGTTTTTCAAATCCACATTCAATAAAATCACCAGGACGTTTTCGATTCTGATGACTGAAAGCAAATTTGTTTGCTTTCAAGTAACCACTAGTAAATGAAATAATTATATGATGTTGTCTATTACAAAATTATATATATGCAGAGGTTATATTTAATTTGTTGGGATTCAACAAGCTTAAACATTTTTATAACTGATATAAAGTATTCAACAGTTGAGTGGAGTAAATACACAATATATTAATAAATGGAAACTATATTTATAAAACCATATTTATTTTATTATATATATTTCAAGGGCAACCAAGGCAGTCTTGGTGCGCTTTCATCGGATAAAATACAAAATTTGTTTTATAAATAGTGACATAGCCGTGGAAAACAACCTTGACTGTTGAAAATTCGCTGGATAGTGAAACATTTTATTCAGGGTAATTCAAAGTTCTGTGTGAATATGCAAATGAATGTCCGAAAAATTGAAAAAAACAACCGTTTATTTAAATTACGCTTTGGGAAGAAGAGAGAGAAACAAAAGAAGAGAGAGAAAAGAAAAGAATGAAGAATAACCAGAATAACACTAGCAATATCCAATATAATAATACTGTTCCGAATAATATAAACTCTGATAAATGTAATAACTGTTTAGTTAAAAATGTGGTCTATAAATGCGATGTCAAAACAAATGATAATACTTTTAACTATGTTGGCTCAACATCTACAGATTTTAAATCTCGTTTCAATAACCATAAATGCTCGTTTAATAATATTGGTAAAAAATCTTCAACTTCTCTATCCAAATTGATATGGAACTTAAAATTCAACAATAGAGACTATTTTTTATCTTGGAATATAATTTCATAATACCTACTTACAGGAACACAGCTTTATCCAAAGTTTGCAATTTGTGTGTTGAAGACATTTTCTTCATACTTAAATGTAAGAACTCCATTAATTTACGTAACAATTTATTTAGTTCTTGTAAACATCGCCAAAACTCAACTTTTAGAACTATATATTAAATATAATTACACGTTAAATCTTCTCTACATAATGTTTACTTCATCCAAACACCTATAATCTCATTTCTTAAATTATATGCATATATGTTCATAAATTCTAAATCTTTAAATTTAAATTTAATGTAATTCTAATTTAAATATCTTTTACTTCTTAAATATATATATTTTACTTCTTAAATATTTTACTTCTTAAATTTTTACTTTTTAATATTTTTACTTCTTAAATATCTTTATTTTTATATTTATTTAACTTACTTCCAAAATAGATCATAATCTTTTTAGAAAAATTACTTACAATTTTTAAAAAATTACTTAGTTCCCCCAAAAATAGTTTTTGGGTCACCTTAATATTTTTAATATATTTTTTAGTATTTTTCTAATATTTTTAAATATTTTTACATATTTTTAAGTATTTTTAAATATTTCTTAATATATATCTTTATATTTTTGAATAATTTTAGGCTTTTAATTATATTTCCTGAATAGTTTTCGGTTTTTAATTAATTTTAAACACTTTTTAAATGTTTTTAAAAGGTTTTTGACTATCTTCGGAGTCTTTTTGAGAATTTTAAAAAATCTCTTGGAAAATTTTTCCAGGAATTTTCAAGAATTTTGTCTAGAAATGTTAATATTTTATAGTCCTAATTTTTAAATGGTTTTAGTACTTTCTTATACTTCTAATTGATTTTTTAATTTTTCGTAATTTTTTGTAATTATTTAATATTAGAGTAATACACAATAACTAACTTTGGCTAAATATATCTTAAAATATATATTATCAAAATTATCTCATAATAACGAATAAATAAACAAAACTGGGATTTTCAATATTTTTCCAATGTAAAACATTAAAACATATAAGTAATCTTATTGACTGTTAATTTAATTTAATTTAATATAATTTAAATACTTACACTAAATATAAACTAGTATCCCTCATAATTTATCACCTATAACATGATATACCCATCTATCCACTCATATATCTATCCTTATATACATGTTATCCTATGCTTCTACTTCATATTTATTTACATCTATTTTTAATATATTTTAATATACTTTAATATATCTTAATATATTTTAATATATCTTTATTTTTATTTTTAAGATATCTTTATTTGATCTATATATAATTTTCTATATAATTATAATAGTAAATAAATATTTATTTTAATAAAATTCTAACAATTATTTGTGAATAAGACATATTTACGTTATATGAACTCATCCTCGGATAAGCTTCTTACTTCTCCCTTTCTTCAGTCTTTTCTTTTCTCTCTCTTCTTCCCAAAGCGCAATTTAAATGGTTGTTTTTTTCAACTTTCGAACATTCATTTGCATATTCACACAGAACTTTGATTTACCCTCAATAAAACTTTTCACTATCCAGCGAATTTTCAACCGTCAAGGTTGTTTGCCACGGCTATGTCACTATTTATGAAACAAATTTTTTATTTTATCTGATGAAAGCGCACCAAGACTGCCTTGGTTGCTCTTGAAATATATATAATAAAATAATTATGGTTTTATAAATATAGTTTCCATTTATTAATATATTGAATATTTACTCTGGTAAATTGTTGAGTGCTCTATATCAGTTATAAACTTTTAAGTTTGTTGGAATCCCAACAAATTAAATATAACATCTGCATATATATATATATATATATATATATATATATATATATATATATAAAAGCAAGAATTGCACGAAGAAAAAATAGAACGTTGCCGTGAAGCGATTATGAATTTGTTTGCTATGACATATGTATTATAAATTGCCTACTTGACTACATATGTTCTTAACTCCGTTTTTTAATTTGATATTTTGGCTCCTAATTGATTTGTTTATATAAGTTGAGGTTCTTATTGAATGGCTATGGGCTGCTATTTGTAGCGCTATTTTCATCCATTCAAGCCACTATAAACTCTCTAGCGCGCGTGTTTTCGTCTCTTTTTATCATGTGCATTATTTTAGTTGTCTGAAGTATTTTTAGAAATGTCGACCATACTGTCTTTACATCATAAGCGGTGTGAAATCTACACCTGTTATGGTGAAACATTCTATTATTAGAGTTTGTTCATGTGTTTATAGTTATAAAAGGTTGGTTTGTCGATTTTGATTTATTTTTTAAATTAAATTGTAATTTACCCCTCCTTCCGCAGACTTTATGTATTTCACTCTAGTGCTTCTCTACCTACCCCTTGTAATTTAAATCATACCTTTTTGTGTTTTCTTCTCTATAAACTGTGTTATGAAAAGCCTTGAGCTCATTAAATTACAGGGAATTAACGCGTGTTCTTAACTCCATTTTTTAAATTTTATATATATATATAATATATATCATAAAACATGTCTATAGAATCACAAGTTAAAATATATACTATTTCTTCTCCCAATTAGCATAATTAACTATATAAAAAATCGAATAGACCAGGCTATACGAATGAGGCTTCTATGAAGGAATCTCCGACAAATAACCAAAACTAGCGCTTCGCGTCGGCCGTAGTGGAATATTTATCGAATATTTCGACAGCGTAATCGCCTAGATACAGTCAACTAAGCAGAATTAGGTTTAAAATAAACTAGGAGAAAATAGAATACATTTAAATACCTCTACCATGGTTTCGTCCATGTTTTGAGTTTTCCAATAATTATGTAATAATTATATAAACTCGAGCGCCATGTTTTATGATATATAGCTCTGACTGTTTAATTTATTAATTTTTCATTGAGCCACAAAGTGACCGGTTGCAAAACACGTATATGTATGTGTATGTATATATATATGTAAACTTTTATATGTAATAATCTCCCACTAGGCTGAGATACAAATTTGGCTGTATTGTGCTGTGCTTTCTAGCAAAATTGCCACCAGTCGTAAGCAACTACCACACCCCTTCCAACCTGACCGCGACTACGTCACGATATTTAGCCATTTTGAAATGAATTCTTGGCGCGATCGTTTTGGAAAATTTAATGTCTAGATATGAGCGAGCTTCCTGAAGAATCCGGCGCTCGAGTTTATATAATTATTACATAATTATTGGAAAACTCAAAACACGGACGAAACCATAGTAGAGGTGTTAAATGTATTCTATGTTCTCCTAGTTTATTTTAAACCTAATTCTGCTTAGTTGACTGTATCTAGGCGATTCCGTGTCGAAATATTCGATAAATATTCCACTACGGCCGACGCGAAGCGCTAGTTTTGGTTATTTGTCAGAGATTCCTTCATAGAAGCCTCATTCGTATAGCCTGGTCTATTCGATTTTTATATAGTTAATTATGCTAATTGGAAATAGTATATATTTTATCTTGTGATTCTATAGACATGTTTTATGATATATTGCTCTGACTGTTTAATCTCTTAATTTTTCATTGAGCCACAAAGTGACCGGTTGCAAAACACGTATGTGTATGTGTATGTATATATATATGTAAACATTTTTATATATAATATATATATATATATTTAAATGTGTCGTCGTCATAGATGGTAATCTTGTAGCAGAATATTTGATGTTACACTTTAGACAGTGTTTTTTTTTGTTTTTCATTCATTATATTCTGGGTATATTTATCTCGGACCAAAATATTAAAGGCATAACGTTTTTCTTTCCGATTTAAGGAAAACTCATGTTGTTTATGAAGCCACGTCGCCTAGATGGTTTCATAGTGCCTTGAACTCCTCACGTGCTGGTTCAATCAACGAAAACATATATTACATTTTCTCTAGGCATATAATTGTTTCTACTTTTAGCACGAGGCCAGCAATTATCATAGTGTATTACTGGTACTTTATTTGATCGACCCCGTATGGATGAAAGGCAAAGTTAACTTCGACGGGATTTGAACTCAGACCGTAAAGGGACCTAACTATGCTGCAAAGCATGGCGTCCGACCCTCTACCGATACTGCCAATTCACAATGACAGAATAATAATCATTTCATGGCCCTCCTATAGCCTGTGATGGTTTCGCAGGTGGGTCTTAGCGACATACTTCGAGTTTGGGTTTTTAAACTCGATGGAGTACTTCTCGCACCAAGTTGAACAATATTTTCAAGAAGAAAGTGTAAGTAAGAAAACATATATTGAGGAACAATCAGCCACATTGCCACATTTGAAATGATGGAAGGCAAATTCGAACCCAATGCGCCATCTCAAACTTCACAATACGGAAACCGATGTTGGAATATATTAATTTGAATGCATTATTGTTCGAAATCCGGAGAGTGCAGCCCGCCAGAGGATGGAATCTTGAGAGGTAGGATAGCGGCTGTAACATAACAGTAAGACTGGGTTTACAGATTGTCTCTTCCCCATATTTCCCTTTCTTTCGTTGCGTAATTCCTTTTTTTCTTTCTATCCTCTTTATTCTTTGGTTCCTTATTGTCATATGCATACGAACTCCTGTCAGAAAAAAAATTACCGATTTGTCTTTAATTTGACGTTGTGATCTTGGTCCTCCATCGGTTTCGGCACGAGTGTTCCAATTGTTCGAACTACTTAGTAGCATACACATGAAATCAGATTGCAAGTGACTGTGCATTACACAGATATGTGTACTCCTAGAATAATTTTCAGTGAGATTCAAAGAGACATAATGCATGGCGAGGCTGGCCATTTTACTTTAAATGTATAATTCATATTTACTAGCTGAATGGAATGGAGCTACATAAAAAAGTAACTGCATTAAAAAAAAAGAAACAACAGCACATGGACAGGAATCGAACACAGGATTATCAACTAGCATGTTTAAAGTTCTAATAAAAATGAATATTTAATCGATGCAATGGATATAGACGGAAGATCATCTTGATTCCAGACAGCGAACTGAATTATTCAACTAAAATTACACAATCAATACAATTGCAAGAATGTTTGAGTCTGAAACATTAAACGTTTTGTGAATCAAGGTGTAAAATGCACACACACACACATACACACACATACACACACAGACGCGCGCGCGCGTGCGCCCACACACAAACACTCACACACACACACACACGCACAAGCGCTCACGCACACGCACACGTACACGCACACGCATACACACACACATAGACACTCATACACGCACATATACGCACATACCCGCGTACAGACACACACATATATACGTACAAACATACAAACAAATGTGTGATACATACATACATATGTGTGATACATACATATATATGTGTGTGTGCTTAAGTATATTATACGTATGTGTTTATGTATGTTTAAACGTGTTTGTGTTTTTGTGTACATATTTTGAAATGAACGATTGCTGCAATATCCAACGTTAAATGGTTAGATTAATTGTAATAGATATTCACCTGTTAATTAATCTAGCGCAATTGCACTGATAAGATAAGAATCCTGCAAATATGACTGCTCTATATCAATAATTTCAAATATATCTTTTAATTAATTTCATGCAAAGAGAACATACGTATTTATG
>OZ024742.1:258349938-258499938 GCA_964016885.1 Eledone cirrhosa | reverse complement strand
ATGTGTGTCTATGTATAATGTATGGGGTTGTACATGTATTGGTGTGCTTACAGATGTGTATAAATTGGTTGTTCCATCATTATTTATTGTATAATGAGGAACAATTAGATAATTAATTGAGGTATATATTTGTTAATGAATTGTTTTTTTCTGTAATTATTCTCTATATATTTCTCCATTTAATACTACTTTTTTGCGTAATTGGAACTCGACTGACAGTGAATCAGAAGCACCCCGAATAACAATCTTCAATTATATATCGTCATATAAGAGCCGAATACAAATTATATTATGCCGACTTGACTCTGTTTTAAATTATACTGCTAACCGCATTATAGATATCCTCACTGGCGTAAACTACACACGTAACGATAAATTTCAGATTTCCGAAAACGAAATATTTATATTTATCTAGTACTCTAATCCCGAAATAACTAACCAATCGAAGGAAATAACACCTCGGAAAACATTGATTTGTAAACAAAGTCCCACCAACCTTTTCATTTGACTTACGCATAAACCATTTGTCTAAAGGAAGGACGTTATAAGCTTAACCAATAAATACTTAAATATATAACTAAAATCAGAAACGTTATACTAGACAACACAAATAATAACAAACAATCGAAAAGACTAGAAAAGTTAAAAAAAAAACAACTGTAATTTAAACCAGATACCATAAGATTAAAGTAAAAATAAATAATTGTTTATACTTTTGGCACAAGGCCAGCAATTACCTCAGTGCATTACTGGTACTTTATTTTATCGACCTCGTAAGGATGAAAGGCAAAGTTAACCTCGGTGGGGTTTGAACACAGACCGTAAAGGGCCATAACTCTATGCTGTAAAGCATGATGTCTGACGCTTTACCGATACGACCAATCCACCGCCAAAATCCACCGTAAAAATAAATAATTTGTTCTTCTTCTGGCACAAGGCCAGCAATTACTCAAGTGCATTACTGGTACTTTATTTCATCGACCCCATAATGATGAACGGCAGAGTTAACCTCGGCGGGTTTGAACTCAGAACGTAAATAGCCATAACGCTATGCCGTAAAGCATGATGTCCGACGTTCTACCGATACTGCCAATATACCACCGTCAAAATAAATAATGCATCCAGGTAAGATCCCGTAACACCTAATTGTAGGACACATATTCTACTGTAGACAACCAGAGTTTCTTTCTCCATAAATATAATTGCAGTCATCCATTTTCTATGTTCCTCACAAATATTTGAAATGTGTTGCAACAAACAACGTTTGTTTGTATTTACATTCGTTGCTATTTGCATATTTTCATTTCATGCTTTGCTGTGCATTTTGAACAGTCTTCTCTATACTAGATTCGATTGTCACAATACCTCTGTCTCTGTGTGCTTCTGGTGGATATAATACTATTGATCGTATTTGCGGTGATGTCTTCAAAATGTCAATTCTAGTGTTCCTGTTTACGTTTTCTACTTGAGTCAATTTCCAGTTGAGAATATAAATATAGGGTAACTTTCCAACAATACTTTATTTATTTGTTTAGGTACGATTTCCTTTTAGATGTAAAGTGTTTATAATATTACATTTCATTTACCAGTGTTGTATTTTGCTTCGTTCTATAAGTATTACTGTTCTTCAGTAATTTCAGTATCTCCGTGTGCCTTTGATCATATTTCTAAATTAAATTCATGTCAATATCTTCACTGAGTCATTGCTCTGTATATGATAGGATTTTACTTGTTTGCTATGAAGCAACATTCAATACGAGGGCAGCTATATGTTGGACACGGTAACATTTATATATTATCTCCTATATTCGTATTTCTGAGAATAAAGAAGAATATTTAAATGCAATAATGTCAGGCAGAAAATATTCCGAGTGGACTATCAGCTTTAGAATAGTATTATATATATATATATATATATATATATATATATATATATATATATATATATATATATATATATATATATATATATATATATATATATATTTATATATAAATTCATTCGTGTGTGAATAATAATATTATTGACATTCGGTTCGTTTGCAAGCAAAAAGCCTGATGACACCATGTGTGTTTTTTAGATGACTGATATTACCTTTTTGCTCCAGCGCTATCTGAAAGAAAATAGTCGACAATTATTTCGGAGATATTGTCACTTGTCAAGATTATATACTCGTTCGCTGCAGCTACCCACTCCAGCTGCTGAGAATACATAGAATTATGAAAGTTATACATCGGCTGATTAGAATAATGTGCCTACCGTGCGATTTAAAGGCCCGCATTGCCGAAAATTAAAAACAAATTTGGTTTTCGTTCTCAGCAGAAAGCTAGCACTTAAACCAATTTATCCCTCAGCCCATCCAAGTTCTGCCTTTCCTCTCACACTTACATTGTTTATCCAACATGTTTCACTACCAAGCAGCATCACACCTCGGACACAGGCGTCATTCAGTTGACCTTTTTTACATAGGTAGAAACCCTTTATTTTCCAATGTGGGTGTAGGTCTCTAAACATTTTTCATCCTATCTTTATTCTTGCTATTATATTCTCAGAGCACGCTACCCCGCTGCAAATCGGATCGCCTAGACAGCAGATTAACAATAATCATAAACTTGAAATAGAAAACCACAAAACGCAAATCATGATAAAACTAATTTATATACAAAATTGAACTTTTCCCAATTGATGATTAATGAAAAGATCTTTTGGACACCCAATGCGTGAGTATTTGCCTGATTGGATATTTTGAGGAAGGAGTTTTGATACGAATCAGCCGTCCTCTCAATAATCTCCACCCTGCTGGGCGAACATTTAAGGGTTCAGCTTAAGTCAACAGCAATACGTACAAGCAAGTGTGATCAAGGACCGAAAAAGGAAATAAAATAATTGAAATATTTACATCAATGGTCCATACAAAGTTAAGGCAACACAGTCAAAAGCCTACTTTTTAGTTTTTGTTTTCTAAGAGCATCTTCCTATACAATGCTGTTACATATGCTTTAATATGTCATTAATTAGGTTTTAATAACGACCGACACGTCGACATATGAGATTGCAATATTTCAACATACTTTGCGTTACGGAGAACTTTGAGTATATGAAATCGATATCATTATAATAAATCGTAAGTGTTCAAATATTCGTCTTCCTGATCTTTGAAACGCTGAAATGCATACGCACACAAATCATAACTATATCTATATCTATATCTATATCTATATCCAGGGAGTGTAACGGTAAGTTACTGTAGCTTCACACAGGTGCGTATTCGACGTTTAGGTTCACATCTGTAGCGAGGTGTAGAGCTAAACAGAGTGCAAATATAATAATATAAGGACGATTTGTTATGCCTTCATCACGTTTATTGATTGGTGACACGCGTTTCACTATTCATCAGGTCAAGGTTCGATCTGTATAGATTTGGCCCCATTCTGGAATCAAAAGCTCGTCGGACCTCTTCGATTCCAGAGTCAGAGCAGATCGATACAAATCGGACCATGACCTGATCAGTAGCGAATCGCGCATTACCAACCACAAATCGAATGGAGATTGGGAGAGAGAGGGAGAAAGAAAGTCAAAGTAAGATCTGAGAAATGAGAGGGGTATAGAGAATGAGAAGGGAAGAGTAGGAGAGGAGAAAATGGGGATGAAAACGACGGAGCAGGACTTGCGGAGAAAGACGATGTGATGGGTAGAAAGATGGAGAGAATAGACTAACAAGAATAAGGAACTTAACGTTATTTGAATCATCAGCTTCCCAGAATACTTACAATATAATATAATACTTTAACATAGTTTCTTGCGTGAGGGAAGGACTAGGACTAGATTATGTCCAGAAGTATTGAGCGCGCAACAGGAATCAAATCTCTGTCGTTCAAAAGCTAGAATAGAGGAATGAGCAAGCAATGAGGGTACGTCCGCATCAAGCTGGGATCGGCGAAAGAAAGTTTTTTTTTTTTGCTGGTCGAGAGGAAGCAACCGCACAGTACGCGGAAATAAAAGTAGCAGCAATGGAAAAAGTGAATGGAGGCAATGGCGTAAGATACGAAGATACAGTCTGTGTGCTATACGAATGGAAACAACAGCAGCAGTAAGCAGAAGTAACGTTGTTAAAAACAAAAGACAAAGGGAGGCAAAAAAAAAATACAACGGGAGAAACAGATACAGATTGAACTATTCCATTCATGCTTTCTATTTAAAAGACGCAATTTTTAGACAAATCACAGAGGCAATAAACATAAATGAACTCCAACCCAAATTAAATAGAATAAATAGAAAGCATGAATGGAATAGCAACATCACAACTTACAATTAAGGACAACATGAAAACACACACACACATAGACCAAACAACCAACCAGTAACATGTAAATAAACAAATAAATAAACAAATATAAACACGCACAGACAGCTGGATGTAACACATGCGTAAACTAAGCACACAACACACACAAAAACAAGATGGCGTAGGACAGAACAAAGGAGAAGCACAAAAACAAAGAAAATAATCACTAGTCACTGAAGAGGTCACATAATGTGAGGCGAAAGGACTTTGACAATATATGAATAATCTTCTGGTTGTAGAACCAACCAACCAACCGTACATTTATAAATTCCTAAATTGATAAATTTAATTTATAATAAATTGAAGTGAAAGCAATGTGCGTGTGTTTCTTATTGGCAACATGACCCGCCCAAAGTATCGGTTTTAACCATATCGGTTTCAACACACGTTTTCAGATAAAGGATCTTGCTAAACAAATTCAGAAACGAAATATATATATATATATATATATATATATATATATATTGTTATACTTTGGGAGGGTCATGTTGCCAATAAGAAACACACGCACCAGTTGCATTCACTTCAATTTATTATGATAAATTTATAATAAATTTATAAATTTGTGGTTGGTTGGTTCCACAACCAGATAGTTGTTTATATATAGTCATAGTTCTTTCCTCACACACTCTGTGACCTCTTCAGTGACGGGGGATAACTTTCTTTGTTTCTGTGCCTCTCCTTTGTTCTGTCCTACGCCATTTTGTTTCTGTGTGTGTGTTGTGTGTTCAGTCTGCGCATGCGCCACATCCGGGTGTCTGTGTGTGTTTATGTTCATTTATTTATTTGTTTATCTACATGTTACTGGTTGGTTGTTTGTTCTATGTGTGTGTGTGTTTTTATTTTGTCCTTAATTGTAAGTTGTGATGTTGCTGTTCCACTCATATTTTCTATTTAATTTTGGTTGTAATTCTTTTATGTTTATTGCCTCTGTAATTACAAAGGCAATAAACATAAAAGAATTACAACCAAAATTAAATAGAAAATATGAGTGGAACAGCAACATCACAACTTACAATTAAGGACAAAATGAAAATACACACACACATAGAACAAACAACCAACCAGTAACATGTAAATAAACAAATAAATAAATGAACATAAACACACACAGACACCCGGATGTGGCGCATGCGCAGACTGAGCACACAACACACGCACAGAAACAAAATGGCGTAGGACAGAACAAAGGAGAAGCACAGAAACAAAGAAAGGAATCCCCAGTCACTGAAGATGTCACAGAGTGTGTGACGAAATAACTATGACTATATATAAGCAACTATCTGGTTGTGGAACCAACCAACCAACCAGAAATTTATAAATTTATAAATTTATTATAAATTTATTATAATAAATTGAAGTGAAAGAAACTGGTGCGTGTGTTTCTTATTGGCAACATGACCCTCACAATGTATAACAATATCGGTTTCAACACACGATTTCAGATAAAGAATCTTGCTCAACAAATTCAGAAACGATATATATATATATATATATATATATATATTAAAGTAACAGATTAAAGTTTAAGCAAAGAATCGCTGCTTTCACCCTTAACGGGATCTTCTGAAACTAAAAAATCAATCTGTGAACGCAGAAGTAAATATTTCAAAAAACGTTGCAACCGAAGAAAGACAGGAAGACGATACTTTGGAACCAAAGTATCGCCAAATTTCACAGATTGATTTTTTTCTAGTTTCCGAAGATCCCGTTAAGGGCGAAAGCGTCGATTCTTTGCTTAAACTTTAATCTGTTATTTTAAATAAATATTTGCGCTACGGTTCTTATATATTTGATATATATTTATCCTTATCGAGCCCTCTTTTGATTTTAGTCTTCAGATTTATTATTATTACTATTTATATATATATATACATACATATATATATATATATATATATATATATATATATATATACAGATATATATATATATATATATATATATATATATATATATATATATATATATATATATATATATAGTAATAATAATAATAATAACATTGAAGACTAAAATCCAAAGAGGGCTCGATAAGGAAAATATATATCAAATATATAAGAACCGTAGAGCAAATATTTATTAAAATAACAGATTAAAGTTTAAGCAAAGAATCGCCGCTTTCACCCTTAACGGGATCTTCTGAAACTAACAAAGTCAATTTGTAAACGCAGAACTGGATATTTCAAAAAACGTTGCAACCGGAGGAAGACAGGAAGACGATACTTAGGTTCGTGGTAACGTTCGCTGGCAAAGAACGGGAAAAAACGAATAATACGTCATTAATAGGAGCGGTGAAAAACAATTACGCGCAAAGACAGAACATCGTTTATGGTATAAAAGAGGTCGTAGACTAATGTTCTCTTAGGTGGTGCATAGAGACGTTCTCTGGCAATGAACGAAAAAACGAAGATGATAAGTCATATGTGGAGCGTGGAGAACAATAGCACGCAAAGACAAAACCACGTAAATGGTATAGCAGAAGTCGTAGACTAAAATTAATCTCCGCTACAGAGTTAAGAACAAAGTAAATAAATACAATACAGAAGTAATAGAAACAAATAAATACATACATGCAAACAGATACTTACATACACAAGCATACGCAAAACCTTACCATAGGTATACAAATCCACGCACATATAAATATGTGTGTGTGTGTGTATGCTTGTGTACAAATAAATAAATAAATAATTATATCAACGTATATAAGTAAATAAATACGTATATAACAAACGCACACGCATACCTACATATAAATACACGAATGTTCGGAGACGTAAGTCAACTAAAACAAGAAGTACACATATACACACACCCACCATACGTACGAACCTGCATACTCAGGCAGAGGCAAAACTCCCGTATACACATAGCCAAACCCTAAATACCAGACTATGTAAAAATGATACGCCATAACAGTCAAATATACGTACGAGAAAGTATACATACCTTCACAAAACATACGGGTAATATATACTTACCTATGCAAATAAGTAAAGGAATAAACAAAACATATACTTAGCTCCCACATCAAGACGTAAAATATCCACGTATAGAACGTGCTATCCGTTAGGGTATAACGTGGGGCTGTAATACAGGAAAGTTTTGTGCAATTTAGGTTTACAAGCCGAAATTGCCTCACATTTTTTGTTTAAGATGTGTTCTGTGGCGTAGAGTATTTCCAGGGCCTCAGCGGCGCAGAGGTCACATGGTCTTTTATTTCCGTTATACGATCTAGCCCTAGCTAGGATCTCCCAGTGTAACTTATATTAGGTGTGGTTATCTTTTAGACTCCAGATATAAGCTGAAAGTGACGTCACATTCCTTCTTAGAGGGTAGCGAAAAGAATGGGTATGCATGTAAAGACGCTTCTTGAAACTATTGGCGGTTAACCCTATGTAGGCCCTATGGGATGTGGGTGTTACAACCTTACATTTGTAGACAATGTTACTAGAGAGGCATTTCCCGGATAGGGGGCAATCAGCTCGATTCCTACAATTACAGTTAGTACTAACTACAGGGTTGCACGTGTTCCTACGGCTAGGTAGTTTAGCTAAATTTGAAGCTGTGATGTTATGTGCACGGTTAGGAGTCGTAGAGTAAGAAACTTTAATAGTATTTCTATTAAAAATGTTACTATATTTATGTGTAGGGGGAAAATGCTTCGTAATAAGGGAAAGAAAGATCTTAGCTAATGGTGTGGCCACCTCCATATTATATGGTGGGTTAAACCAACAAATGCGACGGGATCTATTTCTTCTAGGTCTATTTTCGTACTCTGTATATGCTACCTTATCGAAAAATCCACTTCGAGCAAGAGCTTCATTGTAATAAGTGGGATGGTCGTTGAAAATGCGCTCGTTGGTGGAAAGACGGGAAAGCCTCAACGAAACGTTTCTTACTAGGTTCTTGGTTATGCTGGCAGGATGGTTGGAATGCTTACTTATGTAATTAAGCGTATCATTCGGCTTTCTATACGGGTAATACAACCCATTCAATAAATTGAGGGTAACGTCGAGGTAATTAGCAACCGAGAGATTGGCCTCAACCTGTATAGAGAGGTTGAAGCCTTTAAAGAAGGCTGTGAGTTCTTTTCTGAACCTGTCGCAAGCACGAGGTCCGCACTTAGTCATGGTGAAAAGACGATCGTCACGGTACAAACCACCGCCCGCGTTGGGGAATTCGTCCTTGATAGAGAAAAGTAGGAAAAACCAATAAGATCAGTAACCTCCGCAGAGTCACTGGCGCCCATACTCACGTCGAATGGGGTACTATTGGATTTTTTAATCCAAATAGAGTCGTCGAAATTAATCACCGACTTACGGGAATTAAGGATGACATCAACTTCAAAATCCTTAACCACTGTGAGTGTTTTAACGAAATTGATAGCTCTAAGGAGAAGTGGTAAAGTGATGGAGGAGTAGTAATTGTTGATGTCGAATTGGATAAAACGGCAATGTTCCTTGTTAGATATGCTGTTGAACCAATCAATCACCGCGAAAGAATTGTTCCACAGTGCGAGAGGGGCCAAACTTCTAATTTCAGGTATAATTCTATCAAGAATTGTTTTACTAAGTCTACCTAAATCGGACTTCGTAGGGTTAATAAGCCGAATAGAGGGGTTGTTCGGAAAATTGGATTTGTGATCCTTCAGGGTAAAGTGGGGAGAGATAGGGTCCAGAGGTTCGGTCCGGTCCAGGATGTTGAGACAGATGTGATTTTAAACCCAGCATCGTTGATTTCATTGATGACGCACCGATTAGTAAGGATTACCGTAAAACTAATCGGTGCGTCAGAATTGTTGGGGTAACTACTAATCATCCGGACAGTTTTGATAATACAGTTTCGCAATATTAATTGTGTAGATAAATACCAAATTCTTGCTGATCAGCGGGTGAAGAATTATTAGTATCCTCGTCACTTCTAAGTTTATTAAAAAACTGGATAGTGTGCGTATATATAACAAGGCTCATGGTACCAGAACTTAGCGTGTCTCGCACACTCACACCACTAAAAATAGCAGCAGGGTCTACTCGACATTTGAATTAGCTCGACGAAGTAACGGAGCCGAATATATGAAAGGCCTATATTTAGTTAGAAACTCAAAATAGTCTCTTACAATAAATTGGCTCTAGGAAAGAGATTTTTCTGAGCCGTATAATATAACTGAACAAAAAAGAAAAACAAACACAGACATATATGTGTTCAAATCGTAAGGGACCAGATTCGCTAAGAGTAAGAGAATACTAACTATTTAAGAATAAATCTAGAAAATAAATAGAAACCGTAATTGTGGTAACTACCAATCACCCGGGCAGTTTTGATAATACTGTTTCGCAATATCAATTGTGAAGAGGAATACCAAATCCTTGTTCATGAGCGGGTGAAGAATTCTCGGAAAAATCTCTTTCCTAGAGCTAATTTATTCTAAGTGACACATACACACGTGTCTCTAATTTAAGAACCCTGACAAACTAACGCACGCGCACGTACACACGCTGTCCTATTACCACTTAAGAGCTTTAAGATGTTTGCCCAGGCAAACATCTTCTCAATTTTGGAACAGTCTGAGTTGTCCAGAATTGATGGGAAAAGACTTAACGGTCTTACTCTGTGCTCCTGGTCAAGAGGCAGGTGCTTTACCTGAGACGCCACAGTTAGTGACTCTTTTGCTTCTTCCCACATCCTGGATGCAGCGGTAAGGGCGAGAGTTACAGCATCCGCAGCTGAACGGAACAACATCCTAAAAAAACGTGTTCTGTCAGCTAACTACATTTTACAGCCTGTGGCGTCCAAGACGTTTGGGGGAGTCGGGCTACTGACAGCGATGTTCTTATTGGCGGCTCGCCAAATAAGGTAACTGGTGATGCTCATGAGGGCACTTGGTTGTTTCTCCACCTGAACCTCGCCATCACCCCAGGTAAGGCTGCGAGCGTGCTGGCTTGCCTAAAAAATTATACAGAGGTTTCTCAGTGCTCCTCGCTATATTGCTATCTTTTGCTCTGGTAGCGGCTCGATTTTTCACTCTTTCGCCTACATTTTGTTCTATGTTGTCTAAGATGTGTTTATTACGTGCTTGTGTATTTTTCTCTTTCTTTTTGTCCTTTCTTTTTCCTATGTATATATTATATTTGTTTGTATTTTCATTCTGTAATCATTATATTAAATTTTTATACTAAAGAGATAAACTGTGTTGTTAATAAATAAATAAAGAGTTGTACTTTTACTCTCCCATTTCCAATTCATCGAACGCTATCATGACTGTTTGACTGTATGTGTGTATTTGTGTGATTCTTTGTCCGTGAGTGTGTATTTTTGTAAGTTTGTGTTTGCGCGATTATATTATATACTCATAATAGTTATATACTCATACATATAGATGTATGTATGTCCAGATACACATACGTGTCATCGTCTTGAAAATCATAATCACTCAATCTATCGGTATCTCTCTCTCTCATCACACACTCTCTCTTTCGATATAGTCTCTATCTAGTTGAAGTGGTGGTGGCGGCGGCGATATACCGGAAGTGTAGAAATTTGGAACTTTGAAAAGAAGTCAATTTTAAATAAGCAATAGAATTATTTATATTAAATTTAATCAAAAGTAACGAAATATAGTACATAAATTATGTAATATTCATTCATTATTTATTCAAAGTAATTTGAATAATTAATGAACGAATATAAAATAATTTGTTGGCGGTGGATTGGGAATATCTGTAAAGATTCGGACACCATGCTTTTTAGCATAGAGTTACGCTCCGTTATGGTCTGAGTTTAAATCCCACCAAGGTTAACTTTGCCTTTCATCCTTACGGAGTCGATAAATAAAGTACCAGTAATGCACTGGATTATTGCTGACTTTGTGCCAATCGTAGAAACAATTATTTATTCAAAGTAATCCAACTTGTTTTACTAACTAGATTAACAGAATAAAACGTATGCAATCCCGCACTCCCTGCACTCCTTTCTTTATTATAGTATATCTACAGTGTAAAGTCTAAAGTCTGTCTTAAACAAGAAGGCTGACTTGGCCGCTGCTTATCCCGGTTTCATGGCGTGAAGCGACTGAGAGTACAAGACTCCCCCTGGACAGGACGGCAGTCCATCATAGTTTAACCCTCCAAATATTGCTGGTACTCATTTTGAAGTGAGTATACTGGAACAACGTGAAATGAAGTGTTTTTCTCAAGAACACAACACGCAACCCAAAAATCGAGCCCACGATGGAGGCACGTGACCTAGTGGTAAGGGTGTTGGACTTACGATCATATAGTATATAGATATGTGTATATATAAATATAATTAGAATTTCATTTGTGGACCAAGCTCAGCTGATACATAAATGTAAGTATGCACACGTGCACACACACACACACACTCGCACACACACCCACGCATACGCATACACACACACGCATACACACACACGCATACACACACACACACACACGAAAAACATATTTATAAACTATAGTAAGACAAATAACTAATTAATAACTTATCTTCGATTTTTATCTTATTTTCACAGTTCAATACGCGAACACACCCACACATACACACACGTATATATATATATATATATATATATATATATATATATATATATATACATATATATATATATATATATATATATGATTCTGTAGCTCGAGTAGAATCTGCGAGTGAACCTCAGGCGATGAAAGCCTACTACAAAAACTATAGCTTATTAGCAATATTCTGAAATGGGCTAATTTGCATACAATTACGGTTCGTGCTGGTAATTAATTTAGATACATATTAAGATGTTCGCTAGCAGCAGAAACGTACAATAAAGTTATATCTGTATGAATAACGAGTGGAAAATTGAGACTCCAGCAATGTATATATAAGTTTGCACATAATAAAAATATAACATTGTCTCTGTAGGTGTGTGTCCTCTGCTGCTACTGATATCCAATCACTAGGAATTATGTATCACTTGGTATTTAGCTCAATATTTTAAAGGATCTATTTCCAAATCATCAATAGTACACACACACCACGCACAGACATATTCATAAGTATATATATATATATATATATATATATATATATATATATATATATATATATATATATATATATATATATATATATATATATATATGTATATATATATATATATATGTAACAGTAGTAATTCCGATTAAAGAAACAACTTTGATTGACAGGGGGCAAATGAAAGGAACAAAATATACGACGGCGATGAGTGGCCAAAAATGCCGATGACGTGTATAATCCTTGACCACTCATCGAATGACAACAACAGGATCTAAGCTGCCGAGTGAAGGCCGCCATTTCAGAGTCAGGTTCGATCATTACATCGATAATACCTCGAGCTGGTCGCCAGAGAAACGATTGTAATATGTCTAATACATTTTATTCGTAGCAACTCTGATTCTCCGTTTCTTATGTGACATATATATATAGGAAAAGATTCAGGAGCCCGATGGCTGAGCTCCGGCTGTTTCGATATCTAGATCCGGTTCGGAGCTCATCTGTCGGGGTCCTGACTCTTTTTCTATTACCCACACTACTACCCTAAGTATTGAGAACTTTGGTGCGTTATTGTCCATCTGATATTTTACCACGCGCAATTTGCTTCATGCATATATATATATATATATCTATCTATATATATAAAGATGTAGTTCCAGTCTGTTTGTTTGTTTGTTCACGAACTCCTCCTATGGCTTTCGAGATAGACCCCCATAACTATATATATTCTGAAACTACATTGCCCAGGGTACTTGGATAAGTATATTTCATTTTAATCAAAGTGTTTCCCGGGCGGGGGTATCCCCGGGGGAACAAACCCCCGCTGAAACTCTTTTCCCTTCGATTTATATGAAATTTAAACCATAGGTAGATGACAATATATGACGCTTATACACAACATTTCAGCAAATTTCAATATTATTAAGATACTCTAATGGAAGCCCATAACTTGAGCATTGGAACCTCTATTAACACGGGGGTTTTCTTTTAATTAAACGTAAATCAACAAAAAAGTTCCTCTCTTTATAGTAAAATATGGCTATGAAAAAACATCACTAGAATTATGACAAGAGAAATGTGTGAAACGCAGCAAGGTGAGGGTAATTTGGGTAGTATACATATATATATATATATATATATATATATATATATATATATAAAACATGAGAAGAAAGAAGAATACTGCGTGGTTGCAAATGGGTTACATATGATAAAAATAGTCCTTCGTCAGTGATTTTCCAACCATCATTGGTATTTCATCGCATTAAAAATCATATACCTCAGGTTGGTGCGAGCAATAACTAAAAACAGTTATTTGGACCAGTAAATCGCGTAAAGCGAGGGGGACAAGTAAACCAAAGATGGGAAAAAAACAAGCAACATGGTTGTCCGGTCAGCATAATCTGGGTGGATTTCATGAGCAAAAGGTACAGACCGTGCGACGTGAGTGAGATGTAAGCAAGAAGAGACCAACTGTAAGCCAAACGGGAGGAAGTGAGAAGGGGAGAAACAGAGAGTGAGTGAGTGGAAGTGCGAGGAAGCGGTCAGTCGAGAGAAAGTGTAACTGACAGAGGGGCCGAAAGAAAGTGAGATATATATATATATATATATATATATATATATAAGTAATGAGTTATATAATTTGTTGATAATTCAACAAATTTAGTTTATAACAGATTAGATGCTCGCAAAAGATTTTTTTCGGGAGTATAATGTCAATAACATTAATAAATGGAAGCTATCTTGATAAAGATAGCTTCCATTTATTAATATTATATATATATGTGTGTGTGTGTGTGTGTGTGTGTGTGTGTGTGTGTGTGTGTGTGTCTGTGTGTGTGTGTGTGTGTGTGTGTGTGTGTGTGTGTGTGTGTGTGCGTGCGCGTGTGTGTGTGTGTGTTTGTGTGTGTGTATATCCTCTTGCTGCTATTTCAAACCTTAAACGAATATATTCCTTCCATATGTACCGATGGTGTTGTTATTTCTGTTTACCTTTTACATAGATACATGTATATATATATATATATATAAAAAACATCGAATGTCAGTTAACAAAAAAATAAACGGAATACATATATCACTAAGATTCAGTATCGTAGCTACAGACCATTGTAAATAACAAACAACTTACGGACCCATGGATCAAGATAAATCGATATTTCTAGATTCCATTAATAGCAATAAATCTTAGTAAGTACTTAAGAAACCTACTATTGTGTATTGCTTCCTGAGGAACGCAGATAATGAAAGTAATATATTTTTAATTAAATTTGTACCCAACCACATAGAGATAATCAGTCAAAGAAATGTTATCCTAATTATCGTTATGAATATTTGAGATGGAAAAAATATGATAGATTTCATTGGAGAATGACTGTCTATTTATTCATTCATATATATTATCTCATTAGAGTGCAATCATTACTACGATATGACAACTCTCTGTGGAGTTCGTTATATTAGACTCTCATAATTCTTAGAAATTAAAGTTACCCCTCCCCACACACACACATATATATATATATGTATATATATATATATATATATATATGTTTACGCTCACACAGACACATACAAACACCACAAAACCACCACACAACCACACATACACACACATATATATATATATATATATATATATACATATATATATATATATGTATATATATATGCATGTATACTTTTATTTCATTATATCATTATATTCCTCAAATATTTGTATGAAAAGACATCATTTGCTCTCGTGATTGTTTTCTTCAATTTATGTGGACTGCTGCTAATGAGCTCTACACCATAATGACTGATTATCTTTATTAACCTCGGGAAACTATGTCATTGAGCGATCTGACATTTATATATATATTTCGTAGCATACAGTCACTATGAATATATATAGAGATCACATACTGCTCTCGATGTTTTTCACCTCTCTTCTATTGTATTACAGCTACTGTACCTTCCATGTAACACTCTGGTGAAGATGTATAGATTGGAAATCTATGTGTGGATGTAAGAGAGAGACAAAAGAAGAACGGTAACAGTATTTTATTTTACTCACTCGCTGTAATAATTCTTCATAGAAAGTTTAAGATTAGAATATGTATGGATATGTGTGCGAGATAGAGAACAGTGGTGGTATTTTCTTTAACAGGTCCTGTAATAAATCTTCAGAGAAAGACTGTATTCTCACCATTATTTTTCATCCTGTTTGATTATCTTATTTGTATACACACACACACAAACACACACACACACACACACACACACACACACATACACACACACACACATACACACACACACACACATACAACACACACACACACGCACACACACACATATATATATATATATATATATATATATATATATAGAAGGATTTAAATGGATACAGTTCAGTTAAAAGGAATTTATTGACACGTGTTTCAATAACAGTTACATAACCTGAAAACAGCTGCTATCTACAAAGTATTAGTTATGCAGACATTCAATATTTCAATGTTATTATCAACTGTCATTTCATCAGAATAATTTTATTGAGAACCTGTTTGGTTTTTATAGAGAATATTAGGAGGGAGGGGTGAAGTTGTTAGAAGAATAGTTAAGGGAGTGGTTTTTTGATAGCAGTGAGAATTTTTGGTGGCAGTGAGTAATTAGATTCCCATCTGTTGTTTTCACATTTTTATACAATATATTATTTGGCGTTGGTTATTTTTCTAAATCTATAGAAGGATTAGAGATAGTATAGATATGCATGATCGGTTTTGTGTTTGCACTTAATTAACATTCAGACTTAAATTTTTCTTTCAAGTGTACGTATCCTTTCGCCCACGCATTCACACACAAACATATATGCACACCTCTACAAAATACATATACTCACATACACATACTTACATGCTCATACTTACATACATATATACATGCACATATATATGTATACATATATATACATATATATATGTACATACATACGCATTCATTTGTATACATTTTCATACTCAACTCATCTTTATATACACACGTATAGACACACACATATGTACACACATACTCCTGTCTATGTGTATATATATATATATATATATATATATATATATATATATATATATATATATATATAAACACTTTAATACATGAATACACATACATCTAACTATACACATCAAACATATATATATATTTACTTATTTATATACATTTTCAAATATATATACATACATATGGTCGCTTTTAGACACATTCATTATAGCATATTCGCACCTATTCTCATCAGCATATCTATCCATTATTAGTGTGGTAATTTAAGGTTAATAATATACATATATATGTTGAGAAGAGATTGTTTTTATATTTTTCTAACTAGATAGAGTATATAGATGAGAACAATCAAAACACCCAAAATAAATCCCACATAGGTAGATATAATAACACAACACCAAACCACACTTACTACCATAGTATACACACCAGTAAACCAACAAACAAAACTAATAGAAAGCGATGCAAAGACTACTTATGGTATAATCCTGAATACAATAGTTCCATTAGTACAAATTTACCAGTACTCTTCTTTAAAATAATTAAGAGATATTTTCCTACATCACACAAATACCACAAAATCCTAAACCCTACCATTATAAGACTGTCATACTCTACAGCGCTAAACCTTGAACAACACATAAAAAAGATGAATACTAGAAGGTTAAACGAAAACACTAAAAACTTAATTACAAAGAACACAAAAAAACAGTAGACAACACACTACAGAACATAAATAAACCACACCTAAGTTCGTCCGCAATACTACTTCAGAGTAAACCCAACGTACACAACTGTAACTGCACCTATCCTGACAACTGCCCCCTCGGCAATAACTGCCTGGAAAAAAATATCATTTATAAGCGTACCATTAAATCCGGAGGCAACGAATGGTATTACGTGGTATCAACGGCAACATCGTTTAAATCTCGATTATATAGGCATTTTTACTCAATAAAACACCAGAGCCAAAGAAATGTAACAACTTTAGCAGAAAAAGCTTGGACGCTCAGGGATAGCGATCAAAAGTTTACCCTAAAATGGGAGAAATTAGCTAAAACTTAAAGCTTTTCCAGGAGCCAAAATTTCTGCAAATTGTGTAATCTTGAGATTTATTACATAATCACACACAAGAAGAAATTGCTTAATAACAGAATTGAACGAAGATTATTCTGCCGTCACCGAACTAAAACCCTTTTTTCCCACTACAAGCTGAATATTACATAAAAGAGGGACATCCCCCCAACTATATAAACCTCAATCTGGTTAGAAAAATATAAAAACAATGTCTTCTCAACATATATATGTATATTAATAACATAAAATTAACACACTAATAATGGATAGATATGCTGATGAGAATAGGTGCGAATATGCTATAATGAATGTGTCTAAAAGCGACCATATGTATGTATATATATGTGAAAATGTATATAAATAAGTAAATATATATATAAGTTTAATGTGTATAGTTAGATGTATGTGTATTCATGTATTAAAGTGTTTATATATATATATATATATATATATATATATATATATATGTAAAGTGTAATTTACTACACAAAACGAAGGTTATAGAGAAAATTGAGGTTGGTAATGGCACATGGAATATATAAGAGACAGAATACTTTTTTGTGAAAAAACATATAATTTAATAAGGTAAGGAAATAATAAAGGGTATAAAAAATGACCGGTTTCGATGGGTCTGCAAAAGCCATCTTTTCAAATGTTGATTAATATTAAGAAAAATTAATAATAAGAAGAGTTAAAATTTGAGATTTGAAAATTCAAGTATAAAATTCATTGTGTGATTTCATAGTAGTTTTCATCTTGATAGCCGCAAGTTGATTGCTGTGTGCCTTTCAGGTAGTGAATGAGAAGTTATTGGGTGTGTGTTTGTGGGGGGGGGGGGTGCATTTTATAAAGGTCAGACTTAGCAATGGCCAGATGGCCAGCTGCTGGTCAGTGAGGGGGTTGGAAGCAATATACATACATATATCTCTCCCTGTGGTCGGTAGGAGAGGGGAGATTGATAGAAAGGGATTTAGTGCACTTACACCTATATATACACACATACCTTCATCCACACATACATATATATACATATACATACACATATATATATATATATATATATATATATATATACATATACACACATACATACACACACACATACATATACATACACACATACACACACATATATATATATATACACACACACACACACATATATATATACATACACATACATCCAGATACACACATACACACACACACACACACGCACACACATATATATATGTGTACATACACATATATACACACATATACATACACATATATATACACACACCCACACATACATACACACACACACATATATATACATACACAATTACAAACACACACACACACACACACATATATACACATACACACATATATATACACACACACACACACATATATATATACACATACGCATACATCCAGATACACACATACATACACACACACACACACACACACACGCACACACAATACATACATCCACATGCACACACATACACACACACACACACACACACACACATATACACATACACACACCCACACACAGAGAAATGGCCTCCAAATATATATATATACATACATCACATATATTATTTCCATAATTTAAGAAGTTAGGACAGTGAAATTAAAATACAAGTCATTCTGATCACATTGAGTTCTTCATGTAGATTGGGCCCCGAAACCGACAGTGGTGAATTCTGTGTGCGTATATATATAGATATATGTGTGTGCACGTGCAGGGTTTAACATGGATGTATTGGTCACACAAAGGCATGGTCTGTCAACGAATAAACCTGATTCTACAGAATTGGTCTCTGGTCTTTAATAGTAGTGATAATGATATACATGCACACATACAAACACATATATCTGTCACTCCGTGCGTATGTGTGTTTATATTTTATGACAATTCTATTGGGGTGATAACCCGTTTAGTTTTGGTTTAAATTTGTTAAGGAATACATTTTCTTTGTTTATTCTTTGTTGCTGTGTGAACGAATCTGAGCACTTGTAGAAGGGGAAGATTTTAAAGTTGGGTAGTGTCATTCCTGCGCAGTTCGCAATATGGCTGCTCAAGGGGATTTTTCTTGTGTTAGCGTCCCGGATTTGTTGGCGGTGGATGGTCATTCTTTTGCGTAATGAGGTGCCCGTCTGTCCTATGTAGTTGTGTTTGCACCCAACGCAAGTTATTGCGTAAATCAAGTTCTCCGAGTTGCAGGTGAAATTGTTTTTTACTGTAAATATTTGGCCATCTTTAAATGTAAATTTTTGTCCTTCAGTGAGGTAGAGGCACGTTCCACAGTTTGTTCTACCACATTTGGTAACTGATTCTTCAAATCTTCGCGGGGAATTTCTCCCTCAGGGCGCGTAGGGATACATCCTCTTCTACTGGCGTTGATTGGCTGAGCTGAGCCAAATCACGAACAGAGAATGTATGTGAGCCCGCGAAATGTATGTCACTACATATATATATATGTATATATATATATATGTGAAGTAATTCCGTCGGAAAGGTCCAGGAAAAAAGAGTGCTCTATGTAAGTTACAGAACTTATTAGTTATGTAATAAACAACATAAGATAATTATTTCATTTACCAGTGGTTTCTAAAAAGCAACGAAAATTGCTTTCATTCATCAGAATGAAAACATCCTGGTCTCTTTATTGACAGTGGATTTGAAAAACAAAAATATAACAGATATGAAAGTGAGGCTGGAGGAAAAAAAGGGGGGGGGGGATAATAATAAATAAGAATATATAACACACACGAACACGCGCACACACGCACACACACTCACATATACACACATATATACATATATACACGCATATATACACCTATATATACACAGAGACACATATACACACACATACACACACACATACGTAAAAACACCAACACGCACATATATATATATATACATATAAATATAGATATATATATATATATACACACATATATATATATATATATATATACGTGCACACACATACATATTTATATACATATACATATATATATAAATACATGTATATACATATACACATACATAAATACATACACACATATATACATACACACATATATACACACATGAATACGTACTCACATATAGAAGGATACATATGCACACACACAAATAAGAATAAATAATCATAGTAGGCCGTCACATACAAATAAGCAAATAAAAAATAAGGATTAAGAAAATAAAAAATAAAAAAATAAAATATATTATAAAGTTGACAGCGATACAAGACGGCAAAATTTAAAATAAAAATAACAATAATAAAAAAAAGGTGTGTGCATATGTATCCTTTTATATGTGAGTACGTATGCATGTGTCTATATATGTGTGTATGTATGTGTGTGTGTATGTATGTATGTATGTATGTATGTATGTGTATGTGTATAAATATGTATATGTATATAAATATGTATATAAATATGTATATGTATATATATATTTATATATATATATATGTGTGCGTGTGTGTGTTGGTGTGTTTATGTATGGATATATATATATATATATGTGTATGTGTGTGTATATGTGTCTGTGTATATATATGTGTATATATGCCTGTATATATGTATATATATATGTATATATGTGTGTATATGTGAGCGTGTGTGCGTGTGTGCGTATGTGCGTGTGTGTGTATACGTGTGTGTTGTTATATATTTTTATTTATTATTATTCCCCGCCTCCCCCCCCCCTTTTTTTTTCCTCCAGCCTCACTTTCATATCTGTTATATTTTTGTTTTTCAAATCTACTGTCAATAAAGAGACCAGGATTTTTTCATTCTGATGAATGAAATCAATTTTGGTTGCTTTCAAGAAACCACTGTTAAATGAAATATATATATATATATCTCTCTCTCTATTGGAGACTTTTCTAGGGACGTCCCGCTCCTTGCTATTAGTGGGGGACTGGAATGGTATCCTAGATGCACGCTGGGACTACGTAGGGGCCTGCCCCGATAGAGATGGGTGTAATAGCCTCAAAGGGTTAATCGGTCGATTTGACCTGGCCGATATATATCGACTAGATTTTCCGACTGCGCCAACATGGACTTGGGCAAATCGTAGCGGATCATCTAGGTCGTACCTAGATAGATTCTTAGTTAGAATTAAGGATAAGGACTTTTTAAGTTGTCCAAAAATGCGCATGGTTGGCTATTCAGACCACAAATTAGTGACCTGCATGGTCAATCTTGACAGAACTCATAGACAGGGACCCGGTTACTGGAAGCTCAACTTGTCCTTACCGGCAAGTAAGGCTTACAGGAACCGGATTAGCACTTTAGTTAAGGAGCGGTTGACGGGCGCCATCGTCAACAGCAGGTGGCGGGGATCTCTCAAAAGAGAGATTAGAGTAGTCTCTATAGAATTTAGTAAGGAGTTAGCCTCAAATAGAAATAGGAAGGAAAGGGAGTTGGTAGATAGTGTAGAAGAGGCATTTAGAAGCGGCGACGTGGCCAGAGTGCTAGCGTCGAGAACGGCCTAGGGCCAGTTCTTCGACGCGAAACACGAAGGCTGCATCGTCCGAAGCAAAATACGTGCTCTGGGAAACGAGGGGACCAAAGCTGTTAGCTGGGCCCGCGTGACAGAAGCCAAAAGAGGGAGCAGATCCACTATCAAGTCTTTGCGAGACCAGCATGGACGGGTGATCCTTGAACCTAAGCAGATGTGCGAGGCTTTTCAAAAGCACTTTGCCGGATTGTTCGGAAGGGGCGGGGGGCCGGTTGGGAACGTGGACTTCGGTCCATACCTCGACGGCCTGCCGCGTCTCTCGGACAGGGAGGCGAAGTCCTGCGAGGAGCCGATTTCAGCCGCTGAGATAGAGGACGTGCTGAGCCAATGCGGCAAACGCAAATCCCCGGGTCTCGATGGTCTTCCATACGAACTATATCTAGCTATGCCGGACTTGTTCCCCGAACTCCTCGAGGCGGTCTACTGCAACTGGCAACAGAACGGGAGAATTCCCTGTGCAGTGACCAAGGGCGTAGTCACGCTAGTGAGGAAGGACGAGAACAAGGGGGACGATATAAATAATTTCAGGCCCATAACTCTGCTAAATACAGAGTTACAGATTTTGGCCAAGGTGCTAGCAAAGAGGTTGGCGCTTGTCGTGGGCAACCTGGTGGGGATGCGCAGACATGTGCTATCCCGTCCAGGTCCATCCACGATAACCTCCACCTCATGCGATACATCATAGAGAGGGTTGGGAACAAACCCGGCTTTGGTGGGGCCCTGTTCAACTTGGATCAATCTAAGGCATTCGATAGGGTCGACCATGGTTACCTGGATGCGGTGCTAGCGGCGGCAGGCTTCGGACCCGTTTTCAGGGGCTGGATCAATGCCATGCACAGCAGCCGCATCTGCTCTAGGGTCAAGGTGAACGGCTACCTCTCGGAGCCGTTCGAAATCGCGCGGTCCATCCGACAGGGGTGCCCTCTCTCCTCCCTTCTGTATATAATGACTCTAGAGCCACTGCTGCGGAACTTGGAGTTGTTGCAGGGCATCCCGTTGGAACCGGGATTGCGGAAAGCGGTGTCAGCCTACGCCAATGACGTAACAGTAATGGTGTCGACGGCCTCGGAAATCAGGGCGATCGGCACCTTACTGGAGGAGTACGAAAGGTTTACAGGGGCTAAGCTGAACCGGGACAAGTCGATCGGTCTGCAACTCGGCACGTGGAGGGGCAGATCGATGCCCTCCGATGGCGTCGTCGGGCGCTGGACGGAGGGCCCGGTGAAGTTGCTCGGGGTCTGGTTCGGACCAGACCTCCAGGTGGAGAAGAACTGGGGTGAGGTGACGAACAGGGTGTTTGCACTGACCCAGAAGTGGGCCGAGTGCAAACTGTCCCTGAAAGGACGGGCGGAGGTGGCGAACACTTATATAGCGTCCGTCATCTACTACCGCCTGACCGTTGTGCCTTGCCCAAGGGAAACGCTCGCCAAAATGGAGCGCGCACTCTTCCAATTCCTTTGGAAGAAGCGGGCTCCTATGGTGAGGAGATCCATCTGCTGTCAACACCCTTTGAAAGGAGGGCTGGGGATGCCGTGGCTAATGATACATAAACACGCATTAAGGCTACGGCACCTTCAGGTATTCCTCTCCGGTCAACCGGTGTGGGCCCCGTTTGTGAGGCGAGCCTTTCCCAGACTCGTCTCACTCACCGAGCTGCAATCCTGGGTCAAGCAAATACCGAGAAAACTGGGCGCCTGGCACACCGAGTGTGCCCAGGCACTCACGGCTCTCTGGCAGGCGGACCCGGCTGTCAGTGGAGAATCCACCTCGTCATTCTGTAGAGGGCTGGTGGTTAGCAGGTGCGACGACGCCCTCGGAGAAGCCCTAGGCATGGAGGAAGACGAACTGGCAAACCTGTTCGGTAGGACATTCAGCCCGGGACCCATGGATAACTTCCAGAGGTCCCTGGCCTGGCAATGCTACAGAAGGGCTCTGCCCGTTCGAGAAAGGCTCTACAGACACGGGCGCCAGGGTAGGGACCCATCGAAAAAGATCTGTTCCAGATGCGTGTACGACGAGGAAACCGTTGCACACGCATTGGTACACTGCTCGGGCATTGCCGATCTGTGGGGTTATGTCGAACAACTGCTCTCAAGGGTGGGACCAATCCGGTTGACCACCGAGTCTATTGTAACGATCAAGCCGCCTCCCCTCTTCAAAGACGAAGGAGAGGCGGTGTTTCTGTGCGTAATAGCCATGGCGAAAGAGGTTGTATGGTGGACGCGTCTGAAAGGACTGAGGTCAGACACCTTTCTCTCTGGCCAACAACTGGTCCGTTTCTTCCGATATCATTTCGGAAGAAGGATCAGGATGGAGAGAGAGGTGCTGCACCCCAGCCGTTTCTATGAAAGATGGGTGAAAGTGGCGAGAATGGCCCGTGTGAATGGGCCTTCACTCTACATCAGACTATAGGTGAGGAAGATGAAAGACCAAGGGAGCACCCCTTCTCTGTGCTCCTGAGGAGAAGGGTTGCACACTTTTTTCGGGGGTGTGTGCGACCCCCCAAGGCGCCTCCTCTCTATTGAGGACTTTGTTATAAATTTTATTTTTTGTTATATTTTATTTTATTTTTATATATTGTTATTGCCTCCTCCTTATTGAGGACGCCTTGTTTTGTAAACTCCCCCCATTGTACTTGTCCCACTTTTGATGCCCTGGTGGCAAATAAAAGAAACATATATATATATTGAATTCACAACAAATCAAAGCCATGTTCAAAACATTTATCCGCTGACAATTGTTTCTTCCAATCCAAGTCTTGGGATCTTCGGAGCATTTTTAATGTTTGTACATATATCATTTACCTCCTACTCAACGTAAGAGACATACAGATATATATATATATATATATATATTGATGTACAGTGTGGAGTTAATGCGATATTATACCATATTTGTACAGTGATTCAAATTAAGATCAAAATCAAAATTAAAAAAAACAAGATTAAAATTTCCTTTTTCTGCACACATACAAATTTGAACTATACAGAACATATCCTCACACTGCAACCATCATAATACACTTACATACCCGCTGAAAGTGCTTGTATTTCATGTAATGCCTTGCCACACAGTACTCATATATACGTGACACATTTGCTTTTTCTATCCCCCTATATGAGACTAACGCATATAATATCTGTTTAATTTGATTATTAGACTATTCTCCTGTATTATCTGTATTATCTGTGGCATGTATTCCAACCTGTGCTTATAATCTTGTTTTTGAATTTTGATTATAATCTTAATTTCAATTACTGTACACATATGGTATAATATGATACAGGTCGCATCAACTCCACACTGTACATCAAAATATATATATGTATCTGTATGTCTCTTACGTTGAGTAGGACGTAAATTATATACGTACAAACATTAAAAGTGCTCCGAAGACACCAAACCTAGGTCTGGAAGAAACAATTGTCAGCGGATAAATGTTTTGAACATAGCTTTGATTTGTGAATTCAATATTACTGCTCTGTAAAACAACTGATGTTCTTACATTGAGCTATTTATCTTACTGGTAATAAGGTAGTAAATTACTGGCCTTCCCTATTTATAGTTGTTTATAGTTTAGAATATACATAGCTATAAATAGTATCCTTAATATTATATATATATATATATGTATATGTATATATATATATATATATATATATATATATATATATATATATATATATATATATATATATATATATATATATATATATATATATTTATAAGTGTATATATATATGTGTATATATATATATATATATATATATATATATATATATATATATATATATATATATATATATATATATATATATATATATATATTAATATTAAAAATATTAATAAATGGAAAATATCTTTATAACAACATATTTATTTCATTATACATATTTCAATGATACTTAGATTATAGTATACTTTCTTCAGACAAAATACAATATTTAGTGTTAAGATATTGACATACCCAGAGCGTGACCCTACAACGACAGCAAACAATGGGCAGTGAGAGAAAATCTTTAAATTCGAAGGATATAAATTAATAGGGATACATTAAAACAGAAAAATACCGTTATTATAGACGCTTGATAAATTTTGAAAAATAGTGTGTTTATATTTGTCGTGTGGCGGTCGTTAGAGGGTGAAGTATTAGTGTAGAATTATGCATATATATATATATATATATATATATATATATATATAATAGTAATAATAATAAATTTGAAGACTAAAATCCAAAGATGGCTCGATAAGGATAAATATATATCAGATATATAAGAACCGTAGAGAAAATATTTATTCAAATAGCAGATTAAAGTTTAAGCAAATAATCGCTGCTTTCACCCTTAACGGGATCTTCTGAAACTAAAAAAGTCAATCTATGAACGCTGAGCGCAGGAAAAAATCACGCACATATACACATATATTTTAGGAATGTGAATTTATATATATTGGTTATATAAAACAAATGTATTGTATTGTAGTAAATTATAAGATACTGATACATATGGTTAAGTATGTGTGTGGGGGAGTGTGTATGTGTGTTTGTGAATGATTTATTTATGGAATATTCAAAATAACTATTTAATACTTGGTAGTTGTTTCAAATTAGACCGTGGAAATTCCATGGAGTAAACAAGCTAGTTTGTTAATTACTCGGAAAGAGATACGCAGTCTTCTGTGCAGCTGAGTTCGGCTAAACTCACAAAGAGGCGTTAGAGCTCAAGTATTTAGTATTAACTAGACATACAATAAATATCCCTTTCTCTCATTTAAGCGTGTCTTTCAAAACAACATAATTTCAATTTGCAGGTAAGTTAGCTGCGAATGGATCTCCTATCTAAAGACAAAATTTCCTTGGGATACAGTCGGAACATAGGATGTTTTCAACAACAGCTGGTATCGATAAGTGCCATTGAAAAGCAAGAAGAGAAAATTCACAATATGAAAGTAAGAAAGAGAAAGGATGAAGTTAAGAAGATCTCCGATAAAGTTGAAAGTTCATCATCCAACTCATCTATTAGTGATGATGATGATGAAATCTCCAACTCAGTACCAACCCGAAAATCACTGCAAATATATCCGATTCTCAACGGTATAACAGGTAAGTACTTCTTATATTCACAATTGTGAAGTATCTTGGTCAGGATGTATCTGAACTTTCGATTTCTCCTTCAACTCTTTATCGAGAAAGAACCAGTCACTGTGAGATGGAGGCTGAGACAATCAGGTAATCCGTTTTCCCACCTGAAGACAATTCCTGGGTATTCCTCCACAAGGATGGAGAATTATTACTATCGTTTTCGTGATTGAGTACACTCGAAGATAAGATTGCAATTTTAGTTAGATGAAAAAAACAGGAGCTTTTATGTGTTCATATTTTGAGAGATGGAACAGGATGACAAGACCCTGAAGTTATTTCAACGACTCAGAATTGAGGCTAGAATAATCGGTATGTCCTTCGAGACCACCACCAGTAACACTGGCATGCACCAGGAGCCAATAAAAACATAGAATCAAATTCCCTTTTGTGATTGCCTTGCCGCCATCACATTCTTGAATTGGTTTTGAAAGAAATGTTTCCCAGTATTCGAATGTTCCAGAAACGCCTGGACACCATCGTTAAGTGTTATTATCCAACTATCCTGGGTGATGATGAGTTCATGGAATATGTTTGCATGGAGAATACGGAGGACATCTTTGAATATCTACTGACTCTACTAATCTATAGTGATCGTCACTGAGAAGATTATGCCGAACTCATAAATCTCACCCATCTTTGTTTTCGTGTTTGATCTCAGGAGTTACCACCAGGCTGGTGAAGACCATATATGTGATCAATGTATAAATATGGCGGTGGATTGGCAGTATCGGTAGAAGGTCGGACGCCATGCTTTCCAGCATAGTTACGTCCCTTTACGATCTGAGTTCAAATCCCGCCGAGGTTGATTTTGCCTTTCATCCTTACGGGGTCGATAAAATAAAGTACCAGTAATGAACTGGGTATTGCTGGGCTTGTGCTTAAAGTAGACACAAATATATAAATATGGATGTATATATATATATATGCATAAGTAAAGTATATACTTTCAGACGTTCAAACATCTAACAGGAAGATATACGATGCTGACGATAGCCGATAAGCTTGACACTAGTACATCGTTCCTGTGTCAGTGTTGAACAAAAAGGCGACGATGGCTGCCTAAACACTGTACGGCGTAATTCGGGCTGTTTGTTTACAAACAAATCGAAAATTATAATAAATGTACGGTAAACCCATACGTATATATATATATATGTGTGCATGAATGTATATATGTATATATACATACTACTGTACGTCTGTATACATATATCTATGTGCGTGTACATACATACTTACACTTAAGTATCAGCCGTACTAAGAGTGATATATATATATATATATATATATATCTGTATATATAATATGTCTCTCTGTATTCTCTCTCTGTGTCTCTCTCTCTCTCTCTCTCTTTCTCTCTCTCTCTCTCTCTATATATATATATATATATATATATATATATATACATATATATATATATATAATATTATAATAGAATATAAAAGAAAAACGAACACAGATATATGTGTTCAAATCGTAAGGGCCCAGAATCGCTAAGGTGAAAAGAATACTAACTATATACAATAGGGTTTGCCTGACTCAATTTAAGAATAAATCAAGAAAATAAATACAAACCTGAATTGTGGTAACTAAAAATCACTCAGACAACTTTTGGTACTGCTGTATATTCGGTTCCTTTAATTTCTTGAGCTAATTCAAATGTTGAATAAACCTGGCTGCTATTTTTAGTGGTGTAAGTTTGTGAAACACGCTAAGTTCAGATACCTGTGCGTTATTATATGTATACTATTCAGTTTTTCTTTACTATACTTAGAAGTGTCTACGATACTAATTCTTCAAACACTGATGAGCAAGAATTGGCATCCCTATTCACAATTAATTTTACGAAACAGCAGTTTTCTTGATTTATTCTTAAATTGAGTCAGGCAAACCCTATTGTCTATAATTAGTATTCTTTTCACCTTAGCGAATCTGGTCCCTTACGATTTGAACACATATATGTATATATCTGTGTTCATTTTTCTTTCATATTCAATTATAATAAACGGCTCGGAAAAATCTTTTTCCTAGAGCTATTTTATTGTAAGAGACAATTTTGAATTTCTAACTCAATATATACTTTTGATATATATATATATATATATATATATATATATATATATATATATATATATATATATATATATATATATATATATATATATATATATATATATATATATATATATATATATTCTGCCAAGGTAGCGTATTGTACGCAGAAATATATACTTCCAAAACTTTTCACCATTCTTTCCATACGAAAATCATTTAATGTAATTTCAAGCTATATGTTATACTAAATATCAGAAATTGAAGAAGGAATTCGTGTATATACACGATAGACAACATAATGTATATGCCATTTTAAGGTTAAATATAAGTTACATCGATAATGTTGGTCTCTGAAACGATCGTGAAACAATGGATTAATTAACTACTTCAACTTGCCTTCGCCCTTCATTTTTTAATGTCATATATAACTTTTATATATATATATATATATATATATATATATATATATATATATATATATATATATATATATATATACATATATATACATATATATATATATATATATATATATATATATATATATATATATATATATATATATATATATATACATATACATATATATATATATATATATATATATATATATATATATATATATATATATATATATATATACATACATATATATATATATATATATATATATATATATATATATATATATATATATATATATATATATATATATATATATATATATATATATATATATATATATATATATATATATATATATATATATATATATATATATATATATAAAAGTTATATATGACATTAAAAAAGGAAGGGCGAAGAATTAATCCATTGTTTCACGATCGTTTCAGAGATCAACATTATCGATGTAAAGACCGCATATATGCAGCTCCTTATATTTAACCTTAAAACGGCATATACATTATGTTGTCTATCGTGTATATACACGAATTCCTTCTTCAATTTCCGATATTTAGTATAACATATAGCTTGAAATTACATTAAATGATTTTCGTATGGAAAGAATGGTTAAAAGTTTTAGAAGTATATATTTCTGCGTACAATACGCTACCTTGTCATGATGAAACCTTTCGTTACCACCCTTGCAATGAACTTATTGAATTAATGAAGGATTTGAAGGATTTCTTCAATAATATAATTACACAATATATGGTTCTTATATAATCAGCTTACAATATTTTATTTCAAATAGGAACACTATAAATTTTGTGGTTTTGTTTCTTCGAACTAGTGGCGAATTTGGCCTGACCGGTGTCAAAATAGGTAACGTTATGTGTGCTTAATATATTTCAGTATGATAATTTAAACGAAGAATACAACGATATAAACGTAAATGTCTTCTATGAACAGGACGAAATCTGTACAAAAATAAAAAAGAAACAACAAAAAGCAAAAACAGTTGTTAGGTTTAAACACACAGACAGCCACATATATATGTATATATATATATATATATATATATATATATATATATACAAACAATCTCTCAGACCTATATATGCATATATAGGTCTGAGAGATTGTGTGTATATATATATACATATATATATATATGCATACTCACACGCACACACACATGCTCATAAACACAGACACAGACAATCCCCCCCCCCACACATATATATATATATATGGTGTATATTCGTCTGGTAAATTACATACCGCAAATAGAAAATCGATATCTGTGTTATTTACAAAAATTCAATTTGTATACTCGCTCATGTAATTATTTCTATTTCGAAAAGTGTTTTACGCCGAGTGAATTTTTCTTTTAATTCAGCGACGTGTAATTTATAAATACAACACATCGAAATATGATGGAATCCACCAAATATATAAGCAATAATACTTGGCCTATATTAATAGAGTCTGTAGCATATAATATATATTTGTCGTAATATATGTTATTAATGAAATGCAAACGGAGTGCAAATGGTATCGAGATATGCAGAAATTGGTAAATTATATTTCAAGTGTTGATAGTGATATAATAAAGTGTTGTATTGGCAGAGCCGTGAGAAAGTTGGATTGAATATTATGCGCTATTCATCTTAATGCTCTACGCTCTGAGTTCAAAGTCGTGTTCGATAATCATAGTAGTTGTTCAGTACTGCATACACCTTTTCCATTGCATTTATTTCGTCACTTTCTCTCTCGCTCTTTTTGCGTGAGTAGATGATATAGGCTGCGCTTAAACCTCCGGATTGGAGGGTATATCTAGATTTAAATGTCTAAGTCACCATATATTTCGGAGTGCTTACGACTCAATCAGGAATTCAAAATAATTACGTTGTATCAAGATTAAAGAGTATATAAAGGGGATATTGCTAACTAATTCGTATTTCTAGTATAATTTATGTCTTTCTAAACCACTCGTTAAGAGGTTAGATGTTTCGAAATGATTCTTTTACATTGGATGCACAATATTTGCGATTCTGTTAAGATTTTATTAAAAGACATGAAATGTGCCCATCCTGCTATTGTCACTGTTTCAGCATTCCCCAAACATCTATATTCTTAACGTATGCTGCAAAGACATACAGCATGTCATGAGTAACAAGAATGAACTTTTGGATTAGAAGTAAAACATTTAATTTTCTAATTGACGTGCGGCTTATTGGTTAGGGAGTTCGTAGTTTCGATTCCCTGTGGCTTGTTGAACAGGAAAGGTTTTCCTTCTTGCACCAGTCTACTGAAATTATATAACTTAGTTGTTTTTATGATTAAAAGAACGAAATTTATTACTAACATTGTCATGGTGTACTGAGAATTGTTAATAGTACACGTATCTGTGAAATTCTCACGATAATTTCTCGTGCAGATTTTTCTTTTCAGGAATCAACTGGAAAATGTATCTTTGTAATTGACGGAGATCCCACACGCTGCTATTTATAATTTTCCACATACATTTAAGGGGCTAAATAATATATGTATAAAATTACAGTGACATCATCCAAATATTTCCATACAAATAACGAAATGTTCTTAGCCTATTCGTAATATTAGAAAGGCAAAATGTTTTTTTAATTCTTTATAAACAGATAGATGTATATAAGCTGTTAGATACATATCTATCAATGTGAGATACCTGCCAAAATGCTATTTACGTTAGACCTGCAGGAGATTTTGACGTCCTGTCAAATTACATTCACATTATTACTCCTGTCAAATTATAGATCTGGTTAAAAAGAAGCTTTTATCAAACACAAAGCCGCTGGATGTATAATCCTTATTATAAGAATTACACTACTCCCTGCCAAACATCTGTTAATCTGAAATATAAATGGATAATTAAGAATGTGCCATACGTACATGAAAAGGTGTTTTTTCAGAGACTCATTACACTGTAATTAAGAACGCATTTATGGCTGAGTAGTAAAAAGAAATCAGTTTTTCCAATCACGAGGAATAAGGCCCGATACTATATAGTGCTTATTTGAGTAAATATGATTACTATAGCCTAGGGTCAACCAAAGATTTGAGATTGAAACTGAGTTGACGGAAATTGGGAAGTAGCAGGTTAACTGGAATGCACCATTATTTCAAACATCCATCATTGTCACACTGATTCGGCTTGGCAATTACTATAAATATACACGTGCATGTGGAATACGCAACCACTTACAGCTTAATTCGGGAAATGGACATTCAGTTAGTAAAACAAAAGAAGGTTCATCGTCTGAACTGATGTAGGCTCCTTCATAGTGCAGATTTATGTAGTAAAATATTAAGAAACGTTCTCTCATCTCATCTGCTAATTGTCATCACACAAGTACACATGTATCCGGGTAACTGTCTAATACTCTGAATAATTGTTTGTGTGCGCTTATTGGCTCTTTGTCTGTCTGTTTGTGTGCACATGTACGTGTTATGTCAATAAATAACAACAATCTTGGAGCGTTTATATATATATATATATATATATATATATATATATATATATATATATATGGAAAAGAAGTGTGGTTTTTAGAAGAAATCCTGTGCAGATCATGTTACATTAGGAAGATAATAAAAAATAGGTTGGGAAAGCGCTCCCGTTATATATATAGCATGTATAAAATGTTATGTTAACAAAGCCTGCTTTCTCCGTTTTGGATCTCCAAAATATTTGTTATTAGGTGAACTTGGTTTTCAGTAAAACCCCTGCATGCTGATTTTTGGTCCCCTCTCCCTGCTAACGTAAGGGATACAACTGAGTTTTTCTTTTCTTTGAGGCTTGTGTGTAAAAACATTTGATTACACACAAGATTTTGATATATATATATATATATATATATATATATACTAGATGCACTTTTCGAATGTTTATTATTTTTTTGTTGTTATCATTTTCCTTAAACACACAGAGACACACATACACACACAGACGCACACGCACACAGACACACAAACCCATACATACGTACACACACACATATATATATATATACAATTTTTTTAATTTCAGTGTATATTTTTCTAAAAAATTTTATATTGGTTGTAACACACACTCATTCTTTATTTGTTTGGCATCCCCCACGTGAAATGGTGGCAGGATAGATGCCAGTCTACACAAATAAATTCTTCAAACCATAGCAGCAGTAATACTAAGGTTGACCTGCTAACTGACCTCTTAACACCACTACCACTACCAACACAGCAAAGGAGGTCGGTTGTACTTAAACATTCTGATAAAAACAACTATAACAGGATGAACTGCCTCAGAAGAATGTCTATAGACTTTCGACTGGAGAGTGGTCTGACAACTGACCAACGGGGTACGAGCGTGTCCTCTGACGCTGAAATTCGCTTGTTCTACCTCATACGATTCCAGTTCTTCTGAGGAGTAACAACACACCTAGGAGCTGGACATATCGATCTATTGACAGAGTGGAACACACTTCCACATCAATTCAGGCTGCCTGAAGAGGTCATAGCCAATAATAGCTGTCACCGAAATATATATAGCAGAACATTATAATATATAATAAACGAAGCCAAATTTTACATGTTTGACTTACTTATTATATATATGTATATATATATATATATTTGAATACCAGACCTTACCAGTGGACCCAACTCATCCCTATAAACTAACAGAACACTCAGGATAAAAACGTCTTTAGGCAAGGGACTTTATGGAATTCGACCAGCGACTATGTAGGGAATGAGAACACCGATGAGGAGACATTTTCCACTCTCAGCTGGTGTACACAAGCTGGCAGACCATCCGAACTCCCTCTACGAACACATTGAACTCTATCCCAACCCCTATCTTAACGTCATTCTCCATATTTTGCTTTATCTATCTTCGCAACACACATTTTATAATCGGACATATTTTTACCTGTTTGGATAACCTTATACGGACCCCGTATATTTCCTTGCCTCTATTATTGTATTACATGTACTTATCATTTTCTTTGTCTACACCATATCTCGTATATTGCTGCATACTGTGTCTTTCTCTCTCTTCTACTGTATGACAATCTTTAATTCATCTCCCAGCTCGAGCCAGTAGGGCTGGATCGAAGGGACGGCAAAAGGCCAGATGGCATGACCATCTTCCCATTCACTGTGGTAAACCCCTCGTCTGGGATGCAACTAGCACCGACACGTTCTGCAGCCGCAACCTGGTGCAGTCTGCGACTGACCCAGGTTCTGCTGCACGTCGGGCTAAGGGGGCCAAAGTCCTCAAATACCGGTCGCTCTCCGACAGGTTTGCAGTCGTACCCCTGGCAGCGGAGACTTCTGGTGTCCTGGGCCCCAGGGCTACCTCCTTACTCACCACCATAGGCGCTGAGCTGGCCAGCCTTCGGTGTGAGCCCCGCGAGTTGGAGTGGCTTTTCCAGTGCGTCTCCCTTGCCGTCGTCTGGGGAAACGCTTTCTTCATTCTGTCCGCCGAGGCTGTGGGTGGGCCCCATCGCGTACCGTTGTAGTTGCTGTATACAGATACTAACGGAGTTGTATTTGTATATCGTTAAAAATCTGTCAGTCTGGACTGTACAACATATCTAATTGGCTTCTGGATTATATCCCCTTTCGTAAGCACAACTGTACCACCAGATGGCTCTCACGAATAATTTTTAATCAATTTAATCCGCTCAACTATACTCAAATTATTTCTAACCTTTAAGCTTTTAACTTTACTATTTACTACAGCAGCTAAACAGAAATTTGCATATCAAACTTAATTTTTATCAGTAAATCTATTGCACTAACAAACAGATCTTCAATAAAATTAATTCTGAAATTCCATATCTCTGCTGTTGGAATGTTGGAATCGGTTACTATATTTATATTATTATATTTATATTCAAGGTTTGAACCTTTATTCCCTATGTATCTCTTTTTCATCCTCATGTGTCTCATTCTGCTATTTCCTTTAAGTTACCTTAAGTCAGCCTAGACCTAATTTACTGCATATTAATTCAGCTCTAATCCTTATTTTGATAATCACTTTAAGTTACCTTATGTTGGCCTACACTACTTGGCCTACACAACCTAATAGCTCCGTACGAGTCAGGCACGTCGGTCCGGAGCTCATGATCGTTTTCACGGATATTTGAAGCAGGCTGGAGAGAACACTCCTACTTCCCAAACTCTCCCTCACATTGCCTATATATATCGTAAGATTTCACTCTCACGTCCCGCTCATCGAGTGCTTGGCTCTGCGGAGAGGCGGGGAATCAGACATCTGGATGTAATCCGCAGAGCTTGATCAAACGGGGAACTAGCGATGAGTACGGCTATCATGCTTCCAACTATTTTGGACCAGTTAAACTATCTACGTTATACACTCTGGTTTATATCTTAGGCCTACAGGCAGCTAGTTCTGTGCTGGTCGTTCAATTCCAGTCGTGGCAGTACTGTTGAGGTATGTCATACATCAATTTATCTGATGAGGACGTACTGAGAAAACAACACAGTACCTCCGAAATATATATAATAAAATATATTTTGATTACGTGAATGTCTATATTTATTAAATATTTTGAATTAATATTAATAACTCCAGAATTATTATTATTATTTTTTTTAAACTGTCGAGTGCTTCTAATCTATTGTAAAACTATATTCATTGATTAATCAGTGAACCATGTTTAACTTTTGGTTATATATGTATATATATATATGTGTGTGTGTGTGTGTGAGTGAATGTGTTTGTGTGTGAGTGTTTGTGTGGTTGTGAGTGTGAGCCTGTGCGTTTGTGTGTAGGGGGCTATTGGTTGGGCTCTATGTCTATGTTTGACTGGTTGCGTATGCATATGCCTAAAGGCACGTGGCTTGGTGGTTAAGGTATACGCTCACAATTGTAAGGTCATGAGTCGGATTCTCGGCGGTTCTTTGTATCCTAGAACATGAAACTTAATTCCCGTTGTTTCAATTCACTCAGCTGGAAGAAATGAGTTGTAATTGCAATTCGAAGGGCCAGCCTTGATACATTCTGTGTCACGCTTTGCAACATAGAGTTTTGGCCTTAAGTTCAAATCCCGCCGAGGTTAACTTTGCCTTTCATACTTACGGGGTCGATAACATAAAGCACCAGTAACGTACTGGGATGGATTTAATCGAAATACCCCACAAAAAAAAATTACTGGCCCTGTGCCTATACTAGAAATCATCATGATCATGATCATTGCTGGACTTGTGCCAAAAGTAGAAACAATTATTATTATTACTTGAAGGTGAAGCCACGCTTCTTATCGCCTCCAGTTTTTTTCAACAGTTTACCTCGTTTTCAATCGTTCTAAACCTTTTATTCAAGTTTTAAACTTGATAAAAGTTTAGATGTGACCCACCTAATACAGAAGTTCACTGGTAAATAATACGACACCACTTTACGGGGTGTCGTATTATGTAAAAATATTATTTAAAAAAAATTTCTTTCAACAGGGATAACACAAGAAAGAGAGAGGGCGCTGTCAGACAACACAGAGAGAGGGAGACTTTGTTAACATATAAAAAAAACAGCGTTCTAGTGAAGGTAAATATAAAAGAAAATATTACGAAAGAAAAGAGGAACAATATCATTTTTAATGATATTGTTACAGATTTAAAATTACCAAATATTTCTAACACAAACGACACCAACAAGCATCACCACCAACAACACCATCAATAACAAGAGCAACAACAAAATAACAGCGGTAAGGTCGAGAACGACAATAACAATGACAATAACAACAGCCACAACAACAATAATAGTAGGAACAGTATCAACAAAAACAACAATAATAACAACAGCTACAATAACAGTAACAACAGCAACAGTATCAACGAAAACAACAACAACATCACCAACAACTGTACCAACGAAAACAACAACAATGACATCGATACCTGAAACAGCGATCTCAGCACCACCAGCAAGACCAGAAGCGGCAGCAATAGTGGTGCCACTGAAAAGGGAACCACTTCTTTTGCAGGTGTGGCCCGAAATATCGAAACAGTTCTAGTCACAGAGGAGGAGATGGCAGTCGCAAGGGCCATTTTGACAAGAGACGCCAATAGAGTTTCCTGAAACCTCCACCCGATTTTTTCAAGGACCAGCAGCCACGGACGGTGACTTACCGAACCGTAAGCAAAATGTCACATTGGGTGGAGAGAGCCACGGAGGCTCAAATCCCAAAGGGCTTGGGGTGCATCTGGGCGCAGAAAACCCACATCACCCGAGGCAGAAAGTACGCCACAGTAGACGTAATTTTCGCCACCCCCCAAGAGGCGAAGTCTCACTCTTCGGAAACCCTAAAAAGTGAGGCGATAGAGTGGTGCCCTCCTACTGCGGGCAGAAAATTGTGAGGGTCAAAGTGACCCAAGTCCCTCCCTATGTGACCATACCATGGCTGGCCGCGCCTGTGCTGGCTGGAATCTAGGAGAAGACCAGCATACTGCAAATAGAGAGAATGGGAAGAGAGAACTGGTCAAGAATAGGCATGCAAATTCTAATACAGACTAACCAGGGTGCATCGAGGCGATCCCAGACATCATAGACCTCGAAGAAGGGGTCCAACTCCCAATAAGCGCGGAAGGAAGGCACCCAAAGTGGTATCTCTGTGGGCAGAAGGGTCATCTTAGGGTTTCTGCTCGCAGAAGACATCCAAGAAAGGGCCCCCTCCTTCCGACGCCTGATCCGCTACTACCAAGAACAGGGCAGGCAACAGAAGAAGACCCTTCCATGGTGAGTAGGAGGGTAACGTCTGTGGCACCCATACCAAGGCCACGGACAACTAAAGAGCGGCAGCAGTAGCGGCAACACCAACTGTCGCAGTAGCCACACCGGCGGCAAAATTGCCGGAGCGAGCCCCACTACCACCAACAACAGCAGTGGAGCTCATACCCCTCCCAGACGCCACGGAATCTGACATGGAGTATGAGGCGGGAGGGAAGTGGCAAACGATCTGCCACAAAAAAACAAAAGAGGAAAGACCCCTTAGCTTCACCCTCCAAAAGTGAAGGCAGGCAAAGAGGGGTAAACACCACCTCCATCACCATCACCACCACAAGCATCACCACCAACAACAACCACACCACACCACAACCAGCATCACCAAAAACACCAACATCGCAAACACAACAAATCACACACACCCAACAGCAACAATAAGAAAACAGCCCCCCCCCTACCCCAAAAAAGTAGACAGCCATAACATGGCAAATAAAGACTTCATACAACATATAAAGTAGCGCACAGACATCACAGAAAAAGAAAAAAACTGCTACACCCCACCAATACCAAGTTCTCTCCCGACAAACATAAGCATCATTGAAATCAAAATAGAATAGTACAAACATTTAAAACAAAAATTCCCCAACGTAGTTGCAGATTTCAGAGGGTCGGTTACCAAAAGGATATACACTGACATCTTCTTGGAAACACCCATGAACAGCCAGTTCTACTGTGCCTTCACCATACGATCAAGGTAAGTGACCCTTTCTCACTTGCCCCATTTCTCATTCAACATGACTGTGTTTACAATAGGTAGTATAAATTTACGTGGCCTGGGCGTCATCTTGGAAGCAGTGTCACCTGCTCAACGACCACAGGTCACTAAATATAGATGTGGTGGCCATCAGCGAGACCATAATCTCCGAAGCACGAGCCTTCGCACCGATCTTCGGAGGCTACGATGTATACGCATCTCCCAACCGTCCAGGATCGGGGGGAGGGTTTGCCGTCCTTTTTCGGAGAGGCTTGGATCTTGCCATACGGGCCATCTTCCTGGACCCAGAAGGTAAGTCGGTGGTGCTGGACGTGACCGGCAACAAAGCCAATGCTTTCAGGCTAGTAGCCGTCTACGCCCCAACTGAGGTAGGACGGCCAGATTTCTTCAGACGTCTAGAGACCTTTCTTGGAACGTCCCGCTCTTTAGTGTTAGTGGGCGACTGCAACGGTATCTAGGATGCACGCTGGGATTATGTGGGGCTAGTAGACAGGACAGGAGAGTGTAAAAGCCTCAACAACCTGCTCAGACGTTTTGAACTGTTTGAAGGGTATCGACTGGATCACCCGAATGTGCCAATGTGGACATGGACAAACCGTATCGGGTCATCCAGATCGTATCTCGACAGGGTATTCTGCAGAGAACTAGATAAGGCTAGTATAAGTTATGCACAATTTAAAATAGTCGACTACACAGACCACACATTTGTGAACTGTGAAGTTGACTTAGATAGACTCCATAGGCAAGGGCCCGGCTACTGGAAGCTGAACGCGTCGTTCCTGGCGCGCAAAGTTTACAGAGACTGGATTAGCGAATTACTTAATCATGCGTTGACGGGTGCGATCCTCAACAACAGGTGGTGGTTTACACTGAAAAGGGCTATTAGAGTAGAATCGATAAGGTTCAGCAAAGGAGTAGTGATAGAGGAAAATAGTGTAGAGGGAGAGTTATTTAGAAAGCTAGAAGAGGCGTTTAGGACAGGCATCGCAACGGACGTGCTTTCGGCGAGATTAGCACTCGACCAATTCTTCAACGTAAAGCATGAAGGCTGCGTTGTCAGAGTAAGAGCGCGTGCTCTAAGACACAAGGAGACGAAAGCCATTCAATGGTACCGGGTGGTGGAGGCGCGACGACGCAACAAAGCCACAATTCGTTTTTTTTTACCTAAACAAAACGGGCCCATGTTGCTCGGGAGCGGCGGGCCAGATCGAAATATATCTCGATGGACTGCCGTGGCTCTTGACGACCGCAGCGCAGTGCTGCAAACGGCCGATAACAGCCAATGAAATACGGGAAGCGATGTCTGACTGCATGAGGGGTAAATCGACAGGTTTGGATGGTCTACCCTACGAGCTTTATGCGTATATTCCAGACTTCTTCGGCGACCTCTTGCCAGATGTCTACTGCAACTGGCAGCAAAACGGGAGCATTCCCAGTTTTGTGAGCCGGGGAGCGGTGGGGCTGCTGAGAAAAGACCCGAACAAGGGGGACGTTATACACAAATTCAGACCCATAACTCTGCTAAACGCAGTGTTTAAGGTTTTGGCCAAGGTGTTAGCAAAGAGATAGGCGCTTGTCGGCGGTGATCTGGCGGGAGAGGCGCAGACATGCGCCATTCCGGACAGATCAATCCACGACAACCTCCATCTCATGCGATACATCATAGAGAGGTGGGTTAAGGAATATGGCACGGGTGGGGCCCTGATTAATCTAAATCATTTGATAGGGTCGACCATTGCTACCTGTTTTCGAGGCGGTCAGCTTCAGGCCCGTTTTCAGGGGCTGGATCGCTGCGATGGACAGCGACATATGCTCGATTGTGAGGGTGAATGGTCACCTGTCACAGTCTTTCAGAATCATGTGCTCGGTCCTCCAGGGTTGGCCTCTCTCGTCCCTCTTGTACGTACTGGCCCTCGAGCCGTTACTTCACAAATTGGAGACGATGAGGGGGATCCCACTAGAACTGGGATGCGGGAGTTCCGTGTCAGCTTACGCTGACGACCTCACCGTGGTGGTGTCGACCACCAAACACGTCCAGATGCTCGCCACCGCTCTCAAGGAATACGAAGCGGTGACAGGAACAAAGATAAACCAGGAACAGTCGGTCGGCTTGCAAATCGGCACCTGGAGAGGAAAGCCCATGCTGTCCGACAGCGTCATGGGGCGTTGGACGGACGGACCGTTTAAATTGCTCGGGGTCTGGTTCGGTCCAGACCTCCAGATGGAGAAAAACTGGAGCGAGGTGACGAGCAGGATGGCCTCGCTCACCCAGAAATGGGCGAAGAAGAGGCTGTCTCTGAAAGGTCGAGTGGTGGTGGCGAATTCGTATATAGCGTCCATCATCTGCTACCGCCTGACCGTCGTACCTTGCGCTCGCCCAACTCTGACCAAAATTGAGCGCCTTCTCTTCCGCTTTTTGTGGAAGTTACGTGCTCCCATGGTCAGACGATCCATTTGCTGTCAACACTCGTTGCGTTGAGGACTAAGCATGCCGTGGCTGATGATGGCCAAACATGCGCTGAGGCTGCGACATCTCTGGTGCTTCCTTGACTGTGAACAACCGTGGTCGCCGTTTGCCAGACGCGCTTTTCCCCACCTCGTCTCCTTGACGGAGCTGCAGTCCTGGATCAAGAAAAGACCGAAGGATAGCGCTTGGAAGCTGGAATGTCTCCATGCGCTCACGGCCCTCTACGAGCTGGGCACTAGTATCGGTGGAACATCTTGGCGTTCTATAAAGGGCTAGTGGAGAGAGAGAGCGACGACGTTCTTGGAGGGACCCTGGGCGTCGAAGACGAACAGCTGTTCACTCTAATCAAGAGAACTTTCAGACCGAGGCTTCTGGACCACTTCCAGAAATCCCTGGCCTGGCAATGCTACCGGGGAGCGCTGTCGGTTCGGGATAAGTTCTACAGGCACGGAGGTGCTGTCAGCCGAGGCTTTCCGAGATGCGCGCAGGGTGACGAAACCGTCGTGCACGCACACGTTCAGTACCCGAGTATTGCTGACTTGTGGAGCTATTTCGAACAGCTGCTGTCGCGTGTAGGATGGATCCGGTTATAGACTGAGTCAATTGTGCAGATAGGCTGCCATTCCTTTAACGAGGAGGAAGGGCAGGCAGTTTTCATCTGCCTGGTGGCCATGCCGAAAGAGATTGAGTGGTGGACAAGATTGAAAGTGTTGAAGAAGGCCACTTTCCTCTTCAGCCAATCCCTGATTAACTGTTTGAAGTTTCACTCGAAGAGGAAAATGAGGGTGGAGAGGCAAGTGCTGTCTTCTAGGAAGTTTGTTGAAAGGCGGGTGAATGTGGTGAGTCTGCTCCGAGTGAACGGGCTCGCTCTGTGTATGCGCCTGTAGACTGAGGAGTAGAACATTGAGAGAGGGCGCTTGCCCTGGTGGTCAGGGTGGGCGTGCTCTTTTGTGTGGTTTTCGACACGAGTGACCCTCGGAGGTTTCCCTCCTATTGGGGAATTTTTTATTGTTTAAATTTTTTTTTTATATTTCAATCTTGTCATAACTTTTTACACGGACAAAACCCAATTTTTATCGTCTTGTACCGTTCTGTGGCGTCTGTAATGTTTTTCTTCATGTTAGCCCTTGTGGCCAAAAAAGAAATCATTATTATTATTGTTATTGGTTATTGGTATGATCTGACATCTTTTTGCTCGCTCCCGTATGTCTATTTATTTACCATTTTTGATAATTTTTGTTGTCGTGAAGGGCACATAAGACCTTGGCCCAAATATTTGAACGTTGTTTAAAAAACAAAACAAAAATAAAACAATATTCTCTGAAAAAATGAACATGGCTGAGCCACGGCCCCAACTTTAAGACTTCTGTCCTGTGACAGCGGCTTAAACGCTGAGAGGAGGGATACGGCAGAAAAAACTTGCACCATTGCTAACACAAGTAAAAGACATTTAGTACAAACATAACATGCAACAACATATTTTAACCACACCACCACAAACAACATCAACAACGACAGCAACAACAGTAACAGTGAGAACACTAACAGCTGTAACAGTGACAACCAAAGCACAGACAATAGAAACAAAGACAACAAAAACAACCACGAAATTAATACCACCCAACAGTAACTAAGAAACAAGGCAAGATACAACAACAACACCAAGAATAACACTAACTGCAAAAGCGACAACACCAACAAGAACAAGGTCAACAACACCAACAGCAAAGGCAACGCCAACAACACCATCAACACCACCAATAACAGCAACGACAACAAAGAGAAAAACTCTTTCGCTGCCGCAACAGCCATGAAAAGGCCATGCTTTAGCATGGAAGTTCCTTAGATAGGAGCGAACCTGGGCCAAATTAACTGTTCCGACAGAGGTCATAGAAACGTTGGAGAGGAGAACTCTGGTCTTTAGCTGCATCTAAGTTGAGACTAACATAGACGTCGAGGCTGCGATGAGGTGTATCAGAGACCGTACAAAATACATACGTAGACAATATGACACTAAGTCGGTGCTGTTTAAGTCAGACCCATTTGCTTTGAAGCACGCAATGCCCCCTTGCAAAACCAGCAAGATTATAAATGTAAAGGGTCAAAAGTCTCCACTGCTGTCAACGCTGGGGCCTCACCAACAACCCCAACAGCCACCAACAACAGCACCAACACCAAAATCTGCCGAGGCAGCACCAGCGACAGCACCAGCAAAACCAACAACACCACCGGCCACAGCACCACCACAACCCACAACAACTGCAAGTACCACCAAAACCACCCAGGGGCAAATCCAACGAAGCTCTCCCACTGCCCCCTGTCAAACACACAGACGCACACATTGAAACACACACACCAATACACACAGTCCTACTCACAAAAACAGCAACCTCTTCATCACTGACTGAAGACGAGGAGGAACACCAACAACTTTTAAAAAAACAAAAAAAGGAAACACAAGAAGAAATCTCACACACCCACACAAACAACAATAAACAGAGAAGACACTCTCACCCAACACAGTCACACATACTACAACACCCACCCCTGCAACAACACAACCATCAACACAAACACCACCTCCAGCAACAACAAAACCACTAAAACAAACAACTAAAAGAAAACACACGCAGCAACAACTCGCAACCACAACAACACCTAACTTCGTGTTAGTTAGAACATCGACGCCGTGTAGCAGTGCTGTTTAGGAAAGGACTGGGTCTCAAGGTACGGACGATCTTCCTGGACCCGGACGCTGTTCTAGATGTGAACAATAGTGATTGTCGTATTTTAAACTGGTGGCTCTCTACGCCCCGACCGGGGCACGATGGCCAGATTTCTCTAGGCGTCAGGAAGTCTTTCTGGGAACGTCTCGACCATTAGAGTTAGCAGGGGACTGGAATGACATCATGGACGAATGGTGGGACTGTGTGGAAGAAGCCGATATGGGTTTTGGGGTGCAAAAGTCTCAAAACCTCACCGGCCAGGTTTAACTGTATGACATATACCGACTAGCTTTCCCTAATGCGCCAATGTGGACCTGGACAAACCGTTTAGGGACATCTAGATCGTACTTTGATACGTAGATAGGTTTCTAATAAGATTAGTATATAAAGATAGTATAGGGTGTCCACAATTACATAGGGTCATCTGTTCATACCACAAGTTCCTGATCAGCATAGTCGACCTAGATCGAACACGTAGACAGGGGCCGGTTACTGGAAGCTTAACGCGTCGTTCTCGACGCGTAAATTCTACAGTTACTGGATTAGCAAATTAATTAAGCTCTCAAAAGCTTTCGATAGGGTCGATCATTAAAAACTAAAGGCTGTACTCAAGGCAGCTGACTTCAGTTCCGTCTTCAGATGCTGGATCGTTGCAATGCACAGTGGCATCTCCTCGGTGGTCAAAGTTAATTGCCACCTTTCGGAAGCATTTCAGATCTCCCTATCGGTCCGTCAAGGGTGCCCTCTCTCCGCTCTTCTGTATATCTTGACTCATGAGCCTTTACTCCAGAATCTGGTGCTGTTGCAGGGAATCCTGCTCGGACCGGGACGCGGAAGGGTTGTGTCGGCATATGAAAACAATATCACCGAGAGGGTGTTGAACACGTCGGAATTCGCGGTTGTCGGCACCTTATTGGAGGAGTATGAAAAGTTGACAGGACAGAAATTAAACCCGGAAAAGACGGTGGTCTTGCAGCTCACCACCTGGAGGGGCAAGTGTATACCGTCCAACAGCGTTGTTGGTCGCTTGATGGACGGACCCGTATAGTTGCTCAGTGTTTGGTTCGGATGAGACCTCCAAGTGGATAAGAACTGGGTCGAGGTGATGATCAGTGTAGCTTGTCTCACCCAGAAATAGGCCGAGAGGAATCTTTCCCTGAAAGGTCAGGCGGAAGTGGTGAACGCGTACATGCAGTCCGTCATCTACTACCGCCTGACAGTCGCCCCTTGCTCCCGCTCGCGCCTCGACTACTTGGAGCGGCTCCTTTTCAAAATCTTGTAGATGGAACAGTTTCCGTTGGTGAGGCGTTCCATCTGCTGCCAGCACTCTAGACGTGGAGGGATTATGGACAATTCCCAGAAATACCTCATGTGGCAGTGCGACCGGGGAGCCCTGCCGGTCCGAGATAGTCTCTATAAGCAAGGTATTGCTGTCAGACGGATATAACCGCGATGTGCGCAGAGCGACCAAACCGTTTTAAACGCACTCACCCATAACCAGTGTATTGCTGAGTAATGGAGTATTTTTCGAAATGCAGTTATCATGTGTGGGACCGATCCTGCTGTCGACCGAGTCCATATTGAACCCATCCCGTCACCTTCTTTTGGCCGGGAGGAGCAGGCAGTTTTCCTCTGTTTGATAGCTGTAGGGAATGATGTGTGTTGGACGCGACTGAAATGCCTGAACAGAGGCACTTTCCTCTTTGAACAAGCCCTCTTCTTTTTCAAGTACCACTTGGAAAGGTAGATAAGGGTGGAGAGAGAAATGCTGACACCCCCCACCCCCACCTCCGAATATTTAAAAAAAGGTGGATGATGGTTGTGAAATGGCTAACTCTGAACATGTGCCTGAATAATGGAAGGATCGTAGAATCGAGAGGCACCCTTCGAGGGCGCTTTGGACATGAGGGATGGTTGGGATATGTGGGTTTCCTAACGTTACCCCTGGGTAGCCTGCACCCCATATTGTGGAATTCTGTTATTGATATTATTTTGAAATTATTTTTGTTTATAGTTTTACTCGAATATATGTAAACTCCCACTGTCTCCTGTCTTTGTGTTGTTCTCTATATTCGGCCCTTGCGGACAATAAATAATGTATTATTATTATTATTGCAATGGCATTTATCTTGCTTTATGTTCATACGAGTTCTCACCAAGTCACAACCAGTGACCTCAAGAGACAACAAGGTCCGCCATGTTCAACAAAAAACATACAGGCACACCCATGCATCTTTAGCTGTTTAGACGTGTGATGTACTTAAATTGACAGAATTTTCCTTAGTATATGGGCAGTTCCCATTAGTACTAGCTTTTGTATTTCTCCTATACACGGGTTTCCTGGGATTTGCGATAAGTATCATTCCTAGAGCACCTACAACCACTGGTATTGTTTTAATTCTCAATTTCCACATTTTTCCAATTTCTATCTCCAGGTCCTTATAGTTGCTCAATTTTTCAAATGTTTTTATAGATTCATTCTTGTCTATTGGAACGGACATATCAATTAGCAGGCATACCCTCTTTTTAAAGTCCTTCTGTGTTATATCAGGTCTATTTGCATCTATTTTTCGGTCTGTTTGGATGCTAAAGATCCACCAATTCTTTTGATGGGGAAGGTCAAAATGCTTACACATTATCCAATGTATGTATTGTGCAGCTCTGTCGTGCCTGTTTAGGTATTCGGTTGGAGCTATAGGACTGCACATTGAAATTATATGATCAATGGTCTCTGGTTGTTTTTTTACATACATGGCATAATGGGTTGCATCCATTTTTTATTATGTTGGCTTGGTAATTTTTTGTTGGCAGACTCTGATCTTGTGCTGATATAATGAGTCCTTCAGTCTCCGATTTCAGTCCAGAGGATGCCAACCACTGATGGGTTAAAATGTTGTCAACATCAGGATTGTTAGCTCTTTCTGTGTATTTTCCATACAGAGGCTTTTCTTGCCATTTCTTAGCCAGTTTCTGTAGCAGTTCTTTCTTTGCAGTTACTTTACCTGCTTTGCTTTTTCTGTGTTTTTCCTTTCAGCAGTAAATGGAACTTCTGAAATGTATAGTTCATTACTGTATCTTTGTGCATCTTTTGTAATGGAGTATGATCTTTTGATGCTTTCGTGTTTCAAAACGAGCTTGATCATCCAATTATGTGATTCCCTTAGATATGTAGATAATCCAATTGTTGCAGTTTTCAACGCAATATCTAACTGGATTAACCCACGTCCTCCTTCTTTCCTCGGGAGATATATTCTATCTGTATCTGGCTTACTGTGATACATTCTGTGCATGGATAAGAATTTTCTAATTTTTGTATCGAGCCTACGGATCTCTGTGCTTGACCAGTTGATGACATTGTAACTGTAGGTTACTACTGGTATGGCAAGCGTGTTTATGGCATTGATCCTGTTCCTTGCCTTCAATTCCGTTCTTAAGATTGCTCTTACTCTGCGGTAACATTTCTTCCTTATCCTTTCTCTCATTGTCGAGTGCTTGATTCCGTCTCCTTCACAAACACCTAGATATTTGTAAATTTCCTCTTGATCAAGTTCTCTCATTACATTCCCCCGATCAAGATTAATGTCTGAACTTTTCAGCGACTTTCCTCTGGTGAACGTGGCTTTGACGCATTTATGTTGTCCAAACTCCATTTTAATGTCATCATTGAACTGCTTCACAGTGGATAATAGCCCTTGCAATGTCTCAACATTGTTTGCAAAGTACCAGTAATGCACTGAGTAATTGCTGGCATTGTGCCAAAAGTAGAAACAATTATTTGCAAAGGGTGGTGGATTGGCACTATCGGTAGAGGGTCGGACGCCATGCTTTTCAGCAAAGAGTTAAGGCCCTTTATGGTCCGAGTTCAAATCCCGCCGAGGTTAACTTTGCCTTTCATCCTTACGGGGTCGATAAAATAAATAGCAGTAATACACTGGGATAATTGCTCGCCTTGTGCCAAAAGTAGAAACAATTATTTGCAAATAGTTTCAGGTCATCCAGTTTCTGTAGCAGTTCTTTATTTGCAGTTACTGTTTCCGGCTTTGCTTTTTCTGTTTTTCATTTCAGCAGTAAAGAAAACTTCTGAAATGTGTAGCTCATTACTGTATCTTTGTGCATCTTTTATAATGGAGTATGATGTTTTGATCAGCCAATCATGTGCCTCCCTTAGATATGTAGATAATCCAATTGTTGAAGTTTTCAAAGCAATATCTATCTGGATTAATCCCCGTCCTCCTCATTATAATAATGATCTGCTTATTGAAATTGAGAAAATGTGGCACCTCGAGGCCGTTACAATACCAGTGATTGTGGGAGGACTGGAAATGAACAAGAAAGGAACAGAACAATATTTGCGAATGATTCCTGGTCCACGAGGTGCAAAAAATTGTTTTGACTGGTCGTGCACACGTATTGAGAAGAGCACTATCTCTGTAAGATTGATATCCCTTCTTGTATTTACATATGCATATGGACATGGGTATATATGTATACTGTTTTTTTTTGTTTTTTTTAAATTATAATCAATATGGTGTATTAACTGGCATACCAATGCACAGTGAATTTATTTGCCCTAGGTGTCAGGAAGAAAATAAAAATAACAATAATAATAATAATAATGATTTCTTTTTGGCCACAAGGGCTGACATCAAGAAAAAAACATTACAGACGGCAGAGGACGGTACAGCACGGTACGATGGGGATTTTGTTCGTGTAAAGATTTTTATTATTTATATAAGAAAAGAAAAAGAAAAAGAAAAAGACATAGAAACATATATATATATATATATATAAACAATAAAAATGAAAATTGAAACAATGAAAAAAAAAAAAAAATAATAATAATAATGCTTTCTTTATTAACCACAAGGGTTTACATAAAGTACAGGACAACACTGGACGGTAAAATGGGCATTTCTGCGCGTAAAAAACAAAAACAGAAGATGTAACAAAAGAATAACAATGAAAAATTCCCCAATAGGGGGGAGACTTCCGAGGGACATTCGTGGAGAAAGCCCATTAAAAAGCCATAGTGACCCTGACCACCAGCGCAAGTGCCCTCTCCCAGTTTTCCACCTTTAATTTACAGACACATACTCAGAGTAGGCCCATTCACACGGGCCATTCTTGCCTCTCTCACCCATCTTTCAACAAAATGCTGAGAAGAGAGCACTTCCCTCTCTACCCTGATTTTCCTTTTCAAATGAAATTTGAAAAAGTTAATCAGGGCATCACCGAAGAGGTAAGTGCTCGTCTTCAGCCCTTTCAAACGTATCCACCATACTATCTCTTTCGCCATGGCCACCAGACAGATAAAAATTGCCTGCCCTTCCCAGCTAAAGGGAGAGGGCGGGGCAATCCTCACGATGAACTCAGCTGATAGCTGGATCTGTCCTACACGCGACAGCAGGTGTTCGACATAAATCCACAAGTCAGCAATGCTCGGACACTGGACAAGTGCTGGAAGGATGGTTTCGTCGCCCTGTGCGCATCTCGGACATGCCCGGTTGACGGCACCTCCATGCCTGTAGAGTTTATCCCGAACTGGCAAAGCTCCTCGGTAGCACTGCCAGGCCAGGGATTTCTGGAAGTTGTCCATAGACCCCGGTCCGAAAGTTCTTTCGAAGAGATTGGCTAGTTGATTTTATTCGACGCCTAGAATTTCCCAAAGTACGTCGTCGCTCTTCCCCTCCACTAATCTTCTATAGAACGCCAAGGTGGAGTTTTCACCGATCACATTGCCCGATTGGTCGTGGGCTGTGAGCGCCTGAACACATTCAAGTCTCCAAGCGCTCCCTCTCGGTTTTCGCTTGACCCAGGACTGCAGCTCCATCAAGGAGACGAGCTGGGGAAAGACGCGTCTAGCAAACGGCGACCACACATGATCACCGTCGAGGAAGAGGTGGAGATGTCGTAGCCTGGGCGCGTGTTTGCGCATCATCAGCCACGGCATTCCCAGCCCTCCACGTAGCAGGTGTTGACAACAGATGGACCGCCTGACCTTCAGAGTGCGTCCCTTCCACAAATAGCGAAAGAGCAAACGCTCCAGCGCTGTCAGGCGGGGCTTAGGACAAGGTACGACGGTCAGGCGGTAGTAGATGACGGACGCGATGTAAGCGTTAGCCACCTCCGCTCGATCTTTCAGGGATAGCTTCCTCCCCGCTCATTTCTGGGTGAGAGAAGCCACCCTGATCGTCACCTCGTCCCAGATTTTGTCCGTCTGGAGGTCCGGACGGAACCACACTCCGAGCAATTTATCCGGTCAGTCCAGCGCCCGAAGACGCTGTTGGACGGCATGGACCTGCCTCACCAGGTGCCGAGCTGCAGCCCCACTGACTTTACCTGGTTGATCATTGCTCCTGTCACCGCTTCGTATTCTCTTAGTGTAGTGCCGATCGCCTCGATGTGTTTGGCGTTCGACACCAGTACGGTGACATCGTCCGCATATGCTGACACGGATCTCTCGCATCCTAGTTCGCGCGGTATCCCCCCCCCCCCTGAACGTCTCCAGTTTGTCCAGTAATGACTGGAGAGTCAATACGTACAAGAGTGACGAGAGGGGATATCCTTGGCGGACCGAGCGCATGATGTTGAACGGTTCCGAAAGGTAACCGTTCACTCTCAACACAGAGCAGATGTCGCTGTGCATGGCAGCGATCCAGCCTCTGTAAAAGGGCCCAAAGCCAGCCGCCCTCAGAACTGCCGCTAGGTAACGATGGTCGACCCTATCGAAAGCTTTCGGCTGATCTAAATTGATCAAGGACCCACTCGTACTAGGTTCCCTAGTTACCCTCTCCACGATATATCGCATGAGGTGGAGGTTGTCGTGGATGGATCTGTCGGGAATGACGCATGTCTGCGCCTCTCCCACCCGACCACCAATGAAAAGCGCCAACCTCTTTGCTAGCACCTTGTCCAAAATTTGAACTCTGTGTTTAGCAGAGTTATGGGCCTGAAATTATCTATGTTATCCCCCTTGTCGGAACCTTTCTCAGCAGCGCCACCGCTCCTCGGCTCACAGAGCTGGGAATTATCCCGTTATGTTGCCAGTTGTAGTAGACGTCGGCCAAGAGCCTTCGAACAAGTCTGGCAACTGTACGTAAGGTTCATAGGGCAGACCATCCAAAACAGGCGATTTACCCCTTGTGCAGCCAGTCATTACCTACCATACTTCAGCGGCTGTTATCGGCTTTTCGCAACACTCCGCCTCAGTGGCCGAGAGCCGCGGCAGTCCGTCGAGGTAGACACTAAAGTCCATCCCTCGATCCGGCCCGCCGCTGCCACCGAACAGCTGAGCGAAGTGTCGCTGAAAAGCTTCACACATTTGCCCGAAATCGAGTAGCATGCGCCCGTCGTGGACCACCAAAGACCGGATCGTGCTTTTGTTGCCACGACGCGCCTCCGCCACTCGGGCCCATTGAACGGCTTTCGTCCGCTCGTGTCTGAGAGCACGCACCCTAGCTCTGACAACGCAACCTTCGTGCTTTGCATCGAAGAGTTGGTCAAGTGCCAATTTCGCCGCAAGTACGTCGGTCGCGATGCCTTTGCTAATTTTCTAACTAGTTCTCCCTCTGCTCTATTTTTCTCTATAGCTAAAGCCTTACTAAACCTAATGGGCTCTATTCTATTTGCTCTTTTCAGAGCAAACAACCACTTGTTGTTGACGATGGCCCCCGTCAACACTCGCTTAACTAGTTCACTAATCCGGTCTATGTAGGCCTTGCGCGCTGGTAAGGACGCGTTTAGCTTCCACTAGCCGGGACTTGTCTATGAAGCCTATCTAAATCAACCACACAAATCACGAATTTGTGGTCCGTATAGCTGACTATCTTGAATTGTGGACAGCCTATGCTAGACCTATGTATTTCCCTACAAAATACACTATCTAGATATGATCTGGATGACACTATGCGATTTGTCCAAGTCCACATTGGCACATTCGGGAAATCCAATCGGTACCTGTCAGACAGTTCAAAACGCCTGAGCAGGTTGATGAGGCTCTTGCACCCTCCTCTCCTATCCGCTAATCCAACATAGTCCCAGCGTGCATCTAAGATCCCGTTCCAGTCGCCCACTAACACTAAAGAGCGGTACGTTCCAAGAAAGGTCTCTAGACGCCGCAACAAATCAGGCCGCCCTGCTCCTGTCGAGGCATAGACGGCCACTAGCCTGAAAGCTTGCCCGTATCCGCTGGTCACGTCCAGCACCACCAACTTACCTTCTGGGTCCAGGAAGATGACCCCTATGGCGGGATCCAAACCTCTCCGAAAAAGCACAGCAACACCTCCACCCGATCCAGGAGGGCTGAGAGATGCGTACATATCGTAGCCGCCGAAGGTCGGTGCGTAGGCCCGTGCTTCGGAGATTCTGGTCTCGTTGATGGCCACTACATCTATGTTTAGTGAAGTGAGGTCGTTGAGCAGGTGGCCCTGCTTCCATGACGACCCCAAGCCACGCGAATTTATGCTGCCTATTCTGAGTGAGGTCATCTTGAAAAAGAGTGGAAAAGATGGGAAAGACCCCTTAACTTACTTCTCGTAGAGGAAGGATGGTTTCTCCATCCTTTTCACTGCTTGTGGCCTCCTCCGGAAAGATGTCCTTATAAATCCTCCTATAGAGTGCTTGTCGAAAGTCTCCGATGTCTTTGGGGAATTTTTGTTTTAGTGTCGTGTACGTTTTCTGTGTGATGCGAGTGATTTGTATGTGTGGAAGTGGTGTGAAGTTTTGGGTTGTTGTGTAGTCTTTTTCTGTGGGGCTGGTGTTGTGTTGCATGTAGTGTAATAATTGGTTGTTGTTCAAATTTAATGCTGTGTAGTGTGTATCGTTTTGGTTGTTTTGTTTTGTTTGCGTTTGTTGTGGGTTTGTTTATGTTACGCTTTTTGGTGACTTTTGTGGTGTTGGTGATGGTGGCGTTGGGGTTAATGATGGTGATGGTGTTGGTGTTTGTGGTGATGGGGTTGGTGATGCTGGTGTGGATGGTGGCATAGCTATCCTAACTATTTTGTTTGATAGTTTATTCGTTTCCCTCTGTATTTTTTTTTGGTGGTGGAAGGAAGGGGTTTTTTTTCTTTTTGGGCTTCTTTATCTTTTTTTTTTTTTCCTGATACAGTTTCCCACTCCTCGTCGTCACAATCTGTCGCCAGTTTCGATAGGTCGGGGAATGGAAAATACTCCACAGGTGTTGGATTTGGTTGTGGCGTGGTGGATGGTGGAGGCGCTAGTGCTATCCAGCGCGGTGGGTGGTGGTGGTGTTGGTTTTGCTACTGTTGCTGGGGTTGTTACTGCTACAGTTGCTTCTGTTGTTGCTGCTACAGTTGTTGCTGCCATTTCTGCTGCTGTTGGTGTTGATGGTTGAGTCACCGGGGTGGGTAAGAGAGGTGGCCTCAACTTTTTTGCCTGAGGGCAGGAAGCCTTTAGGTGGGTTTCTTCACCACATACGACAAACCTAGGCCATCTACCCTCGGCGATTACGGTGAGGTGGCTGCTGTCAGGGATTTCCTCAATGCTTTTTTGGTCCGCTTGGATCAGGAGATCCATCCCAGATCCGGACCAGTTCTCCCTCTTTTCTTTTGATATTTCAATTATTTTGGTGTTGGCCTCGATGCAGGCGAGGACGGCAGCCATTAGCCAGGGAATTTCGATGGCAGGTGGAACGTGGGTCACCCTGATCTTCACGAGTCTCTGGCCACAATAGCTTGGGAAGAGTGTGAAGTCGTCGATTCTTAATGGGGCCATGGAGTGCTCTCTGGCCTCCTTTGGTGTTCCAAAGAACACGTCCACGGTTCCATATTTCTGCCCACGTCTGATGTGGTTTTTTTCCGCCCACATATCTCCCAAAGCTTTTTGGATGTGAGACTCGGATGCCCGATCCACTCGGCGCGATTTTGTGTTAATCGTCCCATAAGACATGGTGCATAGGCGCCGATGCTCCATTTTATTAGGTGGGGTGGGTGGGGGGAGGGAGAGCTAACCCTGTACCCATCTTTCTTTACCATTCTCTTGGCTTCATTTAGTTCCTTCTGAGTTACCTCGATTGTTTCGCATTTCTTGGCTGCTTTGGCAAACGACACATCTGCGGTGGTGTTGATGTTTTTGTTGTTATTCTCATTGTTGTTGTTGCTGTTCTTGTTATTGTTATTTTTCTTTCTTTCTTTTGTTTCTGTTGTCTCTGTGGTGGAGGTGCGGGTGGCGGCTTTAACACCTGCAATTATATGGTAATGGCGGGAAATGAATGTCTGCATGAGACAAATTTAAATTATTGCTACTGCTTATATTTTTAGTGTTGGCAAACGTAGTAATATTTACAATAGTGGTGTTAGTGTGAGGTGTTAGTTTGTGAGGAAGGCTGTCAGCTTGGTGTAGCTGTGAGTCATCCATGATTTTTTCAAATACATTTTTTGTTTGATAATTATAAAAGTTTACATTTTGGGATCAAAGCCCCAATCTTTTTTAGTGTCCTTTTCCAAAAGCAATATATGTGAACTTATAAATACTTAACAACAAAAATTTTTCATAAATGGCAATTTGAAACATCTGATAACAACAAACCTTTGCGGAGCTCACCATAATACGATTTCCCACGTAGGTCGCCAATAATAATTATAATAATAATAAAAATCACAATAATAATAATAGTAATGATTTCTTTATTGGCCACAAGGGCAGACATCAAGAAAAAAACATTACAGACGGCAGAGGACGGTACAGGACGGTACGATGTGGGTTTTGTTCGTGTAAAGATTTTTATTATTTATATAAGAAAAGAAAAAGAAAAGACAGAAACATATATATATATAAACAATAAAAATGAAAATTGAACCAATGAAAAATTCCCCAATAGGAGGGAAACCTCCGAGGCTTACTCGTGGCGAAAACCACACAAAAGACCAGGGTCACCCTGACCACCATTTCTCAAACTACAGGAGTATATTCAGAGCGGTTCCCTTCACTCGGACCATTCTCGCCACATTCACACACCTTTCAACTAACTTGCTAGAAGGCAGAACTTGCCCCTCCACCCTGATTTTCCTCTTCAACTGAAACTTGAAAAAGTTGATTAGGGATTCGCCGAAGAGGAAAGTATCTGTCTTTAACCCTTTCAACCATGGCCACCAGGGAGATGAAAACCACCTGCCCTTCCTCCTCGAAGGAAGACGGCGCGACCATCTGCACAATGGACTCAGTCGATAACCAGATCAGTCCTACACGCGACAGCAACTGTTCGACATAGCTCCACAAGTGAGCAATGCTCGGGCACTGAACGAGTGCGTGCAGGACGGTTTCGTCGATCTGCGCGCATCTCGGACAGGCCAGGCTGACCCCACTTCCATGCCTGTAGAGCTTATCTCGAACCGGCAATGCTCCCCGGTAGCACTACCATGTCAGGGATTTTGGAAGTTATCCATAGGCCCTGGGCTGAAATTCTCCGGAAGAAAGCAAACAGCTGATTTTCTTCGAAGCCCACGATCTCTCCCAGAATGTCGTCGCTCTTCCCATCCACTACTCCTCTATAGAACGCCGAGGTGGATGTTCCACCGATACTGGTGCCCAGCTGGCTGAGGGCAGTGAGCGTCAGGAGACATTCCAGTTTCCAAGAGCTATCCCTCAGTCTTCTCCTGACCCAGGACTGCAGCTCCGTCAAGGAGACCAGCTGTGGAAAACGTGCCTGGCGAACGGCGACCACACCTGTTCACCGCCAAGGAAGCACCAGAGATGTCGCAGCCTCAGCGCATGTTTGCGCTTCATCAGCCATGGCATTCCTAGTCCTGGCAACGGGTGTTGACAGTAGATGGATCGTCTGACCATGGGAGCGCGTCCCTTCCACAAAAAGCGGAAGAGGAGGCGCTCCATTTTGGTTAGAGTTGGGCCGTGACAAGGGACGACGGTGAGGCGGTAGCAGATAACGGATGAGATGTACGCATTCGCCACCTCTGCCCGCCTTTCAGGGCCAGCTCCTTCTCGGCCCATTTCTGGGTGAGGGAGGCCACCTTGCTCGTCGTCTCGCTCCAGTTTTACTCCATCTGGAAGTCCGATCCGAACCAGACCCCGAGCAATTTAACTGGTCCGTCCGCCCAACGCCCCACAACGCTGTCGGACGGCATGGACTTTGCTCTCCAGGTGCCGAGCTGCAAGCCCACCGACTTTTCCTGGTTTATCTTTGCTACTGTCACCGCTTCGTATTCCTTGAGAGCGGTGCCGACCATCTGGACGTGTCTGATGCTCGACGCTACCAAAGTGACGTCGTCAGCGTAAGCCGACTCGGATTTCCCGCATCCTAGTTCGCGTGGGACGCCCCTCATCGCCCCCAGTTTGTACAGTAAAAGAGGGACGAGAGGGGACAACCCTGGCGGACCGAGCGCATGATGCTGAATGGCTGCGACAGCTGACCGTTTACCCTCACAACTGATCAGATGTCGCTGTACATCGCAGAGATCCAACCCCTGAAAACGGGCCCGAAACCAGCTGCCTCGAGGACTGCCGCCAGGTACCGATGGTCGACTCTATCGAATGCTTTGGATTGATCCAAGTTGATCAGGGCCCCACCCGTGCCAGGTTACTTAACCACCCTCTCTATGATGTATCGCATGAGGTGGATGTTGTCGTGTATGGTTCTGTCCGGAATGGTGCTTGTCTGCGCCTCTCCCACCAGACCCTTGACGACGAGCGCCAACCTCGTTGCTAACACCTTGGTCAAAATCTTGAACTCTGCGTTTAGCAGGGTTATGGGCCTGAACTTATCTATAACATCCCCGTTGTTCGGGTCTTTTCTCAGCAGCGCCACCGCTCTCCGGCTCACAAAACTGGGAATGCTCCCGTTCTGCTGCCAGTTGCAGTAGACGTCTGCCAAGAGTTCACCGAACAAGTCTGTTCGGTGAACATAAATGCATAAATCTCGTAGGGCAGACCATCCAAACCTGGCGATTTACCCCTCGTGCAGTTCCATCGGTTCCCGTATTTCCCCAGCTGTTATTGGATTTTCGCAAAACTGTGCTTCGGTCGTCGAGAACCGAGGCAGTCCGTCGAGGTATGCACTGAAGTCCATACCCCGATCTGGCCCACCGCTGCTCCCGAATAGTTCAGCAAAGTGCTGCTGAAAACACGCGCCCGTTTTGGTCGGATAAAGACCGTATTGTGGCTTTGTTGATACGTCTCGCCTCTGCCAACCGGGCCCATTTGACGGCTTTTGTCCCCTCGTGTTTCAGAGCACGCGCTCTAGCTCTGACAACGCAGCCTTCGTGTTTTTCGGTGAAGAATTGGTCGAGTCCCAATCTCGCCGCAAGCACGTCGGTTGCGATGCCTGTCCTAAACGCCTCATCTAACTTTCTGACTAGCTCTCCCTCTTCTCTATTTTCCTCTATCACTAGTCCTTTGCTAAACCTAATCGACTCTACTTTAATTGCCCTTTTCAGGGCGACCCATCACCTGTTGTTGACGACCGCTCCCGTCAACGCCCGCTTAACGAATACGCTAATCCGTTCTATGTAGGCTTTGCGCGCCAGGAAAGACGCTATCAGCTTCCAGTAACCGTGTCCTTGTCTATGAAGTCTGTCTATGTCGATCTCGCAGATCACAAATTTGTGGTCTGTGTAGTCGACTATTTTTAATTGTGGACAATTTATACTAGCCTTATCTAGTTCTCTGCAGAATACCCTATCGAGATACGATCTGGATGACCCGATACGGTTTGTCCATGTCCACATTGGCACATTCGGGTGATCCAGTCGATACCTGTCAGAGAGTTCAAAACGTCTGAGCAGGTTGGTGAGGCTCTTGCACCCTCCTCCCCTATCCACTAGCCCCACACAATCCCAGCGTGCATCCAAGATACCGTTCCAGTCGCCCACTAACACTAAAGAGCGGAACGTTCCAAGAAAGGTCTCTAGACATCTGAAGAAATCTGGCCGTCCTGCCTCTCTCGGGGCATAGACGACTACTAGACTGATAGCGTTGCTTTCGATGCCGCTTACGTCCAGCACCACCGGCTTACCTTCTGGGTCCAGGAAGATGGTCCCTATGGCGAGACTCTAACCTTTCCGAAACAACACAGCCACTCCGCCCCCCGCTCCCGGACGGCTCGGAGGTCAGTACACCACGTAACCGTCGAGGATCGGCGCGAAAACTTGCGTTTCGGAGATTCTCGTCTTGCTGATGGCCACCACATCTATGTTTAGTGACCTGACGTCGTTAAGCAAGTGACCCTCCTTCCAAACCGAGCTCAAGCCAAGTGCGTTTATACTTCCGATCCTGAATACGGCCATTGGGTGAGGAACGGGGCAAGTGAGAAAGGATCACTTACCTTGATCGTCTGGTGAAGGGACCGTTGAATCGTCCCTTCGGCTGGTCGTCGGCTCTTCTGTGAGTATATCCGAGTATACTCTCGGTTTATTGTCCCTCCTAGGTCTCTGAAATCACCAACTGCGTTGGGGAATTTCATTTTAATGTTTTGGTATTGTTTCTGTGATATTCTTACCAGTCTTATGTTCGTTGGTGGTTTGATTGGTGCTGGTATTATGTAGTCGTGCTGTGAAATGCCTGTGTTCAATTATGTAAGTTATTAATTTCTTGTGTGTATTTATTGATGTGCATTTCTTTTTCTGGAGGTGGGGTGTGGTTCTGCTATTTTCTTGTCGTTGTTGCTGGATGTGTGTTTTGTTGTTGTGTTTGCGATTTTAGTGCTTGTGGTGGTGCCGTTGAAGGTGTTGTTGTTTTTGGGGTTGCCGCCGGTGGTGATGGTAGTGGTAGTGCGGTGGTGATGTTACTGCTGTAAGTCTATTTGCAGTAGCCTTTACCCTTTTTTTCATTTCTTTCCTCTCTTTTCGAAGGCGACGATGCGCTGCTTCTGCGTTTGTGCCTTCTTGCGACCTTTTGCCCTCCCTCTCTCACCTCACACTTCATGTCCGATTCTGTGAGGTCGGGGAGGGGTACCAGCTCCGCTCTTTCACTTGTTCTTGTTGGTGATGGTTGCAGTGGAGTCTCTGTTGCAGCTGCAGTTGGTATTACTGTTGTTGTTGTTAATACTTCCACTGCTGCTGCTGTTCTTGATTTCCGTGGGGTGGGTATCGGTGCCACGGACCTATCCTTCCTGGTTGCCGCCTGTCCTGTCGCTGGTAGCAGTGTGTCCGGTTTCTTAGGGTCTTCTCATTGCAGAAGGTATTATTATTATTTTTAATATTATTATTACAGTTGCATTTATCTTGCTTTATGTTCATAAGAGTTATCACCAAGTCACAACCAGTGACCTCAAGAGACAAAAAGGTCCGCCATGTTCAAGAAAGAACATATATATTCACACATGCATCTTTAGTGTTTAGACTTGTGATGTACTTATATTGACAGAATCTTCCTTAGTATATCGGCAGTTCCCATTAGTACTATCTTTTGTATTTCTCCTATTACCGGGTTTCCTTGGATTTGCGATATGTATTCATTAGACCCCTTATGTATCATTCCCAGAGCGCCTACAACCACTGGTATTGTCTTAGTTCTCAATTTCCACATTTTTCCAATTTCTATCTCCAGGTCCTTATACTTGCTCAATTTTTCAAATGTTTTTATAGATACATTCTTGTCTATTGGAACAGACATCAATTAGCAGGCATACCCTCTTTTGAAAGTCTTTCAATATTATATCAGGTCTGTTTGCATCTATTTTTCGGTCTGTTTGGACGCTAAAGTTGCACAATATTGGGATGTGATATTTTTCAAGTATGGGAGGTGGTTGATGCTCCCACCAATTCTTTTGATGGGGCAGGTCAAAATGCTTACACATTATCCAATGTATGTATTGTGCAGCTCTGTCATGCCTGTTTAGGTATTCGGTTGGAGCTATAGGACTGCACATTGAAATTATATGGTCAATGGTCTCTGGTTGTTTTTTGCATACACGGCATAATGGGCTGCACCCATTCTTTATTATGTTGGCTTGGTAATTTTTTGTTGGCAGACACTGATCTTGTGCCGATATAATCAGTCCTTCAGTCTCCGATTTCAGTCCAGAGGATGCCAACCACTGATGGGTTAAAGTTGTGTCAACATCAGGATTGTTAGCTCGCTCTGGGTATTTTCCATACAGAGGCTTTTCTTGCCATTTCTTAGCCAGTTTCTCTAGCAGTTCTTTCTTTTCAGTTACTTTTACCTGCTTTGCTTTTTCTGTGTTTTCCATTTCAGCAGTAAATGGGACTTCTGAAATTTGTAGTCCATTACTGTATCTTTGTGCATCTTTTGTAATGGAATATGATTTTTTGATGCTTTCGTGTTTCAAAACGAGTTTGATCATCCAATCATGTGATTCCCTTAGATATGTAGATAATCCAATTGTTGCAGTTTTCAACGCAATGTCTAACTGGATTAACCCACGTCCTCCTTCTTTCCTAGGGAGATATATTCTATCTATATCTGCCTTAGGGTGATGCATTCTGTGCATGGTTAAGAATTTTCGAATTTTTGTATCGAGCCTACGGATCTCTGTGCTTGACCAGTTGATGACATTGTAACTGTAGGTTACTACTGGTATGGCAAGCGTGTTTATGGCATCGATCCTATTCCTTGCATTCAATTCCGTTCTTAAGATTGCTCTTACTCTGCGGTAACATTCCTTCCTTATCCTTTCCCTCATTGTCGAGTGCTTGATTCCGTCTCCTTCACAAACACCTAGATATTTGTAAGTTTTTTCTTGATCAAGTTCTCTTATCACGTTCCCCCGATTATTATTATTATTATTATTATCATTATTATTATTATTATTAACTCGTGATGTCGAAATGAAATCAAGCAAAATGGACTCTTCCCCACCAAAGACGACTGACGTCACCACCACCACAACTGAAACTAAAATTAATATTAACGATAGCAACAACAACAACAATGACATTATAACCCCCCCCCCCCTCAGTTTCGCCAGAGTAGCAAAACAATTCGAAAAATTTACGGTAACTCAGGAAGATTTAGAAAATGCCAAACAAATGGTAAAGAGAGATGGGTACAGGGTCAGCCTCACCCCCCCCCTAATAAAATGGAGCATCGGCGCCTATGTACCGTGTCGTATAGAACAATAAATGTAAAATCGCGCCGAGTGGAACGGGCATCCGAGTCCCAAATCCAAAAAACTTTGGGACATGTGTGGGCAAGAAAAACCCACATCTGACGTGGGAAAAAGTATGGAACCGTGGACGTGTTCTTTGAAACACCAGAGGAGGCTAGAGAACACTCCATGGCCCCATTAAAAAGTGACGACTTCACACTCGTCCCAAGCTATTGTGGCCAGAGACTCGTAAAGATCAGGGTGACCCACGTTCCACCGGCCATCGAAATTCCCTGGCTAATAGCGGCCGTCCTCGCCGGCATCGAAGCCAACACGAAAATAATAGCAATAGCAAAAGAAAAGCAGGAAAACTGGTCCGGATCTGGGATGGAGCTCCTGATCCAAGCGGACCAAAAAAGCATTGAGGAGATCCCAGAGGTAATAGACCTCACTGACGGCAGCCACCTCACGGTAATTGTCGAGGGCAGAAGACATAGGTGTGTCGTTTGTGGTGAAGGAACCCACCTAAGGGCTTTCTGCCCTCAGGCTAAAAGGTTGAGGCCACCTCTCCTACCCACCCCAGTGACACAACCATCAACACCACCAGTAGCAGAGACGGCAGCAACAACTGTAGCAGCAACAACAGAAGCAACTATAACAGCAACAACCACAGCAACAGTAGCAAAACCAACACCACCACCACCACCAGCAAAACCAACACCACCACCACCCAACGCTTCAGAACTAGCACCAGCGCCTACACCATCCACCACGCCACAACCAAAACTAAAGGCTGTGGAGGATTTTCTACTCCCCGGCCTATCACAACTGGAGACAGATTGTGACGACGAGGAGTGGGAAACGATATCCGGAAAAAAAAAAGAAACCAAAAAAGAAAAAAATTCTCTTCCTTCCCCCTCCAAAAACAAAATACAGAGGGAAACAAATAAATTAAGAAACAAAAAAGTTAGGACAGATATGCCACCATCCACACCAGCATCACCAACCCCATCAACCCAAACACCAACACCATCACCATCATTAACCCCAACACCTACATCACCTACACCACAAAAGTCACCAAAATGCGAAACAGAAACAAACCCACAACAAACGCAAACAAAACAAAACAACCAAAACGATACACACTACACAGCATTAAATTTGAACAACAAGCAATTATTACACTACATCCAACACAACACCAGCATCACAGAAAAAGACTACACAACAACCCCAAAATTCACACCACCTCCACACATACAAATCACTCGCATCACACAGAAAACGTACATGACACTAAAACAAAAATTCCCCAAAGACATCGGAGACTTCCGACAAGCACTCTCCAGGAGGATTTATAAGGACATCCTTCCTGAGGAGGCCACAAGCAGTGAAAAGGATGGAAAAACCGTCCTTCCCCTACGAGAAGTAAGGTAAGTGGTCTTTCCCATCTTTTCCACTCCTTTTCAACATGACCTCACTCAGAATAGGCAGCATAAATGCGCGTGGCTTGGGGTCGTCATGGAAGCAGGGCCACCTGCTCAACGACCTCAGGTCACTAAACATAGATGTAGTGGCCATCAGCGAGACCAGAATGTCCGAAGCACAGCCTTTCGCACCGATCTTCGGCGGCTACGATGTGTACGCATCTCCCAGCCGTCCGGGATCGGGGGGAGGAGTTGCTGTGCTTTTTCGGAGAGGTTTGGATCTTGCCATACGGGCCATCTTCCTGGACCCAGAAGGTAAGTTGGTGGTGCTGGACGTGACCAGCGGAGACGGGCAAGCTTTCAGGTTAGTGGCCGTCTATGCCCCGACAGGAGCAGGGCGGCCTAATTTCTTCCGGCGTCTGGAGACCTTTCTTGGAACGTCCCGCTCTTTAGTGTTAGTGGGCGACTGGAACGGGATCTTAGATGCACGCTGGGATTGTGTGGGATTAGTGGATAGGGAAGGAGGGTGCAAGAGTGTCACCAACCTGCTCAGATGTTTTGAACTGTCTGACAGGTACCGAATGGATTTCCCGAATGTACCAATGTGGACTTGGACAAATCGCATAGGGTCATCCAGATCATATATAGATAGAGTATTTTGTAGGGAAATAGATAGGTCTAGCATAGGCTGTCCACAATTCAAGATAGTCAGCTACACGGACCACAAATTCGTGATCTGTGTGCTTGACTTAGATAGGCTTCATAGACAAGGACCCGGCTACTGGAAGCTAAACGCGTCCTTACCAGCGCGCAAGGCCTACAGAGACCGGATTAGCGAACTAGTTAAGCGGGCGTTGACGGGGGCCATCGTCAACAACAAGTGGTGGTTTGCTCTGAAAAGAGCAATTAGAATAGAGTCCATTAGGTTTAGTAACACTTTAGCAATAGAGAAAAATAGAGCAGAGGGAGAATTAGTTAGAAAATTAGATGAGGCGCTTAGCAAAGGCATCGCGACCGACGTACTTGCGGCGAAATTGGCCCTTGACCAATTCTTCAATGCAAAGCACGAAGGCTGCATTGTCAGAGCTAGGGTGCGTGCTCTCAGACACGAGGGGACGAAAGCCGTTCAATGGGCCCGAGTGGCGGAGGCGCGTCGTGGCAACAAGGCCACGATCCGGTCTTTGGTGGACCACGACGGGCGCATGCTACTCGATCCCGGGCAAATGTGTGATGCTTTTCAGCGACACTTCGCTCAACTGTTCGGGGGCAGTGGCAGGCCGGATCGAGGGATGGACTTTAGTGTCTACCTCGACGGACTGCCGCGGCTTTCGGCCACTGAGGCGGAGTGTTGCGAAAAGCCGATAACAACCGCTGAAGTACGGGATGCAATGACTAGTTGCACAAGGGGTAAATCGCCTGGTTTGGATGGTCTGCCCTATGAACTTTACGTACAAATGCCAAACTTGTTCGGAGGCCTCTTGGCGGACGTCTACTGCAACTGGCAACAGAACGGGAGAATTCCCAGCTCTGTGACCCGAGGAGCGGTGGCGCTGCTGAGAAAGGATCCAAACAAGGGGGATAACAGAGATAATTTTAGGCCCATAACTATGGTAAACACAGAGTTAAAGATTTTGGCCAAGGTGCTAGCAAAGAGGTTGGCGCTTGTCGTTGGTGGTCTGGTGGGAGAGGCACAGACATGCGCCATTCCCGACAGATCCATCCACGACAACCTCCACCTCATGGGCTACATCGTAGAGAGGGTAGCTAGGAAACCTGGCACGGGTGGGTCTTTGATCAATTTAGATCAGTCGAAAGCCTTCGATAGGGTCGACCATAGTTACCTAGCGGCAGTCCTGAGGGCGGCTGGCTTTGGGCCCTTCTTCAGAGGCTGGATCGCTGCCATGCACAGCGACATCTGCTCTGTAGTGAGAGTGAACGGTCACATTTCGGAACCGTTCAACATCATGCGCTCGGTCCGCTAAGGATGTCCCCTCTCGTCCCTATTGTACGTATTGACTCTCGAGCCATTAATGCACAAACTGGAGACGTTGAGGGGGGTCCCGCGCGAACTAGGATGCGGAAGATCCGTGTCAGCATATGCCGACGATGTCACCGTAGTGGTGTCGAACGCCAAACACATCGAGGCGATCGGCACTACACTAAGAGAATACGAAGCGGTGACAGGAGCAATGATCAACCAGGAAAAGTCAGTGGGCCTGCAGCTCGGCACCTGGAGAGGCAGGTCCATGCCGTCCAACAGCGTCGTCGGGCGCTAGACGGACGGACCGGTTAAATTGCTAGGGGTCTGGTTCGGTCCAGACCTCCAGACGGACAAAAACTGGGACGAGGTGACGACCAGGGTGGCTTCTCTCACCCAGAAATGGGCCGAGAGGAAGCTATCCCTGAAAGGTCGAGCGGAGGTGGCTAACGCGTACATCGCGTCCGTCATCTACTACCGCCTGACCGTCGTACCTTGTCCTAAGCCCCGTCTGACTGCGCTGGAGCGTTTGCTCTTTCGCTTCTTGTGGAAGGGACGCGCTCCGATGGTCAGGCGGTCCATCTGCTGTCAACACCCGCTACGTGGAGGGCTGGGCATGCCGTGGCTGATGATGCGCAGACACGCGCTCAGGCTACGACATCTCCACCTCTTCCTCGACGGTGATCAGGTGTGGTCGCCGTTTGCTAGACACGTTTTTCCCCAGCTCGTCTCCTTGACGGAGCTGCAGTCCTGGGTCAAGCGAAGCCCGAGAGGGAGCGCTTGGAGACTGGAATGTCTTCAGGCGCTCACAGCCCTCGACCAATCGGGCAATGTGATCGATGGAAACTCCACCTTGGCGTTCTATAGGGGATTAGTGGAGGGGAAGAGCGACGACGTACTTGGAGTAACTCTCGGCGTCGACGAAAATCAACTAGCCAATCTCTTCGGAAGGACTTTCGGGTCGGGGTCTATGGACAACTTCCAGAAATCCCTGGCCTGGCAGTGCTACCGAGGAGCTTTGCCAGTTCGGGATAAACTCTACAGGCATGGAGGTGCCGTCAGCCGGGCATGTCCGAGATGCGCGCAGGGCGACGAAACCGTCCTGCACGCACTCGTCCAGTGTCCGAGCATTGCTGACTTGTGGGTTTATGTCGAACACCTGCTGTCACGTGTAGGACGGATCCAGCTATCAGCTGAGTCCATCGTGAGGATTGCCCCGCCCTCTTCCTTTAGCCGGGAAGGGCAGGCAGTTTATAATAGTCTGGTGGCCATGGCGAAAGAGATAGTATCGTGGACACGTTTGAAAGGGCTGAAGACGAGCACTTACCTCTTCGGTGATGCCCTGATTAACTTTTTCAAATTTCATTTGAAAAGGAAAATCAGGGTAGAGAGGGAAGTGCTCTCTTCCCAGCATTTTATTGAAAGATGGGTGAGAGAAGCAAGTATGGCCCGAATGAATGGGCCTTCTCTGAGTATGTGTCTGTAAATTAAAGGTGGAAAACTGGGAGAGGGCACTTGCCCTGGTGGTCAGGGCCACTGTGGTCTTTTAATGGGCTTTCTCCACAAATGTCCCTCGGAAGTCTCCCCCCTATTGGGGAATTTTTCTTTGTTATTTTATTTCAACCTCTGTTTTTTTTTACACGCAGAAATGCCCATTTGTACCGTCCTGTATTGTCCTGTACTGTCCTTAATGTCTACTTTATGTAAACCCTTGTGGTTAATAAAGAAAACATTATTATTATTAATCCCATTGGGGAATTTTTCATTGTAATTTTTTTGTTGCATCCTCTGTCTTTTTCTTTTTTCCACGCAGAAATGCCCATTTGTACCGTCCTGTATAGTCCTGTACTGTCCTTAATGTCTACTTTGTGTAAACCCTTGTGGTCAATATAGAAAGCATTATTATTATTATTGTTCTTTGAGTCTCAGACATTGATGTTATTTAACCTGGAAAGCTTGTTGAAATGAATATCAAGCCACTACCTTCAGCCTCAGATATTCAGGGTGTATCGGAGGGTTATTGCTTGTCCCAACAAGCAAGCTTTTCGAAGTGTTCCAAAATGAGGGGCGGGACCAATTTTCTTTAACCATCCTTGGAAACTCTCTGAGATAGCAACTAGTGCGCCTATTATTATTATTATTATTATTATTATTATTATTACATTGTTATTACTCTTTGAGTCTCAGTCATTGATGTTAGTTAACCGGAAAGTTTGTTGAAATGAATATCAAGCCATTACCTGCAGCCTCAGATATTCAGGACGTATCGGAGGGTTCTTGCTGTTCCCAGCAAGCATGCCTTTTGAAGCGTTCCAAAAAGCGTGAAGGGGCCAATTTTCTCTAACCATCCCTGGAAACATTTTGAGATAGTCCCTAGTGCGCCTATGACAATCGGGATCACTTTGACTTCATGGCAGTTCCAAATCCTTTTTACCTCCCACTTTAAGTCCTGGTATCGGTTAATTTTCTCCCTCTCCTTCTCTTGCACTCTCGTGTCGAATGGGCAGGCCACATCCACAATCAGGCACGATCTTTTTTCTTTGTCCACAACCACCAGGTCAGGTCTATTGTGTTCCAGTTTCTTGTCCGTCTGTATCCTAAAATCCCACAGCACCTTCACCTGATCGTTTTCTATCACCGCCTCTGGCTTATGCTCATACCACTTCTCAGAATGTGGTAAATTGTTTACTTTGCACAGGTGCCAGTGGATCACCCTGCCCATCATATCATGTCTCCAGCCCTTATAGTGAGTCTGGGCTAGGTGTTTACACTCGGATACAATGTGAGCCACAGTCTCCTCTCTCTCTCCACAGATCCTGCACAGTGGGCTAGCCTCCTCCTTGTAAATATGGTGTTTCAACCACTTCGTTTTGAGGGCCTGCTCCAGCGCGGCCATTAACATTCTTCTGTAGCCTTTTTAAGGTCTCCTCTTTTCAACCAGTTCCATGTCTGTGGATCTCTAAATTCAGTTTTCTCAAAGAAGGTACTATGAAGGGATTTTTCCTGAAGGCTGCTTTTTCTCCTTGATGTTATTTCCTCCTTGGACATCCCCTGGCCTATTGTCCCCTCCTATTATTATTATTGTTGTTTTTGTTGTTGTTTTTATTATTATTGTTATATTTATTATTATTATTATTATTTGTTGTTGTTATGTTACTGTTTTTGTGGTTCTTGTTGTTACATTTAGTGTTGCTATCACATCCATTGGCGTTACTGTTGTTTTTAATTGTTGCAGGTGTTTTATTTTGTTTTTGTATATATTTCAAATTTTCGTTGTCGTTGAATTTCTTGCTGTAGTAGAATTGATAATTAGTTGTGATTATTTGTATGCTAGGTTTCGTTCTTCTTGTTATTATGACATTTTTCATTTACATGTTGGTGATGCTGATGTTCTTATTGTTACTAATATTATATCTATTGTGAGTCCAATTCTGTCGTGTCCGCTCTGATTTAATTAAACGGAAATTGAGCGTGTTCTGTTGATGCCGTTCGTTAATCTGACCAGCTCAAACATGTATCTTCTAATTACCCTAAATCAACTGACAGCTGCCAGCTAAATCATATTACTAACTTTACGATATGAAAACTAATTAAACAACGAAAATTGTGTTGGTGATGGCGATGGTGGAGTTTGTACTGTTGTTGGTATTGGTTGTGGTTGTCATGGGGAAGAAGATAATGGTGGTGTTGGTGTTGGTGCTGGTTGTGTTATCTTAGAATTGTTTTCTATGTTACTTCTGTAATGTTTTTCTTGATGTCAGCCCTTGTGGCCAATAAAGAAATCATTATTATTATTATTATTGCTGAGGTTAACTTTGCCTTCCATCCTTACGGGGTCAATAAAATAAAGTACCAGTAATCTACTGGGTTATTGCTGGCCTTGTGCCAATAGAAGAAACAATTATTATTATTATTATTATTAACCGCATTAATACAAAAGTAACATGACATTTTAAATATAATAACAATAAAACCATATTTATTACGTTTTAATTATTATTACTAGCACCCTCGCAAAATATTATTTAGTATACTTCTTCTTACGCTATTTTAGTTATCTTCTTTTTCTTCTTCTTCTTCTGTTATTATTATTATTATTATTATTAGTAGTAGTAGTAGTAGTAGTAGTAGTAGTAGTAGTAGTAGTAGTAGTAGTAGTAGTAGTAGCATCAGTAGTAGTAGTAGTAGTAGCAGTAACAGCAGCAGCAGTAGTAGTAGTGATAGTATTAGTATTAGTAGTAGTAGTAGTAGTAGTAGTAGTAGTAGTAGAATTACTTTCGTTGCTCTTTCTGCGGTGGGTGGTTGTATTTGTATTTGTTTGTATCATGTGGATGAATTCGTGATTATTATTTTATTCGTGACTAAATATTTTTGTTTCCACATAGTTATATAAGGACGGCCAGCCTGTCAAATTGTCTAGACGTATCAGCTATGCTCAGTATCGCAAGCAAAGAAACAATCAAGAGAACTATTTAAAAGTAAACACACTTCGTAAAATCTTGGTAGCTTTTATTTAATCACAGTTCAACGCACTCAACGTCATTCAAACTGTGACAACTTTATAAAAACAAGCAAATATTGTTATAATACATTTGATGCTTATCTCCTCTTCAATACCTCTTCAACAATTTTGCCACGTTCTGAACTTTTCATATTTTTAGATAGTTGACTAAGAATCATACTTGTTTTCTCTCTTGTCTACACTTTCCCTTGTTTTCTATGTTTACTCTCATTGATCTACCTTTATTTTCATATGTCTCCAAAATAAATTCATTTGCATCTCTATTTCTAACTTTAGGTGACGGACTAGTGTCCAAAATATTAAGAGTTTTTCATATATACCAGTCGTGAAACTAACGTAATATCGATGCTTTGTATAGTACACCTACGATGAATCTCCTTGTTGACTTACCTTTAGTATGTTTTACCTTAGACAGTTCTGTTATTTGCGATTTCTAGCTTCCCAAATGTTCATTTCTTAGACCGAACATATATATATATAAGCAAATTATAAATGTAAACATGTAAGTATGTTTTTGAAACGGTGCGCGAGTTTGAAATTAGAAATTAGAAATTATAAGCTTTCACCGTATTTTAGACTAAAGACATTTCTAGCCTGATAGTGGGCTTTATAACCCTCGGAGAAATGGAAAAAGATGAGTGTTGCCGTACATGTACGGCAACACTCATCTTTTTCCATTTCTCCGAGGGTTATAAAACCCACTATCAGGCTAGAAATGTCTTTAGTCTAAAATACGGTGAAAGCTTATAATTTCTAATTTCTAATATATATATATATATATATATATATATATATATATATATATATATATATATATATATATATTATAGAAGGAGCTTCTACAGGACTAGTACTGTTTCATTCAGATGAAATCTTCAGGAAGCTGGGTGTCATATTAAGTTCTGGTATTTATACATTTAGGTAGTGGTAAGGGAGGGGTGGTGGAAGGGGGGGGGATGGTATTTAGGTACACAGGCCACTTCATGCCACAGGCCGAATGAAACAGTACTAGTCCTGTAGAAGCTCCTTCTATAAAATATAAAAATTTTACTCTGCCATGTATTGAGTACCTTACTTACTGTGGTTATCCCCGACTCAACCCGGGACCTACGTATATATATATAATATAAAAATACTTGAGTGCATTAGAGTTAAACACACTCGTCGTATTAGAGAAATGACAGTATAAGATATAGCTCAATGTTATCCAACAGAGCCGAAAAATTATATAAAAAATGAACAAATCTTTATTTGCTGACAATGTTTCAATGGAACGAAACATTGTCAGCAAATAAAGAGTTTTGATGAATTAAAGGCTTCTTCGTTTAATTTGTATATAATATATATATATATATGGCTGAGTGGTTAGACAATTGGATTCGCAATCGTAAGGTTGTGAGTTCGATTCCTGGACCAGGCGATGCGTTAGGTCCTTGAGCAAGACACTTTATTTCACGTTGCTCCTTCTACCTGGAGTTGCGACCGATAGATAGTATTAGCAATTGGAAAGACCAACGGAAACATTGTTCCCTCGGTCCGATTTGACGAAAGTCGATCGTTCCTAAATATATATATGTGTGTGTGTGTGTGTGTGTGTGTGTGTGTGTGTGAAAATAGGGAGAAAAAGACGATTATTAGGAAGAAAAAAAATATTTTTTTCCTTTTATTTTTTTCTCATTTTTCTGGGTTAGAAAATATTTAAAACAAAATATTTTACTTTGTGTTAAGGTATTAGTTAATTTATTTATTAATTAATTATGGCATTTATTTATTTATTTATTTATATATTTATTAATTATCAACATTGTCTAAATATATAAATAAATAAATAAATAAATGCCATTGTTAATTAATAAATACATTAACTAATACCTTAACACTTCACACAAAGTAAAATATTTTTGTTTTATACATTTTCTAAACCAGAAAAAAGAGAAAAAATAAAAGTAAAAAAAAAAAGTTTTACTTCCTAATAATCGTCTTTTTCTCCCTATTTTCATATATATATATATTCCAACTCATGTGCTCCTTCTCTACATTTTATAAATATAATTATTATTATAGTTATATATATATATATATAACGGAGGAAATGTGGTAAGGAACCAGGTGGACCATAACGCACCAAAGTACTCAATACTTAGGGTAGTAGAGTGGGTAATAGGAACGAGTAGGACCCCGACGGCTGAGCTCAAGCCGTTTCGACGGCTAATTCTGGATCAGTCCAGAATTAGCCGTCGAAACGGCTTGAGCTCAGCCGTCGGGGTCCTACTCGTTCCTATATATATATATATATATATATATATATATAGAGAGAGAGAGAGAGAGAAATATAATTATTAAATTAAATTAAAAGTAAGATGACGTATGTATATAAAATAAACATCAAATAATCACAGAGGATAATTTGTGAAGAGTGTAAACATACATAATTACGGAGGTAACATATTAAAAATGAACAAGAACCAATAATATAGATACCTTCAATAAAGATTAATCTCCTTTGTATATATTCCATTGAAGAAATATATTTCACCATTTATCAGTGAATCATAGATGTCATATCTTGGATCATCGGCAGAGGAGAAGATATTAACCATCTCTGATTACACACTAGAAGCAAATAAGGGAATAACGGTGTAAGAACACGTGTAGTTTAAAAAAACATATCGCTCCGCCGTCATGCCAGTGGCGATGCTCGGATTAACTACTTGGAATCTTAGAGCATATCCCACAGGTGGTATGGCGCATGATTCTGATATTCTCAGACATGACATACTTAATCTAATTTTGATAATATGTACGGCTCCTATGTATATTAGTATAGCTTATTATGTTGAAACGACTCGGTTGTTATTTCTAGCTGTCGATAACACTTTTTACGCGACAGGCTTGACAGGAGAGCGACGTGTTTTTAAACTACATGTGTGCTCTTACACCGTTATTCCCTCATTTGCTTCTAGTCTTTAATCATAGATGGTTACATTTTCTCCTTTGCCGATGTAAATACCTAAAAACTATGAAATATAGAATATAGAATTCGGTCTGTAGAATACAGGGTATAGTAGAATATGTGGATTGTTCAAAGAATTTGCGAAGTCTGACGGATTTTGAATGAATAATGCTCCTTGTACTGTTGAGCGCGTTGTGATGTAATAGGGAACAGGGGCCCTGGCACCAGCATGCATCTATTACCTACATGGGACTAACTGCACCCCATTCTGATGTTGGCAGCAGTAAATTATGTCTACGTCTCTACCCGGACCAAACCTTGCTACTTCACTATCTGGAACATTTAAACTCTGTCAGACTTCACAAATTCTTTGAACAATCCACATATTCTACTATACACTGTATTGTGTTGACTGAATTCTATATTCTATATTTCATAGATTTTAGGTATTTACATAAATGCTTAATACTCAGACCAACACTGCATATCACCTGATACCACGTCTACACTTCTATGTTCTATATTTTTAACCATATATTTTTCAACGGTATTATCTATTGTTTATTGTTTGTTTGTTACACCTTGTTTTGTATTTTTATTTCTTCGATATATTCTTATTTACTTCCATTCTTACTCCCATGATTGCCACTCTGTGTATGACTTAATTTTCTTTTCTTTATGTACTCATCCTTTTTCTCAACTGCTACCTAAACCTATTTCACGACACTAGAATATTACTTTCTATAATTTGTATATCTATTTATTTTTAATTACTTCTTCTACACACTCAGGACTCACTCAAAGTGTAACATACGATTTAGTTCCCACATTGTAATGATTACCTAGAGATATTAGTACGTTGTGGTATATTTATTATGGCGTGAGGTGGGATTATATCCCATATGAATTCAAATCTGGACCACACATGTAACCCAGGTTAGCTTGAGATTGAGTATAGTTTCTTTGCGTATTTCATTAAATTTTAGTACTTTTAAGCTTCACACAACTGATATGAATAACTAATAATCGTGTGGTATACGTTGGATGACCCGCTGGGTGTGACTGCCTTCCTGCTTGCACTCGCAGTGCCTGAGTCTGTCCACCATCCTGGAGTGCTTGGAAAAATAAACTTCCCTTTCTTTCGGTGACGAAAATACTCGGAACGGTTGGTACGCCCTTGGGGCCTGGGTGGACCGGGAATCCGTTGCTGCACTGGATATTGTCCGCCAAATTTAAAACTTAAATTTAAAACTTAAATTTTACATTTTTAATCTTTAATCTTAACTTTAAATTCTACCTTAAAACGTTATTATGACTATCAAAGATATATTCAACTTTCACATAAATCTTTCAATTCTAAACCTATTTTATATTTCTAATCTTTAATCGTAATGTTAAACTCTACCTTAAAACCTTTTGAATTCTAGTTCTGACTGTACATCCGTCCACTATATTATTTAGTACTTTTAACTAACGCCAACGAACATTTTTTTCTATGTAACCGTATCTCCTTTACCACTAGCATGTGTCCATATGACAGTGGGTGGCAGCGTGGTAGTAGTAATATGCACTATAATCATACAGACCCTGACCAAACCGACAAGACCAAATTAAGTTGATTCTTCACATGAAAGCGGTCATTCAGACTGGCAACAGCTTGCCCTGACCGTCTTCGGGCCTTAAACAGCCTCTTGGATTGTGTTTACCATTATTCCTTCATTATATAACCTTTATACGGAACCTGGTCATTGAATGTGCATATTGTTTGTAAAAAATCTTTGAAGGAATTTCACCAGTCCAGCCTCCTGTCATTTTATTCAATAATATATATATATAGTAATAATAATAAATTTGAAGACTATAATCCAAAGAGGGCTCAATAAGGATAAATATATATCAAATATATAAGAACCGTAGAGCAAATATTAATTAAAATAACAGATTAAAATTTAAGCAAAGAATCGCTGCTTTCACCCTTAACCGGATCTTCTGAAACTAACAAAGCCAATCTGTGAACGCAGAAGTGAATATTTCAAAAAACGTTGCAACCGGAGGAAGACAGTAAGACGATACTTTGGTTCCTGGAAACGTTTCCTGGCAAAGAACGGGAAAAAACGAATATAATACTTCATTATTTGGAGCAGTGAAAAACAATTACACGCAAAGACAAAACCACGTTTATGGTATAAAAGAAGTCGTAGACTAATATTCTATTAGGTGGTTCATAGAGATGTTCTCTAGCAATGAACGGAAAAACGAAGATAATATGTCATATGTGGAGCGGGGTGAACAATTGCTCGCAAAGACAAAACCACGTAAATGGTATAACTGAAGTCGTAGACTAAAATTCTAACTAGGAAACCGAATGATTCTCGGCTTCAGAGTTAAGAATAAAGTAAATAAAATACAGAGGTAATTAAAATTAAATAAATACATACACGCATCCATATACCTACATACACAAGCATACGCGAAAACACTCGCCATAGGTATAAAAATACACGCACGTACACAAAAAAAAACTACCCGCACGCACATACCTATATATATATATGTATGTGCGTGCAGGGTTTTTTTTTGTGTACGTGCGTGTATTTGTATATATATATATATATTTGTTATAAGAACAGATTAATGTTTAAGCAAAGAATCGCTGCTTTCAACATCAACGGGGTCTTCTGAAACTAAAAAAATTCAATCTGTGAACGCAGAGATAAATATTTCGAGAAACATTGCAACCGTAGGAAAACAGGAAGACGATATTTTGGTTCGTGAAGACGTTCCCTGGAATTGAACGGAAAACAAGCGAGGATAATACGTCGTTATGTGGACAAGAAGAACAACTTCATGCAAAGACAAGACCAAGTTTATGGTATAAATGGAGTCGTTAGATTAATGTTCTATTTAAAATAACCGAATGATTTCCAGCCCCGGAGTTTAAGAATGATGTAAATAAAATTGTAAACGAAAATGACAGAGGTTATTAAAATAGTAAAAGTAAATAGTGAAGATTTAGGCCAGTACATATGTATGCGGCGCTGACATACACGCACATATACATACGCACACACAAATACATACAATCACGCAAACACACACACAAATGCGTGTGTGTGTGTGTGTGTAAACCTTATGCATTTCTACAACATTTTCACCAAACTTAAGACATAGGTTACTTATGTACTCCGGATGGTCATGGACACTTTCATTTTTCCATATATTGATTATAGGGCCTCCCTGCAGATAACCCACTTTAACCGCTTTCTTGGAAGCAGTGCAATGCAACAAAACGTCATAACTTCTGGAGTTCGCAACCGATTTTCGCAAAACTTGACACATGGGCTACGTTTGTTCTACAGATGAATGTGAACCCTCATAATTGGCCTATATTGAGTAGAGGACCCCTGGGGGAAGGAACCCCCTTTTGGAAAAACCCGATGATTTTGTAAAAATATAGTTTTCGAAGCAGCACAGAAGTATTTACATAAATGGTATACATAACTCCTATTTAATACCCGACCAGCGCCGAGTACCTCTGCTAGTATTTATTAAAATAACAGATTTGGTGTATACGTTCGTATGTGTGCGGGTACAGGCGTTGCATGGGTTCTGTATGTGCGTGCGTGTTTTTTTTGTGTACTTGCTTGTATTTGCATACCCATGGCGAGTGTTTTCGCGTATGCTTGTGTATGTACGTTTATGGATGCGTGTATGTATATATGTATATTTGTTATAAGAACGGATTAAACTTTAAGCAAAGAATCGCTTCTTCCAACATTAACGGGGTCTTTCTTCCTTTTCGAACCCCTCTCTCCCTTTTCTCTCATACTCTCTCTCTCTTTCTCTCGCTCTCTCTCTCTCTCTCACTCATACCCCTTCTCTCTCTCTCTCTTCCTCTACAGAATGGAGAACAATAAAGAACGCGCAGATCTCTCTCTCTCTGTCTTTATATATATATATATATATATATATGTTTGTGTGTGTGTGTGAACCAGCGTTCGTCGCCATTATCTCTCTCTCTCTCTCTATCTGAATATCTTGTACATATCTCTGTATTACGGCGTATCTCACTCACCCTCTCTACATCTCCCTTTCTCCCTTTAGATGTATATATACATGTGTGTGTGTGTGTGTGAATGTGTGTGTGTATCGATGACGTGTTCGTCAGTATGTCGTTATGCAGACAGTCAGACATACAGATAGATATTATAAGGGCTCGACGGAGATTGATAACACCCCTTTAACAACAGAAAATTGAAAAATAAAAGCTGTAGTTACTATCTTTAGACCGCAAGGAATATATAAATGCAAGTTAATCGGAGTAGAAATGTGTACTTGTATAGACTGCACAAATGAGGACACACAGACAACATCAGTTTTTTATATATATATATATATATATATATGTATATATATATACAATCCATGGGGCTGAAAAGGCAGAGATTCACATTGAAAATTAAGACTCCAACCTACACTAAGTATCACCTGATGCTACTCAAACTCTTCCATTCTCTATATCTATATGTATAACCATGTATCCTCCAACCGTGTTATCTATTGTTTATTTGCTACACCTTGAACTGTATTTTATTTCTTCTGTATTTTGATTTCTTCGACATGTCTTTACTTACTTCCATTTTAACTCCCACAATTACCACCCTGGGTATGACTGCATTATATTTATGTGTTACCTAAAATTAGCACACGACCCTAGAATATTACTCTATGTAACCTTTATATCTGTTTATCTTTAATCACACTCCCTACCCACTCAGGAATCACACTACATGTAACCCTGGCTAACTGGGTACTAAATATATTCTATTTACCCATTTCATCGGATTTAGACACTTTTAAACTTTACATCACGGGTGTGAATAACTAATAATCGTTTGGTACACGCGATGATCCGACGGATGTGCGGCTTTCCCGATTGCACGCCAGGCGCTGGAGTCGATCAGCCTTCCTAGCGTCCTTGGAGAAATAGATTTCCCCATCTTTCGGTAAACGAAAATACTCGGAACGGCTGTTACGCCCTTGAGCTCTGGGCGGGCTTGGAATCTACCGTGCGTCCGGTTATTGAACGCCAAACAGTACTTTTAAATTCTAGGCTTAATCATAACTTTAAAATTGATCATGCCTCCTTCTACTAGCCCTTCAACTAAATCCCCCACCAGTGTGAATAACTAATAATCGTTTGGTATACACGATGATCAGCCGACAGTGGCGGGCCTCCCGCTAGCCACCCCGGCGCTTGAGTCAGTTAACATCCTGGAGGGCTCGGAAAAATAAATGTCCCTTTCTTCGGTAGAAAATACTGGGAACGGTTGACACGCCATTGGGCCCCGGGTGGGCTGGGAGGCCGCAACGTCGCTGGTTACTGACCACCAAACATGGGCTTAATCTTACTTTTTAATTTCAATCTTAACTTTATATTCCGCCTTGAAGCTTTATCGTGACTATCAATATTACACTTAACCTTTTCATAAACGCCTCCATCTGTAAATTCTTTAACTAAATCTCCCAAATTGAAACCTAAGTCATACTTTTCTAATCTCATCTTAAATAGCATCTTTTAATTCTAAACATAAATTTTGCATTTCTAATCGTTAATCGTAATTTCTGACCCTACAATGAAAAATATACTGTACAGGTTTGTTAAAGATAAATGTTTTTTGAAAAAATATATTTCTTAGCACTCTTTAGGTTTTCTGACCAACTTTAATGTAACCTGATCCCAACGCTAGCCCTGATCCCACCGATAGCCTCTGTCCATGACGGGGTGGTAGTAGTGCACTATAAGCTTACGCCCCTTCACCAGAAAGACATAAGAAGTCTTAGTAGCCCTCACTTGAAGGCGGAGGACTGGACTAGAAACTGCTAAATGTTTGACGCCTTCTTGTCTCTCTGCCTTTATATTCCTTTGTTAAATTTTGAAAACCTGATGATGTCACCGAATTAATAGTGAACCCGGTCATTGAAATGTTCATAGTATAATAAACCTTTAAGGAATCACACCAGTCCAGCGTTCTGTTATTTTAAAGACGGGTGAGCTTCATTACGTCGAGTGCTCTCTCTAATATTACATAAATGTTGACTATACGGAATAACCTGTTCTATATAGTGCTGAACCCAGAAACCTAAATGAATATATATATATATATATATATATATATATATATATATATATATATATATACATATATATATATATATATATATATATATATATATATATATATATATATATATATATATATATATATATATATATATATATATATATATATATATATATATATATATATAAGTATGTATACGTACATACATATATGTATACAGACGTACAGTAGTATGTATATATACTTACATGCACACATATATATATGTACGTATGGATTCACCGAACATTTATTATAATGCTCGGTGTGTTTGTAAACAAACATCCCGAATTAAGCCGTACAGTGTCTAGCAACCATCGTTGCTCATTTGTTCAACACTGACAAACGAACGTATACATACTTATATTTAAGTAACAGCCGAACTAAGAGTGAGAAATGAAATTTCGTTTCATTTTTTCCGTTTATATATATATATATATATATATATATATATATATATATATATATATATATCAAGGGTGGTGCGCTTGCATGGCCCCGCCGGATGGTCGGAACAGGTAATTGAGTAAAATTGTATGTATATATATATATTTATGTGTGAGAGTCTGTGTGTGTGTGTGGGGATGTGTTCACGTATAAATTAACACTGAGAGAATAGATTAAATGCTATGTTTATATTGTAATCATTGGCATCGATATTTCTTCCAGCCAGCTGAGATGTAAAGAACACCACGTGTATAGATCTATTGCTAGCGGATATATACTTGGTTATGTTGCTTTTCTTTTCGAGTTATTTCCTTATACAAATGATCCACTGACGATCTATCTCAGTAATAGTAGTTTCATTTAAAAGTATTGTGAATGTACCATCATATAGTCGCTGAAGCTTTTGCAACGGTGGGAATTAAATGAAGCCTTACTTTCTGACGACAATATATTCATTTGACATTTTCACATCATATTTATTCAAATTACATTTGTATGTAATCGCACAAAAGCCTGTTTGAAGGTATTATATTTGTCAGTGCGACACCTATCATGAACGTAAAATAGAATTAATTTTTTTTTTTTCATTTATAAAGTATGAACAAATTATTTACGATATACATTGAATTAAAGAGATTTCACTATTCTTCCCTTTTCATTGATTTCCTACAGTATATATTCTATGAAATGTTTTCATAAAAAATAATTATCGAATAAACGTAAGGTCATTTGTTCTCAGGAAATTGAAAATGAGATAAAATAGTTACAAAAAAAAAAAAAAATCTGCATTTCGCTCCATTTCTATGTTCCACTCCGATAGATTTCAATTGTAAGTAATTTATTAACTTCATTTTTAAAAGGACAAAATAATTTGAAGTCTATTTTGATTTTTAGTTTAAGATAGGAGTCTCAATGAAGAAAAGGAATAATTAAATTGAGATTATTTGCGATTGAATATGACCGAAATGTAATTGATTATGATTTCAACTCTCAAATAAAATCTAAGGCATTGCATACTCCTTTTGTTTCTAGATGTTTTTGCTACTGGAAATACAAAACGATACATTTTATTTTATTTCCTTTTTATGATGCTGGATACAGCCCAATAAAATCTTATGTGGTTGATGTTGATACTACGATATTTGAAGCTTCTTCTGTCCTACACTACGGAAGAAAGAAATGTTGCTCTTTTTAACAATCCGGAAATCATATTTTCTAAACAAATGTTGCAAGATATATTTTCAACTAAATTATGCATACAACTTATATCTACATACAATTTCTGTTTCCGTTGGTACCTTTACTAATACCCAGTGTGTTGCAAGCGTTTAAAATAGGTACTCAGTCAGATGACTCGTTGAAATGTCAGGCTGCAGCACAATATTGTGTATGATGGATATGTTATTTTTCCCTCTCACCACACTCGTTGAAGCAATTCACTATGAGAACTACTTTTTTTTTTCGAATACGCAATAGATATATGACAACATACATATACATTTCCTTGTACAAATAATCATATATATCTTCATGTGTACCTAGAAAAGTACGCACCTGTTGAGGCGTGGTATGGTAATCCATTTTTAATGGCATTGTACTGATTGGAGGTCTAATTCGGTGTCAACTGATGTGCTCCTTAAGCCATGAAATTAATTCAAGTAAAATGCTCCACCACATTTCAAAGCTAATGAGTTCTAATTGTCGAGTATTGGTCTACGTAACAATAATGACAACATAATTTTGGCAATAGTGGAATACATACTCAAAGACGAAGATAGCACTCAATAAATTCAATGTTGAGTTCAGGTACTTGGAAATAGGTTTTTCTTGCACTTGCGGTACAAGCAGGCGTGGAAAGTCGGAGAGAGAATCGTTAATGACATGCAAGTTTAAGACATGAGAAATGTTTGGGGACAAGCCTGAAATCGACGTTTTAAGTATTCTAGCAGTCTATCAGATGACTTCCTTGAATAATGTTTCCCTCCATGCCTGCTATGAGCAACTTATCTCAGATTATTCACAGTGAACGGAAATACATACTCGGAAGTTGAAGAAAACATTAGGCAATTTCCTAAATACGGACACAATAATAAATAATGTATATATGGTGCATCCTTGTTCGAAGACAAACCACTCGGCTCTGAAGCCGAGATCACTAGGGTAAGACGTGGCAAGATGTGGCAAGACCTCTGCGATGGATGAAATTCGACCCGGGCTGCTATTTGTTGGCTGATTCGTGTGATCCGGGTGATCTGGATCACTGAAAACAATGGCAATCAGTTGTGATAATCCCAATTTTCAGAAAAGGGCATACCTTGTTAAGACACTTCGATATAGCTTGTGCTAATTGATTTAGACATTCAGAGATATTGTCGAGTCAAAACTAGCTGAGGTACAGTGTCGTTTTCATCCCGGACGCAACAGTTTCGACTAAATATTCCCGTACATAATCTTCATGAACAGAGGTGTCATGCGCTGGTGTGTTGGAAGTGATACGAAGACCGGTGTGTAAGATTAGTCAGCTAAAGTTTGCACATATCATTGTACCACGTAACTCTCAGGTGATCTCCGACATGCACTAGAAATGTTTGCTGTCGGATGTTGTGCGACAGGGATTAAAATCAATGCGACAAAGACTGACACGCACATCCACTCAAGGAAGCTTTGGTAGTGCACTGTACAAAGGAATGTACTTCCATTATGAAGCTGGAGGAGTTCAATTATCTTGAAGCCGTATTCACGAGTGATGGGATGCAAGAGGTTGGTCCAAAAAAGCTACAGCTTCAGCATTCCGTCTTCAGTAGAAGATAGGTGAAAAAGCCAAACATACTGTTTTCAATTCAATGTCCGTGCCAATATTAACTACGGTTGTGAATCTTGTATAATTACACAGAGAATGCCATCCGAAATAGGAGCAGCCGATACAGGCTTCGCCAGAAGGGATTTGGAGTAATATTATTTGATTGGGTGCATAGTTGGACGGTCAAGGACTCACTCCTCAGAGGTTTTTACGAATAGAAGATCACAGCTCCGAAAATATATATAGATGTAAGATAAGAATGTCTAAGGAAAGAATCGATGAAGAGAAGAAGGCCATTAGCAGGATGGTGCAATAAAATATATGAACTAGGGTTGGGGGTCCCGTCGTATGAATTGGTGAGCGTCGCCTCTAATAAAACATTTTGGAAGACATTTTTGGGGGCAGCGTTATACGAAATTTCTTCCAAAATGTTTTATTAGAGGCGACGTTCACCAATTCATACGACGGGATCCCCAACCCGATTTCATATATTTTATTTCACCATACTGCTAATGGCCTTCTTCTCTTCATCGATTCTTTCCTTGGACATTCTTATCTTACATCGATATATATTTTCGGAGCTGTGATATATATTTATATATATATATACAAGACCGTTGACTGCCTTAACCCCTAATTAAGACTTATAGAAAGCACGGTGACCTATGAACATAATCCTTTTGTGTGAGTCTTTTTCCTTACCTAAATATATATATATTATATTAAGAGAGAGAGAGAGAGAGGGGGGGGAGAGAGAGAGAGAGAGAGAGAGAGAGAGAGAGAGAGAGAGAGAGAGAGAGAGAGAGAGAGAGAGAGAGAGAGAGCGAAAGAGAGAGAGGGGGGGGGGGGTGAAGTTGGAAATAGCACGACGGAAAATACATATTAGGGTCTGTTTTTCTTATTTTTTTCCTTTCTTTGATTCGTCAAAGTGTCATTATTGAAAAGATGAAATTATTAAAAAATGAGAGGGACAATTCTTTTTAAAAAGAGTTTTATAATGTATATAAAGTATATACATTATTACCGGTTTCTTATCAAATGTTGAGTATTACAATTACAAAGAATTAATAAGAATTAAAAACTAACAAGATAAGATTTAAAATTAAGTGTTGGAGTAATTTCTTTTCCCATCTTCCTTGCTCAGAAGAGGACTGGAGAATGAGTTCTTGTGTATATAAAGATAGGTGTGCAGTCATGATAGTAGCAGCAGTGTTGGTAGTTATGTTTTTGGGGGGCAAAAGAAATATTCTGTAAATATGTGTGTGTATATATTATTGTGTTAATTGACTGGTCAAGAGTTCAAATGGGGATGGCAAGAAGACACCCTCTTCAAAAGTATGATAAACAACATTAACAATAACATACAATTCACAATGGAATCCAACTGCAAGGAATTAGACTTCGTGGCTATCCTGATCTTAAAAACAGATGGGAAAATAGAAATGACATCCTTTATAAACTCATGGACTCCAAACAGTACCTCATCTTCACATAAAATCAACCAAAACATAGAAAACTTAAGATTCCTTTTAATTTAGCCAAACGTATAGGCACCACAGTGTCAGACCCAGCTAAAAGGGAACAAATACTAAATGAACTAAAGAAGACACTAACTTTAAGAACCTTCCCACTAATAACTAATAACGGAATAGACAATGCAAAACACGCAAATTATCATCAACCCAACAACCCAAATCACATACCACAAACAATACCTTACCATATGTATCTATGTTCAACCCAGAAACACCGAAATGTTCGACCTCCTACACAAAAATCTTCCCATTCTATTTAAAGATGAAAAATGAAAAATATCCTAGAAACACACAAGATCATTAAAAGTAAAAGGCAACCCAAATCACTAAAACACATTCTCACTGGAACAAAGATACACAAACCTATCTCCAGCCTTACGGTAACAACATGCGGAAGAACAACCTGTGGCACATGCCTATACTTAATTGAAGGTCAAAATTCACGTATAAAGATGGCCAAACTTTTACAGTGAAAAAAAACTTTACTTGCAACTCGGAGAACCTGATCTACGTAATCACATGCGGTGGCTGTCGACATAACTATATAGGACAGATGGGTGTGTCATTACGCCAAAGAATGACCATCCATCGCCGACAAATGCAAGACGTGAAGAAGAAAAACCCTCTTAAGTAGCCACATTGCAGATTGTGCAGGAATGACTCTACCCAACTTTAAAATCTTCCCCCTTTACAAGTGCTCCGATTCTTTCACTCAACAACAAAGAATAAATAAATAAAAAAACTATTTATTAACAAATTTAAACCAAAATTAAATATGTAATCAATCCCCTTTAGATCCCAACACACACGCCACAAAATAAGAGAGAAAAAATTGCTCATTCACATACTTTCCAAAAATTCCTGTTTGAAAGCCACCACTGATACTCTGCTCTGTTTTTTTTTATTTCCCTCCACATAGGGACCTGTTACAGACATGCTGAACAAAAAACACACACACACACACCACAACCCTCCCACACATGTGTATATTTTCATATATACTCTCACAATATACACACACTCCCTAAAACCATATTCCAATTATAGAATTTCTTTTACAACCCTACAGTTGCCATAGAATTTGTCTCTAATTTACAATTCCCCATCCCCTTCGTAACCCCCATTTGACCTCTTGACCAGTCAATTAACAGAATCAGATATACACACACATCTTTACGGAATATTTCCTTTGCCCCCAAAAAACAATTTTGTTCTGTGAAGAAACACAACTACCAACACTGCTGCTACTATAATGACTACACACCTCCCTCTCTCTATATACACAAGAACTCATTCTCCAGTCCCCTTCTGAGCAAGGAAGATGGGAAAAGAACTTACTCCAACACTTAATTTTAAATCTTTAATTTTTAGTTTTTAATTCTTATTAAATCTTTTTAATTGTAATACTCAACATTTGATAAGAAGAATTTTAATAATACATCGAAACGGGTTATACGTTATATACTTTATATACTTTATATACTTTATATACATTATAAAACTCAATTTTAAAAAGAATTGTCCCTCTCATTTTTACAATAATGTCATCTTTTCGATAATGCCACTTTGATACACCAAGGAAGGAAAAAAAAAAGAAAACCTATATCCACTGTTTTGTATAGAAACTAAATTCCCTTTTCTAATATATATATATATATAGTAGAACGTATGACCCCGACGGCAGAGCTCAAAGCCGTTTCGAAACGGCTTGAGCTCTGCCGTTGTGGTCATACTTTCTCCTATTACCCACTCTACTACCCTAAGTATTGAGTACTCTGGTGCGTTATGGTCCATCTGGTTCCTTACCACAACTCCCCCGTCATATATATATATATATATTTATTAAAATAACAGATTAAAGTTTAAGCAAATAATCACTGCTTTCACCCTTAACGGGATCTTCTTAAACTCCCGTTAAGGGTGAGAGCAGCGATTCTTTGCTTAAACTTTAATCTGTTTTTTTAATAAATATTTGCTCTACGGTTCTTATATATTTGATATATATTTATCCTTATCGAGCCCTCTTTGGATTTTAGTCTTCAAATTTATTATTATTACTATATATATATATATATATATATATATATATATATATATATATATATATATATACATATATATATATATATATATATATTTATATATATACATATAAATATATATATATATATAGTAATAATAATAAATGTGAAGACTAAAATCCAAAGAGGGTTCGATAAGGATAAATATATATCAAATATATAAGAACCCTACACCGTATATTTATTAAAATAACAGATTAAAGTTTAAGCAAAGAATCGCCGCTTTCACCCTTAACGCGATTCTTTGCTTAAACATTAACATATATATATATATATATGAATGGAAGCGGTAAAAATCAGTTAGACATTTGCTCACCAGAGTACTCGATACTTGGGGCAGTAGAGTGGTTAATATGAAAATGTCGTCACTCTGACATCTGAGCTTCTGTCGTTTCGACATCTATAGTTCGGATCTAGTTGTTGAAACGTCAGGAGCTCCCTTGTTGGGGTCCCGAATTTTTCTTTGATATAAGAGAGCTAAATGCTAACAACGACAGCGATGGGCAAAAATGTCTGTAGAACAGTTTGAAAGAGGAGGAGGAAAAGGAGAAGTGCATTGCCACACACAAATTACTGGAATAAATAAATAAAAAAAAGGCGATATTAAAATACTAGATTACACTCGCATGCATACACATACACACACATATTCACGCTCTTCGGCTCTCAAACCTGCAAAATCGTTTCGCACGATTTAATTGTAACATTTTAAAATGCTGGATCGTTCAACAGGAAAATAAATATTTCTGCTGGTATTGTGTGTGATAAAAGATAACCATAGCTAACTTTTTCATAGCTATGATTAGCTTTCTGTTAAGGACAGACACCACAGCGTGAGGTCCACTATGGCATATTTTCTTTTGTTTTTCTTTATTTTCTTTGTTTTCGCTCGGCTTTCTATTTGTTCTGTTTGTTTTAACCCAAACGCGATACCATGTTTCTCCGGAAGCGTTGCATAAGTGTAAGCCTTGGTGTAAAGAGTTCATCACGACTTCGGTCATTGAGTTCATTCCGTGTTATTTAAGTTTTATGACTTCTACAGATTCCGAAAGGCAAAAGCGGAGTGGGGCGCTGCACGTCTAAGGACGACCCATTCAATTGTAAAGTTGATGATGGCGTCCTTAAGCCTCCATGCCTGATCGAACAGACTGGTTTGTGATATTTTAGGCCGATGTCTAAAGGAGCAGGCGTGGTTGTAGAAATCCTTTCCGGTTACACCTATGTAGATGTATTTTTGTTTTTTTCCGCATGAATTGTACATCTGTAGACAATTCCGGGGACTAAGCAGTTGTTTCTAAGCGGACACTCCGTATGGAATCTACAGTTGCATTTTCCATTCATGGGGACACGGTTGTCCTATTGCTCTGTGAAGCAGGTAGGTGGAAGATCTGTAAAGTGGTTCTGTTGGTTGATAATTGTCCGATGGTTCGGACCGTAGGCTTCCTTTGCAACTTGGAATTCGTGGTTGGGTGCCAAATTGGAACTGCCATACGTGGCAAATTTCCTGATCTTTTTCTGGTTGATGGCCATTAAGACCCTCTCAAGATTTGGTTTTGTCGAAACCGAGAACTTGACAGTTTGCCTGTTGAAGATCCGGTGGTATTTAAGTGTCGCGGGGAGGCACTGGTCAAGGGCCCTGAATAAGATTCCAGAGATGTTTGTACGGACATATATAGAATATGGCGCGTTCCACCAGGTCACATGTCTATTGCGTGATATTCTGTGCGCACATGCGTGGCCTATCGTTGGTGTTGGCGTAGGTGGGCTGTGCTGGGGTCGCACATATATTAGTATTGGTAGTCAGGCGGTCATTCATCTCCGTGTGGACGTGTTTACGGTTATCACCTCGTGGTGATGGCAGCGGAAGGTACAGTCATAGTGTTCGACATTTTTGCTCGTGTTAAGGCAGTCAGAGCAGGGACTTATGTCTTGGATGTTTCGCTCGATGTGAAGGCGTCAATGTTGTCCTTATGAATTATGGTGGTGGTGTTGGTACAAACCACGAGAGTAGAGCTGCTATTAACCGTGGTTTCAGCCTTGCTCTCGCTGTGAACTCGTTTATGGACCGTATGATGGCAACAGTTGCTCTTTCCATCTTTGTGGAGTTGGTGGGGTCAAGATGTCTGTCTACCTTCGGTATGTGTTGATAAATTGTGAAATATGCAAAATTGTATTGATATGTATGGAACAGGAGATTAAGTTATCTAAAAAGCGTGATTTATTCTTTGCTCTTGTAATGAAACGGAAATATTTTTAGAAAAGCATGGACAGATTTGTGGCAAATTGAACTAATATTTAAATTATAAAACCAGCAAATCAGAATGGGAAAGTTTTGTGTATGAACCTTAAAATATGTGATACAATTCTATATTAAATAGCTGATGATAAATAGGATGTATTATAATGTTAAAGAATTTGATTTATTTTGTCATTAATAGGGACACCTATTGTCCTTAAGTATGAATATACTCCCCCCCCCCATATATATATATATATATAACGGAGAAAATGTGATAAGGAACCAGGTGGACCATAACGCACCAAAGTGCTCAATAGTTAGGGTAGTAGAGTGGGTAATAGGAACGAGTAGGACCCCGACGGCTGAGATCAAGCCGTTTCGACGGCTAATTCTGGACTGAATTAGCCGTCGAATCGGCTTGAGCTCAGCCGTCGGGGTCCTACACGTTCCTATATATATATACATATATATATATATATATATATATATATATACATATATATATATATATATATATATATATATATATATAAACATACATACATGCATACATTGTGTGAATAACATATTACAATTGCAAGAAAATATTAATAAGAATAGAGCCACATCGCTATTTCGATGTTACGCCCTCGGAGGGTATGGGAGAACGTTCTGTAGCATGCAGGACCCAACATGCCAGCCACCCAGTGGTCATGTTGCAAGGACGGCATCCAATTTTGGGGTAAGTTCAAGGTTGATGAAATCAAAACCACTACTTGATTTGTATTGTTTTTTAATCGATCTCGAAAACATGAAAGACAAATTTGACTTCGCTGCAACTTTAACGCAAAAAACAAGAACAAATACCACAATGACGTTACATAAGAAACACTATGAATTCGGCCAATCCATCGTTCTTATTATTTAGTATATTAAAATTAAATATTACAAAGTATACGACGATTGGTATTTAAATTTACTCCTACTGCATTTGATCCAGATATTGTTGAAATTATAACAAATGTCGAGAAAATAGAATAATTGGCGCTATTATTTTAATTAATACGATAATTATATTCTCTATTGTTATCATTTTTTTATATATATATTTTTTCTTTCTCCATTTTAATTTCTAATGCAGCCATTAAGGTCGTCCGCAAATGTAATATATTTTCTTTCATTTTATTTAATGACAAGCATTATTCTCCTCATGTGTGCGGTTGAAATAAGGTTTGGCTCATATTTCACAAACATTTCAAGAACAGCCGCCTTCTAGTCGTGAATTTTCTTTTAGAAAATAAAGAAAATTTAACTAACTTTAAATGCTTTATAACGTGCAACAAAATATACTGGGTATCGAATTTACGATATATGTTTTATAACCCTAGATAGTTTTTCCTGTCTAACTGGAGACGGTAAAATATTTTCAGTTGATAAATAGGAAGTTAAGTTTTTGCTACAATGGTTTGTCTGATACTCAGATTAACATAACATTTTTTCAACTATTTCATTTCAAGTCTCTTGTGTTTAGGTTTGAAAATCAACCGGAATTGATGAGACGATTTTCATATTAATAAACCGATATCAGTTATCGCGAATGAAAGGAACCGAACTCTCTCGGTTTCGACGATGAGTCTTCTAGTTGTACAGTCAACGGAACAGTCAGCTCATGAAACTTAAGTGGCTGAAAATTCCAGAGACGCGAAAATATTCGGATATATCATGGAAGTGTGTGACAAGATTGGGTCTTGGAATTAGAGTTACATTCCATCCGACAGGCTTCCAAATTTGTTCCATAAAATCAATTTTATTCCTAAGATTTGAGTCGATTCGAAATTATAGTAAGTGACAGCTGGCCATGGTGAGATCGAAGCTAGTATCTAATAATTGCTAAGCGGGGTTCGTAATCATTCTGAGAAATATACAGCATTCTTATGTTTCTTCCAGTCCACCTATTACAAAAAAGTTTGTTAAATATAAGTCTCTGTTTGGAATTGTTTATGCATGTATTATAGTTGTTTGTAGATGTGTCATAGTTTACATATGTTTATAGTTGATTATCCGTGTGAAAGCACATGGCTTAGTGGTTAGAGCATTGGACTTACAATTGTCAGGTTGTGAGTTCGATTCTCGGAATGGGTGATGCGTTGTGTCCTTGAGCAAGACACTTTATTTCACGTTACTACAGTTTACTCAGTTGTAGTTTACTCGGGTGCCAAGTTGCATCGGTGGAGAGGGGGGACTGGTATGCATGGGTGACTGCTGGTCTTCTACAAATCCATGGTCATTCATGACCAAGAGGGGCCTTTCATGGTAGTTAATGCATGCATCATAGTTGATTGTACATCTAATGAATGTGTTTGTACATGAATAATAGTTCATTGCATATATATCATAGTCGTCTATAAATGCATCACAATGAATCATACATCTACTATATAAATGGCAATTTATGTCTGTCTATCTGTGTAATCTGTGTATAACCAGTTAGCGGCTACACCAGTGATCCGATCATGATGACACACACATGTTTAGCTAATATTCAGAAACAGAAACAGGACTGGCTAATTGTGTTTCAGTAAAAATCAATAATGGAACCCCTAGGGACTTCTTTACAATGGAGGAGGAAAGAGAATATGTCTCAGTGAGAAAGGGGGAGAAAAGGAGATACTAATACTGTATGCTAAACCTTAATTTCTGCGTTTTAATTTCAATTGTATTCTTTTGGTCATTACTCAAGATTCATGATCCTCGGTAAGACTTGGCAGGAATACCAGGAAGATAGCGAATTTGGCTTTTACACCTACCCCCATTCTTCTCATTGCTGAATGCTGAGGCTGGCGCATTCCTGCATCAGCTTTTGCAATTCTTGCACTTAATTCAGCCCCCTGCACTCCATCACTCATGAACACGGCTCCAAGACACTTGAATTCTCAAACTGCTTCAGTAGAACTCCATACAAATGTATATAAATTTCAGGGACTTCTGTCCACTCGTCAATAACACAGTGCGTGTGTGTTTGTGTGAATTTATGTGTGTGTACAAGGAAGGAAAGGGATACACACACATATATATGTCTAACTTAAAAACAGTGACACTCCCACACACGTGTCTCTAATTTAAGAATGCCGACGATCCCACGCGCGCGCACATACAGAGGCTTTCCTATTACCACTTAAGAGCTTTGGCCCTGGCAAACATCCCCTCAATTTTGGAACCATCTGGGTTGCCTAGAATTCGTGGGAAAAGACTTGACGGTCTTACTCTGTGCAAGAGGCAGGTGCGTTACCCGGGACGTCAGAGTGTCCTCGTTTTACGAGTGACTTTCTAGCTTAATGCCTCTTTAATTGTTATACTATTCCCTTATCTCTGCCGCTTGCATTCCACTCTGTACCTTTTTAATTTTTAATTTTTAATTTTTAATTTTTAATTTTAATTTTTAATTTTTAATTTTTAATTTTTAATTTTTAATTTTTAATTTTTAATTTTTAATTTTCATTATTGTACAATTCTCTTGTAATCTATGTCACATCCATTTCACCTTGTAAATATGAAACTATTGACAACATTAATATCCATGTATCTATATGGTTGTTCAGTTGAATAGGAGGTTAATTATATGTACAAACATTGCTATTGCTCCGATAAATCCAAACGATAGTTTGAAAGAAACGATTGTCAGCAATGAAATGATTTGAACACAGCTTTGATTATTGTATAATTTATATATATATATATATATATATATATATAAAGAAAAAGAGATGAAATCGAAAATGCAACTGGAGTCTTATTTTAAAAAAATATATATTTATTTGGTTCCTTTACCGGTTCCTTTACCGGTTTCGCAGTTCTTCTGCTTTTCAAAAGGTGTGTTGAGATGGAGGGTCTGTGGTTTTTCTCACATCTGGTTGGTCTCTGAATGTTACTTGTTTTATATGGAAAAAGTGGCTCGAAATGCCAGGTTTTTCGAGAAGTAACTTGATTGGTTTGTCAATAATTATAATAAATTTCGCGCCAGTTCGCGTTACAATAGTTCTTCAAATAAGAGAGGGGGGGGGGGGTTGTCACAGGTTGTTTTTTCATATATGAGTGTTTGAATTTCTTTTTACTTGAAAAAAGGAGGCTCACGAACGCTTTTTTTTTTTTTTTTTTTTTTGGTTGGTTATAAATGAAATTTGACTGTCACGTGAACAAGTTTTCATTACATTTTTGCGCCCTTATTTGGAAAACTATTCTGTAGTCTTTATAATGAATGTTATGACAATGGAGAGATAGTGGTCAAGAGAAAAGGGATTGGGAGATTTGTTCTGGTTCAGTGAATATGGCCAGCTCGCCGGGGTGTCAGAGTTCAGATTTTCTATTGAAGTGAAGATATGTATGTTTATTTGTGTGCTTGTGTGTGTGTATGTGTGTGTGTGTGTGTATGTATGTGTGTATTGGAAGATGATTCTATTAGTAGAGATGGGGGAGGGAGTTGTGTGTGTGTGTATATATGGGTGTTATGTGTGTGTGTGCGAGTATGTTAAGATGGAGAGAATATATATTTTGTGTGTGTAGGAAAGTGGTTCTATTAGTAGAAATGGGGAGGGAGTTGTAGGTGTGGGGGTTGTTATGTGTGTGTATGGGTGTTATGTGTGTGGGAGTATGGTTAGCATGTTAAGATGAAGAGAATATATATATATATATATATATTGTGTGTGTGTATGTGTGTGTGTAGTAAAGTGATTCCTTTAGTAGGAATATTTTTGAATGAACATATTTTCCTTACTTTTTCGTGTTTGCTGTTGTATTGCCAGTGCAAACGTATGTTAAGGTTTATTTAGTTCGGGTTTTTATTTTCTAAAGTAGAAGGTGTTATGTGTGTGTTTGTATGTCATAGTGTGGTGTTGACATAATGTATATTAAACCTTATTTAATTTTTTGTAAAAAAAACCCTCACTTTCTAATATATATATATATATATATATATATATATATATATATATATACACTTATTAAAATATCAGATTAAAGTTTAAACAAAGAATCGCTGCTTTCACCCTTAACAAGCTCTTCTGAAACTAAAAAAATCAATCTGTGAACGCAGAAGTAACTCTACGACTCCTATCCATCACAGCTTCAAATTTAGCTAAATTACCTAGCCGTAGGAACACGTGCAACCCTGTAGCTAGTGCTAACTGCAATTGAAGGAATCGGGTTGACTGCCCCCTATCCGGGAAATGCCTCTCGAGTAACATTATCTACAAATGTAAGGTTGTAACACTATAGTCCCGTAGGGCCTACATAGGGTTAAACCGCCAATAGATTCAAGCAAGTTAAGTTGTTGCGCGGGTTTTTAGGTGTGTGCGCGTGTTTTTGCGTACGTGCTTGTATATGCATATCTATGGCGGGTGTTTTCGATGTACGTATATGGATGCGTGCATGTATATATTTAATTATTGTTAATTTCAATAACCTCTGTAATTCATTTACATTATTCTTAAATCTGAAGCCGACAATCATTCGTTTTCCGAAACAGAATTTTAGTTTATACCATAAACGTGGTTTTGTCTTTGCATAAAATTGTTCCCACGCACAAATAATGACGTATTATCTTCGCTTTTTTCCCCCGTTCATTGCCAGGGAACGTCTCCACGAACCAAAGTATCGTCTTCCTGTCTTTTTTCGGTTGCAACGTTTTTAGAAATATTTACTTCTGCGTTCACAAATTGATTTTTTTTAGTTTCAGAAGATCTCGTTAAGGGTGAAAGCAGCGATTCTTTGCTTAAAATTTAATCTGTTATTTTAATAAATATTTGCTCTACGGTTCTTAGCCCTCTATGGGTTTTATTCTTCAAATTTATTATTATTATTATTTTTATTATTATTATTATTATTGATTGGCAGTATCGGTAAAGCGTCGGAGGCTATGCTTTCACGGATAGAGTTACGGCCCTTGCAATTCCGAGTTCGAATCTCGCCGAGGCTAACTTTGCCATTCATCCTTACGGGGTCGACAAAATAATGTACCCGTAAAGGAATGGATAACTGCTGGCCTTGTGCCAAAAAGTAGAAACAATTATTATTATTATTATACTTTGAGTCTCAGTCATTGATGTTATTTAACTGGAAAGTTTGTTGAAAGGAATATCATGCCGCTACCTGCAGCCTCAGATATTCAGGACTTATCGGAGGGTTCTTGCGGTTCCCAGCAAGCATGCCTTTTGAAGTGTTCTAAAAGCGGGGCTGGACTAATTTTCTTTAACCATGCTTGGAAACTCTTTGAGATAGTACCTAGTACGCCTATGACTCTGACTTCATGGCAGTTCCAAATCCTTTTTACCTCCCACTTTAAATCCTGGTATCGGTTAATTTTCCCCCCTCTCCTTTTCTTGCACTCTCGTGTCAAATGGGCAGGCTACATCTACAATCAGGCATTATCTTTTTTCCTTGGTCAAAACTACAAGATCAGGCCTATAGTGTTACAGTTTCTTGTCCGTCTGTATCCTAAAATCCCACAGCACCTTCACCTGATCGTTTTCTATCACCGACATTGGCTTATGCTCATATCACTTCTCAGAATGCGGTAAATTGTTTACTTTGCATAGGTGCCAGTGGTTCACGCTTCCCATCACATCATGACCCCAGCCTTTATAGTGAGTCTGGGCTATGTGTTTACACTCGGATACAATGTGGGCCACAGTCTCCTCTCTCTCTCTCTCTCTCCACAGATCCTACACAGTGGACTAGCCTCCTCCTTGTAAATATGATGTTTAACCCACTTCGTTCTGAGGGCCTGCTCTTGCGCAGTCATTAGCATTCCTTCTGTAGTCTTTTTAAGGTCTACTCTTTTTACCCAGTTCCATGTCTGTGGATCTCTGAATTCAGTTTTCTCAATTATTACTATTATTATTATTATTATTTGCATTTATCTTGCTTTATGTTCATACGAGTTATCACCAAGTCACAACCAGTGACCTCAAGAGACAACAAGGTCCGCCATGTTCAAGAAAGAACATACATATTCACACATGCATCCTTAGTGTTTAGACTTGTGATGTACTTATATTGACAGGATCTTCCTTAGTATATGGGCAGTTCCCATTAGTACTATCTTTTGTATTTCTCCTATACGCGGGTTTCCTGGGATTTGCGATAAGTAGTCGTTAGACCCCTTAGGTATCATTCCCAGAGCGCCTACAACCACTGGTATTGTTTTAGTTCTCAATTTCCACATTTTTCCAATTTCTATCTCCAGGTCCTTAAACTTGCTCAATTTTTCAAATGTTTTTATAGATACATTCTTGTCTATTGGAACAGACATATCAATTAGCAGGCATACCCTCCTTTGAAAGTCCTTCACTATTATATTAGGTCTATTTGCATCTATTTTTCGGTCTGTTTGGATGCTAAAGTTCCACAAGATTGAGATGTGATCTTTTTCAAGTATGGGAGGTGGTTGATGCTCCCACCAATTCTTTTGATGGGGCGGGTCAAAATGCTTACACATTATCCAATGTATGTATTGTGCAGCTCTGTCATGCCTGTTTAGGTATTCGGTTGGAGCTATAGGACTGCACATTGAAATTATATGGTCAATGGTCTCTGGTTGTTTTTTGCATACACGGCATAATGGGCTGCACCCATTTTTTATTATGTTGGCTTGGTAATTTTTTGTTGGCAGACACTGATCTTGTGCCGATATAATCAGTCCTTCAGTCTCCGATTTCAGTCCAGAGGATGCCAACCACTGATGGGTTAAAGTTTTGTCAACATCAGGATTGTTAGCTCATTCTGGGTATTTTCCATACAGAGGCTTTTCTTGCCATTTCTTAGCCAGTTTCTCTAGCAGTTTCTTTGCAGTTACTTTTACCTGCTTTGCTTTTTCTGTGTTTTCCATTTCAGCAGTAAATGGGACTTCTGAAATTTGTAGTCCATTACTGTATCTTTGTGCATCTTTTGTAATGGAATATGATCTTTTGATGCTTTCGTGTTTCAAAACGAGTTTGATCATCCAATCATGTGATTCCCTTAGATATGTGGATAATCCAATTGTTGCAGTTTTCAACGCAATGTCTAACTGGATTAACCCACGTCCTCCTTCTTTCCTAGGGAGATATATTCTATCTATATCTGCCTTAGGGTGATGCATTCTGTGCATGGTTAAGAATTTTCGGATTTCTGTATCGAGCCTACGGATCTCTGTGCTTGACCATTTGATGACATTGTAACTGTAGGTTACTACTGGTATGGCAAGCGTGTTTATGGCATCGATCCTATTCCTTGCATTCAATTCCGTTCTTAAGATTGCTCTGACTCTGCGGTAACATTCCTTCCTTATCCTTTCCCTCATTGTCGAGTGCTTGATTCCGTCTCCTTCACAAACACCTAGATAGTTGTAAGTTTTTTCTTGATCAAGCTCTCTTATCACGTTCCCCCGATCAAGATTAATGTCTGAACTCTTCACCAGCTTTCCTCTGGTGAACGTTGCTTTGGCGCATTTATCCAGTCCAAACTCCATTTTAATGTCATCACTGAACTGCTTCACAGTGGATAATAGCCCTTGCAATTGTTCATCATTTTTTGCAAATAGTTTCAGGTCATCCATGTAGAACAGGTGATTAATGGTTTTGTCATAGACTCTATATCCATGTTTTGTTTCATTGAGCATTTTACTTAATGGTATAAGTGCGATGCAGAATAAAAGCGGTGATAAAGAGTCACCCTGAAAATTCCACAATTAATATTATCTTCTCCAGCTTCCAGTGATTTTGTTTCACTATTCAAAAGGAGTGTCGTTCTCCATGTCTTCATACTGAATGACAAAAACCTCCTGACAACGGGGGATATTTTGAAAATCTCTAAACATTTTTTAATCCAACTGTATGGCAAACTATCGAATGCTTTTTTATAATCTATCCAAGCAATCAATAGATTTTTGTGTCTATTATGACAATCATCCAGTATCATTTTGTTAACCAGAAGCTGATCCTTACAGCCATATGAGCCTCGTTTACACCCTTTCTGCTCAATGGGAAACAGGTCATTTTTTATCAGGTGGTCATATGTGTATTCAGTTAGGACTGATGTTAAAATTTTATACATTGTTGTCAAGCAGGTTATCGGTCTGTAATTTTTGGGATTGTTTGTCTCATCATTCTTCGGTAGCATGAATGTAATGCCGTTAACTAGCCATGATGGTATCTTTTCTGGCTCCTTAACTATTTCATTGTAAAGTTGGGCTAACAGCTCATGAGACTCTGTGAAGGCATTTATCCAAAAGTTTTGTATTTTGTCTTTTCCTGGGGATTTCCATTTGCTGGTTTTTCTTAGAGCCAAGCGCAACTGTTCAACTGTTATATATTCCCATATTTGTTCCTCAAGGTGAGCTGTATCTTTCATGTGTCTGTCTATCCATGGGGCATGTATGTTATGAACTTTTTCTTCGGCCCAGATCTTTTCCCAGAATTCTTGCACTTCCTCCTTGGGTGGTATTGATTTAGCAGTTATTGTTGACTTACCAATTTTTCTGTAGAAGTTTCTTTGGTTGTTTTTGAACATATTATTGTCCTTATAGAATCTAGATCGTTTTTCAAAGCGCCTTATACGAGCAGCTTTGGCCGACACTTTTTGCTTGATTATTTCTATCAGCATGTCTATGTCACATGTTGATTTTATACTGTACTTTTTTTTCAATTTTCTAAGTTTAGTTTGTTTCAGATGTTCACCTAATTTATAGTTTGTGAACATTTCTATGTCAGATCTGAGAAGGTTTATTTGGCGATTGATGTTCTCTTGCCAAGTAGATTTCTTGTGGGAATTCCTTTGTTTTTTCATCTTCACTCCACATAAGTGAGTGGTGACTTTAGCCGATGCATAATAGAGATGATTTAAATCAGTAATGTTTAGTTTGTTTGTGATGATAATGTTTTTGAGAATTATGTTAGTCTTGTGTATTATATTTTGGTTCTGTTTGGAGTTCTGGAACTTAGGGAGGGTGTCTCGTTGCCCCATGTCAGATTCTTTCATTTTCATCCATTCGATCATAATTTCATCCTTCAAGTTGGCAAGTTCATTCTCATTCATTTCTTTATCATTTACGATCTCATTATTTTTATTTGCATGCACTCCCTCCACTTTTTCGATCCTTTCTTTAATTTGTTCTGTTGCCAGTGATTCCGCCCCAACCCTGGGATTCGAAGTGTTACAGTTTACCTCGTTTTCACTGACACATGTTTCATTTTCCCTTCGCTGACTTTGTGCTAATAGCTTGATCTGATCAATTTCTATATCAGTTAGTAACTTTTTTCTTACAATATTTCTTCGTATATTGGCTAGTTTGTTACTGTCAATATAGCCTCTGTTTACGGGATGTTTCTTTTTCCAGTTGATATATGTCTGTTCTGTATTCGATGTATTTGATGGGTAGTACATGGCAGTGTAGAAAGCCTCAAGGACTTCTTTATTATCTTCCCTTGACCATTTTTCTCTCTTTTTCTTTGGATTTCTTGGTGGTGAGCATGGAGGGCCAACAGTAGGAGTATTCCGGTTATGGGAGGTCTCCGGCTCCGAAGTGATGGGAAGGTTTGAACCATTAGCTGATTTTTCGCCCCCAGTCCGGTTCCTCTCTGAGGCACGCGGCCCTTTTTTACCCGGCTGACGGCCGATCCGGTATGAGATTTTATCATTAGACATTTACTTTATTTTGTCGCGTTTTATCCTTATCCGCCAAGGGGTAATCATTTCGTGTTACCACTTCTAGAACGAGTGTCAACCAAGACTAGAGGGGTCGTTCTCCCCTAGAGACACAGCTATTCCCCGCCGGCCGCCATCCCGGTATTTCTTGGTCACGGGGTTTTATTTTTGTTGTTTTTTTAAATTGTTATTATCATGAGTGGTTCCTTAATGTGAGCATTGCGTGGCTTAAGAATGAAATTATTAATAATAGTCTCCACTCCAGGCACAAGGCCAGCAATCACCCAGTGCATTACAATAATATAATATACTTTTTGCAGTAGTTGCCTGTTATTGGTGGAGCCGGGGCTTTTTATATTGTTGGTGAGGAAGGGGTGAGCCAGCAGTCCCATAGTTGTTGATGTTGACGTTTGGCCGGTGGCCAGGTCACTAAGTCAATCTATTTATATCTTTTGCTAGCCTCTCCCTTGTCTAGTGATACCGCCACCTTCCCCTTTCTCTCTCAAGTTAAAAGGGGAATAGTGGTGGTAGCAATAAAGGAGTGGTGGCGGCGGCAATGATGGATGGGGTGGGGTGGTGGCAGCGGTCGCGTTGTGGTTACTGAAATGTAGTATCTATGAGTTTGTGTTCGTATGTTTAATATATATTGTGTTGACATATTCCCGTAAAATTGGAATTAAACATTTTCTTAATATTTGAGACAATAATAATAGTAATTATTATTATGATGCTGGGATTGATGGTGGTGGTGGTGAAATTGCCGTTATCTGGCTGTTATATTTAGTGTGATGGGATAGGTGGTGTATCAAGTTTCTGGTGTTGGTGAAATTGCTGTTATTTGGCTGTTCTATATAGTGTAGACAGAGGGTGTTTTCTTCCATTTATAACCATTTTCTTTTTTTGAATACAAAATATATAATACAAAATTGATTATTTGAGCGATACAACAATATAATATGGATCCGAAACTTTATGGGACCTCATTCGGTGGTTTATGCACCATTTGTACTAAGAATTGTTATTTCACAATTGATTTAAATATGTTAAAATTCAAAAACTTACGGGAGCGATTTCATGACCATCTACAACCTTGTGCGTCTTCTTCCCTTATTATTATTATTATTATTATTATTATTATTATTATTATTATTATTGAATGCTATGGTTGACGGAGGCTCGGCACTGTAAGGTATTGTAAATTTTGACCGCTATAACAATTGTAAATTGTTTAAAACTTTAAGCAAATTGTAGACAAAAACACCCTCCTCCTCTTGAGAGGGGTCTTTCCGCCCGTTATTTGGCCCTTCGGGGTTAAATAACTGGTTATTGGGGTTTTGTGCCCAATATTTATTTTAAACAAAAAAAAACATGGCTACGAAAAAGAATTTTCATAGGTCACTCCCACTCATTCCGTCTTCTTCTTCCTCAATCGTCACTACAGCAGAGATAAGATTGTCTCTCTCCCTCCCTTCTCTAAATGTGTCTCTCTTCCGCCCTTCTCTTTCGCAAGCGACGCCAGAAAAGAAAAATCACGTGCAAAGCGTGCAAGATTTCTCCACAACGACGACGACAACGACGAAAAAGGTGTGCGGAAATACGAAAACCCATTTCATTCGTCTGACGTCAGGAATAATAGCAGTAGCAGCCGTAATAACAGCAGCAGCAGCAACAGTGACAAGGAAAACAACAGTAGCAGCCGCGACATCATCAGCAGCAGCATAAACAACAACAGCATTAGCAGCAAAAGTAACAACAACAGCAGTAACAGCAACAACAACAACAACCACAGCAACAGCGGCGGCGGCAGTAGTCGTAGTACCTGCAGCAACAACAACAACAGCTCTGACGACAACAACAACAACAACAATAACAACAACAACAACAACAACAACAACAACAACAACAGCAAAGAAAAACCAGTCTCGTTTGCAGGTATCGCAAAGAACCTGGAAACCATCCTCATAACAAATGAGGAATTAGAGGAAGCGAAGAAGATGGTAACGAAAACTGGACACCGAGCAATCTGCAAGGCACCCGAACATTTTTCGAAACCCAACAGCTCTGTACGGTCACGTACCGTACAGTAAGCACAAAATCCCGCAGGGTTGAAAGAGCCACAGAGGCTCAAATACAAAAAGCCTTAGGGTCTGTGTGGTAGCGGAAAACGGACATCACCCGAGGCAAGAAATATGCCACCGTAGACGTGCTTTTTGCCACACCCCAGGAAGCGAAGGCTCAATCCTTAGTGACCCTAAGGAGCGAGGAAATGGTGTTGGTGCCCTCCTACTGCGGGCAAAACATGGTGAGGGTCAAACTGACCCACGTCCCCCCGGGATGGCCCTTTCTTGGCTGGCCGCGTCTGTTCTCGTCGGAATCGAGGAAAAAACAACTGTACTGCAAGTACAGAAAAAAGTAAGAGAAGATTGGGTCGGCACCTCCATTCAGATGTTAATCCAAACCAACCAGGAGTGCATCGAAGCTATTCCGGATGTGATAGACTTCGATAACGGCACTCAACTGCCCATAAGTTTTGAGGGAAAACGCCCGAAATGCTTTCGCTGTGGATCGAAGACTCACCTCAGGGCATTCTGCAACGAGAAGACCCTGAGAACGGAGAAAGCCCCCTTCCTTCCGAAACCGGCTCCACGGCTACCAGCAACGGGACAAGCGGCAACCAGGAACGATAGGTTCGTGGCACCCATACCCACGCCACGGAAATCAAGAACAGCAGCAGCAGTGGAAGTATTAACAACAACAACAGCAATAGCAAATGCAGCTGCAACAGAGACTCCACTGCAAACATCACCAACAACAACAAGTGAAAGAGTGGAGCTGGTAACCCTCCCCGACCTCACAGAATCAGACATGGAGTGTACGGTGGGAGAGGGATGGCAAAAGGTCGTAAAAAGACACAAACGCAGAAGCAGCGCATCATCGCCTTCGAAAAGGGAGGAAAGAAATGAAAAAAGGGTAAAGGCTACTGCAAAGAGACTCACAGCAGCAACACCACCAACACCATCACCACCCACACTAGCACCACCATCCCCACCGGCGACAACCCCACCGCCAACAACACCTTCAACACCACCACCACAAGCACCAACATCGCAAACACAACAACAAAACACACACATCCAGCAACGACAAGAAAATAGCAGAACCACACCCCACCCCCAGAAAAACAAATGCACGGCAATAAATACACACAACAAGAAACTAATGACTTACATAATTGAACACACAGACATTTCACAACACGACTACATAATACCAGCACCAATCAAAACGCCAACTAACATAAGACTGCTAAAAATAGCACAGAAACAATACACAAACATTAAAACGAAATTCCCCAACGCAGTTGGTGATTTCAGGGACCTAGGAGGAACTATCAATCGAAGAGTATATTCGGACATACTCATAGAAGAGCCGACGACCAGCCGAAGGGACGATTCAACGGTCCCTTCACCAGACGATCAAGTGAAAAGGGATGTAAAAACCATCCCTCCTCTACGAAAAGTACGGTAAGTGGTCTTTCCCATCTTTTCCACTCTATTTTAAACATGACCCCACTCAGAATAGGCAGCATAAATGCACGTGGCTTGGGGTCGTCATGGAAGCAGGGTCACCTGCTCAACGACCTCAGGTCACTAAACATAGATGTAGTGGCCATCAGAGATACCAGAATCGCCGAAGCACGGGCCTTCGCACCGATCTTCGGCGGGTACGATGTGTACGCATCTCTCAGCCGTCCTGGATCGGGGGGAGGAGTTGCTGTGCTTTTTCGGAGAGGTTTGGATCTCGCCATACGAGCCATCTTCCTGGACCCAGAGGGTAAGCTGGTGGTGCTGGACGTGACCAGCGGAGACGGGCAAGCTTTCAGGCTAGTGGCCGTCTATGCCCCGACACAAGCAGGACGGCCTGATTTCTTCCGGCGTCTGGAGACCTTTCTTGGAACGTCCCGCTCTTTAGTGTTAGTGGGCGACTGGAACGGGATCTTAGATGCACGCTGGGACTGTGTGGGATTAGCGGATAGGGCTGGAGGGTGCAAGAGCCTCACCAACCTGCTCAGGCGTTTTGAACTGTCTGACAGGTACCGATTGGATTTCCCGAATGTGCCAATGTGGACTTGAACAAATCGCATAGGGTCATCCAGATCATATCTAGATAGAGTATGTTGTAGGGAAATAGATAGGTCTAGCATAGGCTGTCCACAATTCAAGATAGTCAGCTACACGGACCACAAATTCGTGATCTGTGTGCTTGACTTAGATAGGCTTCATAGACGAGGACCCGGCTACTGGAAGCTAAACGCGTCCTTACCAGCGCGCAAGGCCTACACAGACCGGATTAGCGAACTAGTTAAGAGGGCGTTGACGGGGGCCCATCGTCAACAACAAGTGGTGGTTTGCTCTGAAAAGAGCGATTAGAATAGAATCCATTAGGTTTAGTAAGGCTTTAGCAATAGAGAAAAATAGAGCAGAGGGAGAACTAGTTAGAACATTAGACGAGGCGCTTAGCAAAGGCATTGCGACCGACGTGCTTGCGGCGAAATTGGCACTTGACCAATTCTTCAATGCAAAGCACGAAGGCTGCGTTGTCAGAAGAAGGGTGCGTGCTCTCAGACACGAGGGGACGAAAGCCGTTCAATGGGCCCGAGTTGCGGAGGCACGTCGTGGCCACAAAGCCACGATCCGGTCTTTAGTGGAACACGACGGGCGCATGCTACTCGATCCCGGGCAAATGTGTGAAGCTTTTCAGCGACACTTCGCTCAGCTGTTCGGGGGCAGCGGTGGGCCGGGTCGAGGGATGGACTTTAGTGTCTACCTCGACGGACTGCCGCGGCTCTCGGCCACTGGGGCGAAGTGTTGCGAAAAGCCGATAACAGCCGCTGAAGTAAGGGAGGCAATGACTGGCTGCACAAGGGGTAAATCGCCTGGTTTGGATGGTCTGCCCTATGAACTTCACGTACAGATGCCAGACTTGTTCGAAGGCTCTTGGCGGCCGTCTACTTCAACTGGCAACAGAACGGGAGAATTCCCAGTCTGTGAGCCGAGGAGCGGTGGCACTGCTGAGAAAGGATCCGAACAAGGGGGATAACATAGATAATTTCCGGCCCATAACTCTGCTAAACACAGAGTTCAAGATTTTGGCCAAGGTGCTAGCAAAGAGGTTGGCGCTTGTCGTTGGTGGTCTGGTGGGAGAGGCGCAGACATGCGCCATTCCCGACAGATCCATCCACGACAACCTCCACCTCATGCGATACATCGAAGAGAGGGTAGCTAGGGAACCTGTCACGGGTGGGTCCTTGATCAATATAGATCAGTCGAAAGCTTTCGATAGGGTCGACCATCGTTACCTAGCGGCAGTCCTGAGTGCGGCTGGCTTTGGGCCCGTCTTTAGAGGCTGGATCGCTCCCATGCACAGCGACATCTGCTCTGTGGTGAGAGTGAACGGTCACCTGTCGGAACCGTTCAACATCATGCGCTCGGTCCGCCAAGGATGTCCCCTCTCGTCCCTCTTGTACGTATTGACTCTCGAGCCATTACTGCATAAACTGGAGACGGTGAGGGGCGTCCCACGCGAACTAGGATGCGGAAGATCCGTGTCAGCATATGCGGACGATGTCACCGTAGTGGTGTCGAACGCCAAACACATCGAGGCGATCGGCACTACACTAAGAGAATACGAAGCGGTGACAGGAGCAATGATCAACCGGGAAAAGTCAGTGGGCCTGCAGCTCGGCACCTGGAGAGGCAGGTCCATGCCGTCCAACAGCGTCGTCGGACGCTGGACGGACGGACCAGTTAAATTGCTAGGGGTCTGGTTCCGTCCGGACCTCCAGACGGAGAAAAACTGGGACGAGGTGACGAGCAGGGTGGCTTCTCTCACCCAGAAATGGGCCGAGAGGAAGCTATCCCTGAAAGGTCGAGCGGAGGTGGCTAACGGGTACATCGCCTCTGTCATCTGCTACCGCCTGACCGTCGTACCTTGTCCTAAGCCTCGCCTGACTGCGCTGGAGCGTTTGCTCTTTCGCTTTTTGAGGAAAGCACGCGCTCCGATGGTCAGGCGGTCCACCTGCTGTCAACACCCGCTACGTGGAGGGCTGGGCATGCCGTGGCTGATGATGCGCAGGCACGCGCTCAGGCTACGATATCTCCACCTCTTCCTCGACGGTGATCAGGTGTGGTCGCCGTTTGCTAGACACGTATTTCTCCAGCTCGTTTCCTTGACGGAGCTGCAGTCCTGGGTCAAGCGAAGACCGAGAGGGAGCGCCTGGAGACTGGAATGTCTTCAGGCGCTCACAGCCCTCGACCAATCGGGCAATGTGATCGGTGGAAACTCCACCTCGGCGTTCTATAGAGGATTAGTGGAGGGGAAGAGTGACGACGTACTTGGGGAAACTCTAGGCGTCGACGAAAATCAACTAGCCAATCTCTTCGGCAGAACTTCCGGGCCAGGGCCTATGGACAACTTCCAGAAATCTCTGGCCTGGCAGTGCTACCGAGGAGCCTTACCAGTTCGGGATAAACTCTACAGGCATGGAGGGGCCGTCAGCCGGGCATATCCGAGATGCGCGCAGGGCGACGAACCGTCCTGCACGCACTCGTCCAGTGTCTGAAAATTGCTGACTTGTGGGTTTATGTGGAACACGTGCTGTCGCGTTTAGGACGGATCCAGCTATCATCTGAGTCCATCGTGAGGCTTACCCCGCCCTCCTCCTTTAGCCGGGAAAAACAGGCAGTTTTTATCTGTCTGGTGGCCATGGCGAAAGAGATAGTATGGTGGACACGTTTGAAAGGGCCGAAGACGAGCACTTACCTCTTCGGTGATGCCCTGATTGACTTTTTCAAATTTCATTTGAAAATGAAAATCAGAGTAGAGAGGGAAGTGCTCTCTTCCCAGCATTTTGTTGAAAGATGGGTGAGAGAAGCAAGAATGGCCCGAGTGAATGGGCGTACTCTGAGTATATATCTGTAAATTAAAGGTGGAAAACTGGGAGAGGGCACTTGCCTTGGTGGCCAGGGTCATTGTGGCCTTTTACTGGGCTTTCTCCACAAATGTCCCTCGGAAGCCTCCCCCCTATTGGGGAATTTTTCTTTGTTATTTTTTGCTAGATCCTCTGTTTTTGTTTTTTACACGCAGAAATGCCCATTTGTACCGTCCTGTCTTGTCCTGCACTCTCCTTAATGTCTACTTTATGTAAACCCTTGTGGTTAATAAAGAAATCATTATTATTATTATTATTACAGTTGCATTTATCTTGCTTTATGTTCTACGAGTTATCACCAAGTCACAACCAGTGACCTCAAGAGACAACAAGGTCCGCCATGTTCAAGAAAGAACATACATATTCACACATGCATCTTTAGTGTTTAGACTTGTGATGTACTTATATTGACAGAATCTTCGTTAGTATATGGGCAGTTTCCATTAGTACTATCTTTTGTATTTCTCCTATACGCGGGTTTCCTGAGATTTGCGATTATTATTATTATTATTATTATTATTATTATTATTGGTGAAGCCACGCTTCTTATCGGCTCCAGTCCAGTTTTTTTTCAACGTTTTACCTCGTTTTCAACCGTTTTAAACCTTTTATTCAAGTTTTAAAATTTGATAAAAGTTTTCAAGAAGTGACCCTCCCCCTAATACAGGGGTTCACTCGTAAATAATACGGCACCCCTTTACGGGGTATTTGTGTAAAAATATCTTTTTGGAAAAATTTCAACATGGATAACACAAGAAACAGAGAGAGCGCTGTTAGACAACACAGAGAGATGGAGACTTTATCAGCATGTCAACAAGACAGCGTTCCAGCGGAGGTAAATATAAACGAAAATATTACAAAGGAAAAGAAGTTTGTTACAGATTTAAAATTAACAAATATTTCAAACACAAACAACACCAACAATAACACCAACAACAACACCAACAACAACACCATCAATAACAACAGCAACAACAGAAATAACAGCGGTAAAGTCGAGAACGACAATAACAAAAATAAGAGCGGTAAGGTCGAGAACGACAATAACAGTGACAATAACAACAGTCACAACAACAATAATAGTAGGTACAGTATCAACAAAAACATCAATAATAACAACAGCGACAATAACAGTAACAACAGCAACAGTATCAACGAAAACAACAACAACAACACCAACAACTGTTCCAACGAAAACATCAACAATGACACGGATACCTGTAATAGCGATCTCAGCCCCACCAGTAAGACCAGTAGCGGCAGCAATAGTGGTGTTGCTGAAAAAGGGACAACTTCTTTTGCATGTGTCGCCCGAAATATCGAGACAGTGTTAGTCACAGAGGAGATGGCAGTCGCAAGGGCCATGGTCACAGGAAGCACCAATAGAGTCTCCCTGGAACCTCCACCCGATTTTTTCAAGGACCAGCAGCTACGGACGGTGACTTACCGCACCGTAAGCAAAATCTCACATCGGGTGAAGAGACCCACGGAGGCGCAAATCTAAAAGGCCTTGGGGTGCATCTAGGTACGCAAAACCCACATCACCCGAGGCAGAAAGTACGCCACAGTAGACGTACTTTTCGCCAGCCCCAGGAAGCAAAGACTCACTTTTTGGAAACCCTAAAGAGTAAGAAGATAGTGTTGGTGCCCTCCTACTGCGGGCAGAAAATTGTGATGGTCAAAGTGACCCAGGTCCCACCCGACGTGCCCATACCTTGGCTGGCCGCGTCTGTCCTTGCTGGAATCGATAACATGACGACCATGCTGCAAGTAGAAAAAATAGGGAGAGAGAACTGGTCAGGTAAAGGCATGCAAATGCTTATACAAACTGACCAGGAATGTATCGACGCTATCCCCGATATCATAGACATCGAGAAAGGACTCCAACTCCCTATAAGTGTAGAAGGAAGACGGCCAAAATGTTATCTCTGTGGGTCGAAGGGTCACCTTAGGGCCTTTTGCCCGCAGAAGACAGCGAATAAGAAGGCCCCTCTCCTTCCAATACCTGGTCCGTTGCTAGCAAGAGCAGGGCAAGCAACAAACACAGAAGCCCCTTCCACGTTGAGTAGGAGGGCAACGTCCGTAGCACCCGTACCAAGGCCACGGACAACTAAAGTAGCATCATCAGTGGCGGCAAAACCAATAGCTACATTTGAAGTAGCTACACTAGCAACACAATTGACGAAGAGAGCTCCACTACCACCACCAACAGCCGTGGAGCACATACCCCGCCCAGACGCCACAGAATCCGACATAGAGTTTGAGGCAGGGGTGAAGTGGCAAACGGTCTGCCACAAAAATATAAAAAATAAAAAAACCCTTAGATTCACCCTCCAAAAGCGAAGGCATACAAAGAGGGGTAAAGGCAGCAAGGAAATTTGCAGCAACACCATCACCATCACCACCACAAGCACCACTGACAACAACAACCACACCACCACCAGCATCACCAAAGACACCAACAACGCAAACACAACAATACACACAAACCAAACAGCAACAAGAAGAAAGCAACAAAATTACCCCTCCCCCATAAACATGGCAAAAAAGAACTCGTACAATATATAAAGCAGCACACAGACATCACAGACAAAAACTACTACACTACACCAACACCAAGAACTCTCCCGACAAACATAAGCATCATCAAAATCTCAATAGAACAGTACAAATCTTTAAAACAAAAATTCCCCAACGCAGTTGGAGACTTCAGAGGGTCGGTTACCAAAAGGATATACACTTACATCCTCTTGGAAACACCCATGACCAGCAATAGGGACGGTTCTACTGTCCCTTCACCACACGATCAAGGTAAGTGACCCTTTCTCACTTGCTCCGTTTCTCGTCCAACATGGCCGAACTTAGAATAGGCAGTATAAATGCACGTGACTTGGGGTCATCTTGGAAGAAGGGTCACCTTCTCAACGACCTCAGGTCACTAAACATAGATGTGGTGGCCAACAGTGAAATCAGAATCTCCGAAGCACAAGCCTTCGCACCGATCTTCGGCGGCCATGATGTATACGCATCTCGGAGAGGCTTGGATCTCGCAATACGGGCCATTTTCCTAGACACAGAAGTTAAGTCGGTGGTGCTGGACGTGACCGGCAGCGAAGGCAATGCTTTCAGGCTAGTAGCCGTCTACGCCCCAAAGGGGCAGGACGGCCAGATTTCTTCAGACGTCTAGAGACCTTTCTTGGAACGTCCCGCTCTTTAGTGTTAGTGGGCGACTGGAACGGTATCTTGGATGCACGCTGGGATTGTGTGGGGCTAGTGGATAGAGGAGGAGGGTGCAAGAGCCTCACCAACCTGCTCAGACGTTTTGAACTGTCTGAAAGGTATCGACTGGATCACACGAATGTGCCAATGTGGACATGGACAAACCGCATCGGGTCATCCAGATCGTATCTCGATAGGGTATTCTGCAGAGAACTAGATAAGGCTAGTATAAGTTGTCCACAATTTAAAATAGTTGACTACACAGACCACAAATTTGTGATCTGTGAGATCTACATAGACAGACTTCATAGACAAGGACACGGTTACTGGAAGCTGATAGCGTCTTTCCTGGCGCGCAAAGTCTACAGAGACCGGATTAGCGTATTAGTTAAGCGGGCGTTGACGGGAGCGGTCGTCAACAACAGGTGGGGGTTCGCCCTGAAAAGGGCAATTAAAGTAGAGTCGATTAGGTTTAGCAAAGGAGTAGTGATAGAGGCACTCGACCAATTCTTCAACGCAAAACACGAAGGCTGCGTTGTCAGAGCTAGGGCGCGTGCTCTGAAACACGAGGGGACAAAAGCCGTCCAATGGACCCGGGTTGCAGAGGCGCGACGTGGCAACAAAGCCACAATTCTGTCTTTGTCTGACCAAAACGGGTGCGTGATGCTCGAACCCGAGAGGATGTGTGAAGCTTTTCAGCAGCACTTTGCTGAACTGTTCGGGAGCGGGGGAGGCACGTTTCGGGGCATGGACTTCAGTGCATACTTCGACAGACTGCCTCGGCTGTCGACGACCGCAGCACAGTGTTGCGAAAAGCCAATAACAGCCGGTGAAATATGGGAAGTGATGGCTAACTGCACAAGAGGTAAATCGCCAGGTTTAGATGGTTTGCCCCACGAGCTTTATGCATTTATGCTATACTTGTTCGGTGACCTTTTGGCAGACGACTACTGCAACTGGCAGCAGAACGGGAGCATTCCCAGTTTTGTGAGCCGGGGAGCAGTGGCGCTGCTGAGAAAAGACCCGAACAAGTGGGATGTTATCGATAATTTCAGGCCCATAACTCTACTAAACGCAGAGTTCAAGATTTTGGCCAAGGTGTTAGCAACGAGGTTGGCGCTTGTCGTCAAGGGTCTGGTGGGAGGGCACCAGACACGTCCAGATGCTCGGCAAGGAATACGAAGGAATACGAAGCGTTGACAGGAGCAAATATAAACCAGGATAAGTCAGTGGGCTTGCAGCTAGGCACCTGGAGAGGCAAGTCCATGCCGTCCGACAGCGTCGTGGGGCGTTGGAAGGACGGACCGGTTATATTGCTCGGGGTCTGGTTCGGACCGGACCTCCAGATGGAGAAAAACTGGAACGAGGTGACGAGCAGGGTCGCCTCCCTCACCCAGAAATGGGCTGAGAGGAAGCTTTCCCTGAAAGGCCGAGCGGAAGTGGCGAATGCGTACATTGCATCCGTCATCTGCTACCGCCTCACCGCCGTCCCTTGCTCCAACCCAACTCTCATCAAAATGGAACGCCTCCTCTTCCGCTTTTTGTGGAAGGGACGCGCTCCCATGGTCAGACGATCCATCTGCTGTCAACACAAAACCCACATCGTACCGTCCTGTGCCGTCTGTGATGTTTTTCTTGATGTCAGCCCTTGTGGCCAATAAAGAAATCATTATTATTAGTATTATTATTATTATTATTATTATTATTGTTCTTTGAGTCTCAGTCATTGATGTTGGTTAACTGGAAAGTTTGTTTAAATGAATATCATACCAATACCTGCAGCCTCAGATATTCAGGACGTATCGGAGAGTTCTTGCTGTTCCCAGTAAGCATGCCTTTTGAAGTGTTCCAAAAAGCGGGGCGGGGCCAATTTTCTTTAACCATCCATGGAAACTCTTTGAGATAGTACCTAGTGCGCCTATGACAATCGGGACCACTTTGACTTCATGGCAGTACCAAATCCCTTTTACCTCCCACTTTAAGTCCTGGTATCGGTTAATTTTCTCCCTCTCCTTCTCTTGCACTCTCGTGTCGAATGGGCAGGCCACATCCATTATTATTATTATTATTATTAATATTATTACTATATATATATATATATATCTTAGACTGTTACGTCCTCTTTCCTTAGATAATTGTTTCTACTTTTGGCACAAGGCCAGCAATTATCCAGTGCATTACTGGTACTTTATTTTATCGACCCCGTAAGGATGAAAGGCAAAGTGAACCTCGGCGGGATTTGAACTCAGATCGTAAAGGGACGTAACTATGCTGGAAAGCATAGCGTCCGACTCTCTACCGATACTGCCAATCCACCTCTTTCCTTAGATAATGCCTCCTTGGAATGGATCGACCATTTTTCGCAAAACGGTGAAAGCTGAGAGCGGGAAAAGAAGAAAAGCAAATGAATCGTCAATGGAGGCTGCAATTAGATGATCGCAAGATGCTGAACGTAAAGCTACTGAAAGAGCGTTAGAAAACTACGAGCAGCATTGTATTTAAAACATAGGTTACTTATGTACTCCGGATGGTGATGGGAACCTACATTATTCCAGATATTGCTTATAGGGTGCCCCGGGGGCAGATAAGCCTCTTTAACCGCTTCCTTGCAGTCGACTGAAGCACTGCAGTGCATTGCAACAAAATGCCATAATTTCTGGAGTTCGCAACCGATTTTCACCAAACTTGACACATGGGATACGTATAATCTACAGATGAATTTAAACACTCAGAATTGGCACTTGGAACCTATTGGGCAGGGGAACCCTGGGGGCACGACCCCCCCCCCCCCCCCCATCCCCCTCTTTGGAAAAAGACGACGATTTTGTACAAGTAAAGTTGTCGAAGCTTCATTGAATTATTGACATGAATGTTATACATGACTGCTATTTAATACCTCTGCTACTGTATCATGATTGTACATGAAGTAAAGTTGTTTATATATGCAGTATAATTGTTTGCACATGTATTATAATTGTTAATATAAACCTTATAGTTTCTACATGTCTAATAGCAGGTTCTACATGTATCGCAAGTGTTTATACGTGTAGTATAGTTGTATCGACTAGTATTATTGTTTATACATATCTTATATTTGTTTATACGTGTAGTATAGTTGTCTATACATGTATTATGATTTTAACACATACTTGATTTTTTTAAATCATATATTATAGCTGTTTGTACATGTGGTGTATACTTGTAGCATAATTGTTTATACATGTAACATAGTTGTATACACATGTAGTATGGTTCTTTCTACATGTATTATAGTTCATACGTATGTTGTAGTTTGTACGTGTCATAATTTTCTATAGATGTATCATAGTTGTTTGTACATGTAATATAGCTTTTTATACATGTATCATAATTGTTTATACATATAGTATAGTGGGCTTTACATGTATTATGGTTATTTATTAATGTATTAGAGGTGTGGCGATATATATTATATTTCTTCCTGCGTGTATCTCGCTATTATGTTATGGCATTCCTTTTTATGCTCACCCTACAACCTATCATCATTCAATAGCTGTGGAAAAATATATTCCTTCTGAGAAAGGGATTTGTTGTTCATTTTATTTTGTATTTGACAGCCAGAGAAAAATAAGTAACAGTAATGCAATGAAGTAATTTATTGTTTGACACCTCTAGAAACGTTAGGTTTTGGCAAAGGGAGATCTTAATAACATAAATTTTATTTCTAGTAATAAAGATACCATACCTGAAGAATCGATACTCTTGTCTATTTGAATTCAAATTCCATATATTTCGTAGGTTATCTTTAGAAATACAGAAATACAGAAATACAGGGATAAAAACCATTTTATTGTTCACTGTTATGCGTATATAATTCAGGCAAGTCATATGTATTTATTGTTCTGTGACCAACAGTCATATGAGATGTATATCCATTGACATCAGTATTCGCGCGTAGGAATATAGACTATTGGCGGCAAAACACACCGTTTTCAATTCACATGAGTTTAAATATACAAATATACGTGTATATCAACATTTGGTACTCACGTAAAATTAGTTGCAATCATGCTTTCATGTAACGTAGAAAATCTGAAATGATATATCTACTGAAATTCTTCCATATTCAATATTTAAATCACAAATCTAAATTCGATCAAAAGTTTCCCTTATTTACCTAATAAATACAAATTACTTTAGACAATATTTTTTCGCACAAACCCAGCCTATGCATAGTAGACCTATAGATAAATGCTTTCATGTAAGCTTCTTTGTCCTTAACTATTGTGAAAGTGCTTGGCTTATTGGTGAAGGGTTTTGGCCCACAATCGTGTATTCAATAGCTGTCGGTACGTTGTGTCATTCATCAAGAAACTGTATTTTTGAAACTGCCTTTTCCCATAGTGTGCATAAGGCGTGTCTAGGAAATTTTAATACTGCTGGAATCCATTATTTTCCAGGTTTGAAAACTGCTGATTTCTACCAGAATTGGAGAAAGATGGAGAGAGCAGGATAGAAACAGATATGGATTGAAGGTAAGAAAGAGATATAGAAGAAGAAACGAAACCAGTGCTGTTCTGCTACTGTTTCAACGATTTCGAAAGTACAAAAGTAAAATCGACCTCGGCTTGGTTTAAAATTAGGGAGCAGAGATTTGAAACAAACAAATACGACCCTGCACACTATCCCACATCTTAAACGAGTCCATCAAAGTTCCATTTCCAATTTAACTTGACACAGGAGCAAATTATATACATGGAATGGAATCAGAATAAAATATTACCGCTCACAGAGCTGCAGATATCATCAGAGAAGCAGATTTTTGTAAATAGGGTATGCACATACACATCAACATTTTTAATTTATTCAGGGCTTAGACGTATACTAAAATAAAAACAAAAAAACATTCTATTTATATATGCTGATAATAAAAGTATACACATATACATTACACGCTAATTCAAATTCTGTACAACACATGATTATATACACACACACAGACACACACACACACACACACACACACACATGTATATATATGTGTGTGTGTGAGAGGCGTGTGTGTAGTTTTGTGTTTGTGTGTGTGAGTGTTTGTGGGTACGAATAGGCAGCTATACTGTTTATATATGTAGAAAGAACCTAAATCAAAACAGAATACAAAGACGCATGGGCATACATAGAAGAAAATATATTTCCATTATGAAAGCAACTATACAATTGCGCAGTCTCTCTACCTTAACGATTCTGCTATTGGCTGTTTACAACTTCTTGTAATTAAGTTCCACTGAGAAAAATAAACCATGCTTAAATTTGAAGATGAAAACAATAAAACAATATAGAAAAATGAACCTAACTCAACACAAGACAACAAAACAGAAGCAATGTGGTATTGCGAATAAATTGGAAATAAATATCTTGAAATACATCTGCCGCCATCAACAATAACATTCATGCATATATGAAGATGAACAAAACTGTTACTTGGGGCAATCTAACAGAATTTTGTAGTTAGAACTTTTAACTTCTACTTGAAACTTTTAGAAAAAGCTCCTCGTGTCATTCTTAACTACATATTCAAGATATAATTCGTTGGTTTTTATTCAGGGAGAACATGTACTTTATAACTTTGTAAAGATGATGACTCCGGCGTTATTCTAATTTCATGCCGTCGATTTAACAGTTTTGTAGCATCATTTTAACTGGCTAATCACTTACACACATACACAGGCACATATACATAGTAACACTCATATATATATATATATATATATATATAAAGTAAGAATATTTTCGAAACAGCGAGTTGGTTTGAAATTATTAGAAATGTAAGCTATCGCCGTATTTTGACTAAAGAAATTAAAGAAATTGGGGTTAAGAACCCTCGGAGAAATGGAAAAAGATGAGTCTTGACGTACTTGGGAGTCGAACCCACATCTTTGGTTATCCGGACCACTGTACTATCAATTACACCAACACATCACCCGTCTTTTTCCATTCAAATTAGAAGCTATAAACTTAGCGACTGTAATGTCTAGTAAGAATAACTTCTTTAGTCAAAATACGGCGATAGCTTACATTTCTAATAATTTAAACCAACTCGCTGTTTCGAAAATATTCTTACTTGACATTACAGTCGCTAAGTTTATAGCTTCTAATTTGAATGGACAAAGACGTGTGATGTGTTGATGTAAATGGTAGCACAGTGGTCCGGATAACCAAAGATGTGGGTTCGACTCCCATGTACGTCAATACTCATCTTTTTCCATTTCTCGGAGAGTTCTTAACCCCACTATCAGGCTAAATAATTTCTTTAATTTCTTTAGTCAAAATACGGCGATAGCTTACATTTCTAATAATAATATATATATATATGTGTGTGTGTGTGTGTGTGTGTAGGGATACATACACGTACACAAACAAACACTCACCCACCCTATATATATGAATATACATACACACATTTACATATATATGTATGTTCTGGGTTTATTCTGTTATACATTTTAGCCATTACACATAGAGAGCCGGTTTCTATCATAGATGGAAGTTTCTTACATTGGAGCTGAGACAACGTCAACTTGGCAAAAATGTATATATATCTATGTATGTATATATATATATATATATATATATATATATATATATATATAAAACATGAGAAGAAAGAATACAGCGTGGTTGCACATGGGTTACATATGATAAAAATAGTCCTTCGTCAGCGATTTTCCAACCTTCATTGGTATTTCATCGCATTAAAAATCATATACCTCCGGTTGGTGCGAGCAATAACTAAATAAAGCTATTGGGACAAGTAAATCGCGTAAAGCGAGTGAGACAAGTAAACAACTTAGAAGGATATATATATATATATGCAGCGTGTGGGTTATAGAGAGCCCATTAGTGTGGTTTGAGATATATGTGTGCACGTGCATATGTATCTGTGACTATACATGCGTATATTCAGTGATTACATGCTGAATTTCTGAAATATGTAAGATATTTTCCCGTCCCATTAATGGACTGTACTGATTAATTCCTAATCAACTGTGCCCTTTCTGTTTCTGTGAAGTCCAGTTTCGCAAGATTTGTGCTCAGACAGTTAGTAAAATTTCCCAGCATCTCAATGATCACAGGTAGACATCTAAAGGTTTAGCCAGGGTGGAGTATCTGCAGGTCCCTCATTAGTTCAGCATAAATGTACTCCTTTTTGTTAATCTTTAGCTTCATATTAACATCTGCTGAACAACCGATTTCCCCAACTGTGCAAGCATTCTCTCTCTTTCATGTCCCTGTCAGTTCTGTAACGTTTGTATTTTATTGGGGTTTTGAGTGGAACATTTCATAAATACTTTTTCTTAATATGTATGCACATAGCATCCACTTCACTGTAATCTTGTATACGTTTATTAACAGGGCTATTCATTCTACCGATTGCGTGTTATAGTTCTTTATCCACTACAACAATCCTTATAGTATTTTGTATGCATATATGTATGTATGTATGTATGTATGTATGTATGTATGTATGTATGTATGTATGTATGTTGGTGCTACTGGTAAGGTGTATCCTAGTACAACCTGTCTCATGGTCGGGTCGTTGGCGTCTAAACTGGCAACCCCGCCAAGGTTTCTTGGTGAGGAGGGTGACTTTGGACATCCTGCAGGACTGAAAACAAAACCTGTCAAAGGGCAAAGGAGCTCTTAAGAGTCAATGGCCATCCAAAATCACCGGGAGAGATGACCCCTTAGCCTTTGTCAAGGCAGAATTCTAGGAGAAGGAAAACTCTGATATAACACCTGCAACTCTGATGGTATGCAATGATGTTGACTTGTTCTTCTTTTTGGTAAATATCAGCTTGGTTAAGAGAGTGGAACTGGCTTTGTGCAATGCCTTTGCTCACTATAAAAGCTTAACGGCACAGGCATTGCTTTGTATCTGGAGATCTCTCTGCACTTGTCATCACATGGTACCAGGGGCCCAGCACTATGTGTCAATAATTGTCACAAGTGTAGTGTTTATACCAGAGTTTTCAAGTCGCTGGCTGTACTAAAAGTCACACTTTTTCAGCGCATCGGTTGGGGTTCTCCTACATGGATATAAAGTAGTGGCCGTACTCGAAAACGAGTTGGCAGCTACCATGTATGTATGTATGTATGTATGTATGTATGTATGTATGTATGTATGTATGTATGTATGTATGTATGTATGTATGTATGTTCTTCTGGTTTTATAATTTCACAAAGTTTTACCAATAGAGAGAGAGTCGGTTTCTAACATAGACACAAGACTCTCTCATTGGAATTTACACAACATCAACTAGGTAGATATGTATGCATGCATGTGTAGATATGGATGTTATTGTATGTGTGGATATGTATGTTTTGAGTTGTATGTGTGCATGTGTATATGCTTTATATCTGTACATGTGTATATGCAGTTATTAGATGCAACATTTTTGGAATGTTTTACATATTTTTACTGTTCCATTAATGGATTGTACTTGTCATTTCCTAACTAGTTGTGTTCTTTCTGTTCCAGTGAAGCCTAGCTTCTCAAGATTTGTATTGAGGCAGTTACTAACATACCCCAGTGTCCCAATAAACACAGGCATAAATCTGAAGGTGTAATCAGGGTGGAGTATCTGCAGATTTGTCATCAGTTCTGCATAAATATTCTCCTTTTCGCTAATCTTTGATATTATATTGGCATCTGCTGGGCAGCTAATTTCCAATACTGTGCATGTTTTCTTCTCCCTCTCCCATATCATAATATCTGGTCTGTTATGCCTGCATTTTATTGGGGTTTTTACTGGAACATTCCACCAGTACTCTTTCATATTATGTACACGGATGTCTTCCACATTGCTGTAGCTTTTAATGTGTTTATTATCGGGGTTATCTTTTTTACGAACTGCATTGTACAGTGTTTTGGCCACTACATCATGCCTCATAGGTAGATAGTACAGCGATGACATCTTTGGGCAGCTGCTGATGACATGGATGATATCCTCGATATTAGTTCTGCAGAGTCTGCACTTGTTATCACATCTAGGTGTTTTGCCTGCATCCCTATCTCTTTTGTGAATCAGGTATTTCGTGCTAATCTCCTGTTCCTGGATTGCAAAAGATAGACTACTTTCCTTATCTATATTACTCTCACTCTGGAGCTTCCTGGCAACATATCCATGCATGATCTTTTGCTGCTAAGCATGGAGTTTTTCATCCATAGATTCACTGCGATACTGCTGGGCGACATCCCTGGGTGTGAGTTTTTGATTATCACACAGGGAATATATCTCAAAGAGTTCCTTCCCAACTCTCATGATTTTATCTGTTTCATGCAGATAGACTTGCTCGAGAAACGGGCTCCTACGCTTCGAGGTTCGTAGATGTTGTCGGAGAGATATGCTGCGACATTCAAATGTTGTCTGGACTGATGTTAGGCCTCTGCCTCCCTGCTTACGTTTCAAGTAAAGGCGGTCTATGTCACTGTTGATGTGAAAGTTTCCGGTGTTCAGTATTTTTCGAGTTCCAACATCAACTGCTCGGATTTCGTCTATCGTCCAATTGAGTATTCCAAACGTTGGTGTTAGGAGAGGCACAGCAAACACATTGTGAGCCACTGTTTTGTTTTGCGCAGAGAGTTCCGATGACCAGATCTTTCTTAATCGGGTGTAGTATTCCCTGGTTTCGCGTTCTTTATTACAGATACCATTATAGGATATGTTCTCATCTATCCCCAGGTATCTGTAGCAGTCCTCATCAGATATCGGTGAAACAGTTAGACCATTGATGACAATGTTGCTAGATTGGGTTGTTGTTTTTCCCCGCTTTACAGTCATGTATGAGCATTTATCTTGGCCAAACTCCATTCCTATATCCTTTGAGAACGTTGTAACCAGGTCAACATTTTTCTTCATCACATCCATGTTCTTGGCATAGAGTTTCAGATCATCCACAAAGAAGTTATGGGTTAGGTTCGTATTTCTGTCCTCCTGTGAGCCAATGATGTATCCCTCACATTTCTTGAGCAGAAAGGACAACTGGTTTAATGACAAGATGAACGATATCACAGAGAGACTGTCCCCCTGAAATATACCCCTGCAATATTTTATTTTATCAGTGAAAATAGAGTCCTCGCTCTCTGTCTTTAACCTTAGGATAGTAGCCCAAGAAGAAGACAGCCTCTCTATGGCTCTGACAATAATGTCTGGGACTTTAGCAAGTTTGAAAGCCTCTATCATCCAAGAGTGGGGAACAGAATCGAAAGCTTTATTGTAGTCCAGCCAGACTGTAGTCATATTCCTCCTAAGTTGTCGCACCTCCGACATCGCAGTTTTGTTGATTAGGAGTTGTTCAGCACATCCCCAAACCCTTTTCTTTCCAGCTTCTTGTTCATCTGTGATGATGTTATTATTTTCACAGTGATCTTGGAGGAATAGGTTAAGGCAGGCTGTATACATCTTATACATCAGGTTTTGCAATGCAATGGGTCGGTAGTTTTTTGCCAAGTAGGTGTCTTTGTTCTTGGGGACCAGTAACGTTTATGCTAATGTCAACCATTCTGGTATTAGTGTATCTCCCTTAAGAACTTGTAGGTAGAGGTCAGTAAGATACCTCCGATAGAATATTAGTTTTTTGTACCAGTAGCCGACAATCATGTCTCATCCTGGTGTTTTCTTATCTTGGAGTTTTCCTATCACAGTCTCAAGGGTACCCTCACTTATTTCGTATGTTTTTGTTGTAGTGTAGGAGCAATAGTTCTTTCGGATTTCTCTTAGCCACACTGCATCTTGGTTGAAATTCTTCTTTTCACCCTATATTTTTCTCGAAAAGGAATCTATGTCTTTCTGGGATGGGGCCTCAGTGACACTTATTATTTTGCCCTTCATATCTCTATAGACTGATGTTTGGTTTCGTTTGAATCTTTTATTAAACATTTTTCTCTCATCTACCTTCTTCAGGTATTTGGCGTTTTTCGCTAACAGCTCTCAATTCTTGTTTGAGGGTGATCAGCCGTCTGTCGTCAATGAAGATTTCCTTAATCTTATTCCATAAAAACCTTTGAAAGTAGCTCTCGCAGAACCACTGACGCTTGTGGAGGTTGCAGTAGCTATCTCGAAGCTGAACAGTGGAAGGTTTCCAGGTATGGATGGCATACATGCAGAGCTCCCACAATATGGTGGTGTGAGACTTCTGCAACATCTTCACTCGTTTTTTGGCAGGATATGGGCTAATGAATCCGTACGTGAGGACATGAGGGACGCAGTAATGGTGGTCTTGTGCAAGGGAAATGGTAACAAGAATGTTTGTGGAAACTACAGAGGTATATCATTGCTTTCTGTCGTAGGAAAACTTTTATGTAGGGTGCTTCTGGACAGTCTGCTGACACACATTGCAGATTGTGTTCTTCCTGAAAGTCAATCTGGTTTTCGTGCTGGACGCGGAACTACTGATATCATCTTCTCAGCTAGACAGCTCCAGGAGAAGTGCATGGAACAAGGTTCGGATCTGTATCAGGTTTTTGTCGATCTGACAAAAGCTTTAGATACTGTTAACAGAAATGCATTATGGAAGGTTCTCCAGAAACTTGGTTGGCCTGATAAATTCCTTGCTTTGGTTAGGTCTTTCCATGACGACATGAAGGCTTGGGTTAATGTCGGAGGTAACATATCTGAGCCAATCTCAGTATAAAATGAGGTGAAACATCGGGATATTCCAGCACCGACCCTGTTTGCCATATACTTTACAATGGTGTTCTATATTGCATTCAGGAATTGCGAGCATGGTGATTACATTCAATATCGAACATCAGGCGCTTTGCTGCAAAACCAAAAAACTTGGAGTGGTTGATCAGTTTGTTTACCTGGGAAGCACTGTCTCAATCGACACAGCAACCTTGATAATGAAATCCCAATCAGGATTAGGAAAGCAAGTGATGCTTTTGGAAAGCTAGAAAGGCGACGCTGGGGTCAGCGAGATACATGCAAGGAGACAAAGGTAAAGGTGTACAAGGCATGTTTGCTCACTTCTCTTCTTTATGCCTGCGAGACCTGGGTCATATATCGACACCAGCTTAAACAATTTGAGCATTTCCATCAGATGTGTCTCAGATGGATCATGGCGTTCACTGGAGGAACCACATCAGTAATGTCGAGATTTTGGAAAGCTCTTTGCGTGACATTATAGAAGCTCTTGTGCTTAAGCAAAGACTCCGTTGGAGTGGTCACCTTACCAGAATGATGGATTCTAGAATACCAAAACAACTCTTTTATCGGGAGTTATTTAAAAGAAAACGATCTCCACATAAAGTCAAAAGGAGTTATAAGGATTCCTTGAAATCCTCTTTGAAAGGCGCTAACATCTCTGGTGATAGATGGGAAAATGTTGTTGCTGAGAAAAGCTGTATATGAGGGGAAAGTTGCCTTTGAGGCATCTCGAATCGCATACGAGAAAGTAAAGAGGGATGCGAAGAATGGTATTACTGTTGCATTTCCAGACGGCGAGGATCCTCCTGCGGCGCTGACATGCAGCGTCTGTGCGAGACTCTGCCTCAACAAATCTAGACTCGAAAGTCATCTTCGCAGTCATAAAGTGAGACCAGTGGTTGACTACCAGGCTGCTGTTAGAGATGCTACTCATGATGCTTGCCAAGCATATGGTAGAGAATATAAAACAGCAGAAGGGATTCAACCGACATGCAAAAGTACATGAACTCCAACACGGCCGTCTATTCCCAGTGAACAACCCCCACCCCACCACACCACAGCGACAACGGAAACAAAAGAAAAAAATAAATTAACTCGTGATATCGAAATGAATTCAACCAAAATGAGCTCTTCCACACCGAACACCACTGACGCCACCACCACCACAACTGAAACTAAAATTAACAATAGCAAAAATAACGATAACAACAACAGCAACAATGAAATTAAGAAAACTACCCTGAGTTTTGCCAGAGTAGCAAACACGTACGAAGCGATCCAGGTAACTCAGGAGGAATTAGAAGAAGCCTAAGGAATGGTAAAGAAAGATGGGTACAGGCTCAGCCCCCCCCCCCCACACACACACATACCTAATAAAATGGAGCAACGTCGGACAATAAACATAAAATCGCAAGTGGAACGGGCATCCGAGTCCCAAATCCAAAAACTTTGGGACATGTGTGGGAAAAAAAAACCCACATCAGACGTGGGCAGAAGTATGGAACCATGGACGTGTTATTTGAAACACCACAGGAGGCCGGAGAACACTCCATGGCCCCATTAAGAAGTGACGACTTCACACTCATCCCAAGCTATTGTGGCCAGAGACTTGTGAAGATCAGGGTGACCCACGTTCTAACGGCCATCGAAATTCCCTGGCTAATGGCTGCCGTCCTCGCTGGCATCGAGGCCAACACCAAAATAATAGCAATAGCAAAAGAAAAGCAGGAGAACTGGTCCGGATCTGGGATGGAGCTCCTGATCCAAGCGGACCAAAAAAGCATTGAGCAGCTCCCAGAGGTAATAGACCTCACTGACGGCAGCCACCTCACAGTAATCGTTGAGGGCAGAATACCTAGGTGTGTCGTTTGTGGTGAAGGAACCCACCTAAGGGTTCTCTGCCCTCAGGCTAAAAGGTTGAGGCCACCTCTCTTACCCACCCCAATAACTCAACCATCAACACCACCAGCAGCATAAATGGCAGCAACAACTGTAGCAGCAACAACAGAAGCAACAATAACAGCAACAACCCCAGCAACCGTAGCAAAACCAACACCACCACCAGCCAACGCCACAGAACTAGAACCAGCGCCTACACCATCCACCACGCCACAACCCAAACCAACGCCTGTGGAGGATTTTCTACTCCCCGGCTTATCGCAGCTGGAGACAGATTGTGATGACGAGGAGTGGGAAACGGTATCAGGAAAAAAGAAAAAAAGAAACCAAGAAAGAAAAAATACTTTTTCCTCCCCCTCCAAAAACAAAATACAGATTATCAAACAAGAAAGTTAAGACAGATATGCCACCATCCACACCAGCATCACCAACCCCATCACCACAAATACCAACACCATGACCATCATTAACCCCAACACCACCATCACCAAGACCACAAAAGTCACCAAAAAGCGTAACAGAATCAAACCCATAACAAACGCAAACAAAACAACCAAAACGATACACACTACACAGCATTAAATTTGAACAACAACCAATTATTACACTACATGCAACACAACACCAGCATCACAGAAAAAGACTACACAGCAACTCAAAAGTTCACACCACCTCCACACATACATATCACTTGCATCACACAGAAAACGTACACGACACTAAAACAAACATTCCCCAAAGACATCGGAGACTTTCGACAAGCACTCTATAGGAGGATTTATAAGGACATCCTTCCGGAGGAGGCCACAAGCAGTGAAAATGATGGAGAAACCATCCTTCCTCTACGAGAAGTAAGGTAAGTGGTCTTTCCCATCTTTTCCACTCCATTTCAACATGACCTCACTCAGAATAGGCAGCATAAATGCGCGTGGCTTGGGGTCGTCATGGAAGTAGGGCTACGTGCTCAACGACCTCAGGTCACTAAACATAGATGTAGTGGCCGATCTTCGTCGGCTACGATATGTACGCATCTCCCAGCCGTCCGGGATCGGGGGTGGAGTTGCTGTGCTTTTTCGGAGATTATTGGAGCACGCCATACGGGCCTTCTTCCTGGACCCAGAGGATAAGTTGGTGGTGCTGGACGTGACCGGCAGCGAAGGCAATGCTTTCAGGCTAGTAGCCGTCTACGCCCCAAAGGGGCAGGACGGCCAGATTTCTTCACACGTCTAGAGACCTTTCTTGGAACGTCCCGCTCGTTAGTGTTAGTGGGCGACTGGAACGGGATCTTAGATGCACGCTGGGACTGTGTGGGATTAGCGGATAGGAGAGGAGGGTGCAAGAGCCTCACCAACCTGCTCAGGCGTTTTGAACTGTCTGGCAGGTACCGATTGGATTTCCCGAATGTCCCAATGTGGACTTGGACAAATCGCATAGGGTCATCCAGATCATATCTAGATAGAGTACTTTGTAGGGAAATAGATAGGTCTAGCATAGGCTGTCCACAATTCAAGATAGTCAGCTACACGGACAACAAATTCGTGATCTGTGTGCTTGACTTAGATAGGCTTCATAGGCGAGGACCCGGCTACTGGAAGCTAAACGCGTACTTACAAGCGCGCAAGGCCTACACAGACCGGATTAGCGAACTAGTTAAGCGGCGTTGACGGGGCCATCGTCAACAACAAGTGGTAGTATGCTCTGAAAAGAGTAATTAGAATAGAGTCCATTAGGTTTAGTAAGGGTTTAGCAATAGAGAAAAATAGAGCAGAGGGAGAATTAGTTAGAAAATTAGACGAGGCGCTTAGCGGCGAAATTGGCTTTTGACCAATTCTTCAATGCAAAGCACGAAGGCTGCGTTGTCAGAGCTATAGTGCGTGCTCTCAGACACGAGGGAACGAAAGCCGTTCAACGGGCCCGAGTGGCGGATGCGCGTCGAGGCAACAAAGCCACGATCCGGTCTTTGGTGGAACACGACGGGCGCATGCTACTCGATCCCGGGAAAATGTGTGAAGCTTTTCATCGACACTCTGCTCAGTTGTTCGGGGGCAGCGGCGGGCCGGATCGAGGGATGGACTTTAGTGTCTACCTCGACGGACTGCCGCGGATCTCGGCCACTGAGGCGGAGTGTTGCGAAAAGCCGATAACAGCCGCTGAAGTACGGGAGGCAATGACTAGCTGCACAAGGGGTAAATCGCCTGGTTTGGATGGTCTGCCCTATGAACTTTACGTACAAATGACAAACTTGTTCGGAGGCCTCTTGGCGGACGTCTACTGCAACTGGCAACAGAACGGGAGAATTCCCAGCTCTGTGAGCCGATGAGCTGTGGCGTTGCTGAGAAAGGATCCGAACAAGGGGGATAATATAGATAATTTTAGGCCCATAACTCTGCTAAACACAGAGTTCAAGATTTTGGCCAAGGTGCTAGCAAAGAGGTTGGCGCTTGTCGTTGGTGGTCTGGTGGGAGAGGCGCAGACATGCGCCATTCCCGACAGATCCATCCACGACAACCTCCACCTCATGCGATACATCGTAGAGAGGGTAGCTAGCGAACCTGGCACGGGTGGGTCCTTGATCAATTTAGATCAGTCGAAAGCTTTTGATAGGGTCGACCATCGTTACCTAGCGGCAGTCCTGATGGCGGCTGGCTTTGGGCCCGTCTTCAGTGGCTGGATCGCTGCCATGCACAGCGTCTTCTGCTCTGTGGTGAGAGTGAACGGTCACCTTTCGGAACCGTTCAACATCATGCGCTCGGTCCGCCAAGGATGTCCCCTCTCGTCCCTCTTGTACGTATTGACTCTCGAGCCATTACTACACAAACTGGAGACGTTAAGGGGTGTCCCGCGCGAACTAGGATGCGGAAGATCCGTGTCAGCATATGCGGACGTCACCGTAGTGGTGTCGAACGCCAAACACATCGAGGCGATCGGCACTACACTAAGAGAATACGAAGCGGTGACAGGAGCAATGATCAACCAGGAAAAGTCAGTGGGGCAGTAGCTCGGCACCTGGAGAGGGAGGTCCATGCCGTCCAACACCGTCGTCGGGCGCTGGACGGACGGACCAGTTAAATGGCTCGAGGTCTGGTTCGGTCCAGATCTCCAGACGGACAAAAACTGGGACGAGGTGACGAGCAGGGTGGCTTCTCTCACCCAGAAATGGGCCGAGAGGAAGCTATCCCTGAAAGGTCGAGCGGAGGTGGCTAACGCGTATATCGCGTCTGTCATCTACTATCGCCTGACCGTCGTACCTTGTCCTAAGCCCCGCCTGACTGCGCTGGAGCGTTTGCTCTTTCGCTTTTTGTGGAAGGGACGCGCTCCGATGGTCAGTCGGTCCATCTGCTGTCAACACCCGCTACGTGGAGGGCTGGGAATGCCGTGGCTGATGATGCGCAGACACGCGCTCAGGCTACGACATCTCCACCTCTTGCTCGACGGTGATCAGGTGTGGTCTCCGTTTACTAGACACGTCTTTCCCCAGCTCATCTCGTTGACGGAGCTGCATTCCTGGGTCAAGCGAAGACCGAGAGGGAGCGCTTGGAGACTGGAATGTCTTCAGCCGCTCACAACCCTCTACCAATCGGGCAATGTGATCGGTGGAAACTCCACCTTGCCGTTCTATAGAGGATTAGTGGAGGGGAAGTGCGACGACGTACTTGGGGAAACTCTAGGCGTCGACGAATATCAACTAGCCAATCTCTTCGGAAGAACTTTCGGGCCGGTGCCTATGGACAACTTCCAGAAATCCCTGGCCTGGCAGTGCTACCGAGGAGCTTTGCCAGTTCGGGATAAACGCTACAGGCATGGAGGTGCTGTCACCCGGGCATGTCTGAGATGCGCGCGGGGCGACGAAACCGTCCTGCACGCACTCGTCCCGTGTCCTAGCATTGCTGACTTGTGGGTTTATATCGAACACCTGCTGTCGCGTGTGGGACGGATCCGGCTATCAGCTGAGTCCATCGTGAGGATTTCCCCGCCCTCTTCCTTTAGCCGGGAAGGGCTGTCAGTTTTTGTCTGTCTGGTGGCCACCTTTGAAAGGGCTGAAGACGAGCACTTACCTCTTCGGTGATGACCTGATTAACTTTTTCAAATTTCATTTGAAAAGGAAAATCAGGGTAGAAAGGGAAGTGCTCTCTTCCCTGCATTTTGTTGAAAGATGGGTGAGAGAGGTAAGAATGGCCCGAGTGAATGGGCCTACTCTGAGTATGTGTCTGTAAATTAAAGTGGAAAACTGGGAGAGGGCACTTGCCATGGCGGTCAGGTTCACTGTGGCTTTTTCATGGGCTTTCTCCACCAATGTCCCTCGGAAGTCTCCCCCCCTTTTGGGGAATTTTTTTCATTGTTCTATTATTACATCCTCTGTTTCTTGTTTTTTTTACACGCAGAAATGCCCATTTGTACCACCCTGTATTGTCCTGTACTGTCCTTAATGTCCTTTATGTAAACCCTTGTGGTTAATAAAGAAATCATTATTGTTGTTATTGTTATTATTATCATTATTATTATTATGATTTTCTTTTCGTTGTTGACCAGACTCGATAACGAAGGGGGGAAGTCATCATATATATATATATATATAATATATATATATATATATATATATATATATATATATATATATATATATATATACATCTACGAACATGTATGAAAAACAATTTATGCGTTTACGCTATTACTGGTTCCCATAACATGTTTGCGGCCATACTGTAGCAGCTTTTCGAAAATTATAGTCGGTCTTATTTATCCAAATACGTATATTCAGTTCTAGCACTCATCTTATCAATAAATATTTGTCGAGCTGCTAAAGATGATGTCTTTCTTGCTTACACGTATATATAAAACTGAGTATAAGATTGAATTGACATCTTGATGCATGACTCACACGACTATTCTGTTTCCACTGAGGAGAGAGATTATTCTTGTGTAGAATGAGATTCATAAGGGCTGTGTTTGTGAATTGCAATATTATGGCTGAGTGGTAACAAGTTATACACCAGGTGTTCGATCACAACGTGTTTAACTTGGGCATTGCGAAGCAAAGTTCTTACATAGCAATCCCTGTCTATGTCCATTCTTTTGACACATACGCTGAGTTGCAAACATCTATGCTATATTGTTGTGGCTGAACACTTAGCACCCTGTACTACATGAAGGCGCATTAGCAATTCATTCTTGAAAAGTACAAAACAAGGCTATCATTGTATTAATTTTACAACAATTTATCCAGCAGCAGTGATATTATGAACATTTAAATTATCAGACCTGTTTTAAATTTTTTCTGTGAAATTATACATGATGTTGAAAGTTAATCGGAATAAACTATTTCTGTGTACTGTTTTGAGTGAGTTAAAATTGCTTTGCTTTTTGATGAACAATTTTCAAACTGATTGAGGTTTAATTTTTTTCCAAATGTCACTGTGAGCAAAGTTTCTAACAAAAGAATTTAAATTTAAACACTTTCAATGTTTGCGTGCGTTATCAAACAATAAAAAAAAATAAAGTAGACTATAAATCAGAGAAAAGGTATTATACTCCAACATATTTAGATCATTAATGTGAGACTTATTGGATAACTGAATTGATTTCTCTATATATAAATACATATATAAATATCTACACACACACACATATATATATAACACTAATATACCCCTCTCTCTCTCTCTTTCTCTCTCTCCCTCTCTCTCTCTCTCTCTCTCTCTCTCTCTCTCTCTCTCTCTCTCTCTATATATATATATATATATATATATATATATATATATATATATATATACAACATATATAAACGATGATATATTATCAATATAATAAAAGGGTTTCCTATTAAGTGCTATCATTATTATAAGTATTTTCTACAAACAATCACAAATTTATTTCTATTTCCATCCCATATCTCATCATATTCTGACCCAGGCAACACGCACACATTATCATACATGCAGACGCGCACTCACGCATATACACACACATGGCCATACACATACACACACACAGACACACAGAAAGACACACAAGATAATATACAGTCTTGTCATGAAATATATCTTATAAGAAAATAATCTATCAGAACTTTTGGAAACGAGATAAAATAATGATTCAATATAACCTCTGAAAATTTAACGAAAACGTTAAATTTTAAATGAACATAATATAAAAAATTATGAAAATAAATGATTTTACATTTGGGACAAGGCCAGTACATTATTTGCAGACTGGTAAATCGATTAAATTATTCACCCAATTGACTGTAAATTACTTTATTGACCCACAGCTATATAAAAAGCAGTCTTCCTCGCGGCGGGATTTGAACTTACAACATATATAAGTAGCCGAAAACATCACAAGGTTTTTTGCACACCACCACAAACAAAAATAAAAAATATATATATTATTTCTAAAGTTGGCAGAAGACCAGTGGTTTGGGGGAAGGGAAATACGAATATAATAGCGTTGGTATTTAACTGGCACTTAATTTCATCGACTTCAGGATGAAGAAAAGTAAAGTTGACCTCGACAAAGTTTGAACTACTACTAATAATAATTGTTTCATTATTTGGCCACAAGGCCCGATATATAGTGGACAATACAATAAACAGACGCAGTCGTGGTTTAAATATATAACATGTAAATAAAATATGACAATGACAAAATAACAAGAAAAATACAACAATGAGAGTTCACAAATATGAGGTATAACTTCGGAGGGGCCATCAGTTGAGTCACCAATCATGAAACACCCGCCACTTCGAGGGCACATGGGAAGGGTACCAATCTTCTCTCCAATTAGCAGGCCTACAGATGCATGCTCAATTTAGGCCCATTCAAACAGGCCATTCTCATTATATACACTCGCCTATAACCAAATGTACTGGCGGGCAGCACTTTCCTCTCCACCATCATGTTTCTATCCAAGTGAAACTTGAAAAAACTGATATGGGACTGGCCGAATAGAAAAGAGTCTGTCTTCAGTAATTTCAGCCTGGTCCACCATACAACCTCTTTCGCTATTGCCACCAGACAGGAATGCCTGCCCTTCCTGGCCAAAATATGGTGGTGGGTCGATCATCACTATGGACACAGTTGATAACCGGATCATTTCTACACGCAATAACAGCTGATGACAGATCTCCACAACTCAGTAATGCACGGAAAATGGACGTGTGCGTGTAGAACAGTTTCATGGCCCTGTGCGCATCTCGGGTATATCAATGTGACAGCATTTCCGTGCCTGTGTAGATTATCTCGAACCGGAGGTGCCCCCCCCCCCCCTCCCCCGGCAGCACTGCGAAGCGAGCGATTTCTGGAAGTTGTCCACAGAACACTGCTCTTAACTCCCCTGGAACGACCAGAACCCACCACTAATCCCAGCTGGCAGAGAACAGTGATAGCCTGGGAAGATTCCACATGCCAGGCAACCCGTCATGGTCTCTTTTCACCCATGACTGCAGCTTAGTAACATAGACTAGCTGCGGAAAGGCCTGTCCCGCGAACAGCGACGTCACCTGTTCACCGTTTAGGCAGAATATCTGCAGTTACCTCAGCGCATGTTTGTGCATCATTAGCTATGGCATGCCCAGCTCTCCACGTAGAGGGTGCTGGCAGAAGATGGAGCGCCCCACCGACGAAACCTGTCCCCTCCACATATAGATGAAGATGAGACAATCTAGTTCGGTGAAGTGCGAAGGAGGACAAGGCATGACGGTCAGGCGGTAGTAGATGACGGACGCGATGTATACATTCACCACCTCCACCCGATTTTTAACAGATAGCTTCCTCTCTGCCCATTTCTGGGAGAGAGTGGCCACCCTGATTGTAACCTCGTTCCAATTCGTATCCACCTGGAGGACAGGTCCGAACGAAACACCGAGCAACTTTACAGTTCTTTCCGTCCTGTACCCGACGATGCTTTTGGAGGGCATGGACATGACTCTGCAGGTACCGAGCTCCAAGGTCAGCGACTTTTTAGGGTTTACACCCTACTCTCTCTATGATGTATCGCATGAGGTGGAGGATGTCGTGTACGGACCTAGTCGGAATTATGCAAGGTTGCACCTACCCTACCAAATACTCGATGACAGGCGCCAACATCTTCGATAACATCTTGGTAAAATCTTAAACTCTGTCATGTGGAAAGTGATGTATGCAACAATGCTAAGCAATACAAAATGGACGGTAAGAAGAAAGCAACGAAAAAGTTAGTTACATGCTAATCTTTTATTTTGTTGTTTCTTTCGTCTTAATATTTCGGGAGATAATCCCTTCGTCAGAGTATAACGGCCTCGTCATATTTAGCTTCCAGCTCGACATACTCTCTATTTTTCTCTAACGCTACTTCTTTGCTAAAACCTATTGACATTATTCTAAACTCTCTTTTGAGAGCCCAAACACAAGTTGTTGATGACCCACTCTCTCAACGTTTGCTTGATTAAATTTTCGACCCGGTAGGGGTAAGTCTTAGGTGCCGGAAACTACATGTTCAGCGTCCTGTAAACAGGTCCTAAATTACATGTCTTATCTAATCTCTACATGTCAGGTAGTTTTAACTGGCTGATAAGGTCTTGAAGCTTTTGCAACACCCGCTCCGCTCAGCTACGCCCACACAATCCCAGCGTGTATCTAAAATACCGTTCCAGTCGGCTGCTAACAGTAAAGGGCGAGATGTCTGGGGCGTATACGGCTACCCGTCTGAAGGCAGCACCTGCACTACGGTTTACGTCCAGGACCACCAGCATGCTGTCCGGGTCTCAGAAGATCGAACTTACCTCGAGATCCAGGTCGTTCCTAAACAGCAATACCACCCCACCTCGCGTTCCCGGCTGACTAAGAGATGCGAGGATCTGATAGTCGTAGAAATTCGGGGATAGTGCGTGCGTGTCGGAAATCGTGCACACGCTGTTGGTAACCACATGCATATCTAGTTCCCTGAGGTCGTTCAAGTGACGCCCTAATTCCCGGACGACCCAATGCCGCGAATGATTAAACATCCTATTTTTCGATGGCCATGTTGGCATGCTAAAAGAGAGAAGAAAGGTTTTCAAATCTCACGGGGCCTTGTGGATGTCGGGTGGTTCATCCTCCATGGTTGGTTGTGTTTCCTTTGGGAACCCCTTTAAAAGTCAAAAAGTGGGTTTCATAATCGTAGTTTCCACGGAGCGAAGAAAGCTCTGCCAAATCCCTTTTTATGCACCGACCGACATGCATACCACCGATAGGTCCTCAGTCGCGCTAAATGTGCTGTGTGCCGAAAATTTCGCTCTCCTTTTCTAACTCTTATCTTCGCGTTATCAGGGCCATCAAATCCTTGTAGGCTCTTCTTCATAGCACGAAATTGTGTGTTTTGTTTTGTTCTCGCGTTCGTTGTGGCCATTGGTGGTTGGGGCATTGCGGCGGTGGCGTTGCTGGCGTTGGTGTTGTTGTGGAAATGTTAGTTTTGTTCTGTGTGTTGTGTTTCCATTTTCTGTTGTATGTGTTTGTGATGTGTGGAGTTTTTTGTGCCTTCTTTTTTTTAATATTTGTTATTTAGATTTAGTCTCGTCTTCGCTACTAGAAGACAAGGTGACTGTGTTAGTAACTATTTCTCTGAATGTTAGTGTTTGTGTTTGTGTCAATGTATGTATTTTGTTTGGTAGGAGCAACAGGATTCCAAAGATGGTGGTGGCGTTTTCGCTGGTCTTACGTCTGCTGGTGGGGCAATGTTCACGATGGACTCAGCAGATAGCCGGACCAATCCTACACACAACAGCAGACGTTTGATATAACATCACAAGTCAGCGATGCTCGGAGACTGGACGAGTGCGTGTAGGACGATCTCGTCACCACACGTGCATGTCGGGCAAGCTCGGTGGAGGGCACTTCAATGCCTGTAAAATGTATTTCAAACTGGCGACGCTCCCCGGTAACACTGCCCGGTAAGGGACTTCTGAAATTCATTCATTTGCCCTGGAGCGAAATAAATGCATACACGCACCCATATACGTACATACACAAGCATACGCGAAAACACTCGCCATAGGTATACAAATACACGCACGTACACAACAACAAAAAAAAAACGCACGCACATACAGAACCCACGCAACGCCTGTACCCGCACGCATACGAATGTATACACCAAATACACATAAAATATATATTTTAAAAAAAAAATATATATATATATGTGTGTGTGTGTGCGTGTATACATATAATTAAATAAACGTATATAAATAAATAAATACGTATATAACAAGCGCACAGACATACCTACATGTAAATACACATAAGTTCGGAGACGTAGGTCAACCAAAACAAAAAGTAAACATATACAAACAACCTACATACGTACAAACCCGCATACTCACACAGACGCAAAACTCACGTATACACATAACCAAAAGCATATGTACCAGAATATATAATATATACGCCATAACATATACAATCAAATATACGTACGAGAAAGTATACGTACCTTCACAAAACATACAGGTAATATATACTTACCTATACACATAAGTAATTGTATAAACATAACATATACTTAGCTACCACATCAAGACGCAAAATATCCGCGTATAGTTCTTACTATCCGTTAGGGTATAATGTGGGGCTGTAATACAGGAAAGTTTTGTGCAATTTATGTTTACAAGCTGAAATTGCCTCAAATCTTTTGTTTATGATGTGTTCTTTGGCGTAGAGTATTTCCAGGACCTCAGCGACGCAGAGGTCACAGGGTCTTTTATTTCCGTTATACGATCTAGCCTTAGCTAGGATCTCCCAGTGTAATTTATATTGGGTGTGGTTGTCTTTTAGACAACAGATATAAGCTGAAAGTGACGTCATATTCCTTCTTAAAGGGTTATGAAAAGCATGGTTATGCATGTAAAGACGCTGCTTGAATCTATTGGCGGTTAACCCTATGTAGGCCCTACGAAACGTGGGTGTTTAAACCTTACATTTGTAGACAAAGTTACTAGAGAGGCATTTCCTGGATAGGGAGCAGTCAACCCGATTCCTACAATTACAGTTAGTACTAACTACAGATTTGCACATGTTTCTACGGCTAGGTAGTTTAACTAAATTTGAAGCTGTGCTGTTATGTGCAAGGTCAGGAGTCGTAGAGTAAGACATTTTAATAGTATTTCTATTAAAAAATTTACTATCTTTATGTGTAAGGGGAAAATGTTTCATAATAAGGGAGAGAAAGATCTTAGCTAATGGTGCGGCCACCTCCATATTATATGGTGGGTTATACCATATAATGCGTCAGGATCTATTTCTTCTAGGTCTGTTCTCATACTCTGTATAAGCTACCTTATCGACAAATCCACTCCGAGCAAGAGCTTCATTGTAATATGTGGAATGGTCGTTGAAAATATGCTCGTTAGTAGATAGACGGGAAAGCCTCAAAGAAACGTATCTTACCAGGTTCTTGGTTATGCTGGCAGGATGGTTAGACCTTACTTATGTAATTAAGCGTATCATTCGGCTTTCTATACGGGTAATGCAAGCCATTCGATAAATTGAGGGTAATGTCGAGGTAATTAACGACCGAGAGGTTGGCCTCAACCTGTATGGAGAGGTTGAAGCCTTAACGAAGGCTGTGAGTTCTTATTTGAACCTGTGGCAAGCACGTGGGTCGCACTTAGTTATAGGCAAAATACCATCATCACGGTACAAACCACCGCCCATGTTGGGAAATTCTTCCTTGATAGAGAAAAGGAGGAAAAGGCCGATAAGATCAGTAACCTCCGCAGAATCGCTGGCGCCCATACTCACGTCGAATGGGGGTATTATTGGATTTTTTAACCCAAATAGAATCGTCGAAATTAATCACCGACTTACGGGCATTGAGGATGACATCAACTTCGAAATCCTTAACCACTGTGAGTGTTTTAGCGAAATTGATAGCTGTAAGGAGAAGTGGTGAAGTGATGGAGGAGTAGTAATTATTGATGTCGAATTGGATAAAACAGCAATGTTCCTTGTTGCATATGCTGTTGAACCAATCAATCACCGCGAAAGAATTGTTCCACGGTGCAAGAGAGGCCAAGCTTCTAATTTCAGGTATAATTGTATCAAGAATCCTTTTACTGAGTCTACCTAAATCGGACTTCGTAGGGTTAGTAAGCCGAATATAAGGGTTGTTCGGAAAATTGGATTTGTGATCCTTAAGGGTAAAGCGGGGAGAAATAGGGTCCAGAGGTTTAGTCCGGTCCAGGTATGTTGTGATCAGAGGTGATTTTAAACCCAGCATCGTTGATTTTATTAATGACGCTCCGATTAGTTTTACGGTAATCCTTAGTTACAGCATTATGTAGCACTCGATGGTAAGTACTGCGCTCCACTTGATATATATTGCCAGTTTGGATAAAACGGCAATGTTCCTTGTTGCAAATGCTGTTGAACCAATAAATATATATGTATATATATATATATATATACATATACCCAAAATTATAAATTTGAAGAACAGTCAGAAAAAATCTATTCAATTCTTTTCTTCGTCAATCGGTAGAAATTAATTATATATATATATATATATATATATATATATATATATATATTACAATTTAGAAATTAAAAATTGAAAAATATATGATCAACACTACTGTGTTTTTTTTTTTTTGCAAAATGACAATAATTTTTTAGCCAGATAGAAATACCTTAATTCAAGTACATATAGTCCGTCTGTATCGATCTAGAGAATTTTAAATATTAAATCTATACTTACAGACGTAAAATGGCATATATATATATATATATATATATATATATATATATATATATATATATATATATATATATATATATATATATAGAGAGAGAGAGAGAGAGAGAGAGAGAGAGAGAGTTAGAGAGAATTGGGAAGAAAAAAATATATATCAGTTTAAATACTGACATGTTTTAAATGATAAATATAGTGAGTAAACATTAAAGTTGAAATTCATGGAACGTTAGACAATATACTTAGGCTAATGTATTAAATACTATTATGAAGCAATTCGACTTCTATCACATAGGGAACAAACATGGGAACGAATGGAATCTACTTTAAGTATAGAAAAATAAATAAATAAATAAATATATATATATGTGTGTGTATGAGTGTTGCGTATGTGTATGTGTTGCGTGTGTCCATGTCTATCGAGTTGTATATACATATATATATATATATATATATATATATATATATATATATAATCTGTTTAATTGAATGAGATTATCAAAACGTTCACCGTAATTGTTCCGTGTGTATGAATCAGCAGATATTTCAATATACAAACAAAATCTATTTTTAATTATATACGTTCAATGTAAGTGTACAGTCGCACAGACAGCGGCACACATTTACACAGCCTCACCAATCTGATTCTCCGAAGTCACTACCATATTTCTAAAGAGAAAACAACGCACCCTATCCTCCAATAATTATTGTTTAACCTGTTAAATTTTGAAAGATTTAAATGCAATGATATTAGTAAAATTCCATTGGAGAGCTCTCTAATTGCTATACAAACTGTGTATCTAATCAGATATCGCATAACCCTGTGATCCGTGGAAGTAATATCTACATGAAACATGTACTATACTTAATAGCATGTGTGTACATCACTGTAGACAGAACAGCGTAAGAACTCGGCCATTATATGTGGGTTTATAAAAGAGAATATATTAAGTATAACAAACATTATTTGGATCCGAAAACAAAATATATATAATGGAATTCCAAATGACACGTCTTTATTCATCATAAACATTGAAAAGCTTTCTGTAGTATCAAAACTGCAGCATAGGTAGTTCAATAGTTGCATAGACATACTTTACACACGTATATACACACACGTCATCATGTACCTCTTTCTCTCACTCTCTCTCTCTCCCTCTCTACGTATATTTATATGAATACACACACACACATACACACACATTTATATATATGTATACATAGATAGAAAGTGAGAGAAAGAGATACATGTACTTATATATACTTACATACATACGTATGAATATATGTGGTGGCTTGTGTGTGTCTATATATGTGTGTAAAATATGTTTATATTAAACTAGCTATATTGCCGTTTTGATAGTGCTGCAGAAAGCCTTTCACTCTTTATACATACATATACATACATATTAATTTAATCAAATGTGCATGTGTACGTGCCAAGCAGAGTATAAATCAACTTTGTATTACTAAACTCATTAATGCCTCTTCTAAACCAACATTTATATATTATAGCTGCTATTTATATATCTAAATATTTCAACCGACTTGACTATATTTGGAAATTACTCATTTGGGGGATATAAATATTGCTATGGATCAGCAAAGTTCTTTTCTCTTTCAAATCCAAATGTTTTAATTTTCAAATTTATTTCTGCTATGGTTCTCTTATTTTCCTGTAAATAAACTGAAGTAATTTAGTTTCGTTTTTTTAACTATGTTCCTGGATTGTTATTTTGTTTTATTTAGGTTATATATTTAAATTGAATTTTATTTTCTATTCCTGTAAATATTTTTAATTTAGCATTTCTGAATGTTTACAGTATTAAAGGTTTGGAGTAAAATGCAAGAGACAAAATACAAATCAAACAAAAATTTACACGATTCGTAATATATTTCTTTCGACAAAAAATGTATTAGTTCAATTTAAAGACACCAACTATAATGTTTGAAAGATGTATGCTTCAGAAAGATATGTAATATCTTACACATACATACAGACACTGGTATTTGGACACATACAGACATACATCTTTAAAAGCAAACGTACACACAGCCTAGACACATACAATGACTTGCGCACACTCACATAAAAACAAAACACAGGCGTTTGCTCTGATCGACACAATGACATACAGATAAACACACAGGTATATATACACACATACAATGAAGTATATTACCAGCATATATTTTCATAAACATAAACGAAAGTACTAATGTATGCACATGCACACATCCTCAAACACACAAAAACACATACGCCAATGTTCTATTTCTCACTCTCTCCCTTATTGGCATTCTTCTTTGGGTTCATTTTTCATTAAACAAGTTGATCTATAGTAAAATATATTACTTTAACAAACCGCCACGTTCAATATAGATGGGAATGAGGTAAGTGTCATGTATAGCATGGTTAATCATTTTTAATCTACTACTTTTATTTTTATCTGCTTTAATTTTATCGAATGCTATCATCGGAGAAACCTGCAATGAAATTGGTAGTTGCCATGCTTCACTTTGAGTCCATTAGAATATTAGTGCTGTCTATTGATTCGTGAAATATATCAAACCAGTGCTATATTGGGTGTCTTCTATATCATTAATCTAAAGCCCGTCGATTTTTGTGATAGGTGAGGAATCAATGATCGATTCCTATCTTCAAAGACTAGAAAATCATTTTTGATTACAGATTAAAATCTTTGATGAAATGCTCCGTATTGGTTTCCTTACACCTGCATTTTTTTCTTAGGTTCATTTTACCCGGAATGTGTTGCATATTATTAGAAAGTAAATATAACTTTATAAAGCTGAATGGATCCATATATTCTATTTCTTCCTCTATAATTTCTGTTCCTGAAATCATATCCCACTCACTTAAACATCGATTTAAGGCTAATACGCCTTCCACGTTTAAGATGAATAAGAAATATTCGTTTATCCCTTTCTGTTTTTTTTTTATTTATTATTATCTTTTTTTTACAAAATTTGAATGGATTAACTCCACTTAAGTCTATTGCTAATTATAAGGTTCAGATAACTAACACCTTTTAATTTTCCCTGGTAGGATATATAAAGATATCAATATACAGAAAATGTTTGCCTTAGACTAAGAATTCTAATGAAGCAAATAGCTAAGATTCGATTATTTCCTTTTATTTCCCCCTATTTATAGAAGAAAAATACATTGTTGGACCCTTCCATAAGAAAACCATTAAAGCAGAGTTAACTATCAAATAATTGTTTCTACTTTTGGCACAAGGCCAGCAATTACCCAGTACATTACTGGTACTTTATTTTATCGACCCCGTAAGGCTGAAAGGCAAAGTTAACCATGGCGGGATTTGAACTCAGAATGGCAAGGGCCGTAACTCTATGCGTCAAAGCATGGCGTCCGACTCTCTACCGATACTGCCAATCCACCACCCTATAATAGTTAACTATCAAATAATGTTGAATATTCAGTCGGTAAACATGTAGACTCTATCAAATTTCAGAGATAGTTGGCGAATTGCTGAATTATTAGATCTTAGTTTAAATGTCTCGATATTTGTTTCCGTGCACTTTACCAAATTATTAAATCCAGTTGGGTAAACTTTACCTTTCATCCTTTCAAGCTCGATAAATCAAGCATGGATGTTAGGCTTTCACATTTTGTATTTTCATTCTCCTGTTCTTTCGACCATGATAAAGAAGGCCTCCACCAGGTTTTAATTTCCAATTCACTCCGTGTGTCAGGATAGCACTCCTACGATTCCACCATGGGTTAAGTCCCCTGCATTATATACTGCTCAAACATCCTATCATGGGATTTGAAAATCCGTAACAAATACGGTAAATCATCTCGTTCACCTCACTCCATGTGTGTGTCTGTCTCCATCTCAGTCTACCTACGAGTCCATAGATAAACACGGCAAAACAGGATGATTGGTCTTTATGTCTTCTAGAATAGGTCTCATGTTTCAATCAAATCGGTGCATGCAAAACGCTAAAATGTCTATATTCTGAAACCAAACTGCAAATAATATTATAGTGCTAATAACTCCATATAGGTGAGAAATACATTTATATTGTTGTATTTTCTTCCGTTCCAATGACTGTTTGATCAACGGCAGGAATGTTCGGGAGATTACCTTGGAATTCCTAGCGTTTGAGTATGCCACACACATATGTACGCTTACCTCAGTACTCTGGGTGATTATACGTGACGTAGTGCGTGAAAAGGTTGTACCACCTATTCTTGTAAGCCGAATGAACTGGAATAAGATGAAGTAAAATATTTTTTTAAGGACACACCGCGCAGCCGGGAACCGAACCCACGACAGTACGATCCAGAACCATACACTGTAATCGCTACGCCACGCGCATCCCTCAATGTTAAAATAATAAAATTTCCACATATATTATCATATATGGAAACATTCTGATACTAGTGGTTCCATCCTAGGATTCACAGGTATTCCGTCTTTTGCATATACACCTATCAGGTCCCAAGTATTTGTAGGTATGACCGGTGCAGATTTCTTCGAAGGAAAACGGAGATACTGAGTTTGAGATAAATGAAATGAAATTCAAACATGACCTCGTCGGGTATTGAACTCATTGCACAGAAGGCTGAAACAAGCGCCACACATCATTGTATTCGAGGAACTAACGTCTCTACATTTTCGCTACCTTCATTACATTGGTGGATTGGTAGTATCGGTAGAGGGTCGGACGCCATGCTTTGAAGTATAGAGTTACGGCCCTTGCCATTCTGAGTTCAAATCCTGCCGAGGTTAACTTTGCATTTCATCCTTACGGGGTTGATAAAATAAAGTACCAGTAATGCACTGGGCATTTGCTGGCCTTGTGCCAAACGTAGAAACAATTATTATAGTTAATAATAAGAAATATGGAAATTATCATGTGCTACAATTTTCGATTTCTTATTGATTCTGCAATGACCATGAAGGGATACGATTATGTATTGCAGTTTTATAAGATTAAGCCTTCTCAACGCTCTAAAATAAAGTAGAAGCAGTTGAATACACAATCATGCCAGACACACTTATATAGAGATAAATATTTGCATATCCTTATGAAGAAATATAAATAAATATTTATCGTAAAATTAAACAAAGCAAAATATTTCTTTTTAAAATCCTTCTTGTATTATAGAATCGATATTTCCTGGATGAAAAAATATACAGAGTATTGGAAAATATTCAGAACATATTTTAATTTCATATTTCTATTAAATATCACGCGGAAACATCAAAGGAAAGCCATTTTCCTCACTAATTTACTGCTCTATAAAACTTAGTAACAGCTATTTACTCACACACAGATTTCCAAGATATTTCTAAATATTTATATTTAAATGTAGTAAAAATAAATAAGTTTATAATAACTTATCTAAACTGTTCAATATTGCATTATATGTTACAACAATACGATATATATACAGACGTATAAGGATATTTTGAATATGAAATACTAGAGTATATCAAGAATATATTGCTAATGCTGCGCACAACATGTGAGTATTTTGGTTTTAAGATTAATTTAGTAACGTCAATTTATGATTGAAAAAAAAAAAAAAATAACAATTCAGATGTATATATTTCCCAATACGAACAAAGATAAACAAATAAAAATAAAGGAGGAAAGAAAATAAATATAATGAGGAGATGGACTTTTGGCTACACTTTTTCCCTACACTTTTGGCTGGGAGGTTGCCTCGCGCGTATTATTTGGCGAAAGAAATCCAATGGAAGACAGACAGCAGTATTCAGTGCATCGGCTCATCTACCGACGTGGTTACTTCCTCAAATAAATTTTGCAGAGGGAAACATCAGGCTGGGGATCGAGGAGGACACCACAAATCTCGATGACAACCGGCAAAAAAAAAACAATGCAAACGGTCACGTAAGACCCAGTATTTAGTAATTTGCCGCTCAGTTGTAATGAAATAAATTGCGTTCTATTGATGTTATAGTCGTGCAATCAACAAACATAAGTCAATGGGATGAACATTTAGGAAATCATATATCAAATATGTTGTATGTTTTTGTAGAACGTCTGTTCTGCAGGAGGGGCGATGATAAGAATGTGTGCGATTGTTTGTGACACATGTAGAGGGATAGGGAGGAGTAAATAAAGAATTAAAGGAAGAGAGCTAGAGATAGACAGGCTGTGATGATATCTGCAACGCCGATTATATTTTTTAAATCTCTGATGATTATATATATACATATGTGTGTGTGATTGTGTGTGTGTGTGTGTGTGTGTGTGTGTGTGTGTGTGTGTGTGTGTGTGTGTGTGTGTGTGTGTGTGTGTGTATGTGTGTGTTTGAGTATGTGCGTGTGTGTGTGTGTGTCTCCCGGGTTCAATCGGGTGTGAACACGATAGGTTAGGTACTGAACATATACCAGAGTATAAATGTTTAATATAGAAATGGCTTCTACAGGACTAGAACTATTTCCTTCGAAGGAAATCATCAGAAAAGATGACTGTTATTATGATATGGCATTTCAACATGTTGCATAAATATGCCTTTGTGTAGAGTCAGAGAAATCTGTATGTATATATGTAAGCGGGAAAATAATGTTAACATTTGTAGTGCGTCTTCGCCTCCACGTTGTTTTTTTTGTTTTCTGTTTACTGTCTCAACTTTAATATATATATATATATATATATATATATATATATATATATAATCCGGTGGCCTCAGCTTAAATCGACTCAACAATTGATCTCCACGTGGGTCTGTCATTCATTGCTGTTGCCAAGTCTCGGATTTCAATACCAGAAAAACTGGAGATGACATCGGGATAGGAGAATTATGTCTCATGTTACTGCTTATGGTTTCTAAAACATTAATGGGGACACAGCCACAAATGTCGCACGATGGCAGTGGCCAGCAAATCTTATTCTCCTTTTACGTACAACGACAGTTATCCGTGGGAGGCTGGCAAATATTTCTTTCAAATCCAGATGTCACCAGCTTATAATCTGAATAAGTTGAAGTAGGCCTTCATATATAATGATTGATGGTTGTTACGACATGAAACATAGAATTTGACGCGGTCAGTTACAATAAACGTAAAGATTTCTGTAGAAATGTTAAACATGCAAAATATATTTTCTTCTATTTAATCAAGTATGAAAACATAGGCGTTATAGATTAATGTTATTCCTAATGAGTTCGAGAATAAGATATTTTAGACATTTGGAATATAAGGACAATGACTTTCAGTTTCATTTATCATTATTTGGATTGGCAGTATCGGTAGAGAATCGGACGCCATGCTTTCTAGCATAGTTACGTCATTTTACGGTCTGAGTTCAAATCCCGCCGAGGTTTACTTTGCCTTCCATCCTTACGGGGTCGATAAAATAAAGTACCAGTAATGCACTGGGTAATTGCTGGCCTTGTGCCTAAAGTAGAAACCATTATTATTTTGCACGGCGGTGGATTGGCAGTATTGGTAGAGGGTCGGATGCCATGCTTTGCAACATAGTTTTACAGCCTTTTATGATCTGAGTTAAAATCCAATTTTGCCTTTCATTCTTACGGGGTCGATAAAATAAAGTACCAGTCACACACTGGGGTCGATTTAATCGACTTTCCTCTCCAACCAAAAGACTGGCCTTGGCCTATATAAGAAACCATTATTATATTAGGTATTGCTCTATAAGTTAAGAGTTCATATTGAGGTCCATTTTAGTACTTATTCTTTCCAGGTCGATAACATTAGAACAGGAAAGAACTAGAGTCGATATAATCGGTTTTCCAACGCACCGGAATTGTTGGCCCTGTGCCACATCTGGAAACAGTCATTATTCTCCTTCATATTTTCGTTGCACACTTTCCGAACTGGTCACTGGTACTGGTACTGATATATATATATATATATATATATATATATATATATATATATATATATATATATATATATATATATATATATATATATTTATATATATATATATATATATATATATGGGTGGAACACTGGAAGGTAATATCCGTAGTGGTAGAACACTTAGTCCAAGGGACGAGTTAGGTAGAAGTGGTTACACAACAGTTAGTTCACCATACCGAGAACAATTGTTTCACCTTAGCGGATCTTCAGCTCGGGATGTGCATGGTTATAGGAACAGGAAGGACAACCGTACGAACGCGCATGCGTAGAAACTCAGTCACTTCGCACAAGCAATACTAGACTGCGTGCGAGATGTGTAAGGGAGATAACTGCGAAATTCCGGAAAGTTATTAGGTTGAAAATAAAATTAAAATAAAAATAAAATTACAAAAAATCAGTCCGGAGCCTTGTAGTTATTCAATAGATGTTTGGTGACGTGTGGACAACGTGTGAACAATTCACTTCTCGTGTTTAGGTAATCACTATTGCGTAATCTCTTTAGAATAGTTATTCGTTCGTCAATACATAAGCCACACAGTGGATTTCCCCTTGCGTATGGCTTAGATTTAGTAATGGCTTTCCATTGAATGGAGTAGCCTATACTTGAATCCTTGATGGACCATACGTGGCTCGCGAGTCTCGTGGATGAACGTCTATCCGAGTATCTGAAGGTAGACTGGTGGTTCAGGAAACACTCCTTGACTCCGCCTTCAGTGCTAAGAACATGAAGGCCCACATCACCAGCAGCCCTAGGAGCAACACCCCACCAGGGTGCTCTTGCCGTAAGCCTGAAGCTTGCCCCCTTCAACAGCAATGCAACACACCAGCTGTAATCTATGAAGCTGTGGTCACTTCCAACCGACCAAACGAACCACAGGAGGTCAAATCCTGTGTGAGCATGGCGGAGGGCGGATTCAAGGAGCGTTTCCTGAACCACCAGTCTACCTTCAGATACCCGGGCAGATGTTCATCCACGAGACTCGCGAGCCACGTATGGTCCATCAAGGATTCAAGTATAGGCTACTCGAATTCAATGGAACGCCATCACTAAGTCCAAGTCATACGCAAGGGGAAATCCGACGTGTGCCTCATGTATTGACGAACGAATAACTATTCTAAAGATATTACGCAATAGTGATAGCCTAAACACGAGAAGTGTAAACACTTCTATATATATATATTTTATAACATGTTATAAAACCACTTCTATATATATATATTTTATAACATGTTATCCATGTGCAACCAGCAGTTTTCTTCTCACCCATATTTTCATATATTTACCCAAACTGCAATTCTGTGTTTCTCTCTTTCTCTCTTACTGCTCCCTCGTTCTCTCTGTTTCTCTTACTTTCTTTCGTCCCCTCTGCCATGTCAGTTAACTCTTTCTCTCTACTGACCTCTTCCTCGCACTCCCACTCACTCAGTCCCTGTTTCTCCCCTTCTTTCTTCCTCCCGTTCGCTGGGAAAACGGTTTTCATTCTTTCTAACACCGGATTCACTAGCGAAAGGTCTGTTTTCTGACTCGCTCATATATTCACACAGCTTATGCAGAAAGAATAACTATGTTGCTTGTGTTTATTTCCATCTTCGGTTAGCTTCCCCCTGTGTTGTTTACTTGTCTCACTCGCTTTACGCGTTTCTATTGTCCTAATAACTTATTTTAGTTATTATCGCTCCAACGTGAGGTTTATGATTTTTAATGCGATGAAATACCCATGATCGTTTGGTAAATCACTGATGAGGGACTCATTTTATAACATGTTATCTATGTGCAACCAGCAGTTTTCTTCTCACCCATATTTTCATATATATATATATATATATATATATATATATATATATATATATATAGTTGATATGAACGAACAAACCACGGGGCGCAATTGTACACGGTTATATTAGCTTCAGACTTGGTGGAAGTGGAGCAGGTTTCAACGTTTCGGACATATGTCCTTGATCAAGATAGTGCTAATAAGGGGCGGGAGTAAGAAGGGTTTTAATGGGGGAAGTTAAATAGAAAAGAACACAATATAAAGAGAACAATAAAATTAGAAATATATATAAATAAAAATAGTTTAAAAAAATATAGAGAGTGGTAGAGGTCCGGGGTGGATGGTGGGCATGGGTGGTAAGGTGTGTGTGGATGATGGGGATGGGTGGTAAGGTATGTGTGTATGTGTGGATGGTGGGCATGGGTGGTAAGGTATGTGTGTATGTGTGGATGGTGGGCATGGTGGTAAGGTATGTGTGTATGTGTAGATGTGAATGTGCTTGTATATGTGGATGTCAATATGTGTGTCTGAATAGAAGCGAGTGTGTGTGAACGTTTGTTAAATGTGAGTACAGACGAGTGACTGCTGTGTATATGAATGTTATGCATTAGTGTATTAGTGTGTAATATTGTGTGTGTAGTGTGTGGCGGGGAATGGTGTATATGTCTGTGCGTGTCTATGTTCATGTATGTGTATTGGTGTGTATATATTGTGTGTGTGTGGATTGAGGAATCCGGATGGAAGGACGAAATAACAGAGTGTCAAATCCGGAGACGGGGCAGGGTAATGTGTGAGTGTATGTATACATGTAAGTGAGTGTGTGTATGTGTGCGTGTGTGTGTATATGTGTGTGTCTGTGTGTGTGTGTGTGTGTGTGTGCGTGTATGTGTGTGTGTGTGTGTGTGTGTGTGTGTGTGTGTGTGTGTGTGTGTGTGTGTGTGTGTGTGTGTGTGTGTGTGTGTGAATATGTGTGTGTGTGTGTAGATGTAAGTATCTATATACACATAACTTCATCTAACATTTCAGTGTCTTCATCAAGGAAGGATATGTATTCGGAATCCTAGTTACACCATCTACATAAGTTTCAGCGTAAGCATCATGATGCAAATCCTCCCTCCTAATGGTATCCAGTCCATAACACATTCTGACAGCCGGGGGGGGGGGGATTGGGAATATTCGCACGATCGCATGTACAGTCATTTCTGGTGCCACACCTACACAGCGGTGTTTCCATCTTTCATCCAAATCTAGAGTACAAGAGCCACGGAACCTTGCATAGGAAACACCGACTATAGTATCAAAAAGCCTCCTCCACTTGTTTCCACTGCATGTAAGGATTGTGATGTTCCAGATTCCAATTGTCAAGGTTTCCTCCTTTCCAAAACATTTTTGTGGTATCTGCGAACGCAGCCAATGTGATGCGCGATGCTCCCACGTCTCTCAAAGCAGGTCTAATCCCCATCGACAGTTTTGACAACATGGAGACTGCAAATTATGTTTCGAACAAGCCGTTTTACTTAAGGCCTGAACAGGTCCCTTGTTAACCCACTTCATTTGAGAAGAGTACATCATGGTTTCTTCGAAGCAGAGGTTGCATGATATTTGTCACTCGCTCTACATTTTGGACTTGGTCAGGACATTCGATTTCGGGTAGCTCGAGAGCCTTGTGACATGTTTCATAAGTGGGATTCGAAGTTATTTGGCCTGTATTAGAATCTTGATTCGTAATTCCCTACCCCGAGACTTATACACGGCTTAATGTAAAGTTTTCATTTTATAACATTTCAACTATAAGAACGATTTAAAGTTGAATAATGGTCTTACCAGTTTTAGATGGTCCTATCTATGCATGTAAGAATGTAAGTATTACTGTATGTATGTTATTCTGGTTTTATAATTTCACAAAGTTTTGCCAATAGATAGAGAGTCGGTTTCTAACATAGACACAAGACTCTCTCATTGGAATTTACACAACATCAACTAGAAAAATATGTATGTATGCATGCATGTGTAGATATGGATTTTATTGACTGTGTGGATGTGGATGTTTTGAGTTGTATGTGTGCATGTTTATATGCTTTGCATCTGTACATGTGTATATGCAGTTATTAGATGCAACATTTTTGGAATGTTTTACATATTTTTATTGTTCCATTAATGGATTGTACTTGTCATTTCCTAACTAGTTGTGTTCTTTCTGTTCCTGTGAAGCCTAGCTTCTCAAGATTTGTATTGAGGCAGTTACTAACATATCCCAGTGCCCCAATAATCACAGGAATTAAATCTGAAGGTGTAATCAGGGTGGAGTATCTGCAGATTTCTCATCAGTTCTGCATAAATATTCTCCTTTTCACTAATCTTTGACATTAAATTGGCATCTTCGGGGCAGCTAATTTCCACTACTGTGCATGTTTTCTTCTCCCTGTCCCATATCATAATATCTGGTCTGTTATGCCTGCATTTTATTGGGGTTTTTACTGGAACATTCCACCAGTACTCTTTCATATTATGTACATAGATGTCTTCCACATTGTTGTAGCGTTTAATGTGTTTATTATCGGGGCTATCTTTTTTACGAACTGGAGTGTAAAGTGTTTTGGCCACTACATCATGCCTCATAGGTAGATAGTACCGCGATGACATTTTGGACAGCTGCTGATGACATGGGTGATATCCTCGATGTTAGTTCTGCAGAGTCAGCACTTGTTATCACATCTAGGTGTTTTGCCTGCATCCCTATCTCTTTTGTGAATCAGGTATTTCGTGCTAATCTCCTGTTCCTGGATTGCATAAGCGTATCCTTCAAAGTGGAAGCCAATATAGCGGTTGTTGGTCCAAGATAGACTACTTTCCTTATCTATATTACTCTCACTCTGGATTTCCTGGCAACATATCCATGCATGATTTTTTGCTGATAGGCATGCAGTTTTTCATCCATGGATTCACTCGCGATATTGATGAGCGACATCCCTAGGTGTGAGTTATTGATTATCACACAGGGAATATCTCTCAAAGATTTTCTTCCCAACTCTCATGATCTTATCTGTTTCATGCAAATAGACTTGCTCGAGAAACGGGCTCCTACGCTTCGAGTTTCGTAGTTGTTGTCGGAGAGATATGATGCGACAGTCAAATGCTGTCTGGACTATTGTTAGGCCTCTGCATCCCTGCTTACGTTTCAAGTAAAGGCGGTCTATGTCACTGTTGATGTGGAAGTTTCCGGTGTTGTTTAGTATTTTTCGAGTTCCAACATCAACTGCTCGGATTTCGTCTATCGTCCAATTGAGTATTCCAAACGTTGGTGTTAGGACAGGCACAGCAAACACATTGTGAGCCACTGTTTTGCGCAGAGAGTTCCGATGACCAGATCTTTCTTAATCGGGTGAAGTATTCCCAGGTTACGTGTTCTTTATTACAGATACCATTATAGGATATGTTCTCATCTATCCCCAGGTATCTGTAGCAGTCCTCATCAGATATCGGTGAAACAGTTAGACCATTGATGACAATGTTGCTAGATTGCGTTGTTGTTTTTCCCCGCTTTACAGTCATGTATGAGCATTTATCTTGGCCAAACTCCATTCCTATATCCTTTGAGAACGTTGTAACCAGGTCAACATTTTTCTTCATCCCATCCATGTTCTTGGCATAGAGTTTCAGATCGTCCTCAAATAAATTATGGGTTAGGTTCGTATTTCTGTCCTTCTGTGAGCCAATGATGTATCCCTCACATTTCTTGAGCAGAAAGGACAAGGGGTTTAATGACAAGATGAATAATATCACAGAGAGACTGTCCCCCTGAAATATACCCCTGCACTATTTTATTTTATCAGTTAAAATAGGGTCTTCCCTCTCCGTCTTTAACCTTAGGATAGTAGCCCAAGAAGAAGACAGCCTCTCTATGGCTCTGACAATAATGTCTGGGACTTTAGCAAGTTGGAGGGCCTCTATCATCCAAGAGTAGGGAACAGATTCGAAAGCTTTCCTGTAGTCCAGCCAGACTGTTGTCATATTCCTCCTAAGTTGTCGCACCTCAGACATCGCAGTTGTGTTGATTAGGAGTTGTTCATCACATCCCCAAACCCCTTTCTTTCCAGCTGCTTGTTCATCTGTGATGATGTTATTATTTTCACAGTGATCTTGGAGGAATATGTTCAGGCAGACTGTATACATCTTATACATAAGGTTCTGGCATGCAATGGGTCGGTATTTTTTTGCCAAGTGGGTGTCTTTATTCTTGGGGACCAGTAACGTTTGTGCTAATGTCAAACATTCTGGTATAAGTGTATCTCCCTTAAGAACTTGTTGGTAGAGGTCAGTAAGATACCTCCGATAGAATATTAGTTTTTTTGTACCAGTAGCCGACAATCATGTCTCTTCCTGGTGTTTTCTTATCTTGGAGTTTTCCTATCACAGTCTCAGGTGTACCCTCATTTATTTCGTATGTTTTTGTTGTAGTGTAGGAGCAATAGTTCTTTCGGATTTCTCTCAGCCACACTGCATCTTGGTTGAAATTCTTCTTTTCACCCCATATTTTTCTCCAAAAGGAATCTATGTCTTTCTGGGATGGGGCCTCAGTGACACTTATTATTTTGCCCTTCATATCTCTATAGACTGATGTTTGGTTTCGTCTGAATCTTTTATTAAGCACTTTTCTCTACCTTCTTCAGGTATCGGCGTTTTTTGCTAACAGCTCTCAATTCTTGTTTGAGGGTGATCAGCTTATATTGGAGAGTTCTGGTTCTACTGTTACCAAACATCGTCTCTATTTTATTTTTCACTCTTTGTTGGTGAGGAGTGAGGTTTTTTTGTTTTTTTGCATGTAACGATCATTGTCACATATCCTACGTTTTTTCGTAGGTCAGCACTCTTTTTTTCTATTTTAGTTATATATTATGGTATTCTTGGTGGTGTTTTGTTCCTGTTAATATCTCTGCTATCACCAAGATAATGCTTCACTGTCGTTGTTAGGGCATATAAACAGGCGTTGATTTACCAAAATGTTGGGGTTTTATCCGTCGTAAATATTCATCCCCTGTTTCGTCAATAACACGTAGTATTTCATTATTTGGTTTTTTATTCACCATTGTCGTTTTAACACGTTCAGCAAGAGATATATTTATACATGAGTTAATTTCTCTCTGGAAGATTTCGTTGAGGGAAATGTTCAATTGTTTATACTTTTGATTATAATTATCTATAGTATTTTCCACAACAGTCGAGGTAGACTCGGCTGGTACACGTGGTGTCACATTTATTCGATTATTATGTTTTCCCCAGCATTCGAGGTAGACTTAGATGGTACAGGTGGTTTCAAGTTTCTTACAGGCATAGTTGTTTCAAGGCGCTGTTCGACCTGGCTGCTAGGAAGTCTAGTAGAATGGCGACCTGTAACAAGTGTTCTTGATAACATGTTTGTTGTTGGGGACTTACAATTAATAATATTTATCTTATTTTTACGTTCAACAAATGTCGCTTGTTGACGTAATTGTTTCGCTGTGAGACAATTTAGCTCTGGGTGCATTTCATCCCAGTGTAGCTTCATTCTATTCATATAGCCAATGGAGGGATTTTTTTTTGCCATTTTATATCAATTAAATAAATCATTATTAAGT